>OY776104.1:10792885-12042885 GCA_963675205.1 Catocala nupta
TCAACAACATCTTATCCGACCTGGGAACCTGAGACCTTATGTACAGCAGTGACATTTACAACCGCTGCGTCACCGAGAGTAATATAAACATAATAATAATATTAGTCCTTTATTATACTATTCCACTTAGCAGCGATAGCTCAGTGGGGAGACCAACAGCCTGCAATGCAGAGGGTCTCGGGTTCGCACCCACGTGCGCACCTCTGACTTTCGAAAGTTATATGACTTTTCAAAATTGTGTGCGTATTGATTGACAATTATCGCCTGCTCCGTGCCTTGGAGAGCACGTTAAGCCGTCGGTCCCGGCTGCCATGAACATCTATGGCAGTTGTTATTGGGAAGTCAGTGCCCTATAATATCCTGACACTGGTCTAGCCTTAGGGTATCGTTAGTCTTCGGGTTGCGGAAGTCAGGTGGCAGCCGCTCCGTGTAAAAACTGATATCCAGTCAAATCCGGTTAGACCAGAAAAGCCGACCCCAAGTGACTTGGGAATAATAAAGGCTATGGAGAAGATTAAACTATCTCACTGCTGGGCACAGGCGTCTTCTCACTATGAGAAGGGTTAGATCATAGGCCACTACGCTGGCCCAGTGCGGGTTGGCAGTCTTTTATATTTTCGAGAACATTATGGCAAACCCTTAGACATGTAGGTTTCCTCACGATGTTTTCCTTCACCGTTAAAGCGAGTGACAATTAATTATTTAATACGCACATAACTTCGAAAAGTCAGAGGTGCGTGCCTTGGGATTGAACCCGAGACCTCTGTGTGGAAGTCCAACAGTTTGCCACTAGACTATCGCTGCTCCCCTATAAGAGTAATAAATAATTCGTTTTTCGTTTTATACGATGTGGTGTAGTAAATTCAAGCGGGTACCGAGCTTAGGGTTCCTCCCTTCGAATCAAGTCTATTGTCAGCAAAAATGTTACCGTTAAATTTACACTTGGCACTTTGGACCCTGTTAAAGAATTTCGGTAGAATTTGTTTGGTGAATGCACTTTTAAAGTGAAATGTAATGTACCTACCTTTAAAGGAGATATCAATAATACAAGCCAAACTTTTCTTTTGTAAGACAGTTTCTGAGTATCAAGCTTTGAATCGCGGGGACTTTTCAAACATAGTCTTGGAATGCCAGAAATCATTAAAAACCTAATGTGCCTGGCCGCCGGTGTGCCGCTGCGACTTAATCACTGTTTTGTAAAAAGACATTGTCCTGAGTAGGATTCGAACCCACAACATACATCGCGATGATAGCGGCGAGTCAACCGCTTGCGTGCTACGTTATTCATTCAAACATAAATAACTATGAATATAAAAAAGACACACTAAAAATAATTCAAAGATCTTACGAATGCTGGTAGCTGCCTTAAATAAAACTACGAATCTCAATATTTGCTTTAAATGGACTCAAATACATCAGCATACACCAATAATTAAAAATAATTCTAATATCCTTCAGATGCGGTACCTACTTGCCTAAAATAATTCTACGAATCTCAATATTTGCTCCAATTGGACTCGAATCCCTTAGCCAACCTATACTCCGATAAAAAAATGCCACAAACAAGTCCATAGGCATGCAAGAAGCCTAATAAGGCAGACCACAGCCGTCGGGATCGGTTGTCGTATAACGTTACACCATTCTCGTATTGCATACGATCTCTTACAAGCTACAATTTAAAAATATTCCCACAAGAGTGGTGAAATACCGGTATAAAGGGGAAGTCGCCGAATAAAATGTTGTTGTATTTTCTTGCTATTGGGGTATTATAAAGTTTTATTGAAGTCGGTTTCGTAGGTTAGTCGTAGATAAAATGTATAATATATACATGGACTTACGCCTGTATAATGAATTTGCTTAAATTGATAAGTAAAGATGAAATTATAGCGATAGTTGATCCCATGTAATATCCAAAAACGGCATGCTGCACTCAGAATTTCCAGTAAAACTTAATAAAACTTATTCTGCGATTCGGACCCGCAACCTGAACATAGGCGTGACGATTAAAAAACACCTAAACTTATAACAGCTATTATAAATCAAACATAATTTAATTAGCACAATCCTGATTTTTATAAAGGTTACTAGAAATTTAAGTTATTTTGTAGATATTTTTGATAACTTCCAGCAAAGATAAATATTCTTGTGTTAGGCGGATTTTAACCGACGACCTTTCGATCGCAATTCCAGTTTCTTGTTCATTGGGCTACTGCCACATGAGATTGGACCGACTATAACCCTTATAACGTATCGAGGGATAATTTCAACCTTTGCGATATTTATACATGCCCAGTTCAAACATTCAGAAACGAGTCATTTTAGCTAAGACAGTTAAATATTGACATGATTTCTATATAAGTAATTTGTGTCAAAATTTAACGATCCGTAAGTTAAACGACTGGTTTATATATAAAGGAATCGAGTCACAGTCAGTAGGCTCCTAAATCTACGGAACAAATCCTAAGAACATACCTTTTTGCTTTAGACTTTTGCTATGAACGTCGAGCACATACAATAACAGACTCTAGCTCCAGTAAAACTAGGTACCAGTATACAACAGGTGGTGATAAGATACATTTGTCGTAAAAACAACAGTTTATTTTTTCCTCTGTTACCTTGTTTATAGTTTTGCCTCGCAGGGGTACAAACATTTTTTCAGTTATTGAATACCTGGAATAGGCTTCGAAAAACTGGATAAAATGTTCTAAACCTTTTTTATGGAACGCTGGTGCTGAGAGTTAGAAATAAAGGTACATGTTACCATACACATATAGTTTCACGACTCTATACCTGAAGGGTTACCGACCCGTGGTACAACTGCGATGCTCAACTGGTTGAACCACGGGGAAGTAAAGTTACCCATGGTTCAACAATTGTAACATATTTTTTTTGCTATTTATTATTATGACCCGTAGTACAACGGTGGAATGAGGAAGGCAGGAGTCTTACACCCATATTTCACCGGCTATGTTTGTTGGTCCCTCGTAATAGGGAGTGAGCATCTATGTATCTTTCCGTCTATCGGACGCAGTCCATGCTGCTACTATCAAAATTTTGACATAAAAATCCAACAACACGTTGCTCGACTAGACAATCGAACCCGAGACCACAAAAATATTTTACGTAATATTGTTCTATTACGTTTACGCTTATGTTACACATTAAAATGCAAGTACATTATAGCTAATTCATCGCAAATTTCAATCACAACTATTCAAGCTATTATTTTCTTAACTAATATTATAAATGCGGATGTAAGTTTGTTTGTTTGTTGCGCGCGCTTTCACACGTTAACTACTTGACTGATCATCATGAAATTCGCATACAACATTTCAGGGGAACAGACGACATAGGGTACCTTTGATAAAAAAAAGTTTCTAATCTAACCTAACCTGAATTTATGCGAGCAAAACCACGTTAATTTACACCTTCCCGACATTTGGGTAGCTTTTCAGCTGTCAAGTCTACAAGCCATCAAGTTTAAAGAGTAAATACGTGACTTTGTCGGCCTCGATGGCGGAGTAGTTAGTGTAACCGACTGCCACGCCTGAGGTCGCGGGTTCGATTCCCGCACAAGTCAAACATTTGTGTGCATGAACATGGATGTTTGTCTTGGTCTGGGTATTTCTATGTATAATATGTATGTATTTAGAAAAAAAAAAGTATATATATGTATGTTTATCCATTGTCTAGTACCCATAGTACAAGCTCTGCTTAGTTTGGGCTAGATGATGTTGTGTGTATATGGTAGAATAGAATATTATAGAATATATTATACTTTAATGCCTATACCTCTGCCCATCCTCCAAACAGTAGCGTGATGATAATCCCGAAACCTTTGCTGGTACACACAACCACATAATTCCGGCCGGGGCATGTACCCACTGACCGCTCGCATCAAGTTTCGACCGCAGCTATCTGACACCAACAAAATGATTATTGAAAAATGTGGTAACGAGATTGTAATGGTGGCGTAAATGTGGGTGGTATTTTATTCTATAACTGCATTTATTATAATAGTTAGTAATTCAATATTAAAGAGCAGCCATAGCCCAGTGGGAGACCGTTGGACTGCTAGGCGGAGATCTTTGGTTTGATCCTAAACGCATAGGTCTGACGTTTCAAAGTTATGTGCGTATTAAATTATCGCTCGCTTTAATGGTGAAGGAAAACATCGTGAGGAAATCTGCATGTCTGAGAGTTCTCTAGAATATATATATAAATATGTGAAGTTTGCCATCCCGCACTGGACCAGCGTGGTGGACAATGGTCTAACCCTTCTCACAGTGAGAAGACGCCTGTGCCCAGCAGTGGGATTGTTTAATACAGGGCTAATATTATTATTAAGACTTACACTGAGTAAAGGCCTATGCTCAAAAGTGAACATTTTAAAAACAGGGCACGTGATATATACATAATTCATTATACGTATTATCAAGGTACTTTATATATACACACCGTTTTATTTACCAATGTGCAATCAGAGCAACACTAGGTACATCAATATTTCGCCATGGTTTGGAGCGACGAATGATTGCGTTTCTATTTCAAGTATTGAGTATTTAAACCATCTTCAAAAAGGAAGAGGTTTTATATTGAATATCTATTTAAATATATATTAAACAAAATACTAAATAAAGTAATAAATATATTAACTATAAGCATTGTAAAAATATACTTTCCGTTTACAAAAATTTAGATCAAGAAATTAATCTTACTTATTCAACCGTATTTTTTGCTTAGTGTCAATTAACAAGAATGGCGAGAGACCCTGATATTTTTCTTACTCTTATTAGCGTTTATTCCTTACATACGTTTGTAAATAGATTTAATGCTAGTCGAATGGGGACTTGCATGCCATGATAGATCAAAGCTTCATAAGGAGGCGTCGTGCTGTAAGCAGGCTAGAGAAACGTTTTTTGTCCTTCACGATAGCAGATACTTTTTGATACGTGCTTGTGATTTCTTCGGCGTCGCTAACAAACTACCGTTTCTATTAGGGGGCATTAGGGGGGTAATTTCCGTGTATCATACCTATGGTGCTATCACACGATAATAACTTGCCTATATTTTTGAAAGCTTATGATTTCTACAATCGTCACCATGATTAGTTACAACCACATTTACATAGCCACTTATGATAGTCCGTCGTTTTGTCTAGTCAAGCAAGCAAAGCAGTAATTAGGGCCGTATACATTAGATGTTACATAAATACCAAGATGATGTGGCTTATTAATTAAAATAACAAACAAAACTATGGATACACTGTCTTTCGTCCAAGTTCATTCAGCCATTACGATGCCATTAAGTCACAAACACACATCTACACTCCAACACAAAAGTTTAACAACTTTTTATACCTTTTTCAATGTACATTCCGGCTTATTCGAACGCTAGAAAGCCTACCCTCCTACCCTAAGGACATTGTGGATTGAATTACCTACCTATTGCTATGTACAGCACGTCAGAATATTTGCGACAACGCCCAAGGCTTTTATTACAGGAGAAATATTATTTCACACATTAGGACGTGACGTAGGCAACGACAAAGGGGAATTATTTCTTTTTTTTCTCTGGCAATCCTCAGGGATTTTTCGTGTAGCCACATTCACGGGCGACTAAGCAATGTTTAGTACATATATAGTTGATCGATAAAGCGGCAACACTGACAGATTGTGAAGGTATTTTCTTGCGGTGAAATTATTTTATGTCATCAATGTTTTCTCATTTTTGTTAGTTTTTTTTAGGTGTGTGTAGGATTTGTTTATCGATTTATGATATATTGCTGTTTTGATAATGTGTTATTTAGAACAAGTAATATTTATATTTAAATAATTTAACTGCTTCTCAATTTTTTGCTTTTGTTCCATTAAAAATACTAATTACACAGCAAAATATGCTTACCAAAAATACTAATTGCACACCAAAATATATTTAAAGAGATCAAACTAAGTCGACGGAGCTCCGCTTCGCGAGGCTCCTATTTTTGGGTAGATTTAAGAAGAAACCTAACATGCAGTAATTTGAGGCGTATAGGTGCTCGTTATAATATATTTTAGTAAGCATATTTTGCCGTGCAATTAGTATTTTTGGTGGTCATTATATTTAATTTCATAATTAACTATCTTTGTTACTGAACATAATGTTCTTGAAAATAGAAGGCTACTTTATTATTTAAAAAACAGAGCTACCATGTATTGTTTGGGTCTTATATTTATTATACAACGGATATAAATAAAGCCCAGGCTTGGGTCAACTATTGATAGATTACTCATTATTTTATGCTGTGTGGGGCTTGACAGAGCTCGGCACGGCGAGACGACGAAGACGACGTAGAGAGGTGACCGATTTAACCATTGTACCACCCCTGGTATTGAGAAATATTTTAACTCTTGATATCTTTATTCCAAATAAAGGTAAGTAATTACATTTTAATAAGATAATGCCATTTTCTGATAACAATGTCGTGTTACATAAATAACACATTTTGAATTAGAAGTCTTTATATTTAAACTAAAATGCTTGTGAAACTAAAAATATAAAAGTTTAGTTCAATCAAATTGTTTAATCTGAAACTCTTTATTTTAGTTTTACTAGACTAATTAAGTCCAGCGCAATTTATTTTATATTAAATTAGTTTGGCCCTCAGTATCGCTTCAGTTATCTAGTGTCTTGAGATACGTCTAGATAAAATTTCGTATTTATTACAACTGCCAATTTCTTTGGTAAAGTACCCTTATAAAAATCTTAAACATGGTAGTTTATTATTAATAAAATTTATAAAGATATTAATATTATTATTGTCTTTTATTACAGTAAAGATTTTTATATTATACGGTAGGATTTGATGGCGAAACTACTGGATTGTAATGATGAAATTTTATGAAAAGCACATAAAAGAAACTTATAAGCCAGCATCATTATCGATTTTTTTATTTGTAGTACCTTATATAACTATATTCCTTAAAACAACTGTTATATACGATAGTATGACGCGGGGGACGGAGAGGCGATCAGTGTTGCCACCTTTCAAATTGGATTTGAAACATCGTCGCTATTCCAGATCGGTTAAGCTGAGGCTACGAACGATAGCTGCCACTCAATATTACTCTATTTGTTGTGAAAAAGGAATTTATGAGAATAAAATATATATTTTTACACCTGTATATTCTCGATAGAATAGATTGTGGTGTGTTCGACCCTCGTTTTGCTAACCTTGATTCCTAATCGCTATTGCTATCTAGCAAGCAGATTTCTAAAAACGTATTGTTAACCAAATAATCCTAATGACTTTTCGACCGATTCGAGAAACGAACTCAGGGCTTCAAATATAAGTAAAGTTTACGCCACGATATAAATAAAGCAGTAAATTAGAAAAAAAAGAAACTAAAACATAAGTCTGACGGACATCTTATAAAATCCGTTAGTTTAATTTCAATGAATAACCTCTGAATCGACGGACTCTGCATACATTTAAGTAGACTGTTTGTCATAAAATTTATTACCTTTTGTGAACCCACAGTTCTCGGCGCATGGGCAATCACCACTGAAACTATTGCGCTATCCGTGCAGTCAAACAACTCAAGTAGGTCTGTTTACCTACTGTTACTGTACATTTTAAATTTGTTAACATTATTTTTATCATTATGCCTATCAAGCTTTTAATATAAAACAGTATATACTCGTAACATCCTAACTAATATTATAAATGCGAATATGAGTTTGTTTGTTCGTTACGCTTTTACGCCTTAACTACTTGACAGATTGTCATGAAATTTCGTATACACGTTGTCAGGAGTAACAACAAGAACACAGGGAACCTTACATTTTGCATTACTATTATTACTATTCCCGAGCAAGCGAAGCCGCGGAAAAAAGTTAGTAAAGAATAAAAATTCAAGTTTTTAGCTCTTCAAAGAAGTTACTTTCAAATTGCAAAATTTGTTCGAAACAAAAATACAAACAGACAGACAATAAAACAAGTTTATAAACCAGTACTAAAAATGTTGGGAATGAATAATCCAAAACCGACGACGCAGTTTATTCGATGTGACGTTAAAGACATGGCTTTGATATGAGCAATGACTCCACTCAAGATTTGTATGACATTGAAGAACATTAAATTTCATGTAAGAATTTATTAAGAGTAATCATTGCCGCTCGTAACATCTCTTGTCTCATTCAATTACATTTGGACATATATTCTTTGTCCTTATCGCTTAACGAAATGGAAACGAAGTATAGAATTAATGTAATTGTTTTCACTTTTATGTTCTGCAAGCAATATTTGCTTTTACAGTCAATAAAAACTTTATTAAAAAACACAGCTTTAAATGCAATTTCATATAATTGTCTTCCTGCCACAAGAACCGTAAAAGTTTCTTCGGTGAATCGATACTCTGCAAACTCGATTACGTATCGGTTCGTTCCGGTTCTTCGCTATTTAGTGTTGTACCGTCCGCTGTTTTCGAATCGTAACTCAGTTAAACGTTATAAAGCGAATCTTCTTTTATTTCGCCAATCATTCGACATGTAACAATTATTGCGGCTCTAATGAAATTGTAAAGAACAAACGATTGCGATGTTGATTTTATTTTTATGAAAACAGTGGCTTAATCATATAGTTAAATGCAATTACGAAGCAGACTCTGTATTAAAAACCGGTATTTTGGCTTCAATGATCGTAATTAACTGATATTACAAATCTCCAAGTATTTTTGTTTGAGATTTGTAGGAAATTGGACTTAGTCCTAGAGTATTTTCAGATTCAGATTATTATTGTTTTGCTCGTCGTAGTTTTAAGAGCTAAAAAATCAAGACGTTAGAACTAAATATGAACGTAATAAGATAAATGATCGTAACATACAAAAAAATTAAATAACGAGCGGGTAAATCCGTCGACAAAAATCAGTTACGAAATGATATAAGAAATCTGTATCCTCAAGTGAATATGTGTTTTGGTTAAAATCTCAATCACACCTCCATCAAACATACACGTGGTTATTATTTGTCGACGAAATCTCTTGAAACATCAAATGTTCAAGGGAAATTTATTCGCTCAAAGATTTGTTTAAGGAAACCGAAATACGTGACTCGATCGACGTTTCGTTACACTTGACAAAAGATGATTTTCAAGATGGCGACATGTCATGTCAAAAGAACGGTTGTCGTTCCCGCCACTTCGTGGAGCTTACTTTTTTTAACCGCACACGCAATTTCCTGGGCTTTTATTTTTCGCGAGCCCACCGACGCTGTCCCAGCGCCATTATAAATGATATTTGCTCCTGTAATGATCACTTAATCGAGGTGAAAGAAAGTAATTTGTTTGTCGCGTTGTTCTCTAAAATACTTTTTTGAGGCCGTGGCATTTTGTGTTTATGCCTAATGCTAGACTCTTTGGTGAAATATGAGCGTGATAAGAGGAATTTCGTTCGCTATAATTATAATGGCTGTAGGTTATTTATAGTGAAAGAACTCGTTACGTTTTAATGGTGACCACTATATTACTCTGTGGGGGCGTGACCGACCGTTATACTAAAAACAACCCTATTTTTATAGTTGTTTATACATCGGATTGCATTTTTAACTTGGTTTTATACTAAAGGTACACGTTTATTTCACGCCATAAATATTTTATGGTATCTTACAAAATCTTACTGTCTATAAAGTAAAAAATTACAGTCATTAGATAAGTAGCTATAAAATTAATGCTGCGATTACGATGCACGGGCACCATTTTTAATGTATCTACGAATTTATAATGATGTTTTCTCTATGTAATACAGTTTTATAGAAATATCTGCATAAAGCATTTTATAGAAATATAATATCTCAACAGTTGTCGGTTGGGTAAAATAGCCAATCTTTTCTTCAAGTTCTTGTGGCTAAAAAGGGGCCAACTTTTAAAGCTAAGAAAATCCCCAACTTTTGCGGCGAGAAATTTAAAAGGCGAGTGTAAATGTAGAAAGCAAAATTTATAGTACAATTCTGTACAATGATAGCAAGATTAGCTTGTCCTTTCAAATCGGATCGGAATACGAATTCAAGAAGATATATCCGCGGAGTTTGCACAAAAGAATTGGCGCGATATCGCGCGCTGTCGTCCTGTGGCGGCAGTGGCGGCCATCTTGACATCGCATTCCCGCCAAAACGTTTGAAATCGAACATCTCTCTAGGGATGTGTCACTTTTGAAACGTACACGTTCGTTTTCTAACATTTATAATCGAGCTGCGACATTCTATATAGGTAATACGAAAACGTTTATTATATTATTACGAATACCTCCATTATTTATTTTCTTATCCTCTCAACTAATGACAGGTTGTGTAAAATCTAGTATCGTAACAACATTTTAAATGATATAAACGATTTGATACGTAATTTATGTGAATTCCAATACGGACTTAGAAAATATAACAATTTGTATGCTATCCGATGTGGCCAATTAGTGACTTAAACAAATATATTACACATTGATTTTGATGTGATAAAAATCTGTGGAAGTCATTAAAATCCGATACGACATGCCGAAGGCTCATCATGACTTAATTTTTATGTCTAACGCTATAAATCATGTTCTTAATTTTGACACAAACGCACCATTAAAACTTGGCTTCATTGCTTCATATCAGGTGACTAAAATGGAAGTTAAGTAAAAAAGATGCGTACATCACGTCGTCAAAAAGTTTTATGCAATCTGAGCGATAACAGCATTCTTGGTTCATGTTACCGGTCGCGTGACTTGCCTAAATAAAAAAATGTATACCGGCGAGCGAATTTGATACAGTAGCGCACTTAACTCGTAATATCTTTATCTAAATCGGACCATAAACAAGGAGGACAAATTTTTTCACGGGGATCCGGACACGGCAACACTAATGTTGGTTGTTGAATGTTTCATGTTTCTGCTTGTTACGTAATCTTTATTACTGTGTTTCTACATGAGAAATGGTTGGATTATTTAACTCAAATATTATGACTATTTTTAATCGGCTTTCAGGATTAACTTTATGTATATCAACGATATAAAGTTTACACAGCAGTCGGTACTTATAAAATTTGTATTCGCAATATGTGGTATAAAAATATTAAGATATATTTTATGTTAAAATCTCGGATATTTTGAGATTATTATTTGCTTTAATCATGCGGAAAGTTAGTTCGATTTCAATAAAACGTTGCGTCGTATACTTTGACGACGTTCTCGCATCTGTTACAGGATTGGTTAACACGATTTACAAAAAGAAAAATGTACCTTCAGGCTGAAAAATCTTTGTTAGAGAGAAAACAAAACTATATATTATGGAAACAAGCTATTACCTACCGAACTCGGCGCTAGGCTACCAACGAAAGTCTAACCTAAAAACGTCCAATCCGTCTGACGACTGCTTCTTATTGGATTCGCCCGCTATTTTTACGTAAATTCCCAATTTTATTGAACTCGTTTGGTAGATTATGTAAGTTAATGCGCGTTTTCGTCCACGACGCGATTTGAAGCCGCCGATAAGCCAATCTACGATTTCAGAACAGTTAATACATGTCACGAATATATTTTTGGAGCGTTCGCGCGATTTATTTCTTGACTGATATTTGCATTACCCCTCAAGGTAAGGAAAAAAGTATTAGTGTTTACTAACGACATAGATTGGCTTGCTATCAATTAATTACATAATAAAGTTCTATTCAAACTCGGCCACTGAAAATTCGTACGTCGTTACGTATTCTTTCTGAAACGGTCCAATCTGAATTCTAAACAATTCTAGTGCATAATATAGCAGTTATTTCATAAACTACCTAATGCCCTTATACCCCATTAAACGAAATAACACTTGTTTTCAACACACGAGCATTTATTTTTACAAAAATCAATTTAACTCAGTTCACGCGAAAATAATTGTACAGCGTCGTAATTACCACAACCCGAGGCGGGAAGATTGAAAAAAGAACAAAATGGCGTCGATTGCCGTTGAAGCCGTGACTCTCAACATTTTGTCTCTGGTCACGAACATCATAACGCCTCAAGTCGTGCACACGCTAAAGGTCCTTTTGGTGTGAAAATGGGATATAATTTTGGGGAAATAATCAAAAACGGGTTCGCGTGCCCACCGGGCATTACAACAGCCCCACCCGAACGGCATGTTAATGTTGCCAGTACGTATAACCACGGCATGTATGTAATGAGCCGAGGAAAATTGTGTTGCCATAAAAATAATTGTGTTTCCTACCCTCTTGTACTTCAGTCGATTAACTTGGAAACAGAAGCTTGAGTATCGTTTGCATAATGAAGAAATTATTAATTCGAAGGTATTTTGAATGACGTTGCATTTCTACTGTTATTGTCCAAGTTCGGTGCGAATTATTCTCTATGGACATTGGATCCAACCGATAGGGAAGTAAGGTAGGTCGGTACTGTCCCTCGCGGGATTATCGTATTGTGGCTTCAGCTTGTTAGTACCGAGTTAAAGTGTCACATGATAAAAGTGTCCATAAACTGTATTAGGTATCGTATAAGGACGAATTTTAATGCATTGAACTAGAGTTGGGTGGTATTTTGGTAAATAATACGCGTTATTACGCTATTTAGAACTTCGTGATTAACGATCATCTTTAACATAAAACATATACACACAAATTGTGAGGATGTTGCACGCTTTCAAGACAGTAATTTGGAATTTGGCGTCTTAGAATAAAATAGGGTATGAATTTTATTTCTTACTAGCGTTTGCGCGCGGCTGCGCCCACCTGGTACCTACATCAACAAAAATAAGCCTATATCCTTTCCCAAGTTTTATACTATCTTTGTACTAAATTATATTCAAATCGGTTGAGTCGTTTAGCCATGAAGAACTAACAGATAGTTTCGAATATATAATATTAAGATGGATTAATAATATAATATACCTATCTTTATTTGCAGAAAAAAATATTGTAGGTGTAGTACAGTAGATTAGTAAATACTTTTCATCTTAATAATAATATACATACATAATGTATACTCAACGACGCTATTTCATGTTCGATTCTCAGATCAAGCAAAGTGTTATTGGGTTTTCTGTCAAAAAATTATTTAAAGCAGTTAGTAGTCTGGTAGCCTGGAACTGTGCCTGTAAGACGGCAATATGCTCGTTCCTATTAAGTGGGACTATTCTGGCGAAATGTGAGCACTATACACCTTTGTCTCCTCTATCAAGGATAGGCATAAGACTATAATATATGTATGTATGGCCAACGATAGACAACGGTAATCGCTTACCATCAGGCGATCCTTCTGCTTGATGGCCTCCAATCCAATAAAACAAAACTCATTTAACCTCCCACTTGTCACAAGTGTGAGTAGGTAGTTGTTTTGAATTTAATATTTGTCAAGCCTTTTGTAATACGGGGACCATCACTAGCAGATATATTTTCTAAGAAAATAACTTAGCTATTAACAACACGAGAACAGAAAGGTAGTGAGGGATATAACACCAAGAGAAACGTTTTATCGATTCTCAAGATTGATGTTCGTAACTTTAAAGTTCTCAACAAGAAATGCATCTAGTTATTTCGGTACTGTTTACTTGAAATTGAACTACGTCTGTTTAATATAACTGAAGGTATTCCAGTTTGTTTGTAGGAAATGCCCTTTGTTCTTCGATTTTAAGGTTAACTAAACTGAAATAGACTTTTATTTTGGATTCCAATAAACATTGTTGGTCGATTTGATAGAAGTTTTGTAATGGGTTAATACCGATTACAAAACTTCGATACGAGCGTTAAGAATGTTATAATTAACATTTGTTTAATCGTTTTCGATGAGGTTTAATGTGCTAATCGATCAGTGGCTAGACGAACCGAAAATAGGCTGAGATGTAGAAAGAATTGAGTTTGAAAGCGAGACAAACAGAGATTGCTAAACTTTGGTCGAAGAATTGAATGCTTATCGAAAGTATATTAGCACATTTTCGTTTATTTCTTTATGTAGACATATATTCATGTTGTTTCATGTTTTATAGATCGCAAGAGGAATAATCTCTATGTCGAAGAAGACTTAACACTCTTTTTAAAAATAACTCAAATCTAAATGAAAATACTAAAAGGATTTCCAAATTCTGAAAAATTTGCAGTATACTACGCAATATACTTTTCCGTGTCTACATTGAATTCGGTCTGTTCCAGACCATGGCGAAGGTAGATGGTTTACAAAATTCTTTGCATAGTTATATACGAAATATTGACATGTATTTTATAATAAAGTTGTGGTGCTGTGTTATTGCCTTCTACTATATTGTAGCCACACATTTGATTAAAAATAATACCCGTTTAGCCTTTTAACAATGATCGAACTATTAAAATACCAGTATATAAAGTACCAGTAAACAAACCCATAGCTGAACCTTTTCCACAATTTGAGAAACTACTACACAAGGCAAGGGTTTATGACTTTAAGGGTGTATATAAATCTAATATTTTGATCGCCGCTAAAACTACACCTATTCTCAACCCCATATCCGTGCTCGTAACTACACCCTCGGAAGCCGTTACGTCCAAACCGGTATTTTTCACCGATTTGATGGACTCGTGCCGACCCACTGCCATTATAGGCGTGATGTTAGATGATACAAATCGCGCAATATTAGAGGAAGCACGGCATCGCTTTAATGTTTAAAATTAGTTACGATTGAGATCGGTTTTTGGTAGGAGATTACTAATATTCGTGGAAAGCCTAAAAATCGAAGTTTTTGTATCGATTTCGGTTACTGGGTGGTATATTAGTGTCTTACTGCCTGTGAGTTATGGAAGCCCGAATAACTAGTTTCGTAGACTAATTTCGTTCATATTTTAAGCGATATATCTACATATTCAGGAATTACATCTAGCAATATCTTATGTTTTAGAATGATTTAGCAGTATAAGTAGGATTTTAAACGTCTGACCACCCTATTGGCCTCGATGGCGTAGTGGTTAGTGTAACCGACTGCTACGCCTGAGGTCGCGGGTTCGATTCCCGCACAAGTCAAACATTTGTGTGCATGAACATGGATGTTTGTCTTGGTCTGGGTGTTTCTATGTATAATATGTATGTATTTACAAAAAAAAATGTATATATGTATGTTTATCCATTGTCTAGTATCCATAGTACAAGCTCTGCTTAGTTTGGGCTAGATGGTGTTGTGTGTATGTGGTAGAATATTTATTTATTTTATTTATTTATTTATTACTTCTTTATAAAACCATTGTCTGGCCAATATTGGAGTATGAGTATGTGGTGTGGAATCCCCAGTATAACGTATATATTGACCAAATGGAAAGGATCCAAAAGAAATTTTAATTAAAGAAATTTTTTTTTTAATTTTAAATTTCTCGACCCTATCTAAAATCCCTTCCCGAATCTAGACTTGTGAAACATGATTTAGTTTTTCTTTATAAGATTATAAGCAATCATGTGGAATCACCTTATCTTTTGAGTAAAATAAGTTTTGGATGTGCACGATTTAGTGCACGAAAAGTCTGTCTTTCATATTCCCGTTGCTAAGGCCAATTATAGTATAAACACTTTTACCCGAAAACCTTGTCGTAATTATAACAACATACTTGAAATCAGTGGGAGCAATGATGACATATATATACTTCATATATATCTGGCTAAATTTAAAATACCGCTTGCCAATAATTGTTCATAATAGTTAATAATGTATATCATGTTATAAATATATTATATTGTTTTCCAAATTGTTACTTATCCTGTTTTGTTCTATAGTCTTTAATACTATTTTAATATCCTTCACAGAAAGTAAAAGCAATGTGTGGAAACTCTTCTAGATTATGTTTTATTAGTATCTTACTCTCTTTACATCTGTTTGTTTCTCAAAGAACAATAATAAAATAAATAAATAAAATAAAAGTCTCCTGTATGCTCACATTCTTAGCTTTAACACCGGTTAATCATTCAACCTTGAAGACTAGGTTGTCCGTAACCTATGTTTTAATAAAATATAATGAAAGAGTTTAAAGAGAACGAATCAGAGAAACCATGTAATTACATGAACATTTTTCTTGTGACTGGATTTTCCAGGTAACAGACGAGGCTTGTGTATAATGGTACTTCAGATCCTATATCTAAAATATTCGACTCGAAGAGAATCAAGAACAAAGGCGCGCTGTTACAACAGTTTAAGCCTAAAGACAACCCGACCCTTACCACACTAATTAACAATAACCAATAATACAACATACTCCAATATTAGTTTCATTAATATCCCATTAATTATACAAACTAGCTAACACGAAATACAAACAATAATAGCTACAAATACCAAATTAATTTCCTTCCGATTTGGTCAACCCTGTTTTGCCGACGGGTCGTAACGTCCCGTCTACCAAAACTTGCAATAACCGTAATAAATTACAATCCAATCCAACTTGGTCTAATAAGACGTCTTGAGAGGATTTCATTGGCAAGGGTTACGGCTTGTATAGAATGTTAGATAATCATTAATTTAATTGAGTTCCCAAACACTTTGTATTAAACTAGCGCTGAAATAATGTCGCCGGTTTTGAGGTTTAACGCACTGATGCCCGAAGGATGTTGATTTTAGTTTTCTGAGAATTTAGAGGAGTATTATTTTATTCGACTTTAGGATTGTGATTCCGAAAATTGTGTTGTTTATGTTGAAAATCGTCTCGAATATTATTAAAGATCACGTCATCAGTTAAATAATAGGCAGTGAAATTTATGCCAACCTAAATTCACGACAAAGCTTAGTATATAATTAAAACCGGCGACGTGAAATGCGCACAAAAGCCTATAAGCAGAAGTATGTACTCCTCGGGCGTTTTTACATAGCTTTTTACATCAAACAATCGACAAACAGAAACACTTACATTCAAGTGCACTAGAAAATAATTTCGCTGGAAATTATTCACGAAAAAAACCCATCAGACGAAAAATTATACTCCTAAAAACCATTACCACACATACTGCGGTGCATTGAAGCAAAGTGGAGTGTGGGGGCGCGATGAAGTGGAGGGCGGACGAGACAGGAAGGGGGATCTAGACGGGGGAATAATCCCGTAATTATCGGCTTAACTCTAGACGACATTTGCAGGTGGGACGTCCAGGTGTACCTTACGTAAGGCATTTTAGGGTTACAATGACAAACGTTGCACACTGATAATTGATTTATCGAGGGCTTTACACTAATGCGGTTGGTTTTGGCCGCTGTTGAAGAATAAGGGGCTTTACGGGTCTCTATTTGCTTGTTTGACATATAGGGTTGGTGTAAATTGCGTAGCAATAAGCCGTTTGTGGGTGACGCAATTCATCAGTATCAAAACAACGAATAAATATAATTGCCGTAAATTTTTGACGCTCACAAACACATTTTACTGCGTCAAACCGACACGAATGTACGAATAAATTGTTTTCCTTATCAACGACTACAAAAACATTGCTAAAAGCAAGCAATTTTTGTAGGTTCATTGAGTGGAAATATCACGATATTTTCATTTCATGTACTTTTCTTTGCTAATATCTGAACTCCTGAGTTAAAATTGTGCGGTAACACAGTCGTGTTTGCTTTTCATAAAGGAAATCTGTGATTTTAACTGCCCCCGGGATGGACGGCGGCCGTTGAAGGGTTAGCTCGGTGTTTGGCTGTTTTCGGGTATATTTTGGCTTGCCGGCCGCACTTTGGATTGACTTTATAACGAGCGGTGGACGGTTGGTTATATTTTCATTTGGATATAAGCTGATGGACTTATGATGTTAATGAGAATTATGGTAGTGTAAATGAAAAATACCATTACTTATTTGACTCAACGAATTCCAGAATATATTTTTGTTTATAAAAACGCCTTTATTTATACAATAACATAAGAGGATACCTAATAACTTGGCTTTGATGCCCGGTTACAGATTTTTTTAATACATGTGTTTTCCTCTTCTATCGGGCTCAGTTTCAGACACCATACTACTAATGAAATACTTTTAGAAGCTCAGCAACAATTCTTCCAATCTCGAAACTTGGACCTCACGATACCCGAGCACACATTTGCACCAGTACATCAACGGTCAAACCATAAACACTAAAACGTAAATTTCTATAGCAGCTTTTAGCACTTAACCGCAATATTACAACCATACCCATAAGAGGGTAAGCAGAGACATAAAATCCACGTTAATAGTGCAAATGACCGTAAGTTGCGATGCATATTTCACGAAGTACCTACAGTTGTTCGTGACAACTTCTACATACAACGCATGTTGTCTTCCCTCAAAACTAGAGTAAAATAGAGTTGTGCGAAGTGCCAAACCTCTACTATGGGTTGAGATTATTATCTTTTAAACACAGCCTTTAACTGACAACCAAGTAGAAAAAAAATGGTTTTATTTATTGTTTATAAATGTAGGTTAGATTTTTAACAGTTTTTTTTCTGTATCAAAGAACCTGATGTTCTTTTCTATACCCCGACAACTTGTATGCAAAATTTCAAGATAATCAGTCGAGTAGTTAAGGCGTGAAAGCGTATCAAACAAACAAACTTACTTACATACGCATTTATAATTTTAGTTAGGATAGTAATGTGTCAAGTCTTAGAATACAGACAATTAAAAATCTATAGTGTCTGGCCCCCGGTGGGCCGCTGTGACTCGATAGGTTAATATGTATAATACTGACTCCGCGGCGCAGCGGTAGTGAATGCGATTGCTGTGCATGAGGTCTCGGGTTCGAATCCCGGATCGGGCCAACAAAAAATTATCGTTAAGAATTCTCAATAGCAGCCCGGAGTTAGGAAGTTGGCGGTATTAGACATCCTCGTGCCGTGGAAAGCACGTTGCACTGCCCGTAAAGCCGTTGGTCCTGCGCCTGATCTCTGTCCGGTCGTATCGGTTTACGTCCCATCGGATCATAAGAGTTAGGGAACAGAGAGTGCACTTGTGTTTGCGCACAAGCTTGTGCACTATAATATCTATCTCTCCTATCCTAGTCTCCGTTAAGATTGGCCGCCGTGACCGAAATTCGGTCTGGAGGACATTATTATTATTCTTATTATTAATATGTATAATAAGATCCATAATATTGTCTTACGTTAACATAAATATTATACATTGAAATTAAACTATAGAATTTTATATCGGTTTAATACAAACTCTAGTTCCAAACCTATTATTAAAACTGTTTCAATTTACATTTTCACCTACGTTACTTTTGTTGCTAGTGGTGATTGTTGCCACGTTGAAAAAGAGCTAAGGTACTTTATAAAACCGAAGTCGTGGTCTAAAACTAGTATATGTACCATTATTAGAAAAATGTCATATAGGTAGGTACTAACTGCATTTCTAAAAACCGAAAACGTACCTATTGTTTAAAACGAATGTATGTTTGAATGTAATATATGCGTTCCTAAACCATACATCTGATTGCGATGATACATTGCACATTAGTAAATTATTATGAATACAAAGCTACCTACCAAAAAATCCGATAATTGAAACAGGCATTACAAAGCATGCACGCAAAATAAATCTTAACAAAATCACCCTTTGAACATTAAGGTGTTATTTTATCGTCACGTTATCTCCCATGGTAGGGGTTCGTACAACAATTGGGGGTTGCTGAAATAATTTGTACGTAAGGGAAGTTTTCAGACGCGTCTGACAGGCGGGATTCTCTGGCAGCAACCGCTGAAAACCTGCTGAAAACTGATGTTGTACGTGTTACGAACAAACAAACATTTTAACCGAGCGTTCGCTATATACGATGCTATGTAGCTTTCTTCGCTTAGTATATTGTTAACTAGATTTCAGCCGCGGATTTGCTCGCGTAAATGGAAGTTAGGTTAGGTAAGATTGATAACAGTGCGATTGGTAACTGTGTTCCCCTGACAATGCATATGCGAATTTTCATGATTATCGGTCGAGTAGTTAATGTATGAAACCGTTACAAACAAACTCATATTCACATTTAAAATATTAATAATAATATAATTTATGTATTGCGTCAAATATAGTATAGTATAAAAGTGTTACCATTATATTGTTTCACATATTTGGCCGTTATACAGCATGTAACAATAAAGTAAGAAAAATACGTTTTGAATTAAAAATAAACAACTGTTTATACCTCAATTACCTATATTCGTCAGGATTTTTTTTAAACAACTAAGCTGGCAAACAAGCCTACGGCCCACCTGATGGTAAGTGATCACCGTAGCCTATGAACGCCTGCAACACCAAAGGCATCACTTGCGCGTTGCCGACCCTTTAGGGAAGGAAGAAGAGAAAAGAAAGTGGGCAGGAGAAGGAGCGGGAAGGGGGTAAGAGGGTGATTGGGCTTCCGGCACTCTCACTCACC
This sequence comes from Catocala nupta, assembly GCA_963675205.1. Classification (NCBI taxonomy): domain Eukaryota; kingdom Metazoa; phylum Arthropoda; class Insecta; order Lepidoptera; family Erebidae; genus Catocala; species Catocala nupta. The sequence goes on from OY776104.1 coordinate 10,813,223, forward strand.
GAACTAAAGACAACAATAAGAATACTGCTATTTCACGTCGATATTCTGTGAGAGAGTAGTCCTTCCCCGGTCGATCCGGCCCATTCATGCTGAAATCAGCGAGGCTTTACTCTAAAAAAGTTATAATTGATTGTATTGTTTGTGTATATATATATATATTCATTCTTCAGTTTCATGTAACTTATTAACGAAAAATTTTGTCACACTGCTCGACTCGGCAACCGAAGCTGAGGCCTTATGCATAGTCGCTTGTGAATGCAACTATGCGTGACGGTACAGAACCGTTACGCTACCAAATCAAAGTGTTTGTTTTAGTAATGTTGTACTTGTAACGAACAAATTAACACTATGACCGAACTTTCAGTATAATACAAACCTATGTAACATGAAGAGCTTACTTACTTAAGTGAAGTGTTGTTTATAATACTTTTAATTGATAATATTGTATATATTATAATAATAATATTCTACCACATATCCACAACACCATCTAGCCCAAATTAAGCAGACCTTGTACAAAGGGTACTAGAAAATGGATAAACATACGTATATACTTTTTTTTTGAACCCACATTATTCATCGTTTTATAAAAATTGTTTTATTTGGTTGAATTTTTTGGTTGACTGTACTTTTTCAAGACATAACTTTGTTTAAAATAATGATTGTATCTATAGGTGGAATTCGGGATCACGATCCCGGTCCCAAAAGCTCCCCGGCCCTATTATACATAAATGTTTGACTTGTGCGGGAATCGAACCCGCAACCTTAGGCGTGGCAGGCGGTTACACTAACCACTACGCCATCGAGGCCGCCAAATATTCATATTATCACGCCTATATCTTAATCCGAGGTTTTTTGCCGTTTAAGCTCGCGCGTAATAGCCTATATCGTCATTCGATGTAAATATCTCGCAGACAAGTCCAATCACATTTTGTCCAACTATGAAATCAAACCGAAATCACACGAACAGCCGTATGCAAAACCACTTTGCCACAAAGCCTGTGTTTTTTAGTTTTGTTTTTATCTAACTTTGTTTTGCGTCGAGATCCCAGTTCAGTAATACGAATCAAATATATATAGTGACCGTCATTTACAGATTAATATATTACTATATTTTGCCCGTTACGCTTGCGTTAATGTAGATTTTGTCAATTATTTACTATTCCGCAACAGTACTTTCCCTGGATTAAAGTTACCCTGTCCTTTTCTGTACCCCTAACAACGTGTAGCAAAATTCCATGATGATCGGTCGAGTAGTAAAGGCGTGAAAGCGTAACAAACAAACTGATATTCGCATTTATAATATTAGTTAGGATTAGGATTGTGAATATTGTAAAAGAAACAAGACAATCTCTAAAGCAGGAATTGAACCTGTGACCTCTACGAAGCGTTTTGTCGACGTATTCAAATATCAGCAAAGCTTTCTAACATAGTCATTCAATATCACTTTGAAATTTCACTCAGAAAAACGTAATATAATTTCACCTTCATCAAAGCAGCTTAAATTAATCCTATTATGATCGCTATTAAGCCTCTAATTGTATTAAAAACGTGTATTATGTAAGTCCATTTATCAAATAGGGACCTTTGTCTTTAAATATATATATATACATATAAAAAAGACAACTACCGCATTAGGAATAAATACTGTATCTCGCAAACTTTTAAATACTTTTAAACAACGGACACAAATCACATAGACTGAACGAAGACCGGCACAACTATTTGTGAATCACACCCAAGAGGAAACAAACCACAGTTAGCCTTCATGATACTTTGAGCACATTCTGCGTAAATAGAAGCACCAATAATTAAATTATGTTCGGGTACTCTGAAATAACTACACTGGTACATTTAGACAACTAACATCTTAGTCTCCCTGTGACCATGGCTGCTGGAAAGCAACCGAAACGTCGGGGAAAGTGTAAACTTAAATATAAATAGTTTGAATAATTTTATTAGCTTAAAATTTGTAAAGTTTAATAGTAGTAGTAGTGTAACAGTTTTCATAATAATAATTATATAATAAAGTGTTAAATAAACAACGTGATAAATTCCGTATAAAGTAGTTTAATTTCAATGAACACGCAAATGTTTGTTCTGGGAATCGAACCTAAAAATTCGGTGCAGCAGTAACGGCGAGTCAGCCATTGCAACCACTGCCATCCGTGTATAAAAAGTAAATTCAAAGATTTGTTCTTTTATGAACTACGATGACAATATGGAAGGTTTTTACAAGATAAATAGTACGGTGATTCATTATTTATGTGTGTACACGGCCACCTTGTTAAGTCTACACGCTGGTTCGATTCTCAGGAGGGTTATTAAGTATGTCTGATATGAAATTCCAAGTAGAGGCTACACTCAATGTATTTACTTGCTCGATTAATGCGCGTTACATCATAACAGGACTAGTTTCGATTCTAAATTGCCCTCAACTTAAACATCGACTAGCTTCATTGACTTATAGTCCTACATACCATCACGCATTCAGACTTGCCATAATTCATATTTGATGGAACTTATAGAATTTCTGCTTATACGTAAAGCTATAATCCATTACACTGTTAGTCAGGCAGCAGAATAATCTATCATCAAAAGTGAAAGCATAGGTAATCAGAGACACGAACCCGAAAACTGTAGCTTAACAGCCAAACATTAAGCTAGTAAGCCATACTACTATATATAAAAACAAGCTATCCTCAGTTCAACTACCGTACTCTCATTTTTACATCGTCATAAAGTGATTCATCCCAATGTCTACTATCAATAAATATTGTATAATCTATCGAAAACCATCCGTGGAACAGTTAAAACGATTCCCGTGTAACCAACTTGGATAACGTATGGTCCATCGAATTTTAATACCAGGGTTTAACTACTCTATGTTAATATTGTCAAACTACCCTCCAAATAAATTTCAACCTTACATCTCCAATTTTAAGGCCGTATTTCCTCCGCTTATATCCCAAGATCAGGTGTTACCGATGGCTTAGTAATGTCACTGTAGATCGTTGTGGTTAAGTAATGCTGCTACGGAGAAGAATTAGATGGGTGGGCGTTTATGGATGATCTTTTAGTGGAATTTTGTTTTAGTGGCTCAAGGTTAAACTTGAGAATGGCTGTGTAAAAGTAAGTGGTGTTTGTGTTCAGTGAAAAGCGCATTACGTTTTATATTATATAGAGCTGTTAATGACGCCTTTGGGAAATGTATACGTAATGTTTTAGTTGTTAGGCTTTTACAATAAACTTCGTCATTTTACAAACAAATAGGTCGCTATTACGTAATGGACTTTTAAATACCTTACAACAGGTAATCAGGTTTGTAGGTAACAAATTCGAACCTCATCCTTTGCGAAATTAAGCGACTGTTTGTAAGTATTTAGTTTACTTAAAGTGAAATGTAACACATTCGCTAGCTATGCTTAAACAAAAATGGCTCCTCTGCGACACATTATTAAAACGAGTTTAAAAAAAATCGACATATAGGCCTGTGTTATAGAAAAAAAGAATTGAAATGTTGTTTGAAATCCATGTCATGTTCTGTTTTGAATCTCGAATGCCTTTAAATAATTTCACTAAAACTTGAACTTTGCATTACGAGTAAACGTGTTATTGCTTCCTTAGTTATAATACTTGTCATCCGAATGTGTTAAATTAGTAGTTTTGCCTACTGAGTCGCAGCAGGACACCGGCGGCCAGACGCAATAAGTTTTCAATTATATCTGGCATTTCAACAAATGACAATTTAATAGGGATCGAACCCACAACCCGTCGATCACAAACCCGACAACATAACCGCGTCTAGTAAAATGCTTGATAAAAATTTCTTCCGCCTATCTATTTGTAAAAAATATTAATTTGAAATTAAGCCTAACGCAAACTTTTTAAAGTACACAGATAAATAAAACTAACTAGGCAGTCGTTGAACAGTTCCTAAGCCTTGTAAACTGTTATAATACATTACACAAGTAAAGTAATAAAAACGAACAACTTTCAGCATTTACAAAACAACTGCTGAAACATCATTTTCTGTATTCTCCAATAATGGTGGCATTACCTGTAACAAGCAAACAATATAAATTAGAACATTGTTATAGAATCATACCTAAGTTAAATATATTATCCTAAGTTCGTAACTAATATTATATTTATGCGACGGTGACTTTGTTTATTTGTTTGTTAGTTTGTTACGCTGTCACGCCTTAACTACTCGACGGATGATATATACGTCGTCAGGGGAACAGAAAAGGACATAGGGTATCTTTTATCCAGAAAAAATTACTGTTACTAAACTAACCTAAACTATATTTACACAAGCGAAGCCGCGGGCAAGAACTAGTATAAAATATATTATAGTACGTTTGCACAGATGGTATTGCGGTTAAAGTGGTTGCGTCGAACTGCGACGTCCTTCGAATCCCACACGGGATAAAAAAATTGTAAACCAAAATGGTTGTTTCGCGTTTGGAATGTTCTTTCTATTCGTCCAAAAAAAGGTTGTTGTCAGTGTGCGAGTGGGATATGTTGCTTAAATGTTTGTAAAGTTCCCTATAACACAGAAATTGTTCCTAGTGCAGGAGACGTCTTTCCATTTCGAACAAGCGAGAAAAATTAGCTGATGTTTTATCTCATGTATATAATGAAAATATTTTAAGCCTAGTATTAAAGACGCTAAAATTAATCTATAAAGTGTTCGAAACTCTAAATGACTGGTATTGAGACACGTAATTTAGATGCTGAACCACTTAGAGTAAGCTTCGTATAATTATATTAGCGTGAGATAACGAAATGAATAAATAACATCAAACTCTTTCACGTACACTCGTGTACCGTCAGCAAAAACATGCGTCTCAGATTATATTAATGGAACCACTGTATACTGATAAAACCGTAAAACGTTATCTTGTAACATAGAAATTAACGTGTTTTAGCATAATTACTGTTTTATCGAAATTATGACTTTTTTAATGTAGTTAACTGGCAATAAAATTAGGTATACAAGATTAAAAAAATAATAAACTATCAGCAAATCACCGGAACTACAGTGCCTATAAATTTGCAAGCGATTTAAAACCTTTTTACAGCTTGTATGTATCCTGTTAGTATTCATTAAGCAATTCGTTATTAACAGTAAGTGCCCCAAATTACCTGTTCTGACATTAATATAGTAGTCTAATTTTAACAGTTAATTGCCAATTAAACAAAGACACAAACATCAAATGCAAAATACCATTCACTCATTACAAAATCTTTAAAAATATAAGGCCTATGTAAAATTGATCCCCGCAAACACTTTAGCATCTCGTAATCTGGATACATAGGCATAATAATACTATTGGAAGGTCTACTAAAACTGGTTTAGGAAGGCTTGACCAGCATAACTCTACAAAGTCGACTATATTATTAAAACTATTACAGAAGCCATCTACATGACAGCCATGAAGAAGAAATGTCAATCAAAACTTGGCAATCCCATAATAATAAACACCACATGCTGTATTTACTCTATAGATTTTCTTTGAATGCATCTACAATCATACAGTATTACGTCAAAGTAAAAAGAACAAAATATTCTCAAAACAATTTACGTTTCATGTTAATTTTAATTAAAAAGCACTTGAGTTTCTGTCACAAAACATACACGCCATCATAAATTGTCTCCTCTAATTCATATTAATGATTTCTTAAAACCTTCGGCGGTATACTGGTGGTGGGCGCATTTTTCATATCAAGATACACGGTGTTCTGAGAATATTTTTAGCTTCTTTTAGCGATGAATTAAATAACAATATGGAACATTTTAAATAAGAAATTGGAATATTTTTTATTGTAAATTCTATAGACCTACCGCGAATATTGGGGTTTGAGTTTGAAACAAATTTAGTGCAATCGTACTGATAAAATAGCGTTGGTATTATTTTTAGGTACTGCAAATTCAACTGAATTGGATGTACTATATGAATAGATTCATATGTATGAACTTAAATCATACAGTAGTTAATTAACATTACAGTAGGCAATAATGCACACCTCGTCTTAATCCAATAGATATGCAAGTTTTAAAATGGTAGAATAGTAAGTGTATAATACAGAACATGGTTGGTAGCTATTCAAATTTATGATTGGCCAATTTCTTCTTAGTACAACGCAAAAATCTTTTCTCGTTTCCCTTTTTATCGGGTTTCTGCGAGTTAGCTCACATTAACCTTTAAAGAACTCGACAAGATTTCGTCGACGATGCTGACGAAAAATTCGGTAGCAATAATATGATAAGTGCAATCATGCCACATTCTGATCAGCTCTGATGGTAATTATGACAGAACCTTTATATAATATCCGCACAGCGTAAATAATAAAACCTAAAATTCAGATCTTCAGTATTGCAGTTATGTTATGTTATGTAAGCCAAGACTTTATGTGCGTTTTAAATCCTAATCAACTTTTATCATTAAGAAAATAAAGTGAGTAGATATTGTATATAAAATAAAACTATACTTAGATTCTGTTATAAAAATGTTGCACTGATATACTATCCTTGTGTAACATCTAACTCCACCATCTTTTGATGATACATCACACGTGCAAAATCTCCAGCGAGAAATATAAATAAAATAATAACATAATTAATATGATACACAAAGGCAACCACTTAAAAGAGCAGCAGCAGGTAGCCATAATAAATCAAGTAAAAATAATAAAATTCAATTTTATGTTTTTTTGTCAACGGTACAAAGGGCTAAGAGTTGCCTCTACATCATAATGATTCATGGCGTCTACAGCTTTCATACATTATTAATTACAAACGAGTGACAGAGGCAACAAATAATGAAGTATGCAGGAGGGAAGGAGATAGACGTACTAGGGATTGACCAAGTTGTTTCTCTAGGCCGCAAGTTTCGCTAAGTTTTGGACAGCTAGGGCTGTGACGGTGACAAAACGACTGCTCGAGTAGTGAAGTTAGAGTTTTGAGGGTAGTCGCATGTATGTTTGAATGGGATGAACTTTGACTTTGCATAATTAATTGTAGCAAAATCGGATATTGATTCTGTACCCGTTACAAATCAATACGAAAGTTCGGTTCGGATACTACAAATTAGTTATTTGAATTAGTTGAAATTAAACACTTTATACGGATTTTGTCGCGTTGTTTATTTTACTTACTTAACACTTTTATTACAGACTAAGATGGTGAGTTAGTCTCCCCGTGAACATGGCTTCTGTAAAGCAATTGAAACGTCGGGGCAAAGTGTAAACTTAAAATGAAATATAAATAGGTTTAATTAAATTAAATTAAATAGCATAGTAAAGTTCAATAATAGTAGTGTTAGAGTTTTCAAAATAATGTAATAAAAGGGTTTTAAGTAAAATAAACAACGCGAAAAAATCCGTATAAAGTGTTTAATTTCAATGTATAACATTCGCGTAAACGAAAGACAATATTATTAATAAAATCATGTAATGTTCTTAAAGAACCCATGGAAAACGTAGTACTAACAGACATATATAATAAATTCATAGTAAGATAATCAAGTTCGTTGTGGCGTTCCCTTCAAAACGGTACTTCAATATTAGTTTGTGAATTACGTTCCGCACAGAGTATCATTATTACTAGATAAGTCACCATCAAGACAACTGCACTGGTGTAGCTCACTACTACCAACGCGTTGTGTCACAGGTTCGATGTCCAAACACTAGTGAGAGTAGAAGATTGTCGTACTGAATCTATATGGTCATTATTTTAATACCCTCAGCAGTAAAGAGATGGAGTTATCTTATACCATAAAAAAGTAATAATAAAACATTAAAAAATAAAATGAGGCTGGGACAATTTGCTCAGACTTTTAATAAAATTCATGACGTTGAAAACGACTATGATGTGAGCTTAAAGATTACAACGATATTATTCCATATAATAGTGTTTTCACGATGCAAGATGGTGTGGGCAATATATGCAAGCTACTTGCGCAGGACGCAAGCGTGAGATACTCATATCGGCTACTTGCACGTATGATTTGCACCACACTGGTCGGTTACATAAATACAATCAGCGTAATTACATTGCATATTACTAGTTTTGTATACAAAAGCCAGAAGTAAAACCAAAATTAATCAGCCTTATACAGCTTTAAATCCAAAATGGACAGATGTTTTGTATGACATAACATGACACCAGTCAACATTTCTAGCAGCATAGCTAACTGAAAACCACGACCAATTATCATAAAGAAAATAAGACAACTTGCCCTTTGTAGAAATGAAAACGAGGAAATAAATAAGCTCTGGGCCTAGTCAGAATACAGATGAGGCTTTCCTAGGCTTCTGTAGGCACACGAAACTGACCCTTCAACATTCATTGTAATATACGCTGACGCATACATACATTATACATAGGTTTTACTTATTCCTAGCGTTTGACTTACGTTCACACACTGCCTAATTACATATTAAAGTGTTACTTAATTTGGAGTTACTGTTTCATAACGTCGTTATGGTGGAATCACCTGGGGTAATATAGCGCCAGGTAGGTAGTTTATAGTATCTGGACTTCATCTTTGTATATTTACTCACTAAGTGCTAAAGCGATTTTTTGAACGAGTGTACAGTTTTGGTTTCTGTGTTGAATTTACCCTCAGAAAAGAGCAGCGATAGCTCAGTGGGGAGACCAACAGACTGCAATGCAGCGGGTCCCGGTTTCGAACCCACGTCGCGCACCTCTGACTTTCGGAAGTTATATGACTTTTCGAAATTATGTGCGTATTGAATGACAATTATCGCCTGCTCCGTGCCTCGGAGAGCACGTTAAGCCGTCGGTCCCGACTGCCATGAACATCTATGACAGTCGTTATTGAGGAAGTCGACGCAAAAGATCCCACTGGGTCGAAGTGTCGCCTGTCTGTACTGACTGGCTCCCACACAAGATAAGATAAGATACCCTCAGAATCAAGAACTAATTCTAACTTGTACTGCCGATTCATAAATGAGTTCTAGGATTATTTTCGAAGTGACTAAAGCCTTTTAGACTTTTATAATTTACAGTATATTAGTGCTGTACTTTGTAAACTAAATGTCGGCGGGATATAACGGCGGGCCTTGGCTAGTATTATAATTTCCAATGAAGTAAATAGTTATTTTGTTAAGAACAAAGTTTGCTGAAATTTACAGCTAGTTCTTTTGGTTTTGCTCATATAGTCTTCTGTTTTACTATGAGATTCATCATCTTGTCAACACTAGATTGACATAAAGTCTAAAAGGAATCTGGGTTGTTCCGAGACCGGGTGTTCTTTATGACTGTGTGTTTCCATGGATTTTCTTTGCCAGTGATATTTTTAAATTGTATGTTTAAAAATAAATTTTAATAAGTAAATAATTGCTTTTGCTTACAGAAGCAATGTTCCACAGATTACTAGAAGAAGGAAAGTAGGCAGCTTCATAATTACTCACTTTTCTTTCCATTCCAATAGCTTAGGCTTCGGCAATAGAAGCGCACGTCCATATCTCATCTAGTAATTCTATTTCATCTATACGTCTATGAATTGTGTATTTTGATGTTTTAGCTTTTAGCCAAATTGGAGCGTCGGCTAGTCGAGATCGTTACTCGTTGCGGGAAGCTGGCCGAATTATGATTGGGCTGCGTTTTATTTGTGGAAAATTTATGCGATATTGCTTATTGCCAATATTACTTCTTTATTGAAATGGTATAAATAAACAGATGATAAACTTGTCCGAATTTGAATTTGCCGAATTAACAAAATATATTTGAAGTAATGATGATGTACAGAAGCCGGTTAAGTTCTTGAAAAAAAAAAATCAGATCCAGGCAAAAAGCAAAAGGCGTACGTGATATTCCTAAACCTCTGCCTACCCACAAAGTTTGATGCTTTTTACTGTCTGTAAGTTATAATGGTAGTTATAAAATATTATGATACTGCTGGTTTATTTGACATATTATGTATACACAGACTAAAGCCTGTTGCCGGAAGCGATAAGTAAATTCTACGGATTTCCATTAGCTTCATATCGCTTTTAGAATATTCAAGTGTTTCTAATCTACATTGGTACAGTTTATTCTCTGGCAAATAATTTTATAACTAAGTCAGAATAAATCAAGTGGCTCTAACAATTCTGACGCAGTAATAACCACGGACCATAAGCTAGAAAAAATGAGCTATCTAGTTGAAAAAAGGTCGCACTTCTTGCGCCAATGCGTAATTTATTTTTAAACTCACTGAATCCAACATTTTTGTTGATCAAAGTCTTGTTTACCCTGTTCAGTAAAAATACGACAGGAATAACATGAAACGCAGGGTAGGGACATTTCACAGCCGACCTGGTCCAACCCTTCATAGTGGCGGTTCGATGTCCGGGCGAAATAGAGCGGGAAATTATTGGCAGCCTCCCTCGTTGCCTCCCTTAGACAATTGAGTTACGCCATGCGTGCTACAGCCCTAACGGGTTAGTTCACATTTTTATGTAAATCATTGGCGTGGGAGTATAGGATTTATAGAACTAGGTTACTTGATACTATAATGTATTTACTGTCTGGTGTATCTTTTGTAAAGAATACTATTTCTTTCTTATTGAATACGATAGATGAGTGTATATTTCGATGCTACGCTTTTAGAGTTCCAAAATGTCTCATACAACAGCTTTGTCTGTCCGTCTGTTATACAATATTCAACTCAAGAACCGTAAGAGCTAGAGACTCGCGGTCAACGCTATTCGACTCAGCATAGTCGACATACCCCGAAATTACTATAACATTTGACCTCTGACCTCAAGGTCACGTAATACCAATTTTTTCGAACTCTGAGATTTACGGCAATTCATTGCCGTTTCTCACTTGGTATTTGGTATCCAGAATTGTGACATAATTTTAGAAAAGATAGTTAAAGTTGCATTTGCCAAAATGTCAGACTCAAGATAATCACGACTATTCTTTTTAAATTGCGATATAAAGTTAATATTTTGCGAGTAGATGAAAAAAAACCACACTGCACAATGCTAATATTTCGACAGCTATAAGTAGAACACGGGACAAAAAATCATAAATTATATTTTGGAAGTTTTTATGTCCGTTACTTAAATGTTATTTTTATTGTTGAATATGGTACAACCATTATAGGCTTTCCCGAAAAGAATCAAAAAGCAAAATCTTCAGGCAAAGCATCAAGATCTTCAGGAGTAGAACTGGCATGATAAGAATTTAGATAGCTGTGCTGTGGACACTTAAATTATAAATAGATGTTGATTGATATGAGCAGATATACGTGACAATATTAGCTTTCAATGGCTTTTAAAGAGTATAAGATGATAGATTAGATTCATTAGATAAATGTAATAAGAACATTGAACCTCTATCCATAGTGTATTTTATCTTATACTGTGTTATATATATTATAGACATTATTTAAATTGAAACACTTGAGTATAGGGTTGCCAAATGCTTATTGAATAAATATGTCACGATTGTGAATTTGAATGTGAATGAAGCTTGATAATGGACGAAATAGTAGAGTAATGTTCGTGGATTTTTCAGTACCGAAGGAAACGTAAAACCATCTATGTCGTTTTAATTTTAAAATTACTTATTATTCTTATTATCAAATATTAAATTTTATTGCTTGTCTTACAAATTTTTTGAACAGCAACTCGCGCGATTTGTATTCTTACTTTTCTTTATTTTTCCCAGTTCATATATCCAGGAAATGAGTCGTTTTACCTAAGTACAGCTAATTTTTAACACGTATTCTATAAACAATATGACAAAATTTATCTATCCGTCCTCAAACGGCTCTTGCATGAATATGGGAACGAGACCTTAATGATCAGCAAACACAAAGCAAACCCAAACTTGATACAACTATTTGTCGATGACACGATTTTATGTCTTTGTGGATCGACCCCATAACATTTAGTGCAGTGCGAGATGACCATTTAAACCGCTGCGTCATCAATATATCTTAATATAGGCATATTAAATAGTAGTATTGGCAACCCTGCTTCTGTACTTATCCATCATAATTAAATAGATGTATTGTCGTTTTTGTTTGTACTCGTGACTTATAAGTATTAAATATTTACATATAATCGTCACCTCATTAGTGGGATAAGGTATAACATGTCTGCCTACTGCTAATGCTAAGTACGTCGTGATTATAGCCACGATATACAGTGTTGATTTAATCACCTATAATATTGACGGCATAGTGGTTTAAGCGGTCGTGTTCCTGTTGCTATAACGTCGAGTGTTGTGTGTTCAATCTTCATATGAGACAAAAAATTGTGTGAACCACATAGTTGTTACGAGTTAGTTTGTGTGTTCTTTGTGTCTGTTGTTTGAAAGTTTGGAAAAACGCACGCGAAAAAATCAGAAAATAAAAATCAGCCTTTGCCGATTTAGTAGTAACTCCTGCCCATTAATATAGGTACATCTACGCAATAAATTTAGTAAATACGGATAGATTTAAAAAACGAATTGATAATACTTGTAAGCGACAGAACAGAGTTCACTTTTTTTTTTGGACAGCTTTCACTACAGATTTGACGTTGAATCGCGAGAAGCTTTACAAATATGCAACAACGGACTCAAAGTACCCGCAATCTCGACAAAATCTTTGTCCACGTGGAAATCGAACCGAAAACACTTAGCGAGGCGAAGTGACTACTGCAATCAATCAAATCGCTACTGTCATGGCTACCATGTTTACGGCAGGAGATAAGCAACATCATCAATATGAATAAACTTATTAAACCTGCGCATAATTAGCATAAACATCTAATAACTTTAGTGTGCTATATATCATGGTAGAATAAAGCCGGTTCGGTTTCACCATGAGTGATGGTAAAACTGTGGTGTTACGCGGCTGATTTACTAGTGTTGGCTCATATAGTTTAGTGGGCGTTATTGCCGATAGGTAGCGCTAACGTGTGAGATGATAAGCTGGCATTTACCATCATCATTGCTAAAAAAAGATTGCCTGGTATACTTTATACACGACCTCTCAATCCCTTAATCTAATACCTTATCCACGACCCTTTTCTTTTAAACTATACCTACTAGATTTTGCCCACGGTTTCGTTTACATATATGCAGGTTAACTTGATATTTTTTTCTAGATGAAAGGTACCCTAAGTCCTATTCTGTACCCCTGACTACCCCCTACCCCCTGTATACGAAATTTTATAATGATCGGTCGAGCGGCGTATCAAACGAACAAACAATCATCCACTCGCATTTATAATATTATTTATTTATTATTAGAAACTCAACAGCTTGTTTTCTATAATAAATAATAAATAATGTACCACATACACATAACACCATCTAGCCCAAAATAAGCAGAGCTTGTACTATGGGTACTAGACAATGGATAAAAATACATTTTTTTTGTAAATACATATATATTATACATATAAACACCCAGATCAAGACAAACATCCATGTTCATGTACACATATGTTTGACTTGTGCGGGAATCGAACCCGCGATCTCAGGCGTAGCAGTCGGTTACACTAACCACTACGCCATCGAGGCATACACATGAATAAGAGAGTAGATAGCACTAGCAATATTGGGCAACGCCTTAAACACTATTATTGTAGTAATCATTGTTAGTACTACTAACTATAACAAAAAGTTATACTTAAGCCAATTACTTAGTTTCCTTGCATGTTTAGCGGTAGGAAGTGAAACACAGAGACAAACATTCATAATGATTACACCGAATTTAGTATAGTATAGTAGGATTTGTTAATATTTTGATATCGATTAGTGAAATATCGAACGTCTCAACAGTAGTTCTACTCACCCATATCCATCACATATAGCACAAACAGCGATTACAACCCATCACCGGATCACTTAAATCAGTATCAACTATACCGAAATCAGTGTTTGAGTAATCCAAGTAATGTATATCTAAGTTACAATGTGTGTGTTCAGGCATGAGTGATGTTACGAAGAGCGGCCGTTTGCCGTACTGATTTACTACTGTTAAACCGGATCGCATAGTTTTGTGGTGATTACTGCCGGTAGGGGGCGCTAGCAAGCTGGGGCACATGTTGCGATACAAGATTTTATGACAGAGTTATTATCTCCACGATAACAATTAGCCTATTATGGTTAAAGCAATTGGAATTGAAGTTTGATTTTTTAAACAAAGACAACACTAGGAGTAATTTTTGTATCACGGGAGACTTTACAAACATTCAAATAACGAAAACAAATAATATGCAGACCCGGGACAACCATTTATGAATCACACAAATGTTTGTCCCGTGTGGGATTCGAACCCGCAATATTCGGCGCAGTAGTATTGGTGAGGCGATCACTTATACCACTACACCATCCGTGAAGTCAAAGAGTAAAGCGCGAACGTATTGTTTTGAGGTACACATATTGCTAGGGAGAAATTACTAACAGATAAATACGATGTGCACTTGCTTTTTCGTAATCATATTACGTTGTGAGTAGGACTGGTATTTTTATTGTTAACATAGTACCGCTTCGATGGTCGTGGTGAATGCGATTACTTAGCATAAGGTCTCGGTTTCTTTTCCCGAAATAAAAAGTGTTACTGGTTTTATTTTTTTGTCCAGTTTGTCCAATTCTTGGTAATAACACGCAGTCCGGTACTTAGATTGGTTGACGACAGTAGGTTACGTGGGATATAAGATCATAGCTAACAAAATGGAAAATATATATTTGCCTATCCTTTAGGTGTCATATGCGTGACATGTATGTATGTACATACTATTTAGAAAATACTTTACTTGCTGCTTATACAACTTGTGAGTATCCCATTATCAATCAGGCAAATAATAGCCATCTTTACATTCAATTCCATAGTACATTTTTACTAAATGATTAGTACGTTTATTTTCGACACAATCAATTGAAAGTTATTCATTTTTATTAAAACGAGTAGCAAAATACGTTTATTTCATTTTATATTAGACGCATATTTTAACGGATATCAATAAAATTACGGCAGTATAAACGATTCGACACGATTTATATCCAATAAAGAAGGATGCGGATTGCATTCGGATTTATGATCAAAATTCAATAAAAACTGATTAAATACACGCGCATTATAACTTTCATAATCAAGATTAAATAAGGTCGTGTGTATTGTAAAGAAAAATCGTAAAAAAATGATTACAATTTTTAATGTTAATCATTTTTACGCCTACTAATAAACATCAATCACAAATCACATCATATAAAGTACTTAATTATAGTTTTACTCACATTCTTGCTATTTAAAGTGGTAGTTTAGGATTTTTACACCGTACGCTATAAAATTTCGAACAATGCTCTTTATTGGCAGTAGTATGATATCGCTTGACGTTCTTTATGGCCGTGTGTCAGATATTTAAGCTCGGTTTAACGACCTCTTTAAGCTTCACGGATGCCGGTACAGTCGACACCAAATATATTAGATATACGATTAAGCACAGGTAAGAATGTCAACTTAAGATGCCTGACAATAAAGTACCGTTTTTGCAGTGTGGCAACCGTGCCGTTATTTTATATAGTGTCGTTTTGCCACTTCTGAAAACAGCCGCCATGTGTGAAAATATATTATTAATATTTTTGACTGCCTCGCCGGGAGTTTGTGCTTATATTAGCGGCTTTTTACTTGATCATTTTAAAGTATGGACCGAAGGAATAGTATAAATTTTTAATACACAATACCTTAATTTTAAAGTTTTAATTATGGTAGTAAATATATCTAATCTTTTATTTCTGAAATGTTGTTGTTAAATTTAAATATCGAATCCGCAGACTATGGTTTGTTTTACTAACTTTTACTATGATTAACTACCGTAAATTTATTTAAAATAATAATTTAAAGTAACAATATCTGTTTTGTGCCGGCCAAATAGCTGAAATTATTTTGATGAGATTACTTAAAATCTAAAGAGAGAATTACTAATCAAATCATTAATGCACATATATTATTATGGTTACTAACAATAAGAAATTCTCCATTAACTCCATTCATATTAAGCTTGTTCTATGTCCCGTAAACACAAACAAACAGATAATTACAATACAATATCGTCAAATCTATATATGACATCTGTGTGACTGTACGCATTGAAAACGCTTGCATTGTTGTTTGCCTATTGTATGTTAACGCCGATGCAATAATGGGTAGGCAGTTAGATCAAATGCCGGTTGTTTGGGTAATGTTTCTATTGGATTATGAAACTGGCCGTTAGGATGAATGTTTAGATTTGTGTCTGGCTGTTTGTTACTGAGGACTAAATATTAAATGTAGAAATAAATAATCAATTTGAAGGGAAACAGATCCCTAAGTCTTATTATAGATTGTTATTTTCTCTTTTGAGAGAGAAGAAAGATTGCCCCATAACGTGCCCATTTTTCTCATTCTGAATGGTAAAATATGAATGACTCGTTCAATATGCAACCAATTTTTAAGTTTTGTAAGTTCAATTGAAATAGCCTTTGTGTATTCTACTGCTGTGAATGAGGTCTCAGGTACGATTTCTGAATCGCAAAAAATTTTGTTGCCTTTTTCTGTCATGTATTTACATATCTGGGGCAGCAATAATCTGGCGCTTTGTAATTAAAAGCTCTAAAGCTATATCTGGAAAATGTGCGTGCAATACAGCTCAGCCAATCTCACGGGCATATATTATAGGTGGGATACTGTGTCGATATGCATGTATGTTTTCACTAATATGTAGGTATTACGTATAAAATAACGAGCAGAAAATAAACAGTAGCAATTACCCTATTAAATACATCAAACCTGACTCCCAACAGATATCTCATAAGATCATTAGTATCCTTAAGATAATATACGCGTAATTATAAAATCTCATTCAACTTCACCCGACCAAACATAATTCGACAACCGCACCTTAAACGACTCCAGAAAATAGGCGTTACCATCCAAACAAGAGAGAACAATTCGAAGGGAGCAATTACGCATAATGGGCAATATAACACCCACTATAATTCCATCCCGTCCTATGTAAAGGACACTAATGAAGAAATTAATTATCCAACAATAGGTATCATTCATTACCTACCTGCTTCTATCAGATCTCGATTCTGTGAAGGAAAGTTTTCGACAATGGTGCGCCTGGCAGGAATTTATTGAGGTTAACAAAGGAAAAGGTTCCAAGACGTTCAGTACCTTACCTACGGTTACCTAGTAGGTACAAGAAAGGTGCGAATAACGACTGCTAAGTAAAAAGTAAGTGTAGACGGAATACCGATTTCTTTTTGTTAATATGAATTCTGTGCTTACGTTTGGAGTCGATTTTAAAGTTGAAATTCCGATTTTGGAATTGGAAAAATTGGTGATGGATTTTTCTGTTAGGAAACTCTTGGTAGTAGCTCGAAGTCGCTGCAGGCTTGCAACCTAAAACACAGCTGATGAAATGTGGGTGGTATGTATCTGTGCCTACTGCGATGTATGGTAATATGAATTTGATGACGATATTAAGGTCTCTCGGTCATATTTTATTTTTATTTAATTTATTTCTTTATTTATTTGGACAACCAACAACCAACAGAACATACACCTTAAAAGCTAAGTTACAAGGTCTGCCTTAATTACAGGTTGCCACGATAAGCAAAATCCAAATGATAGTTGGAGCTTCTCAGAACTTAAAAAAACATTTAAATAAACAATTTCTTACATTATTAGTATATACTAAAGAACAAAACTTTATACTACTGTATCTCAGCTTAGTGATAATATTTTCTTTTTAAAAGTTGATAAACTTAGACTTAATATATCAATATTTTAAGATGGATAAGGATTATAATTGGTAGAAACGCAACCTCATACACAGCTGACGATGTTGTTGTTATAAATGTTTGTCTATTTCGTGTGTATGGTCATATGAAATTAAGAAAGATATCTGATTCTCTCATCCATATATTGACTAAGAATCATTACCGTGAGTAAACCAAGATAATCGCATATTTCACGTGATGCAAATTAACCAGGCGTCTAAACAGTATGGGCGTAAAAGATACAATGATTTGTAGACGCTGGCGTGAGGATGAGAATACGCCCATACATCATACATGCCCTGCATTATAAGACTTTAGATCATGCACGGATCGAGTACCTTGACAAACATGTCATCTGCCTACATTAAGCTAAGACCACGATTAAGCACATGCTTATAATAAGTATTAAATCATCTGTAGACCAAAATTAATAACCTATAATTAAATTGTAAGACAAATTTCTATCTGTTCTGTCTATTTGACATAATGGTAGGTGTTACAAATCTTACGAAATAATGCTAATAGTTGCCTGAAAAGTATTGATGAACTACGCGAGTATATCTTGTTGTTATATTAACTGACACAAAAAAAAACAGCCTTCATTACCGTAGTGGATAGTATAAATACTTTGCAGTAATATTCTAAGTAGCCTAATAGTACCTAACTCTAAGAAGACATGCTTCTGACGTTCAAAGACACTTGACAAGAACCATATAAACCGAATTCTTTATTACGGACAAAAGATTGTGTCCCAGGTGTTGCCTAAATTATCCTTTAAGTCCTTAACGCTTACATCACCTAGCTTCGTGCCAAAATCCAATATAAAGTTTTCGCTTTCTTTCTTTCTTTCAGGAGAAATTGTTTACATATGTAACAAATCCACGTTTGGCACGCATCCAAACATAGAACTCGTGCGCGAAATCATGTTCTGGTCTGCTGCTCATGGTTAAGAAGCAAGAAATTCATTTCTGTGGGTCAGACGTTTTACTTTTTACTCACTTTTCTGGGAGCGTTAGGTGACCTTGAGTCGAAGTTGTTAAAGCGCTCTGAAGGCGTCTATCTTGGCATGAAAATTACTGGCTTATAGTAACAAAGATTGAGATTACAAATAGGAACTTGATTTTACAGAAGATGTTGATTATTTTGCAGCCAGGGTTCCGTCAATATCATTTTTAAGTAAGTTTATAGGTATCTGCTACACAAGCCTTTGAAATTCTTACTTAAGGAATTATTATAATAGATTTTTGAATTAATTTGTTAGTACAATCAAAAGTTCTATTATAATAGAATTACTTATAAGGTGTCGAAAGCTGATATTATACATATATATGTATGTATAATATATATTTTTGTTACAAATTGCTTTTTAGCTTCAGAAATAATACTGTATTGATAATAAATCATATGAAAATTGCATCTAAATTTAAAAGAGCCATCTGCGGATCACACAAATTGATCAGCACCGTCATTAAACCTGCCATCTACGTCGAGGTGATCTTTTAAAACATTCATCATCATTCATGCACTTTACAAAATTGCTGCAGTGTAAAACAGTCCCCCGATACTCATCTAGGTACGAGGACACGAGATTCCTTAATATCCTGTACATTACGTTGGCCAGACAAAGGTATTGTTGGCCGCTGTTATCGCTTGATACATCTAGTCGGATGTCAAGGCTATCTATCTGTGACTGAAGTAGGTTTCACTGTAATGCCTACATCCTGCGTATATCTGGGCTTTACGACATTTTAGACCTTAGTCATATATTACTTGTGTAAAAGATTCAGGGATACGTCCATTACGACTTAACCCTTGACTTGAATATAATATGTTGATAGTATTTATAGCCTGTAACAGAAAGTTGTGCTCATATATAAGTGTCACATAACATAGTCCCCATGACAAATAAACCCGAAGACATTGTTTTCACTAAAATATAGCTTTTGTTCTTAAAGGCCATACTCGGAATTATTTTTGTACCGCGGGGGATTTACCAAACATTCAAACAAAGGACGCAAAGAATACCCAGATTAGGAACAACTACATATTTGTGGATCACACAAATTATTGTCACGTGCGGGGATCGAACCCACAACCTCGGCACGGCCACTGAAAATACTACGCGATCCATCCAGGCGCAATTTTGGCGTTTGTTTCGATATTTAAATTATAATAAATAAATAAAATATTTGAAATTTACATAATTTTTTTTCTTCCTTGTTTAGGGCACATAGGTTATTTATTATTACAGCCCTAAAATATGACCACACCTTTTTGTTACACGTTGTATTTGTGTTCAAAGCGCAAAACTGGTAGATCTATTTCAAC
This sequence comes from Catocala nupta, assembly GCA_963675205.1. Classification (NCBI taxonomy): domain Eukaryota; kingdom Metazoa; phylum Arthropoda; class Insecta; order Lepidoptera; family Erebidae; genus Catocala; species Catocala nupta. The sequence goes on from OY776104.1 coordinate 10,833,336, forward strand.
TTTTAGCAAGATTGAATAATTGTAAGTAGGTTTAAAACGGTATTAGCTATTAGTCAACAGCAACTTGTCCGTTCTTATGTTTGGCAGTAGACAGTTCATAGCGCGTATTTCACAATCTAGGAAGCTTAAACAAGTTATAGACGACAGTGATTTGCTTGCTTAATGTTATCTTGTGAAAGTGCGAGAGAGTTTTAGTTGGTGTGTGTTGACTAGAAGTCGCCATGTTTCCATCATTGACAGTTTTTTAGACATTTCAGTCAGCATAAAAATCTTTATTTGTAGCATATTAAATTCTAATTCTTTTTCCTTTTTAAAAGACAAGTTCTGCACTAGGAATAATTGCTGTATCACGGGGCCTTTACAAACATTCAAACAACGAACAGAAAGAATACCCAGACAAGGAAAAACCGTTTGGATCACACAAATTTCCACGTGTGGGATTCAAACCCACAACACTCGGCGCAGTGGCAGTGGTGAGGCCACTTAAACCACTCGCCATTCGTGCAGTAGATCAAAAGAGACAATGATTTCATGAAGCGATTGACAATTAAAGTTTTATCGAAATTATTTTAAACTTAGCAAAAAAACAAATATGGTTTGTGCCGCATTTGCTCCTACATTACGTCCCACATTCCAAAATGTTCCTCATTAGCCCCCCTCTTTTAAATTATTCCTTTTTCGTCCTACATTTTTGTACATGTGGTTAACAAAACAAAACATGGTATAAAATAATTTTAAATCTTTTGTTGTCAGGTTCATGATGTCATACAACAAGCGGCTGACGGTACAACAAAAACTCAATACAAAAAAAGAGGGACAAAAACGGAACATAATCTGGGACGAAAGAGACATTAAGAAATTAATATTTATTTAAATTTAGGGGCATATAAGAAACATTTTTTGGGACGAAATCGTATTTCTACACTTAAGACGAAACATCAGGGACGAATGCGGAACGAACCAAAAATCTTTATATGTTTTTTTTAGCGCTTAGTTCTAATTCGGTTTAAAGAGTTTATTTCTCAAAAGAACATTACATAGTTCACTTAAACTATGAGAAAATTTAAACAATTATAACATTACAAGTAGTAATTCTTAAGATAAATCTGATATGTCCTGAAGCATAGACAAGTTATGTGTACTCAATATTATATTAACTGCACGGATGGCGTAACAGTTAAAGTGGTTGCTTCACCACTGTCATTATGCGGAGTATTGTCTGTTCGGTCCCACACGGGGCAAACATTTCTGTGCTCCAAAAATAGTTGTATCCAGACTAAATGCTTTTTATCCGCTGTTTGATTGTTTGTTAAATTCTCGTAACTTAAGAATAAAAAATAAAGCGGAAAAGGTCTTTAAATAAATAATAAGGTTCTTTTATACTTAAACAGTGAAGCCCGATTAATCTTGATCCATTGCCATTTTAACTAATAAGCACTTGACAACCCTTCCTCTAAACGACTTTTATGACTCACTAATTAATAAACCATTAAAACAGAACAGGCGAACCATGAAACATTTTGACAAATATTGAGAAGAAACTTCTTGCAATCAATCAAAGAACCCCTACGGAACCTTAATGAGGTCGTTAACCCCCTAGACTTGTTGGTTGCGCAGATTCAGGATTAATTACCGCTTGGATGCAATTCGTTTCACTCCCCTTCGGTAACGAGTGAATGTCGCGAAGGTATTGATCGATCAGATTTTCTTCGGGCCATTGTCTTTCTGATGATGGGAAACCGTCGCCGTAATGGCTTATACCGTTTGTGATTGGACAGATTCTTCTTTCGTTTTGGTTGGTATTTACTTGTGATAAGTGATAGATGAATGCCTATATCTTAAGAAGATGGACAAAGATGTCTTATGTCGACATTTTGGTGGCTATGTTTATATGTGCCACGTTATATAAACGAGCGTTTTCTGTCTACTAGCCAGACTCCAGCCTTTGTTCATACTTAGACCTTACGGCCATAGGCGTATGCTAAGGTACTGGTGAGATAGAGTAGTGAAAGAAGTGGAACTTATTTTATCTTACGAAAGATAAACGAATAATATAGCAAGAGTAAGAATTATAAAATATGTAAGTAAAAAAAGAAATCTTTAATGAAGTGTAAACTAGTGTCTCAAGACAAGGTGAAGAAACGGCTTAATATTCTGACGACTAGTCAGGATATCTAAGACTCGATATATTAATAGTCTTTTGCGATAGCCGGGATCAACGGCTTTACGTGATGTAAAAGGCACGGAGACTGACTGCCACTAAAAGTATTTAAAGTACGGGGGAAACTCTGCCCCTGATATTTAAAATCAGTCAAAAATTATTTATTCATTGAGGTCACTATGTAATACTTATGAATGTCAAAGTTTATTAGGTACTGAATTTACATTTAGGTTAGTTGTATCATATAAAAAAGTTCATTACATTAAAAGTTTTTATGCGTGAACTATGACCTAAGCTAGATTATTAAAATATGAAATCAATCCTTCCGAAAATATCAAGTTTCAAATACATGTCAAAGTTTAATTTACATTTACAACGTCATCAAACTTAATCATAAACAAAAGAAGCATTGTATTTCAATCATGACCTCTTTTACGTAGATTGATTATTAGTTTTAGCCCATAATAGGCTTAGATATATGTTTCTAAGATTACTTGAAGCGTCATAATGCCATTGACGTCACATCATGTTCACAAATTTCCCTTGACGCGGTACCAGTTTCTTGAATATGGGTAAAAATAGTAACAGTATTTGTTTTTCTATAGGCGTATACGCTGTAGTAAAGTTCAAGAGACAAGCTTCTCTTATTTTTCATGGTTGGAGAGCTTTTCTCAAAAGAGGGTATTTTCTAAAAAGAAATATGTGTAGCTAAAAATAACGATGATTGGAAAAATATTCTTTTTATATCATGTATAATGTTTAGCGGTTTTCGACAGTTTTTATGGCAATAAGGATTAAGTGGACTTCTGCCAGCGGGGTGAGTGTTGTGGGTTTGGTCCCCGCACGAGACAAAAATTAATGTGAGCCAATTTATATAATTTACGTGTAGTGTGTTTCAGAAGACACTTGTCTGGTACATCAAAAATATTATGCTTTTTGAGGCGCAGTCTCTCTATCGGTACTTTCACTGGCTGATAACTGATGTTATAAAGAGTAATTTAGGATACTTTTATTTTACAAAAATCTCTGCGAAATGAACAACAAATTTTTTGTTAAATTTCATGCGAACGGCGTCGTGGGTAACAGCTAGTTTTAACTAAAATCTTTGCCTAATCATACGGGGATGAATAAAAATTATACTAAATTCTTATTAAGCAAAAAAATATTAACTAACCAAAATATACATATATCAACTATATTAGACATCGCAACCATTACATTAAACGAAGTCCATAAAAACTCTCATTTTCAGAAACTACATTATCAAGTATGCTACCAGCAAAAAAGATCCTTGTAAAACAAAAAGATTTTTAATCTACCCCACTATCTGTGCTGAAATCATCCCTCCGCCCCGAGTGATTTATCTCCTGGGGTGGAAAAGTTCCGGGTAGCATGTCCAGGTGCGCGAGATTTACTGCCAACACATATATACCTATATGTATTATGTACTGACCAATTAGTTTGTTGCCCGCTAATTTTTATAGGTTAGGCAAAATGGCCGACGTTTTTCATTGTTGAAGGATTTTAGAGGTTGCGGTGAAACGGAACTGGCATGAATTATCGTCAGTTGGCATAATTGATGTGAGGGTCAAAACTAGGTTTTTGGAAGCTACATTATTTTAAGTCCACTTGATAACAAATTTATTCGTAATATATTTTGGTGGATACAAGGTACTTTACATCAAAATATATTTTGCATTAGTACTTATTATATCAATATAAATAAATAAATAAATTTGAGGTACAGCTTGAATTAAGTAAGATTATTTTTATAACAATTCCTTGAAATTGTTTAAGTAGGTAAGCAGGATGTGTCCTACTACTACAGTTTAGGAAATATGTTCAATAATTATATAATACGTCAGGAGTTGTTATAGAGATGTAATTTACGCGTCTAAATACATATATAGTTATCAGTAATATTTATATGAATATACAAGCGGTCCTAAATGTTGTCTTACCCGAACAAACTGATAACCGAACAATGCTACCTACCAGATCCAATTGTGAATCTAAATCATCTAAGGACCCACTCGAACACACAAACATTATTGAAATTGGGCTGGCCGTTTAGGAGTAGCTTAGTGACATACTCAACAAGAGTTATATATAAAAGGATATGTATCCTCTAACGTTTAACCTAAGCATATATGTAGTATAATTATGTATATACAGGTTGTCCCGAAACTCAACGATAACCTGGTACCAGGCGACAGGCCAAGGTATAACAGTTATGGAAAAAAGAAGAAAAAAGAAGAATCCATGTCACTTAGTCAAGCGATAAAAGACATTTTTCGAAACAGTTGAATATTTGACACCATTGGTCGCATTTGGTGATGGTTGCCCAGCTCATTATGACCGGCGTGTACGAGAATATTTAAACGAAGAATATCCCGACAGATGTATCAATTTTATGGCTCCCTCGTTTCCTAGACCTGAATCCAGTAGATTTTTCATACTGGGGATGCATAAAAGAAAAGTCTACTCAAAACCAATACAAAATCTATTAAAATTGCGCCATAAAATTGATGCAGCATCGGAAGAAATAAATGCGAGTAGATGTGCACGACTGGTAAAGAGGTCATTTCTGAGGCGATGCAGAGCTTGTATTTGTGCCGGAGTCAAACAATTTGAGCATTTACGTTAGTTTTAGGAGGATATTAGTGTTACGATAATTGATTGTTTTATTTTGATTAAGTTTTCCATGAGGTCCCTTCGCAAAAATACGAAGTAGCACTTTCATTGGCAAGAAAAGTGGCAAGTGTTGTACCTTTTTGAAATCTAGACTAAATGAGCCATCTTTTGAAATAACTTGCCAAGGGTACTGTGGTATATTTTTTCCAACATGGAGTGTCAAAGTTAACTGATAATCATTTTGTAAACCATATAACTCGTCAAAGCTTTATTCATTTTAGTTAACAATATTTATTACTTTGATTTGTGGTTGCGATTAATAGCACTGTTTTTTGATACTACATTATTAAAAAATCACTGTAAAATTGTGAAAATTGTGATAACAGTACTTAAAAATGCGACAAAGGGTGTCAAATTTTCAATTCTTTTAATTTCAATGTCTATTATCGCTTGACTAAGTGACATGGATTTTTGTTATTTTTTTCATAACTGGTATACCTTGGCCTCTCGCCCGGTACCAGGTTATCGTTGAGTTTCGGAACATCCTGTACATATATAGGTCCTGTAAAGTTTTTAAAGCTCCTATTGAACAACAATAAACTATTAATAACAATATACAACAAAAATATAGGATTACAAATGATTACTTTTGTGTATCCGACAATTGTTTCGTATTTTTTTGTCATAGTTTCATTTGTTCTCGATATATATGTTGAATTCCAAATTATTCGTCAGTCTGGTTGATAATTTGATTGAAAATTCATACATAGTAACATTTTGATTTAATTAATAAAAGCTTGTTAAAAATACAGAGCCATGCAGTTGACAGATGCCTACAAAACATATCTCGTATATCACTTTGCCGAGTTTTTAACCGGGCCGGGCATAAGTGGTCGCAAGGGTTTATGCCGGATAACCAATTATTACAAGTGACTATTGACCGGGCACGGGGAAGGCCTTTGTTTTTCAGCCAGGTGAAAAAATATCAATCATATTTTATAAAAATATTTTGATACTAGATTTTGCCCGCGCCTTTTCATTTGTATTAATGGAGATTTTGATAAAAAAATTGTATCCCTCAAGAAGAATGAGAGTTCCTATATCCTTTTCAGTATTCCTGACATGTTTGTATTCATAATATCGTAATGACCGGTCGAGTAGTTCCCTTTTTTTTTATACAACCAAAGTGGCAAACTAGCATACGGCGGCCCACCTGATGGTAAGTGGTCACCGTAGCCTATGGACGCCTGCAACACCAGATACATCACTTGCACGTTGCCGACCCTTTAGGAATGGAAAAAGGAAGTGGGAAGGAGAAGGAACGGGAAGGGGGAAGAGGGTGATTGATGTTCAAAGCGGAATACTGCAAGTTGGAGTACACCTGGATTTCACGACTGTCCCTATCCAGATTATATTATTTTATTATTTTACGGTATTGCCAACTTTTTTCTATTGCAATAGTTAGGGTGGGCACTCTGGGTGCGTGGCGGGTTGTCCTCTTCTCACAATTATTTTATAAGAAACATCTAAACATCTCAAAAAATAAATAGCCTTCTTTTTCATAAATCGATAGTGTCACCAATACTATATTACGTCCGAAAATTGGTCACTATTTGAATTATAACCCTGTATCATATTCCTATTTAATACATAAAATAACTATCCCAAAATGAAGTCATCCATTTGTCTGTCATTCACATTCCAATGAACTATTATATGTCACAAGCATTATCCAAATATGGGTCAAATATGTTCGAGCGCGGTGTATTTCCACTACAATTGAATCAATGTGATTAAATTACTGTTCGCAATGCTAATTATGCTGAAACTAATCCAAATCGGTCGCATGTTATATTTTACTGGGCTTTCAAATTATGGCCAAGTTTATATATCACTAGCGATCCGCCCCAGCGTCGCACGAATAGTACAAAACATTAACAAATTATACACCTAAACCTTCCTCATGAATCACTCTGTCTATTGGTGAAAACCGCATGCAAATCCGTTCAGTAGTTTTTGAGTTTATCGCGAACAGACAGACAGCAAGACGCGGCGGAGGACTTTGTTTTATAATAATATGTAGTGATATTATAGTAATATTATAACGAGGAAAGATTTATTGTTCGTTTGTAAGGATATAACTCAAAAACTACACGACCGATTTAAATAATTCTTTCACCATTAGAAAGCAATATTATCACCTAGTAATATAGGCTATAATTATTTTTTTAAAAATTACTGCTAGTAACATAACCTAACCTAATTTTACGCGAGCACAGCCGTGAGCAAAAGCGAGTTACTCTATACAGGGTGTCCGGTAATTAATGGATAACCTTGAAATGTCTTATAGTAGAACTGAAGGGCGTCCAAAAAAAAATAAAAAAATTTGCTAGTCATACTTTTGATTGTCTATCTATTAGCATAATTAGTGTTTAATAATAAAACAACAAAAAACCGATGGAATTCATTCATTTATGGTCGTAGTGTACAAGATAAATATCGTAATTTAAAAAAATCACATCTCAGGTATTAGCTAGGATGGATTTTATTCATATTTTTATCTGAACGACCGTCAGTTCTATTATAAGACATTTCAAGGTTATCCATTAATTACTGGACACTCTGTATATGTGTTCGGTAGACGGTAATTAGCTCGGCTATCTATCACATAGGTTTCAGGGCCACATTGCTTAGTATTCTCAAACACTGTGTGATCCACAAATGGTTGTGCCGAGTCTGTGTCCTTTGTGTCCGTTTTTTGAATGTACATTGTAAAGTCCCCCGGAATACAGGAATTATTCTTAGCGCGGGATTTGTCTTTTTAATTAATTGAGTGCGGTAGCGCAATAGTAGTGAATGCGAAGGTGCATGAGGTCTCGTATTCATTTCCTGGGACGAGCTAAGTGTTGTTGTAATTTTCTGTTAAAAATCTCGGTAGTAGCACTGGCACTGTGTTCATGGGCGGCAATTTATGGCGGTTCCCATTACGTGTTGTTACGCGAAGTGAAGATGATACACCCCTGCCTACCCTTTTAAAGATATTTACGTGTAGGCGAGAGGGTATGTATGTACGTGCTGCCTCCGTGGCGCAGCGGTAGTGAATGCGACTGCTGTGCATGAGGTCTCGGGTTCCAATCCTGGGTCGGGCCAACGTAAACGTATTGGGTTTTTCTGTTAATAAATCTCAACACGAGCCCGGAGTTAGGAAGTTGGCGGTGTTAGACACCCCCGTGCCTCGGAAAGCACGTAAAGCCGTTGGTCCTGCGCCTGATCTCTCTCCGGTCGTGACAGATTATCCATCCCATCGGATCATGAGGGTTAGGGAACAGAGAGTGCACTTGTGTTTACGCACATACTTGTGCACTATAATATCTCCTACGCAGATGGCCAGTCTCCGTTAAGATTGGCCGCCCTGACCGAAATTCGGTCTGGAGGGCATTATTTATTATATTTATTATTATGTACGTAAAACCAAAGTAGTAGCACCGACACCGTATCCAGGAAACTGCCCAAGAACACTCGTAATAGGCTCGCTCCCTATTATGTTGAACCTAAAACTAACGTAACTAGAGAAATATAGGTGAAACCAGTAATTAATAGATATTCACCTATACTTCTGCCTATCCCTTCAAGACAGTTGTCTATTAGTCACTAAGGCTATATGTATTATAATAATAGAAATTCTCGCTACACATGATTTCATGGCAAACGATAAACCATAGTTTTATGCTTGGGTGTGAAATAATTAGATGAGTGTAAGCCATACATAGTGTTTTATGGGGAAATTATTGTGGTTTTAGTATTGAGGATGGTTCGTTTTATATTAAACATTGTTATGTTGGCACTACACGTGATTGCTTGTCTTTATGAGAACGCATTTTTGTAAAGTTGGTTATTAAAAAAAATCCTGCAAAAATTTTTGTTTTGAATCTGCTTCCGGTTGTTTTATGTTCGGCATTGAAGTTTGTACCTAAAGCCTCCCAGTACAGAAATTACTACGAAATCAGGAATAGTCAAAAAGAAGAAGCGATTGATTTTAATCCTGAATGACTGTTGCCGGCATAGAGACTCCTTACCTAATTTAAAACTCCTAAATTTTACAGAAACACAAAACAAAATTAAATGACTACGAACTTTGTAAGCTGAATCGATCTTTGAAGATAAATTTCGAATTACGCAGTACAAGAATTGAACGAAATTTTGCCAAACTCAAATCGCAATATCTACCAATATATTTGACTGGAGACTATAAATTTAGTATCATCCGGTAGTGACATCACTCGAGTTGGTACACTAGTAAGTTCACCCAGTTCCGGGCGACTAATTAGTGTTTCTGCCCGCAATCACCCACCGCCGCCTTGTGCCGCAGCGCCAACTAGCCTCTCCGTGTCACTACTCAAATCACAAGAGGTAACGATTATAGGTTACACGTCAAAACTACAATAAAAATTGCCGGATACTAGTGAGCTGATATAAAAATAGAGTCACGTGACACAGACGTAGCAAAAAGGATTGGTGATCCGCGTCACAGCAAAGAAAGAAACAGTATTTATTGTTTTCTTGTATTAAGAGTAACCAGCCATTTACTTTACTAATTTCTAGTATTCTTGTTAACATCGCCAACAGTGTTAGGAGTCGGTTTACGTCGGTACGGCAACGGATTCGAACATAGGATCACTCGGTACAGTGCCAAAGGTATTAGACTATTTCTAGGTATTTAATACGTACATGTCCAAAATGACATGCTAGTATTCCAGACCTATACCTACAAAAGCAATATTAACCTTTTTCCTTTTTAATGACCACCATGCGCTTTAACGTAAATCAGAGACTTTGTCGAACAATATTTTTATATTGTCTGACAAAGTCTCTGATTTGTGTGGGTCTACGATTTAGTATTAACCTAAAGTTCATAGGAATATTTTCTATATGATGGCTTAAAAACCTGATGAGTGGCATGAGTTAACCAGGTTCAATAAATCATCGTATCTATATAAACTTACTGTCTAGGTAATATAACTAAATTGTCGCTTGGGTAGTGTTATTATATTTACTCATTTTAACATGAACCAGAAGCAAAACATAGCCGAAGAAATAAAAACTCTAATTAAACCAAACTCTTTAACATCAAATACCTGTGAATAAAAAGTATAGAATGCTACTATAATCTCATAACTCTCATCACTTGCCCCAAAGCATCACCTCCCTACTAGACGACACAGAAATATAACAGTCCAAATAAACTAGATCCCTGATTACTCATTCATCCAGCCCCTTCATTACCCGTGCTCCTTGATGCCGAGGGCGGAGGGAAGGCCCAGGTAAACTGGCCGGGAGGATCTTTGATTATCGAATCGAATAGGTTTTGAAACCATCTCGTTACTTTGTATGTGTGTGTATCAATTACTTTGAGATATATCTACGATTGGGTTTCATATTTATGTGTGTGTTATTTTTACACATGATGTGATGTAAGCACTTTTATAATATATACATAGCTGATAACCACCATATAAGCCGCATCTAAATTATTAATATTTAAATTAATAAAATAAATAAATAAAGGTATAGAATTTGCCCGTGGTTTTACGAGCGTAAATGTAGGATAAAAAAAAAAGGTTTGTAACAGTACTTTTTCGGATGAAAGATATGTCCTTTTTTGTTCCCCAGACAACTTGTATGAAATTTCAGGTAATAAAGGGGCTAGCCCATCTATCTAGCACCGTTTAAACACCAAACAAAAATTATCTAAGAAACAGCGATAATAGTTTGTAAAAATGAAATCTTTATCCCTATTGCAAGCATAATGCACACTCTCGATCAAAAACCACTCCAATATACATATGTTTTAACATCACTAAATCACCATACAAAGCATGTCTATTACGTGTCGCAACCTTTAACGAAATGTCATACATGTATGGCAATCCAAAAATGCCATGGTATTTGCAAAGAGCCTCCATAAGCTACATAATACATATTTGGGTCGCACCAATCGATGGTGTGTATTTTACTATGTTTTATAAATCTCCCTTTTATCCTATGCGGTATCAGCAGAATTGTGGCAAGGATTTTGATGATACGGTTGACTTGTAGAAAGATTCTTTGACTGAGTAGCGAGGCTACATTCTAGTGGAACGAATACATACATATCGCATGCTTAATAAAACAGCGACTTAACTCAAAATTTGGGAGTATGGCATTTCGAACTCTAATCTTGTGACTATAAATTCTAATAATATATTCGTGTTAAATTATTGCAACAGAGTTCAAATTAGTTTGAACCAAAATACTCAGATAGGTCTCTGTTTTATTAAGAATGCGATATGTAGTTTCAAGCTTATATCCTCATAGATTTATATTTATGCGGAAGTATATTATGCTGCTCTGCATAAATAAATATTTATTTAGTTATATAATTCAGATATATTTATCTTAATTTCGCTAGCTATTATTTTATCTCCTGTGTAATTGGAGCAGGAGGGGAGAAGTTGATGCCATTAAGTGTTTATGCAGAAAACCCAATGACTCTTTGCTTCACCTGGGTATCGAACCCGAGATCTCATGTACTACAATTGCATTCACTAATGCTGCATCGCCGAGAACTGTCCCGATAGAAAAACATTTATAAATTATTTTCGTCATCACTCGAAAGCCACGAAGCAGACATAATAGAAAATCTATTACTCGTAGATACCTGGTGACTGCGACGGCAACCAAGATCATAAAGTAAGTAGCTAAAAGGAATACAACTGATATCTTTTACAGTGATCATTGAGACCACAATATATCCATCAAGCACTCCTATCATGAAATAGTTATATTAAGGTCTTAGTCTGCTTACCCCACAAAGATACAAGCTTGTCTTGACAAAGTCTGGGTGTATTTGATGTACGTGATTTGCATATTTTACAATCCCCTACGATAAAGGGATTATTCTCGAGGGTGAGTGTTGACTTTTTTTAAAAGAATAAGAGAAAAGTTTTCTTGTGTTTTGAAATGTTTAAAAATTTAAATAGCTGTTGAATGAAAGTCGATAATTAATAAAATGGATGTACTATTTAAGCTTACGATCTTGTATCAGAGATTTGTGAATTGTAGAATTGATATAATAGATTCAGTGGGGAGACCAACAGACTGCAATGCAGAGGGTTTCGGGTTCGAACCCACGTCGCGCACCTCTGACTTTCGGAAGTTATATCACTTTTCGAAATTATGTGCGTATTGATTGACAATTATCGCCTGCTCCGTGCCTCGGAGAGCACGTTAAGTCGTCGGTCCCGGCTGCCATGAACATCTATGGCAGTCGTTATTGGGAAGTCAGTGCCCTATAATATCCTGACGCTGGTCTAGCCTTACGGAATCGTTAGCCTTCAGGTTGCGGAGGTCAGGTGGCAACCGCTCCGTGTAAAATATGATATCCAGTCGAATCCGGTTAGACCAGAAAACTAATTTTGTTTTAATAAGTAATTAAAAGAAACTTTGATAAAAGTGTTAATGCAATTTTTATTTGCCTACGCCTTGTTCAGGTTTATTTTACTAGTATACAATACTCTACAAATACCCAAGAGAATAAGGTGACATGCTTTTTTCTAAGTCTGTGCTTATCAGTGTGACTTAACTACATGCTAACAGAATCTAAATCAAATTCTTTATTTGTTTAGTAATTATAAGTCATAGAAACCACTACCTGTTTGTACTAACATCCAAGATTTTGCATCACTAACAACCAGTCACGTAGCTAACGAACCGGGTTAGGTACTAAGGAATAAAATCTTTTTTGTAGAGAACCAATTTCAAGTCTTAAAATGAACTAAGAGCCACTATAAATAAAATATAAAACCGTTTAAGTACTACAATCCACCCCATTACTTAATTTGACACAGTAAAACCAGCAAGGGTAAATTGTATCATAAAACAAGAAGCCCACTTAATAAACTCGGAGCTACACTATAAATGTATCTGAAGCGCGCGACCCAAAAAAACGTCAGCCGAAAAATATAATGAGCAAACTTTCCCAATTATTATAGTTTGATGATAGTTGAGGAGAAAAAAACGAAACAAAGTTCCGTACGTAGGAACTCGTGTTACTCCGAACAACTGGCGAAATGTTCACATTTACTCTAAATTTATTACCATTACCCTAGTAATATATTTTGACAAATGAGGGTAGGTGTGAACATTAAAGTGCTGAAAGTTATCGTTTGATGATTAGTGTTATAACGGTGAAGAAAATAAGATTTAGATTTTAATACATATCCATGCGTAATATTCGTATTTAATAGGTAAAAGTTCGTGGTAAAAAAAAAGGCGGACATTACAAAGTGCATTATTAAAGAATATTAAAGGCAAAATGTCTTGTAGGCGCACGTATTAGTAAAACTAGGTACTTCATGATGTAAGTCGTATCGGTCACCATTAAAAATGCACGTGTTGTACTCCGCATTACCCTTATAAAATATTCCCACAGTAATTACACTTAATTTAGCACAGCAATATTCGTCTCAGCTCTCACATGGCTAAAATCCCAAATGCACTATAAAACCACTTTTCACAAGGTGTCGCCCCTATAAAGAGCTTTCCCGCGTTAGTTAAAAACGAAATTAATTCAAATATGGCCGACGCGTGGGATTTAACCGCCACAATTTGTATTTCGAACACAAATTGAATTTAGAAATAGTGAGAGACACGACAGACTATCTAACTTAATTTTCTGCTCGAATAGATTCGATTTCGTTACTATTATCTGCACAATAAGGTCGGGTATCGCGTATTTTTTCAGTTCGTTAAGAGCAAAAGGATTGTGCAACCGCTTGATTGTTAAGAAAAACACATGGGGTAACGCCGTTAGGGCTTCTAATACAATTAATATCAATTTGTACTTTCGAAGGGGCCTACAAAGTACAGACGTAGAATAGTTAATTTAAATTTAAGAATACGATGTTACATCGAAAAGTTAAATAAAGTTTCACGACGAAGAAAGCGTTCGTTTAAATATTAAAAAGAAACGTCTACACCTCGCTTTTTAGTGATATTTAGCGAGACAAAAGGCTCACCTTGCGAAAACAAAAAAGAGGACACTAAGACCCGTCGGCGTGACATTCACGAAGAAATAATTAACAAAACATACAGAAATGAACCGAGAAGAAGTGCGCCGGCGAAATCTAATTATTTTTGCCGCCATGACAGCAAGATTCCCGCGCTTTTGGCGCGTCCAAAATGGCGGACGAAAATGGCGTTCGAATGGATCCCGCGATGTCAACAACGTAGCCACATTATGAAGCAAGGACACGGCTGCCGACAGCCACTAAGCCTTCGAGCCTCTTATTTATATTTAGTCGCGGGAAATATAGAGGTTTGCAGGAAATTAATTCCCATTTTTTTGCAAGAATATTGTTTAGTGTCAAGACTTGCTTGAGATGTTCATTCGTTTATTGTGGATTATAATAAGCTCTTCATATGAGCTTCGTATTAGGATTTTGCTACGGGTAAACATATGAGAGGGAGGTGTGCTCTGCGTACGTTATTCGAGGACGAGTCGAGATAGACACCGTTAGTAATCTGCTGAAATGTAGTTCTTATTATATATATTTATCATAATCAACATTCATTGTCTGACTAATATATGGACAAGTAGTTTTAATAACGACGTTTTGTTTTGCTGATAATTAAGATGTTTATATTGGCTGTCAAACTGATGACTATGCTTCGATCAACTTGAGGTACTTGTTAACGAAAGTAACATCAAGGCAAAGCTTAATTAAACAAAATCTGCGTCGTGACAAAGAGTTTTTGCCTATACAGGTGCTTCAAATATGGCTTCAACAAAAGTCATTTTTGAAACATCTGTATAGGTAAAAAGTCTTCATCACGCTGCAACTGAACAAAACGCAATTGCAAAGTCGAACATAAAAGCAACTTATTTTGAAGCATATATCAAATCTTTATACCACAGCACATTTTATGGTCAACAAATAATTGCTCCTCTAATCAAGCTCTAGCGTCCAGTTATCCCTAGGGTCTTCTTAAAAGAAACTGCTCGCAATTATTAAAACAATAATTCTCTAGCTGCATTGACTCGGCTAAATAAACAGAGGTTCTCCGAAGGTCCTCAGAGAGTCATTGCGAGTCAGAACGTATTAATATGTATGAGATCCGATGGTGCTCATCGTTCCAACTTTTCGCCCAAGTGTGTCTGGTAATAGAAAAAGTTATTCTTTCTGGGCCTTTGTTCCAACTTATTACAGGTATAAGGGCGTGAATTGCGGAGGTGTGAAATTACAAACCTACCTATACATTACCCGTATGTAATCATGAAAAGTGGAAGCATTTTGGATGCCGGAAGATATAATATTAGGTTTATTTTTATGCGATTAGCAAATTGCATTAAAGAGCCTGACTAATATACAGGGTGATTTTGAAATCGTGTAATTCCTTTTAACCACGCATTCTACTGGTGATATAGAATAACCCTGACCATATTTTTATTTAATTAGAATTATTTTTTTGAAAAATTATTGTTCCGTTTTTTTCGTAAAATGGTGTCAGATAGTCAAATGTTAACCAACCGAGGCAATTTTAATTTTTTACTAATTAAAATAAAAAAACATATTAATAATTAATGTCGTAAATAAAAACGGGCGGTCCTTTTTATTGCCTCTTATTATTTACGACATCAGTTATTGTTATGTTATTATTTTTAAATTAGTAAAATATTAAGATTGTGTCAGGTGGTTAAAATATGACTATTTGAAATCATTTCATGAAAAAAATCTGTACTCTAATTTTGCCGAAACCATTATTCTAATTAAGAAAAAATATGGTCAGGGTTATTCTATATCACCAGTAGAATGCGTGGTTAAAAGGAATTACACGATTTCAAAATCACCCTGTATAGGTACAGTAGGCTTATAATCAAATTATCTTTTCTGTATATATACGTTGCGTCTATGATATAAAAACTTAAAATAATAATAATTTTCATATTGTGTTATTTATGAGTGGTTAGGTTTGTTAATATTAGTTAAGTTATAAAATAATACACGTTTTAAACATGGATAGATACAATCTATGGTTGGTATTAATAATAAATCTTATTCAAATGTTTTAGATTTTATATATTAATTTATGGATTTGGTTTACATAATGCTGACCGTAAATCTTTAATAAGATTAAAATATATTATACATATGCTATTTTAATATGGTAATAATACATTCAAGTAGCATACCCTTTAGTTCTTTATAATCATTAGGATTATTTTACTTTCGACTGTAGGATGCCTTCTCAAGTGATTTCGTACAAAACAATTAAAAACCTCCAATGTTGGAGATAATCTGAGCAGTTTGTTATAAAAAGCACGCTATTATGACATTCTTTGTCTTACCAACAATTAGTTAATTGTTTAAAGACTCAAAATTACTTCTTATAAGCCACCTTGGGTTTTGAGAACTGTATTATCCGTCTGCATAAACATTGAACAGGTTGTTTTAAAAAGGTAATGTGGAGTCAGAAACAATGATTAAGACGTGTAAGTGTGAAAATTCTCCAAACGTATAACGTCTTTCTAGTGATGAGTACAATTTGCATTCAAATATATTGACAATACCATACATGCGTGTGTTGCGTTCTTGGTCATGTAATATAATCGCGATATGCACAACAGTATCAGTATACAAATGACATTGGAATAAAAAGTACTTGAAGCAATTTTCTCTGGAAAATAATTTCAATTTTCAACAAGATCTCTGCGAGTAAACTAATACTTCTCATATTCAAATCAAACTAGACTAAACATAAAACAACAAAGATAATAAACAAGAAACAAAATAGGTTTTCCATATCAGATACTATTCCGTTCCAATTGAGAGCCCCTCAGGCATGTGTGTTATTGATTACAGTATAAAGTAACATGTTCTCGTACATTTTCCTCTAGGAATATGTTACCTTCCTAGTAGGGGATCGCCTACTGTACAATATGGAAACTACTTGTGTGGCAACCGTGGCAAGGTACTGATAACGTTTTTGGTTTAACGCTTGAGAGATTACAAATGAATACGTAACGCTGCCTTCGTTATATTTAGTATATAGACTTTGATACTCGTATCTATCTTTTGTTATGATTGTATTGATACATAATGTACTGGTTTGTGACTGTGTTACATATACTTTAATCTTATACGATATGTTTTTACATGGTTTTGATGGTTTTACCATAATTTAGCACTTAATAATACAAGATGTTTCCTGATATTCATATACATATGTACATAATATGTAACTACCTCACTCATTATTTTCATTTCATCTTATATATCTTTTTCTACAATCGATGAGTGTTTACTAAATGACCATAAGCTACGGTAACCGCTTATATGGCCTAAATTTAAGGTTCTTCGTCACCTATGTGTATGAAAAAATATATAACCCCGTATCCGAGCTTTCCGAACAATAATTTATTGGATCTAATTTTATTATTTCCAGTAAATAATGACATAATTGTATTAATTAACATAATATATACGAATAAATTATTGACTATATTTTTCAATTATT
The DNA here is from genome assembly GCA_963675205.1 of Catocala nupta. Classification (NCBI taxonomy): domain Eukaryota; kingdom Metazoa; phylum Arthropoda; class Insecta; order Lepidoptera; family Erebidae; genus Catocala; species Catocala nupta. The sequence goes on from OY776104.1 coordinate 10,850,686, forward strand.
CTCTTAACTTTGCTTTAATGAAAACGAAACGAGCATATCATAACGGCATTCAGCCGTTTGACTTACAAAACATAGTCGCATATAAATCAAACGCACTATATAAATCAGATTCACTTACAAGTACCAATTGAAACGACTAAAACAGTTATTTTGTGTACTAATGAAAGGCCGGGTCACCGAATCGTGTTGAGGGGAAGCATAAAACATCCATTAGCACCAATGCATTTATATTCACGACTAATTATAGGGGACGAGTGCTCGCCATAGATTTTAGGGGAAACTGTAACGGTTGCTTTTGTCACGGCAACGCCACCTACCGGGCTTTTGTAACTATGAATACTTACCATTCATCGCTACAAAGGTGAGGTAGATGTCGCTGAGTTGACTAATAGATATTAAAGGCTTAGATGTTAAGGTTGGTTACGTCATGAATTATCTTTGAGGTCATTAGGAGATTTGTTCAAATGTGTTGTGTGTTTACTTTTGGTTTTGTGTTCAAAACGGATTGATTTAGTAAGGATTACGTTGTCTAAGAGTCTCGTCATTACTTGCGATCGATCAATCCCGATGGGGTGTTTCTTCTATTGTTTTACAGAGAGCCTGTGGTCGTCAGGAAAGGAGTAATACCTACTGACTGTTCTTTTATTCTTTGTATGGGATAAGTCGTGTCATATACTAATAAGATTTGTGGTAATTGAAAGAAAAGACTGAATGCGTTCCGTTTCTAGTCGTGGCTTTAAAGGTCACTTTGATTTTGGTTTGATTTTAACGGTAAGACGTAAATACTCTCTTTGTGACAAATAGTTATAAATGTCATGTCATGTAATTATATCATACTTATATTTTAGATTAATGCTCAAGAGATTCAGCCATTTTCAGATTTATTCGAAAATATTACTATCTTATCTTATCTTATGTATGGGGGCCAGTCAGCACAGACCGGCGACACTTCGACCCATTGGGATCTTTTGTGTCAGCCCCAAGATTTATCCCTTAGCTATCTCCCTATGAATGTACTGCATCAGTCGTAGCGTACACTTCAGAGGGAGAAGCCTGAAGTCCTCAGGGTTTGGATATGCCAATCCCATCAGACCCATCCTCAATCCAGCCAACGCGTCGCATTCACATAGTAGGTGCGATATGGACTCGTCCTGTTCACCACAGGCTCTGCAAATCGAATTGTGAGCCAATCTCAATCTGCACAGGAAGTCGTTGGTGCCAAAATGGCCAGTGAACGCTCCTGTGAGCAGGCGTATTTGGCTCTTGTTATACCTGCAGAAAGAAAATATTACTAACATATGTTAGTAATATTTTAAAAGGTTATACCAATTTTTTTATATTTGTCCCAAATTTTTATTACTAACTAGTATTACTACTTTCTTTCCAAAAACTTGCTAAAATTTCTACGTATATTTACAGCAATATTATTTTTTATAGATACATTACGTTCCTCAAAAACGAGCTCACCTTCCACTTAAATCGTCTCCCTTACAAAATCGTCCCTCATTTCTTGTTTTTAGCCCCACTCTTTTGTTTAGCGAAAACTTAAAAACAAAATCACATTATACACCACCCTCGCCCTTTATTAAACGCATTTAGGAAGCTATCATTTAAAGCGTCCATCATTATATCAAATCACGATACTAAGAGAACAAAAGGTATGATAACCGTTTGTGTTGAGAGCAGTAATGTGTTTTAATCGCAGAGAGGCAGTACTGTTGATCGATTGGCGTGCGATTAAATATTTTTCTAAATTGATAATATTGTGTAAATGTCGAGGGGAGTTTGTTTATATGCGGATTATGACTCGTGTTATGATTTTTTGTTTATTCTGATTGATTGTGGGTAAAGACTAGCACTGCTTATAAAGCTTTCCATTGCTAGGCGTGGTTTATAAAAATTTAATTGCTATTCATAGAGGCTTGGTTTTTATTTCATAAACATCGAACCTAGTTAGGTATATTGACAGCTACCAATTGTCAAGTATGAATCTTTATTTCAAATTAAAAATAATATGACCGCTGTTTACCACTAGAATACCACTATATACACCATAGATAATATTAAAGAAAACTTTCACACATTAGTCAGTTAATTAGCCGTCATCCGGACACAATAAAAAAGCATTGTGTCTGGACCCGTGATCGGAGCGTTGGTCAAGAGATTAATATAAAGCAGCATGTTTTTTATGGAACCCCAAAATGTATTCAACCTTATCATTTATTGTTTGTATTACATATCTATACTAATATAATAAAGCTGAAGAGATTGTTTGTTTGTTTGCTTGAACGCGCTAATCTCAGGAACTACTGATCCGAATAGAAAATATTTTAGTGTTGGATAGCTCATTTATCGAGGAAGGCTATAGGCTACATAGCATCACGCTACGACCTACGGGGGCGGCGCAGTAATCATAAATGCGGGTGAAACCGCGGCCACATCTAGTATATATATAAATAAAATATTGTGATTGTTCTAATAATAGCCAGCATATGCAGATTTCTACACATTCGATTCTGACACGTGATTTTATAGAAGGTAGATACTAAAGCTTACTTTGATTAGATAAATCGAGTCTTAAAATTTATTTATAATACTGGCTGTCAGTCATACGCGTTTGACAAAGGATTTAAATGATTTATAGGATAATTATTCACATTTAATGTAGGTAAGCCAAAGAGTAATTAGTTAAGTTCTCATACAAAAGTACCTACCCAAGTCTAAAATGTGAATTATTGTTGGGATGTCTTTGCCAAAGTCGTACCGTTCATTCGCACTTGAAAAATATTTCTATGTATTCATATAAACGTTTTGAATAGACATTGTGTGAAAATGTAACATTTTTTATACGCAATATATATTTATATAAATCTGAGACAAGTTTTTAGGATCGTAAATGTTTTAGCGTGGATATGTTATACAACAGCTGTTCAGAAGAGAGGTTGGTGTATTGCTAAATAATATCTGAATATCCAATCTAAAACGTTTGGAAAAATGGCATCATAAATTCTTCTAATTCATAAGCATAGATGCATCAAGTTTTTATATTTATCGCCGCAGAATACACATAATGATTGATTAATTGATTTAAAGTGGCAGAGCTCACTTTCACCAATTTATTATTTTGTGACGGTAGAAATAGGCCGGCTCGCTTAGGAAAGTAGCCTTTAAACATCCTCAAACAAAAAACAGGGTAATAGTAATAACACTGTTACTGAGTTTCGTTCGGTAAGTAAAATTCCCAGAGTCACCTATTTCTTTGGTCTATTCCTTTTTCTTCCATCTTTGTTTTCATTTATTTGGGGTCAATGGTGTATGAACGATACCTTTGGTATTGCAAGTCATCATAGACTATAAGAACCGCTTATCATTAGGCAGGCAGTTAGCATGTTTACGATCTTAGCTGTATAAAAAAATGCGGTAAATATGTAAACAATTTAAAAAAGAACCATACGCCTTTTCAGGTAATTCACACGTTCTCAGGCGCTACCAATTTCGATTCAAGGTTACTCATACGAGTGAGATTGTGTTAGGCAAAACAATCAAAAGATATATAGAGCAAGGTCCCTCCGCCAATAAGCCCATGGGCCTAAGTAAACAGGACGCTAATAGAATCGTACCACGGTATTATAATTAGAAGACCTTTTTATCTTCGGAGGGACCAATCGGGACCTTTAAGTCTTAAGTACCTACTTACTCGGACGAATTTACTTAATAAATTTCCTACTTTATTGAACTTTTAAGTGTGATTTCTAGTATACTTAATTAGGTGAAGTTAATTCTTTATTATTTCAATCATTAATTAGAATATGTATCCATTTATAAATACGATGATGTTTAGTAGAGTGTATATATGCAATTCCTTATGATTAACAATTTTGCTCTATCACTATCTCAAACATACGCTCAGACATACACTGCACCTGTTTTTCTAATAGGTATGCAAAGGTATATCGCTCTTGCTTTATGCTCCTGATGAATATTCCTAAATGAATACACATTTGAAAACAACACTTCGGTGAATATACTCACTACTCGACTTTGATCTGCAGCAGGTATATTTTCCTGATGGTAAAATATTACGGAAAGTATCACTTGCGCGTTAAGTGACAAGGACACGAAGTGAAAAGGAGGCAACAGTCAGTGAAGGAGACAAAGATAAGATTCATGTAATGTTTAAATGTAAAGATCTATATACTTGGTTTAACCAATTTCACACAGTCTTAACATAAATCCCGAGCGAAACCATACGAGTACTTATTTACTGACAATCAAAAGCACACAAATCTGTACAAACGGTAACCACACGAGTGGAAACAGCGGGACATAATCTAAGCTTAACACATGGCAAGCGATCTGTCACTTTGTTGATTAATGGCCACCCTACACCCCACCGTTATCAGATCTTACCCCATTTTCAAACGTTACCCGTTTTCAAATTGCGCCCCATTTTGATGTCGGTTTTCAAATTTCCTTAATTATAAGGGAAAGACGGCGATCGAAGTTATTAGTGCTGGTTGCAGACACTTGTAATAATATCGTACGATTCGAGTGAAATTTAGATACTAAAGTTTAAGTTATATATATAGCTGTAACTATAAATGGAGTGTAGTTTGGTAGAGTGAAACCTAATAGTGATAGAACGGACCAACTGCCGTCTTTGACGTACAAGATAACTTTGTTGAACTTCGTTTGACATCTCGCTAAGTGTACATTAAGCACTTATTTGTTGCCTAAACTTACCTGAACTACTGATTCCGAAAGGTCAGTTACCCGCGGTATCGTTAAGATTGAGAATGAGATGCATAAATGCATGACGAAGCATACAGAAGAAGCAAAGTAACCGACACAATTATTGTTATCACTAAGTTAAAGTGGACAAGCCATACAGTGAACTGGTAACCGTGAATGAAGAAATGTGGGTTTAGTTACGATCACAAACAGGAAAATAAAGCTTCGAATGCCGTACCTCGTCGTCTGTCCATAACACGTGACCTAACACGTAGGATGGACAGACGAGATGGTCAGAAAGTTGGTGAGCCATTGAAAGCAAGGAGCACAAAATTAATTGCAGAAATCTTTAAGAGAGGAAGCTGTGACTTGCCGCAAGATTTATGACCTCTCTAGGGACCCAGGAAATAATGACTTAAAAATAATTGATATAGTAGATGACATAGAAATATATTTAATTCGTTAATTCATTTCTATCGCTCGCATTGCTCTCCCTATCACATTAAAAGAACACCATTTGCACTGTAATATAATTTACCATAAAGGAGCATTACCTACTACCCCTCATAATAACAAAATAACAAGTAATTACCATCCCCGCTTAATTCACAATTACAGTCACTCCTGTCACCCAAAATTATACATGATTTATGCGCCTGCGCATGTAATCGAATTTGACCGTATTTTTATTATTTCTAGGCTCTGATGTTATTATTATAGGCCAACTTGTTCAGGACATTATATTCTACTAATTATTAGCAAAAAACTATTTTTTTTAATATGTAGGCCCTATACGATGTGAGCAATTGTCAGGAACATACTTCCAGAATTGATTCCCAAAATGTTTTCATGTCTTGGTACGTTTTATATGTTTTGATCCGTATTTATATGTATTGCTTTTAAGTATGTACTTTATAGTTAAGGAGTGATCAAGTTACACTGATAGCATTCATAATATTTGTTACAATGAAATAGTTTAATAACTTACTTGCTGACATATGGCTCAATGTAATAGTTAGTAGTTTCTACAAGCTAGTTCGCAGTCTGGTAACGTACCTGGAACAGGAAAATAAAAATACATTAGACATATTATTCTTACAATATATAATTTTCAAATCGAGCTGGTTGTTACTGAACATAGACAAACTATTTAGCGTTAGGTTTTTGACTCATATATTTACTATACTTTAATAAATAGGTTTTTGCATAATTATACCTTTTCATCACCTATCTTATCTTATCTTGTGTGGGGGCCAGTCAGTACAGACCGGCGACACTTCGACCCAGTGGAATCTTTTGTGTCGACTTCCCCAATAACGACTGCCATAGATGTTCATGGCAGTCGGGACAGACGGCTTAACGTGCTCTCCGAGGCATGGAGCAGGCGATAATTGTCAATCAATACGCACATAATTTCGAAAAGTTTTATAACTTCCGAAAGTCAGAGGTGCGCGACGTGGGTTCGAACCTGAGACCCTCTACATTGCAGTCTGTTGGTCTCCCCACTGAGCTATCGCTGCTCACCAATTGTATTAAGTCATTGCATATATATACATATATAGAATCATATATATATAGAAAGTAAGTGGGGATAAAAAGTGGATAAAGTAAAATAAGCTGCAAAGAACCCACAATGCCAATAATAAAAATCAACATGTGAACATAACAAGTGAGGAGCGATGAATTGCCGTAAATCTTAGAGTTCGAAGAAATGGTTTAATAATATGCAAAGGTCACGTGATACCATGTGACCTTGAGGTCAGAGGTCAAAAGTCACAGTCATTTCGGGGGTATATCGACTGCGCTGAGTCGAATGGCGTTGACCGCGAGTCTCTAGCTCTTACGGTTCTTGAGTTGAAAGTTGTATAACAGACGGACGGATGGACAGAGCTGTTGTATAAGAGTTATTTCGAACTCTAAAAAGCATCCTTTCAAGCCGTACATTGGCGCGAATGTATACTATTTTATATATTTTTTTAATTATCGCCACCGGCCCTACGCCATTGGGTTTTAAATACCAATCACTACATGTAACTATGTTTATTGCTAGTAAAAATCTAAATGATAATTCCGATGTTCCTAACATATATACACTAAAGAATTTAATTAAAACAAAGTTTGTTTTGAAGACACCTGCTGCAGTAATGATAATTACAGGATTCATTTTACATACTAAAGTGACAAACATAAAGAGCTCCCCGTTACTTATAGTAGACTATTTAGTTGTTACTCGCGACTTCGCCTACGTGGATTTCTTTTACGCGGAACCCTAATTTATTTCTAAAATAAAAGTAACTTAAGTCACGCATTATAGCATCAGCCGTCAGTGAAAGTCTCGTCAAAATCGGTCCAGCCGTTTCAAAGGTTAGCCGGAACAAACAGACTGACAGACAAAATTTTTTTCCATGTGCTTTTAGTAATTTTGACATTACAAGCAGACACTTCAATTTTATTTATTTGTATAATTTACTTGTCTATATTGTAGTTTACAAAGTAATCACTGCAATATCCATAAAATACATAATATGCAGTACTTTTAAAACATAACTGACTAACAATTTTATTACCATAGAAACGCCCTCGATATTACTGTATCTCTTAAGAAAACGATCCAAATTTTCTCCATTATATCTGTTCTGTCCGTTTTTCTCCCAATTACTAAAAGTAATTACTTCACAAAAACGTTCAGTTAGTATGAAAAACTCATCAAAAATAATACGGTATGAACTGAAATCGTACAAACGAGGCAACTTGATATGTGCTCGAATCATGAAGTTGTAAAAATGCAACCAAGTTCTGGTCTGAGTTCAAACAAATTATTTTATTTCTAGTCCGTTTTAAACAATAAAGGGATATGTTTTGAAGATTTAAGTACACGAAATATTTGTTATTACTTTGGTTTGACAGTAAAGCGAAATTGTGTTACTAGAAAACGATGACGTCATGTGAACAATCCACTTTTTAATAAGATAAAACTGGAAATTACAACAATTGTTCCATTCATTTTCTAAGTAGTTTATCTACTCTTAGAATACCAGACATAATTAAAAATCTATTGTGACTGGCCACCGGTGTTCCGATTCAAAAGGTTAATTGTTATTTTATTGAAGCATATTATTTTCATTACAGTATTCATACAATAACAAGATTTCGTTCGGATTCTATATATATGTACTTATATGTAGATTACCAATATCTAAAAATCAAGTAATATTTTCGCTTATAAACAGTATAATACGAATACATCTAAAATCTATAAAAAGCGATCAACCATATTTTAAAGTCCGCTAAAAATGCCTTTTTTTTTTTTTTTTTACTTGGGGGAATGCTATGACGCATATCCCTCCGCGGGGGCGGGTGGAGGGATTATGGCGGACTCGCCGGGGTAAAGAAAGATGTTGAAAATATAATGTACCTCCCGGGATACCGACTAAACCTACCACGGTGTTCCTCGACACAACCACTATCGACGGGGCCGCGCGAATCGCTTTCGCATGCGGTCGCGACCCCGCCAAGGTTACGGCCCGCCGTATGAAACGGCAGGCCACTACACGAAAGACCTACCCAAAATAGGCACTACGTCATATAAAACCCTACTGTCTCCCCTAGAGGGGAGACGGACTCGACACAGAGGCGCGCGTGGGAACACGCACGCCGCCTCTCGGACCTGGTGCTGAACGGATGGCGGGCAGGCCCACAAAGCCCGCCACCCCCAGGTCAAACCTCAGGGTGGCTGGAGTTCATCGCGCGCCCTCCGGCACCCGGCTCTGCGGTTAGGGAGAGGGTTTAAAAGCTCCCTCTCCCGCTCCGCCGCCTCCTTGATGGAAATTACTTCCTCACAAAAGGAGGCGACAGCGTTCCACAACCTCTCACTCCGGACCATAGACTGAACTACGGCCGGGAGCGAGAGGGCAACCGATCCGACTGCCGCGATCAAATCACGGCGCTGCGATGCCCAGGCGGGGCAAACCGCCAAAGTGTGCAGCGCCGTGTCCTCAACAACGTCGCGGCAGTCGCCGCAGTGGTGACCCACTAAAAATGCCTGAGTGAACATTTTGCACATCATATTTTTACATTACTTTCGGATCACGTTTTATTTTGTATATGAAATACTATCAGAAAATCATGTAGGTTTTTTGCATACAGTAGTGCTAGCAATTTACAGGCTTAGCAATAAAAATGTTTTATTAAAATTTCAATTTAGAGTATTACTTACATAATATTTCGAATAAAATGCGAAGCTCTTTTTAAAATATTGATATGTATAAAGCTATAAGCCAGTCCATATAGTAACACAGTAATATATATCAATGTTACACGCAAATTAATAGTTGTTATATAAATACACACATATACTAAACATATTCTTTTTCAACCATTTTTAAGTAGTAATTATACAATTCGAGTATTCCCTTATGAAATTACTAGCTTTCATCACGGCTTGACTCGCGTAAAAGTAGGTTAAGTTATGTTAGTAACAGTACCGTTTTATAAATAAAATAATAGCCTATGTTACTCGCTGATAATATAGCTTTCTATTGGTGAAAGAATTTTTAAGATCGATTGTGTAGTTTTTGAGTTAAAGCCTTACAAAGAAACGAACAAATCTTTCCTCTTTATAATATTTGTACAGAAGTACAGATGTGAAGACATTTATACATTTCGTTTCATTCCACCGTCAGGCACAAATTAAATACGGCGTAATCTCAGGCAATAGTTAGTTCTGTGTAATATCGCTTTAATACTAGCATGAGTCACCATAATATAGGATCTTAACACATATGCGACGAAAATTGACAAAATCTAAACACATGTGCCACTAATCCTACGGCGTAATGCCCGTATCGAATCGCACAAAATATCAAACAGTTTATACGAAAGTGAACCTTATTCCATTGCTGTAAGGTGCTGAAATTATAAACAATTCTTAGTGTAATTAGATGCAGTATAAATTTTATTAATGGAGTAAAACAGTTGGTGTAATAAAAGGAAAATATCTGTGTCCATTAACATAATATTGCGTATTTATAACCCCATTTAGAAATTGTAATGCCCTTTCGTATAGCTCGCTGCCTGTGTCAGGTTATAAAAGCCTAGGGAAGATTCTGCGTAGAATGTGATTCGAATTTCGAATGTAAAGCCGTTCGAATAATGTTCAGATAGTTGTTGCTTTTTGTATTCATTAGTTTTATGTTATTGAGAACTTGGCTGGTTAATTAATGAATTCAATTGAATATTTTATGTAACTAAACCGCTGTTTGGAATGATGATATAAATTGAATAATAATTATGGTTGTTGGTTTCTGTAATTAGTTTTGAACAAGGGACGATATAAACTATACTATATTAAACAATGCTGACGATTTAATTATGTCGATGGTGATGATGAGAAAAGTGATATTTTGTTTTTCGGAGAATAATTTTTGTTATCTTTGACAGACAATAGCCCATGTAATACGCATTAAACAAGGAATAAAAGTTCCAACTACACCTAAGCCAAAATGGATTTAATACTCCTAAAATATAAGTACCTACTGCGACGGCCATATTGGAAACTAGACGGGAAGTCAGACATTAAAATTACAAGCGATCAAATTACGATAAAGCTGTGTAATAAAACATATCGGAGTACAGTAAGCCCCATTAATTGCTACTCAAAATTACATATTTCAAAGAGCGCCCGCCATAATCTCCGAATTACGCATTTTATCACGGAGTTGATCGAAACACCGATAATATACACTTACAATTTCATACCACTGCTTAATATGCTTATATGATACAAAATAACGTATTCCACCTATACATAAAAGCCTTTATTCTAACATATTTTACAAAATAAAATAATTTACTAGAAACACACTTTCTATAAATAAAGCAGAAGAGAACTGTTGCAAACTAAACACACTTAATTCTTAGTTTTATTTACATTAAAAGCAAATAATTAAGCCACTTATATAGAAAACTTTTTCAATCTCCTATTTTTCTTTTTCGAAATAGACGGGAATTTTCCAGTAATACTAGTTTACAAATACAGTGGATGCCAATCAAAAGGTGTCAGAAATAGATAATTCATTCGATAATGACACGTTACAGGGTCGATTGAACCGAAATATTCTTCACAGAAATTTATAACGTCTATATGAATGATAAGGAATCGTTCACGAAAAGCAAACAGAAGGTAGCTAATTGTTTGTCTAAGTTTTTAAAGATGAAGTGTTGTTTTGCGAACTATAGATTCAGCGGTGGTACTACTAGCGACGCGGTGGGACACAAAACGCTTTTTAGTATCATACTGCCATCACTAACGGTAAGTTATCATCAATTGTTTTACGCTGAAGTAAGCTCGACTCTAGCTAATAGTCGGCCACTACGTCGCGTAGAATGAGCAGTAGAACTTGCAGCTGCAACAAATTGTTAGGCTCCTTAGAACGAAGCATTATTTGCACCAGTTTGTTACTAACTACATCATGCCCTGTATTAGCCGTCTCGGACTGCATTTCGCCTGAATTTTTAACGCCCACCGACGTTTATGACAGCACGTACAATTTCATATATTTTATGTATGTACTGGCTGCTCCCCGACGCTTGCACGAATAGAAACACATTTAGAAAAGTGTTGATAATTTTTAAAGTTTTAAATAGACTTTTTAAGGTAACGTCTAGATAGATAACTTTGATAACGAAGCATAAGACTGCAAATTAAACGCTTCTAACAAAATTGCTTTCTATCTTCTAAGGCACTTAATTTCGGATAGCTATGAAGCATTGCATACAATAAATTCTATTTTAGTACCTACTGTGTTACATCGAATGGAATAGTATACCTAAAATAATAAAATGTAACGAAACTACGACAGCCTATAAGTTAATCCTAACATGATATTGTGCGATATATTAATGTCAAGGTTACGTTTACGAAGTTACAAACTATAAACTAACATTAAGGTACTATTAATTTACAGACATATCATAACTCCACAACATAACACCCCGTCCCTATATAAAATATAAATCAGATGAAATTTTGATCACATTTCTCGTCCGACACTGCCATCTACTATTTCGAGTACGGTTAAAGCAGCAACATGGCTGCACTTTATGTATTTTTACACTGCAATTCTAAATATTGCGCGCGAAATTTCAGTTGTCATTTGCCGGTCTTAAAATATGCATAAAAATGTCTGGCGGTAATTTACCAATCAAAATTATGAAGTATTTCGTGAGCAATTTAGATGACGGCAAAATCAACGAAGTTATATTTTAGGACAACTATATCTCATAGTGCTATAATCTATTCAAACTGTATTATTAGACTATTATCTTAAGTTTGTACGACTGCTAATCATTTTTAGGTATTTTACTTAAATTACGGCTTCTAATCCAACTTTACCCTAATGTTTAAAATTCTTTTTAGCATCCGTCATCACGAGGTAAGTATTTTTTTAAATAATAATGTATACTTTTATTTCTTATCTTTTATAAGACAACTGTGCTTTAGGGAATAGTTCACCTATTTCGCGAATACTTTACGCAGATTTCGGTACTGTTCCGTAAATCATATAAATGCTTGCTCCATATAGAAATCTAATATAAAAATCGATCGATATATTAAAAGTTTAGAAGTGACCGCTTAAAATGCAAAATCACTATTCAACTCCCTAAGCATTCTATTTACTGAACTAATCTCACCATCAGTTTATAAAAGACTTGACATTTTTGCCTTTCTGAAATAGCGCTGTATAAATAAAATATTCTATTAATATTTATAATAAATAGCTATTAAAATTTCTATTAAACGTAACTGTTTTTCATTCAACAGACTTGTTTTTCCCCGGAAATTGAATGTCAAAGAAGCTTCGATAGACAGGGAATGTTATAAAATGTAATATTTATATACTGAAAACGTATTTGTAGACTTAATTAAAACTTATACATGATATTATAATGAGCTTTCGTTTCTCATTGTGTAATGTTAATTTCGATGTGAGTTAACAATTATTATTCATGTATTGTTGGTAGACATTATTGTTCCAAGTGATTATTGGATATTGATTTATACAATTTTTTACAAGTTAGTATTAAATACTCAATTGCCGATTCTATTTAAACATTCTGGTGGAAAAGATTTGGTAGTTACTATTTAACCTCGTTTTTAGGCTTGTAAATCGTAGATGGTATGATCAAATAAATGTATCGCCTGTTTAGTTGGCACATGTACGTCGCCTGATCAGTGATGTGGCCTTGGTTCAATTCCGTTTTAAGGTTTTGGATGTTTATCACATAATATTCAGATGCACGAAGTCTGGAGTAGTAACCGGCAGATGAAGTTAGACGCGCTGCCAGTAACATGGCAACTAAGGATATTTGCCGTAATGAAGAAGAAACCGCTAAGCCCTTTAATCTACCTGTTTTATATTATGCAGTTGTGATACTATTATGGACACATTATGCTACGGGTTTTAAAGATGCTACAAAAGCAATCATAGCTATATTCACAACCGACAAATATCAGTATCAACCTAACAAAGACTACTTAACAATCATACAAAAACTGCCCTCGTTCTTGCACAAAAATGGCGGCGATACAAAGCCTCACTCACCCCCACAAAATTAGCGAGGAGACGCACTGTAATTCCGAATGCAAATTTACTAAGAAAGACGAACAAATAAGCATAATGTGAGAGGGTGTAAAAAAGAAAATTAAATATTGAGATGTGGCTCTAACTTTGAAGTTTAAGGATATTGAAATCGCTGATCAGGGTTGTCTAATCACCATGCTTACACCTGAGAACGATGATTAGACATTCTTTGATCGTCGACTAGACAACAAAAAACAAGCTTGCTGGTTGGCACTAGAAAGCCTTACCGAAACTCGTAAGGCTTCTAACTAAGTGTCTGAAATATAAAGCTTATTTGGCTTAACTAGCTGTCAGTTACATTCTTGGTGCGAGTAAACTGTAGGCCTATTGTTGCTTAATGTAATCCAAAATGGTCGTCTTATACATAGCCAGTAACAAGAGAGTGGGCAGGAACAACGGCTTTCAACTTCTGTTTCTCGCTATCTTTGCCTTACTCATCCTCATCATATTCTACCGGTTCAGAGTATTTGAACCAGGTCTTTATTCAGAACTGTTCTGATCTGGCCAACGCACCAAAATCTTTACGAGGTAAAAAAGATAACATTAAATAACATTTCATTTGATGTAAAAACACTCAATTTACTTAGTGGTTTTAAGCATTGAGTTAAATAAAACATCAAATACACTTCATTAAGTTGTGTTTATCAAGTTTAGATCATAAAATGTATTTGAAGTCAACAAAATACTAATAAATTTAAATCAAACTAATGGTGTAATAATTACAGATATTCGTACCAAATAATTTGTTAAAACAACATTTGTAATCAATTCTTACTTTACTTGGTAAACTTATTAATACTAAGTGGCACGAGAAATATTTTTCTTAATTGCATTTTGGTGGTGATTGATTCGGTTCAGTAATAAAATTGTAATTAATATGGAGTATGAAATAAACTTTATTCACAATTAGTTTAGAAACCCTTTTAAAGGCAGAATATACACGAAAGTCTTTCGTTCATTTGCGCGTAGAAACTACCAAATATATAATTTTCAAGGGAAAACTAACATCCATATTAGATTACACATTTGTAGTACTAAAATATGCAAAAATATATAAATTTACAACAGTATACAAACATAAAAACGCATCGTTAAACCAATTACATCCATTACAAGAGCATGACTGTCGTTATTTCAGTCAAAAAAGGATTATACGAAGGAGCAGAACTGTACAATAAATTACCAGATGAAATAAGAAACATTAAAACCCCTAGCATATAAAAAACGTTTACTAGATTATGTCACAAAACATTATTAATTTATCATTACTTACCTTAACGTAACTCAGACTGCATTTTATAGAACATTCTTAAATTATATAGAATCTCAATATAAGTGAACTGTACCTGTTCTTTTTGAGAATAAATAAATCTATAACCCGAAAAGTCAGACGCGATCCAAGTTATTCCATTTGTAATATGAAAATGAAGCCGTAAATACTACGATTCAGTCTAAGCTTTGATAAAAAAGGCCCGAAAGCCTAATCCCGAAAACCGTTTACACAATTTAAGGGAAAGATAAAAATGTAAATAGGCTCGAATTTTGATTGATAGCCGAACGAAACCTTTAAAAACTGCAACTGCCATGTCACAAACCAAAGTTCAATTTTGTGTTTCATTGTTTCGTTTTTCTGTCTACCCCTTAACGGATATGGCGGGAACAGGGGACGCATAAATGAATCCAATTTATTTCTTTTATTTTCTGTTTTTATTTCGCTAAATAAATTGAGCGAATTGGGGAAAAGGTGGATCGCACAATGTTGTGATATTTGTGGCGTTGAGTGTACTTAGTACGTTTGAAGGCATTATTTTAATTGGATTTAACGAAAGAAATACTCATGTTTAGCTATTTATGCCAATATTTTTGCTCACATACGTAAATTACCTATTTTTAATCTCACTGTTACCTTAAATAGGGTTTCTAAATACGAAAGTAAAGCAGGTCAATGGTTTAGAAATCCAGCTTCGGTTCCCAATTTTTTCTAGAGGACATTGGGATCTATAGATTCTTGTGTAAGCATGAGTATTAGTACACCTATTTGTGTCAGCGATTTAATTATTTGTGTTAAATAGCGATACAGGCATCAATTATTGGTGAACAAATAAATATCCAATTTAACTCTTGCGCTTTCCTGCGATAGACGCAATAAAAAATCTATTGTTATATCATATCATATGTGATTTATCGAACAGGGAACCTGTTGAAAGAAATATTTAGAAAAATGTTCCTTATATTTATTTAAACACATAAAAATGTGTTATGTTAGGACATCAGATCAAAATGAAATTTGCTTGTGTCGTAAAATCGCTGAATTAGTCATCATATCTAATACACCATCACACTGAAAGAACGAACTAAATTGACAATATAAAAGAAAACTGATCTTGATTTTTCTATAGCATTAGACGACAGAGTAAAGAGCACATTAATTCGATAACTTTGATATTAACCTACAGCTAATACGAGGAAGAGAAATGAAATGAAAAACATACTAATGAAATTTCTGAACTACATGCATTATTTCAGACACATGATGAATCTGGACGTGAAAAATACACGTATGTAACAAAAGTTATATTTATTTTAACACTATGAACGCCATGAATCTGTTGCTCGATGGACCATGACGTCGACATGCATGAATTCATATTTCAGGGTTCCCCAATCAGGTAGACCTTTGGAATATAAAGATAGTTTCAGTTTGTAGTCATAACTTTGTACTGTGCGAAGCGCGACTGCTTGGAAAGTCTCGGACAGGACTCCGCTAATTAGCTCAAGAGTATTGTAGTTTGGTTGTTGGGAGTCATTATGATGAGTTTATTTTTATGGTTGGTTTAGTAAAATGCAACCAAAGAGTTCTCTGTTTTGTTCATCAATTAATTACTTAACAGTATACCTGCTGCAAAATTCCTATAGTAACCGTCAGATCCGTTAAATTACCAATATATCTCAATAAACGCATCGCAAACAACACTGCCATCTTTTACCATTGAAATCATTCATCAAATATGAGACAGAACCCGCAATTCCTCTCACGATCCATGGTGTAATTCCACCATATCGGAACATGAATAATTCTGGTTCGGCGTTTCCATGTATCCAGTTTTTCCTTTTAATATACGTTTGGAAGATAAATGTAGGGAGACAGAGGCTATGATTGATCGCCCGCTCGGTTTAATACGTACCACCGGACAGAGGTCGATCTTTTTGCCTCTGTACTGTTCCGTGTTTTTGATTTTACATCCTTTGTTTGGAAATGTTTTGGAAGTTTGATTTCTCAGCAGATTTGATTACACGAACTTTGATTAGTTTATGTGTAGACTATTGGTCGGTGCTAATGATGGCAAAAGAACAAGGGATTGCATCTATAGTTGCATTTGAATAATATTTTCATACAAGTAAGTGATATAATCAGAGTGGTAGCAAAATATTGGTACCACACTTTCTTTTTATAAATTTATTTGTAACAAAGCAGAGTTGTTTAGTCGTCTTTTATTGTCACTCTTATATATCTTAACATTGATAATTTGTGATATATTTAGGTAATAGTTACATAAAATAACAATATATAATAAAACGCATAAAAATTTTGGACATCGTGTCAACATTTTGAAATGTTTCTGTTCTCCTTCATAGCTATATCCAAAAACAAACGGAGCTAGAATATATTTGAGCTAATAATAGCATCCCCATATTTATTTATCTCAAAGTACAACAACTTTTCACTGTAGTTTTACTCTGACTTTTGATACAAACTAACATCGATTAGTTGAGAATGCCCCTGGGCGTTAAAAGCGCCTATTAACGTTGGAGTAAAGTTTTACAATGAATAATATAGTATTTGTTTTTAAAGCTAATAGAACAAGTACAAAACTATTAACCGCACTGATTAAAACTTTTCATCCCTCAATAAATATAGGTGTTTGCACGTCTCATAATTATTGCTCACTAGATTTTACCCGCGTCTTCGCTCGCGTAAGTGTAAGTTAGGTTAGGTAACTCCCATTTTTGAGGAGTGGCTGGAGAGGCGGCACGGCTACCTCACCTTCCGGCTGACACAGGTAATGACAGGCCACGGTTGTTTTGGCCAGTTCCTGTGTCGCATAAGCCGGCAGGCGACGCCCGGTTGTCATCACTGCGGCGATTGCCGCGATGTTGTTGTGGACACGGCGCTGCACACTTTGGCGGATTGCCCCGCCTGGTCTTCGCAGCGCCGTGAGTTGATCGCGGCAGTCGGACTGGTTGCCGTCTCACTCCTGGTTCTGGTTCAGTCTATGGTCCGGAGTGAGATCGTGGAACGCCGTCACCTCCTTCTGTGAGGAAGTAATTTCCATCAAGGAGGCGGGGAAGCGGGAGAGGGAGCGCTTAAACCCTCTCCCCAACCGTAGAACCGGGCGCCGGAGTGCGCGAGATGACCTCCAGCTACCCTGAGGTTTGACCTGGGGGTGAAGTGACACGGCGGGGTCGCGATTGCATGTGAAAGTGATTTGCGCGGCCTCGCCGTCTATGGTTATGTCGAGGAACACCGTGGTAGGTTTAGTCGGTATTACCTGGGTATCTTTTCTCCGGTGAGCCCGACATAAACTCTCCGACGCCCCGCGGAGACGTATGCGTCAAAGCAATCCCCCACGTAATTTCATGATGATCGGTCAAGTAGTTAAGGCGTGAAAGCGTAACAAACAAACAAGAAACTTACATTCGCTTTTATAATATTAGTTTGGATTAGGATTAAGAATGAATAAATCATAATAGGAAAGTTAGAGTTGAGGAACGTTGCAAGAAATTCTTGATCTCTGCTTACCCTTGTGGGGAAAAAGCTGCAGCACTAGTGTATATGTAAATTGGAATAGCACAATCATTATAAACAACATCAGTTCTTGTACCCAGCGACGGAGTAAAGCATACACATGACATATCTGTCCTAACTACACTTACATATGGACTGTATGCGGTCTGCATAGTTAATGCCTAGTTTGCATGCGATTATTGCGAGTATTACCCGGTCAATAATATGGAAAGACATGCAAGAGGATTTATACGAACTATGGGTATATGCAAACTTGGAAATGTTCTACATGAATGATATTTACTTACTGACAGAAAGACAAACGACGTAATTTCAATATGCATAAGACAGATTTCTTTTGATTACATCCACTTTAACTATGGCAGCTCGTAATCGCGTTGTGGCGATCACTTTGTTAGGTAAAGTAACATTGCAAGATAAATTATTAAGATGGTTAACCGTTACATAAAGATATACCGCTAGACTCTCATCAATTTGTAAAAGATAGTCCGTCAGTAAAAGCTTGACCGTTTCAAATCATCTGCAGTGTTAGGCAAAGATTTACCATGTATTTTCGTTAAAATTTTCTCAGTAGCAGCATGAAGTTTGGACTATTGCCTAAAGAGTCCATAGGCTTGCCTTATTACGTGAGACCAAAAACATGTATGTGTGAATGTCTCTACTGTTCAATAAATAACGTACCCAGTACAGGAACTTAAAATCTGACACAAGATAGAATAACGACTTCAAAGACGACTATTGATACAGACTTGAAAAGTTTGTCAGAAAACTTCGTTGTAAATCTTACAGAAGAAAAGTTAAAGACATGTGCAATCCAAAGTCAGTATATTGTTTGTAAAATCCTTCGAGAATCATTGCCCCGTGCAAGTGTTGTCGCTAAAAAGAAAACATCAACACAATAGGAGCACACAATTCAAAGATAGAAGACAATAGTTATTTTGACAACATAAACACAGGGACACTGGTCGTATCTGCAGTAGATCATAGATTTAATCTCACACAAGATTTACCGCTCACCGGTTTTCCGTCCATTCAGGTCTTTGTGTATTTGATCGATGGCAAAAGAAATTCTAGTATAGAATCTTTCCTTTCATACTTCATGAATCAAACAAATACAGTAAAAATATCCAATAACATGATTCGCGGAACGGGTAACATAGTAATATGAGTTAGCATGCGTATCGTCCATAAGTTGAGAGTAAGGAATGAGGTTACATGTTACGCCGATAATAAATTCTATCTACATCTCTATATCAATTCGTTGGTACGATTGCTACTTTAAGTTTTCTTAAACATAAACATGACGAAATATAGAACATGGTACGTCACTAAAACTTTCATCATGAAAAGTAATGTCTTTATTTAGCTCTTGTCTTAAATTCATATGTCAAGTAAAGAAATAGATCTGTTTTTGGATAGATCATGAGTGACATCGGTATAAATTATCTAAATAATTGCGTCGATAAATCTGTAATATCATTTATCACTTCTTTTTTGTAACGAAGAAAGCGTATTCAAACAATATCTCGCCATCAGTAAAGGGGACCGTCTTGAAATGTAGCAGACATCATTCTAAAAATCTTATTCATAATTATAAATTAGACTGTTTTTTCGGAGCCCAATTAAATAGTTGATACACACATGCTAAACTGAGGGAAACCTTTTTATAATTTTCAATAAAGGTATCGAAAATTTATAAGAGTTTTTTTATTAATTAGTATTTATACAATATAGTATTCAATAGTCAAAGTTCGTCAAAGTTGTATTAAGGCTTTAACAAAAAATAATTTGTTTCTCTGCACCTTTTGTATGATCCTTTGCGTCTTGAAATCTATTATTTCAATTTTGCCTCTAAAGTTAGGTTTAAATAGAAATTTTAATGGAATACCACTAAATACACGAAAACTTGTAATTGGAAAACTTATTAATACTAAAATGACCGAGACGTTCTAGGACGTTTTTATAAACGACCCACATTAAAATATTAAGGAGAATACCATATACCACACACCATAACCATATCATGTTCTAAAAATAGACTACACCATCTGAGAGAGAATTTCCTTGCTGGTAACAAGATTTCATATTCATTCCCGTCTACCCTTTGACTTCCCTATGATAATATGATAAGGAAACATTCTATGAGAAATCTTCGATCAAGAAGCAATTTTTGTTCTAATGACCAAAAAATAATTTATTCCTGATACATATTCATAAACAACATATGTATATAACATAACTAAAATAGTTTTATGAAACAAATCGGGTCTAGATAGATGTTGCTGGTGTAAAGACGATAAATAATCCTCAAAACACCACTTCACAGCCAACAAAAAGTTAATAACAGAATTTCCTTAAGTTTTCCATATTTCGCACAACTCTAAACTAAAACCATATATTTGGAGTGCAGACAATTCATTTTTCAAATAGCGGACCACTGCGGTCGGATAAGTTTCAGACTTTGGAACTTCTAAGAAAGTTGTCCATAAACTTTTGATATTCGTATCCGCTCGTCCGACCTAGCCTTGGTTAAATTTAATAATTCGACCGCATAAGCCTCTCTAAAATTTGTGCGTTAAATGCGAATGGATAATTTCAAAGGTTAAGCTTTGTTTGTGACTAGCCTTACGTTAACATAGATATCACAACTAAACCACACCTTTGAATTATTTGAATATCTTTCATATAGTTCCGTTAATACAGTAGTACCACAGTACCGCAATTTATTGATGTTTTTCTATTCTAAATATGATACATTACATTTCGTAAACCGTTAATAGCGGAAACAAAAAAATACACCGACCACATCGAATGCGGCGTATAAATAATCTCGTTAAGGTTTCAACACATGCAAACGAGAGAATCATTATAGCGATCCCGTATACTCCGTCCCGGCTTTACACTCACACAGTGATCTACCTACTCTTCTCTGGTGACTGTAATCCAATTCTAGGGGAATGTTTCTTACAACCGCAGTGGAAACGGAAGTCAGGGGGGCGAGTACAGAGCCGCGGCTTGAGGGTGTCTCGCAGGGAGGCGTCGTGGGTCACGTAATATATAATTTGGTTTAATTTAAAGCTTCAAATGCAAATGTAAACAGGTGCACTGTAATGTGCATTTTATGAGCCAATAGATTTTTTTTGCGGTTCTATTATTATTGGTTGTTTAACTGGAGAATTAATAATGTTACGTAATCATTTACATAAAATAATACACCAAGAAACCAGTACGGTAAAATGTTTTAGTTTCAAAATACTACTCTAGTCAAAGTTCATTAATCAGTTTTGATTTAATTATATTGAACGTCGATTCAGATTGAATGGAGGTATAATTGACCTCTCAATAATTCACTTTGATTAATATTGCAGTCGGCAGTATTATATTAAATATTTTACCTGGAAAAGCTCTTTTTACATTCAGTGTGCACAAAGTCATCGTCAAATGTAAATAAAGGAAAAGCTGGTTTGAATCAGTGACAAGTTCTTGAAAATCACTCAAACAACTTCTGAGAATGTATCAAATATATTTTAGTATATGTAAATAGTATGACTACAAAAGAGACAAATATAATGAACTAAAATTACTGCTTTGTCTTGGATGACATTTGTATAGTTCTAAGCTGTAATTGAATTAGATTTGAGTGTTTGAATTATGAAAATATCGAGTGGTTGTTTTACGTATCCATGGCGACGTGTTATGGTAGTAGTATAAATCTCTCCCACTAAGAGGGAAGGCAGAAAGTCTTGTCTTTGCTTATCAGTTATTAACTTAACTTTGTCTATATCCAATGTCTTTGTGATTTTCGGTGATCATTCTTTTTTGTCAAAACTTTATTTTGTAGAACATAAAAGCTCTTACAATCATATTAGTCTCATCATAAGCTGCTGTCACAGTAGCATGCAAAATGAACACAACAAATAATATGGATTTGATTCAGGAAAGTCACAAATACATGATGTTTAATACATTTACCTAAATTAGATATAACAAATTTAACGTTGTTACCTAAACCAATTAAGTTTCAACAATTAACATCAGACCCATTTGTATACCCACATTACTGAAGTTCTACGTAACTGAAATTAGGTTCATGGCACATGTAATTAATCCACCTATTGTATTTATTTTAGTCGTTCGTAAAACTGCTTATTTTCACGTGTTGGTTTTTGGAGGTTTATATAATTAGTGTGTCAAAATTGTTGAAATCTCTAATAAGTTTGCTGGTGGGTTGATATTATAGTTGGAATGCCGTGGTATCTAAGTGGCTTTTTTACCTTGTTATAGTTTCTACGTATTAATAGTTTAGACAATATTTACCAAAGATTCAGTTAGTTATTTTTTTTTTATTACCTTTCACTTTTAATAACTTTATTACAGAGATTCTTTGGAGATTGAGAAATCAAACAGTAATAATTATTCTAGATTCTAAATGGACTTATGTAAACCGATCTTACTACAATATTTTAAATGTGAAAGTTTGTAAGATGTTAGTATCCATTGAACTTGGCACTTAGATAAAACATACCCAAAATTGACACACAGTATACTTTTTAACCGACGGATTTACACGAGCGGTACTGCAGGCATAAAGTAGTATTATATATGTTGAATAATACAATATGATAAACCATGATTACTCAGAGGCGTCTGGTAAATGATAATTGAAATTCGGTTCCAAAATAGTTCGCAATGAAAACAGAAATTTCATCGAAACTTTGGTCGTCAATTCCATTATAGCTTTACTGACTACAAAGATGAAATAATAATACTCGCTCTGTAAATAATGTGGACTAGTAATAACTTATTGGTAAAAGTACTTCTAGCAGTTTAGTTAAAGACAGACTAAACTGAGTCATTTTATACCACTTCAGGGTCAAATAAGCGTCCAATCTAAGAATATGGTAAGTGGTAAAAAGGTTGTTCAAAGTTATTTGCAACTTCAGGAACGCCACTCGCATATTGCTGACAGTGTGTAAAAGGAATCGCTGTGCTCCCAACTTAAATGGTAAGGTAACTGATGATCTGCTGAATACACTCCATAGTTAACCAATTCTATAAACATGTTTCTATATTACTTGGATAAGTGAACTTTTCAATACGCGAATACTACCAAAAGACTTAGTCTAAAAATTTATGAATAGACTAGTTCTCGTTTAGAATTACTCAGGTGTAGCTTTCTATTATTGAAACATTTTTTATAAATACAAATGTGCGAAATCCATGTAAAAGCTGGTTCTAAAAGCATTTTATCCAAATTAAACCATAATCTTCACCAGCACTATTCACCTTCAACAAAAGTCAAGAATGCGTGCAAGATAGCGTTTCTAGATTTAATAGTTTCGTGTTAATTCACTGGCATTATGCTTCTACATAGAAACTAGTTTTAATATATTCTACGTAATTCAGAAACAAAGGACAGATATTGTCCTTGCCTTCGCAGGTAATAAAACATGACATTCAAAACTGGGGCAATGGGGTAAGTTAAGCTTTATGTCTTAGTTAAGACAGTTTGACTAATGATACTTGCGTAGGACGAAAAGCACCTTATTAACTAAAGGACGAACTCCTGATCTTCGAGTAACTTGCGTATTATGTGTTGTATGCTGTGCTTTATGGTTGAGATATCCCTGCTCTTTTCTCCTTGAAATAACAATTCTGAGGAATAAGAAGGGTGTAGAAGAGACTTCAGAGCAATTCTGTCCGTTCTTTTCTGTTGTTATGTATAAAATGTATTTACAGACAACATTAGTTTGCGAAGTCCATGGTTGCTAGCACTAATTGGGAATACTTCTTTTGATTACGTAATTATAGTTTGCTTTGATAGTAAGGACCTGAGGAAACCTACGTGCTGAATATTTGCAGTCATGTTTGCAAAGATCAGTATAGTTTGACAACATAACGTTGGGGGATTAGTGGATTATGGTTAAAGACCTTACAGTTATAGCAGGTCTTTCTTTTGCAAAGAACTATATTTAAATTAATTGAAGGTCATTCATAAAGATGTTACTAAAACTTAAGCAAGACCTAAAGACAATGCAAGTGCATTTATAGGTAACTTTCTAGAGCTTAAGAAATACTTTACTATCACAGAGAAGTCCCGTCATTTAGTAGGGATTTCATTTTAATAGGTTAGGTAAGCGATGTTGCACAACAATCCATGATGTTTCAAACGTCCTTAGGGAATGGTATTTAGCTATTTGGGTTCTACCTCACCTAGGCCGCCCTATATAGAGGTTCAAATCGAATTTCTTTTTCCAGATCCATATTCGTCCCTAATTTATCGATATCTTCATCTCCCACGCGCCAATATCATACGTCATAATTTTAATTAATTTTTACTTAGGAACCTCTACTAATAATTCTCGTTCACAAACACAGGGTGTATACAAACAGCCCTTTGAGCATTATAGAGCTAATTAACATAGCATCACTGTGATGTATTAATTCACGGGCGGGCGACTCCGAGTGTACCCGACTGGATAACTTGTTTGTTTCTTGATGCTTAATCATCATATATATTCTGGATTTCGTTTCTGGAGTTAGTGGTATGAGTAAGAATTCAGATATTCTAAGGTACCTCTATTGTTAGGTATCTCTATGATTTATTTTGGTCTAAAGTTTCTGATTTAATGCCTGCGTTTGCCACCGAATGCCGAGAGTAACCGCAAAGCGTCAAAACTTAATGTATTTAACTACTCAATATTATATAATAATATTTTCTTCATATATCTTAATGAATGGTCTAAAATTATAAGCAGATTTTTTAATCCGGAAACATTCCCTCTAATGTTAAGGTTGTTGTATCATTATATAAAGCACAAAGGATCTATTTGGACCATCTGACCAAACTATAACTGATAAACTATATAAGTAGACAAATATAGTAAGGTTCAATAAGGCCACCAGGTATGATTAGAGCTTATTCATCCATAATTCTTATTTGACCGCCTCGATAAGTAGAGGTTAGTATAACCGACTGCCACTTCTGAGGTCGCGGGTTCGATTCCCGCACAAGTCAAACATTTGTGTGCATAAACATGGATGTTTGTCTTGGTCTGAGTGTTTCTATGTATAATATGTATGTATTTACAAAAAAAAGTATTTATGTATCTTTATCCATCCATTGTCTAGTACCCATAGCACAAGCTCTGCTTAGTTTGGGCTAGATCGTGTTGTGTGTATGTAAATATATATATATATATATATACAGTCTAATTATTAAAGGCTGTTCCTTTTCATGAAATTGTAACAGCAATTGATATATACCCACCGATACTTAACCCTTTCGCTGTCTCATGATAGACGCACTAGAAAAATCTATTGTTATGTATTATATTTGATTCATCGGACAGGAAACCTGTTAAGAAAATGACACATATCCAAACAAATAGCTAACAACATAATTCTACATTCTATTTTCTAAACAGAATCGTATCTAACCCAACTAATTCTGAGTTCAATTACTTAATACCAACACGTAAAGCAGAAGTAATAAGTAGAATACTCGTAGAAGTAAACTACTTCTACAAGAAGTAATCTTGCTTATTCCGCACTCATTCATAATACATTAGACAAGCTCACATTGAAAGAAAATTCTCATCGCGTGTGCAGACGTGGCAACTTTAAACGCAGCGGGCAACCGGTTCGCAACTAAAATTATAAGGCACTGACCAATTAGACCGGTCTCATTGGTACATAAACTCGTTGAGATTGTACCGAGGAGTTAATAGCTTTAAGTACCGAGCACCGCGGTTATTGAAGACGGGTATTACAATAATATTAACAGCTACTTAAACTGCTTAGTTCGGTTTAGAAAATTTGCTACAGTAATTATGTTAACTATATTACGGGAAGTGTTAATGAGATTTTGTGTGGCAATTTTCGGTAGCAGTGTGGATAAATATAAGATACCTATAGCTGATTGTCACATTGTAGTATTAGGCAAAATCTATAAAGAATATCTTAATAAATTAATAATCATAATTATAGCACATCTAAACAAGAGGCGATAAGCCAAGACCGAGATTCTCAACAGGCTTTGAACAAAGAAGGACATAAAAAAGAAACTGTCTTGTGTAAGGTTCGATTCCCGATCGGGAGAAAATGCCATTAGGGTTTTCAAATGTTCTTAGTAACAGCACACAGTTGTTGAAAATTTATTGACTATATAGTCATGAAGTTGCTATATAGCAACAAGATCAACCTCTTACATTGGTATCTACAGAATAGCTGGCAAATTTGTAATACACTCCTGACTTTATACAGGGTGTCCGGTAATTAATGGATAACCTAGAAATGTCTTATAGAGGAACCGACGAGGAAAAAATTTGAAAACAAATCTATCCTAACTACTACCTGAGATATGTGTTTTTTTTTAATTACCTTGTATAATTTTCTTGTATACTACGACCATAAATGAATGAAATCCATCGGTTTTTTGTTGTGTTATTAATAAACACTAATTATGCTAATAGATAGACAGTCAAAAGTATGCTATGCTACGAGGGTGCGTTTTTAAGTTCGCGGAATGGAATAGAAGGGGATGAAATAATATTACAAAATTATTTTTCCTTTTCAATATATTCACCTGAAACCCTAATACATTTCTCAGATCTATGAATTAACTTATGAATACCTTCATAACAAAATGTTTTGTCTTTCTCTGAAAAATACGCCGAAACTGCATCCTTCACTTCTTCATCGGTTGAAAATTTCTTTCCTCGAAGCTCTTTTTTCAGATTTGGAAAGAGATAATAGTCGCTGGGAGCCAAGTCTGGGCTATAAGGTGGGTGATCAATGATATCGAAGCCCACCTTGTGCAAAGCAGCCAACGCAACTCGACTCTTGTGAACAGGAGCATTGTCGTGCAAGAGCAGGACACCTTTGGTCAATTTTCCTCTTCTTTTTTCTCTGATTGCCTCTTTTAACTGCTCTAAAATTGAAGCGTAGTGTTCTCCGGTTATGGAAACACCTTTTTCTTTGTAATCAACCAACAAAATTCCTTCTGTGTCCCAAAAAACTGTCGCCATGAGCTTTCCCGCCGATTGCGACACCTTGAATTTCTTAGGCGGTGGTGTACCCTTTTTATGCCACTGCATGGAATCTTGTTTAGACTCAGGTTCATAGTGATGAACCCAAGTTTCATCCCCAGTAACAATTCGCTCCAAAAAACCATCCTTGTCTTCATTACACTGGCTCAAAAACGCACGCGAACACTCGACGCGCTTCTGTTTTTGAGGCGGTGTGAGCATTCTAGGCACCCATCTTGCACTGACTTTTGTCATGCCGAGATGATCATGGAGAACCTTGAAAATGGTCGTTTCAGATACTCCAACCATCTCTGCGATTTGTTTTTTCTTCAAACGTGCATCCTCCAATATTAATTTTTCGATTTTTTCGATAAGATCTGGAGTGGTGACCTCAACAGACCGCCCAGGCCGGGAATCGTCTTCAATTGATTCCCTGCCTTGCTTAAAGAGGTTGTGCCACTTGTATACCATGGTTTTTCCTGGACAAGAGTCCCCGTATACAGATGACATCTCTTCCAAAATGGTTTGAACATTTTTTCCTTGCTTGGTAAGGAACTTTATAACGGCGCGGAACTCGATTTTCTCCATACTTCACAATTTCTTCCAGATTGAGTTGCTTGAGGGACGATAGTTCAAAGACTAATGACCTCATTATGATAATACTCGGTATATATACTAATTATTAGTTGCTAAACACGTTAGTGACTACCATTCCGCGAACTTAAAAACGCACCCTCGTATATAGCTTGCAGTTTTTAATATATATTTTTTTTTATTATTTATTTCTTCATTTTTACTGAACGACCTTTAGTTCTACTATAAGACATTTCAAGGTTATCCATTAATTACCGGACACCCTGTAGATGTCTGTTAGTTTAAACTTTAAAGGAAGCTGATTTATGTAGTCTTAGGTGCAGTACTACAAATTAATTTCCAAATGCATTAACACCTAACACACAAAACAATCTAAATCGTGTAACAAGAAGGTGTGGCTATGTTTAAAGCTCGTAAATTATATCTCATGGCTACAGTGAACCAACAAAGTCAAATCCATATTAATTTATAAATAATAATATCGAGTTGTAACTTTGCCTATGTTAGACAACACACACACTGCAAAAGGCTCAGCGAATCTTGAAGCTGTCACGTGACGTGATTCGTTAATATTATATTATCTTATATTATTAGTTAGTACACAATAAATACTAACTAATATTATAAGATAATATAATATAATATTCTATCACATACACACAACACCATCTAGTCCAAACTAAGTAGAGCTTGTACTATGGGTACTAGATAATGAATAAACACATATAGGTATATACACTCGGCGTCAAAAAAATCGCACCTTTGCAAAAATTTAATTCAATTCGGTTTATGTCGCGTTTAATCCTTTGTATGGTTGTTTTATGCTATTTATTTGAAAGGTTGGTAGGTATAGTAACAGTAAAATACAGAAATATGTATTCAATTACAATCGTTTAAAAAAAACAAGGTGCATGTGTCAAGTGAAAAATTATCTTTATTAGGAAAAAATATTCAAACAAAAACAGGCATTAAAATTACAAAACAACAAAAGAAATTAATAAAAAATGCTACTTAAAACCTAGTGCAACCCCCCCTTGCTCTAATAACAGCTTCCATTCGTTTTTGCATAGACCCAATCAGCCGTACCACACTATCTTGAGGAATCCTATTCCATTCTTCAATTACAGCATCATGGAGGTCTTGTAGAGTTGCTGGGGCAGGATCACGTAACCGTACTCGTCGTTTTAGTTCATCCCAGAGATGCTCTATTGGATTCAGGTCTGGGCTTCTCGCTGGCCACTGCAAAACTGGAATCCCAACCTCGTGTAGATAATCCTGCACGATTACTGCGGTATGGGAACGAGCATTGTCGTGCATTAAAGTGAACCCATCCCCAACATATCCTGCATATGGGACTACATGCATGTCCAGCACCTCGGTTATGTACCGATGAGCGGTTAGTGATCCCTGACCACGAGCACCTCCAGTCCGGGATATGCAAACGAGTTCCGTCTTGCCGTCGACTGAAATTCCGCCCCAGAACATGCAAGATCCCCCTCCATATTCCACTGTCTCCTCCAAGCAAGCTTCAGAAAACCGTTCGTTTCGCCTTCTGTACACTCTCCTTCGCCTATCGTTAACGAAGAGACATACTCTCGTCTCATCTGAGAAGAGTACGGTCCTCCATTGTTCAAGATCCCAGTTGAGATGTTCTCGAGCGAACTGTAATCGCTTTCTACGATGCTGTGGCGTTAATTTCGGGCCCTTGGCTGGTCTTCTGGCCGCAATACTCCTTTCTCGCAGCCTTCTTCTAATCGTAGATGTGCTCACTGCGGTTCTACGAGCCCCACGGAGCTGCTGTTGCAGCTCAACAGCATTGGAGAAACGGTTCCGCAATGACGTCGTCACAATGAAACGGTCATCTCTCTCAGATGTACAGCGCCGTCTTCCTGATCCTTGTCTCCGGGTGTAGCCCCCAGTCTCTTGAAACCGTTGGAGCACTCGACGAATGGCAAAACGGCTCAAGTTCAGTTGTCGAGCAACATCACACTGTCGCATCCCTGTTTGCAGTAGTGCTATCACTTGAGCGGCTTAATCTGCAGTGGTATCCATTTTGTAGGGCTGTTTTCTTGTGTTCTGTATTTTCATGTGTTCTCTACAACGTCTGGATGTCGAATGACCTAATTTTGATGCTTACTGCCCTTTTTATAGCCCATGAAAGTGCGGCAAGTTGTGGTCTATGTAACGAGTATTTGGATATCATTTTCTTCAACATGCAGTACATGCGGTTGTTTAAGGAATTTATTCATTAGGTTGTTGTTTAATAAAAGCTAATTAAATGTACTTTCAATTAATATTAACATTGTTTGGGGTAAACGTACTGGTTTGCAAATTATTAGGCTTTATAACTTATTTTCAGAGAAGTGCGATTTTTTTGACGCCGAGTGTATATATATCAATTTTTTTTTGTAAATACCCACATATTATACATATAAACACCCAGACCAAGACAAACAGCCATGTTCATGCACACAAATGTTTTACTTGTGCGGGAATCAAATCCGCGACCTCAGGCGTTGCAGTCGGTTACACTAACCACTACGCCATCGAGGCCGACAGTATTATGAATGCGAATTTGAGTTTGTTCGTTTGTTATGATTTCATGCCTTAACTGATCATCATAAAATTTCGCATACAGGTTGTCAGGGGAACAGAACAGGACCATCCAAGGAAAATGTACTGCAGCTAATCTAACCTACACTTACGCGAGCGGAGCCACGGGCAAAATCTAGTAAATAATACAAATGTTATATTATAACAAATGTTATATATAATAATTCAAAATGATACCTACCTACCTACCCGATCATATCATTATATGTACACAGTATAGATAGTAGTGAACCAATGAATACGGGAGCTGTTTCCCAATACGACGTGAAACTTTTGACGTAAACTTAACGAAACGTAAGTAGCACCTTAATATCCCTTAATGAGGGGGCCTTAATAAATAACTATTAGCATCTGTTAAATGAAACTGTTTATCAGAATTTAGTGTTTCCCGATACAAGCGGGCGCCGCAACTAAACCCCTTTGTAGACTAGCGATTATATGTGTCGCAATTTTCGTTGCGATTAAAATAATATTGGGATAAAGAACATAGAATACTAATTCAAAAATCGAACGGACAAAACATAATAACTAATATTATAAACGCGAATATGAGTTTGTTTGTTTTCACGCCTTTACTACTCGACCAATCATCATGAAATTGCATGATGATTGAGACCAGGGGACCAAAAAAGGACAACTACGAGTATAGCGATCCGGCCTCAGGCATATAGAATGATCAAGCGCTCTCTTGTATTCTAACTTTAACTCACATGATAGTGTCAATTACCCTTAACATGAGTGATAGCTGGTAATTAATTTCGAATATTAGTGCAAACGCTCGGTCGAACACGATATGTTAGACGTGACAGAAAAATAACTGTATGATAAAAGGAGCATCATTGCACTTTTCTCGTAATTACTAATAGAAGATGATGATATACTATCCAGTTTTATAATCTATACTAATATTATAAAGCTGAAGAGTTTGTTTGTTTGGTTGAACGCGCTAATCTTAGGAACTACTGGCTCGAATTAAAAAAATATTATTATTTGATGGATCATTTATAGAGGAAGGCTATAGACTATATAACATCACGCTACGACCAATAGGAGCGGTGAATCAATGAAAATTGTTGCAAAAACGGGGCAAATTCTCGTATGTTAAGCAGACGAAGTTGCGCGGGACAGTAGTTATAACTAATAATATATCAAATATGATAAGCTTTTCTTTTCAATAGAGTATGTTCATATCACTCATAATTGCCTCTATTTTTTGTTATGACAATTCTAAGTAATATGTCTCCATTCTTCATTAAATCGCGCAACTAAAAGTCGCTAGTTTACACCAACCTAAATGTTTAGCTATTTGAAATCAGATATAACCGGCGGGAACCAGTTGGAGTCGGTTGGAAGTGGATCACACCGGGACGAACTGGTTGGAACCAGATTAATCCAGCAAAGTTCCTCGCATGGTTACGCTGATTTAGAAACTTGTTTGTTTCTTGAGGTTTCTATATAGTTTCTGTTAAAGTTTAATGGAAACTAATTCTAGATAGCATCGGCCTTTTGTATCATCTAGTTTTATCAGATGGACGGTAGGTAAATATTTAGTTAATTTACTTGGAACCCTTTCACTTTGATTATTATGACTGACTGAATTGGGTCTCCTAATGTTCGAGCGGTAATGGGTTGGTAAAGTAGGTTTCTAGCAAAACCTTTATGCTCGTTACATTCAGGTGTTTCTATGATAAATTGATTTATTATATCTTTGCAGAAACTGTGTAATATTTCTTTATAAAGCAGGTAAAATCGTTTTAAAGAACACTTTTCTGTGTTAAAGAGGAAGAGTATTTATCTAGAGTATTTTCTTAATGCTGTCATTATAGCATTAACAAAATTGTAAGACAATCATATCAAGATAATGAGATTTGAGTAGTAGAGCCTCGCTGATTTCAGCATGAATGGGCCGGCTCGACCGGGGCAGGACTACCCTATCACATAATATCGACGTGAAATAGCAGTATTCCTAATGTTTCGTTCGTTGAGCGAGAGTGCCGGTGGTCCAATCACCATTTCCCCCTTTCCGCTCCTTCTCCTTCCCACTTCCTTTCCTAAAGGGTCGACAACGCGCAAGTGATGCCTCTGGTGTTGCAGTCCATAGGCTACCATGACCACTTACCATCACGTGGGCCGTATGCTTGATTGCCACTTTAATTGCATAAAAAAAAAGAACACTTGTCAAATAATAACCCATTTTTACCGCCATGTTACGAACATTCTAAAATAGAGACAAACACCAAAAACAATACAAAAGCGGTCACCTATCTAAAAATATCTATACGTTTAATACATATATTTTCCCTCACCCTGTCAATCATTCTAGTGCTGACTTCTAGGTCTATTTTAAACTGTGTCTGTTAGAATTAATGTAGCTAGTCCCTCCAGCGAAGTTAAAATAAACCAAGTATCTCCCGAGTGGGTGGTTTAGTGAGCTAGACTTGAACTTGTGACCTGTCGACCAGTCCCAATGCAAGTTTAGTAGTCAAGCTATTTTAGTTTGGATAATCTTAACATGTTATTCAAATTCAAATTCAAACTTTATTCATAAACAATTTTCACATTGTGTTTGAATGCATAGTTATAAAAATATTTATACAGTAACATATTATTATAATTATTTTAGAATAAATGTCATGGAATTAGTTCCATGACATTAAACATTACACATACACCATTAAACATATATGTCAAGAGAATAGTCAGTGGTCTATCATTAATTATAATCCAAAAAATAGCACTTTGTAAAATAACAATGTCAATAAAAATAGTAAAAATTTAATTAATTGTTATGTATTACTTTCCGAAAATAAAATTTATTGTAATAATTATAATTATTATTATTGTTCCACTTCTGTGTATTCTACTTCTGTTCCACTTATGTTATTTCTATTTGAACTGTTACGACTTGCATAGTTTAGTTTATGGATATAATATAGCCTTAATTCACAACTTGTATGGTAAGTAAACTAAAATTCGAATTTGTCAGTTTTTACATCGAAGAAATAATAATGAAAGCTTATTAATTTTTTATGGTTTCAATAAAATGGTTATAAGGTTTCACAAATATTTTAATGTCAACCTAATAAAGTGATAGAATTTGATTGAAAATGGATAGAAACTGGAAATACGTCCGACTATAAACACAACTGGCACAATTTGGCTGTAATACATCTCTGCTTAAAAACAGCAGATAGTAAAATATGTGCATGAGTCTAAGTAGTTTATAAGATGCACACAAAGAATCAGAAAAATACAGAATGAATATCTTAATAGAAAATACAGAACTATAAGATGGCTCTGCATTTTTCTTATATAAGATTGTTGTAACTATATATTTTCAATCATCGAGAAGCATGAGACCGGTTGACATTTACTCGGTGACGGCACAAATGATCTGTCTCACCTGGCGTCTACCGTCCTCTTATAAGAAACAGGCTTAAGAGTTCCAACCGTTTCGTCTGTTGAGTAATGTGCATTATAGCAGCAGCAGTAAACCCCAAGGTCAGGCATACTAAAGCTTCTTGTATACACAGCTACAGTAACCCCTTCTTCATAACCTTCGGGCACACACAACTACTGTAACCCCTCCTTCATAAAATATCGTACATCACTTCTGCAAAACCGTCTTCAGAAAACCCCTAACACTAATCTTAAACACATATTCAGCTCACCACAAACATCTAAGTTTCAGATATAAATGCTGAAATATATCCAAATAAAATAGAATATACAAAGTTGTTCTGAAAACAGGATCTCCCAGCGAATGGACAGTAAACATCCGTAGAAGGAGTTCAAAAGACTTTGCGGGTACAGTCGCCGGGATAAACAAGTAAAATTATCCGACTATCTTGCGTCTTGCGACCGTAACTTGCTTTTGAATCTTAGTTAAATTTCTATTCATATTTAAATATTAATATTATGTGCCTGTTTGTTCTACGTTATTAATATTTATCATTTAAATATGGAATGTTATTTAATTTATTTCTTGTTTCTTGAGGTTAATATAAATCCAATAAGATAAAAATATTTCAGTAATTAAATGTAAGTGCACGTTTTGCTTCGTATTATGGGTGTTTCTGTAACTTATTTTTCAGTGATGATCCGCTATATTTGTTTGTTCTTTTACATTTTCTAAGTAAGTATTTTAAACCTGATTTATAGAGATAGGTATAATATGTGAAATTATTTATAGCTTAAGCCTTATGTTAAGTTTTTAGGTCTCGGCGATACAAGCCTTGAGCTTAGTGTTGATACCACTGATAACTTATTGTAATTTTTGTATGCAGAAAAAAATTACTCTAATTCTTATCATTATGATGTAATAACATTATGTTATGCTTATTTATAACATTTTCATTTATTTAAACCTTTGATTGTGTCGTTTTCATAGGCTCTAGCTATTAAATACCTACTACGAAATCTTTGTCAACGTTGACTTACAAAAGCATAAGTCAATCCTATACATCCGGATCACAATAAAATATTTTCTCATAGCTGAGAACAAATACACCTGACATTTTATATGACTATATATAAAACAAGCATTTTTATAACAGACACCCCTTGTGGCTATGTACCAGTGTTTTATGTTTATTTGTGTCGGTATTATTGCGTGATTTGGAGTGTTTACTAGTGCTAATGTTCTAGTTTTTAATCGTACGGAAGTTTATGGGAACTTTAGTAGTTTTGAAACGTTTATTTTCTTTTGTGATGTTTAATTTATTCGTTGAAGCGTCGTGAGCTTGAACAGTAAAATGTTTATTTTATCTTACTTATGAACAAAGACATAGCTATAAACTTATTTTAAAAGGTATTTAAAGTAGTAGTAATTAGGTACTTAAAGTTTTTAATATTCGATAAAGGGAAACATTCTCGTTAGCATGTAAAATAAAAAGATAGGAAAATAATAATTTATTTTGCAGGAAAATAAATATCTCGAGTACCAGTATAAGCCACATTACAAGCTACAGGCAGACCTGAAAATTATAAATCATATTGATGACATGTTAAGAGATCTTTCATTATGAATTTGTTACTATTTTTAGATATTCATTAACATGACGTTCATAACTTTCAACTTATTAAAATACACGCTCACATGCAAATTATTTACATAAGATTTAATATTACGTGTTTATCCATGTAAGGTATTTGTTTCGGTGACTGTACATCGCTGTACGAACTGTGTGTGTCTGTGTGCAAATATCACAGAACCAAATACGAGTACACTTACTTCCGTTTGTATTCCTTTGTGTTACATAAATTCTCAACTTCTAATGCCTTAAATGAACTGTTTAAGAGTTATTTCATGCGTCTCTTTAGCTTTCCGAAGCCAGATTTATATTACGGCTATACATTTAATGAAATCGCTATTCGACTATCCGTACTGCTGCTGTTTTTTTTGAGGTACTACCCAACCAACCCTGGTCTACAGATTAGGGAAATCGATATAAGCAGTAGCGTCAATTGATTTATCAGATAACGCGAGATCTAGTACAAAAATGTTGAAACCTTTTTGCCTAATAGGATAGATAACATTAAATATATATTTATTTATATAAAAGACATATTTCTTCTGAAGCCTTGATAATACAATATGAAAACGCTTTGTCAGAAGTACATCGGCAATGCTTTGCTTGCACTTATGCTTAAACCGAGAGATTAATAGAGCATAAAATCACAGATAATTTTATGTGGCGCACATAGGCTTTATGGTCAAATAAATAGTGATTAAGTTGTTTTACCTAGAAAAAGTTTGATTGGATCGATAGGATACGAGTGGTTTAAATAAACGTCTCTCCTATCAATGCACCGTAAGCTGTAATATCATTTACTACTCGCAACAAAAATTTGTAGACATAGACATATATTTATTGCATAAAACTGTGTGTACAATGGTGGTACATAATATTAGAATCAACAGTTATCCATTCGGGTATTGCAACTTTTCATTTGTTAATTCTAGTATACATAAAAAAATATTAAAAAATTATACATATTATTTATTATCAAAAAATCCCCTTAGACTTTAGAAGGCATTATTAAAAAGCTAGTTTTTAAGGCGTATTTAACATATTGCCATTTAATTGGTTTATGTATAAAGGGATATGATTAAACACACGTGTAGCAGTAATATAAGCATATTGTTTGATCAAAAATACTTGATTCGATCCAATTTTTTCTTGACGCTATTGTATGTATGATTGTCAAGTCAAGCACAACAATAATTATTCTTCGATTCTTTCTTTACAGATTCTTTCCTGTCTAAAAACAGTTACAACGGAGTGTTCAATAGTCGATATTTCTAGTTCTAAATAAACGCCAAAATGTGGTTGCCATACAATACTGCCTACCTTTCAACAAGATAAGGGAGTTTAGTTACGTAGGAATACCCATTTATACTGGACACAATTAAACATCAATCAAATGTGCTAATCTTATCCAAACTTAATCCGAGGGGATGTTTACAGACTAGTGGACAATAGTCCAGTGGGTGATTCTCTACATTTGTTTTGTTCGACCCGCATGAAGGGGACCAATAGGATTTCCTCTTCTAAGGTAACGGGTTCGAACCCCACTGTGTTTATTGTCATGCAGATATGGGGCATTCAATCATTTATATCCTGTTTATTAACTTATCAAAGCAAGTCAGAAGGCAAATGTTGACTGGGATATTAGCATCTATAGGATTAATTGCTTTTTGGGGTTCAGCGTCTATGAATGCCTTCAAGTATAACTATGATGTTTGTCTGTGCGCTTATTAAATTAGCTTGATCAATCTATTAATCAGCGTGGATTGATCCATTGATCGTTCGTCAAAAGCCCGTGACCAATAGGAGCGCGTACCTTATTCAAACCCATGTGATCAGCCGATATTCAACACTCAAGAGCTTTAAAAAGACGCTTGTGTTTATGTCAAGAGGTTAATATCAACAACATGCAACAGTAAGAAAAATATTGAGTCAATAAAGAGATAAGCCTTTCAAACATGCATTTTTATACAAAGTGGCATTTTATCTGATCATTATAAACTTTGGTTTAGAATTGCAAAAGACTGCTAGTTAAACTTATCTAGATGATATCTGCAAACTAACTAACAATTTCAATATGTGATTTAAGCTAGTAAAAGTTTTATGATGGCTAGATTTCTAGAAACATTTTGCCTATTTTATTTCCATGAATGACAGTTGCTAATCTATTTTTGTATTATATTTATAGGTTAGGCCTTATGGCAGACTGACATGTCCAAAATAAACAACAGACCAAATAGAAGACTTCAAAACAGGAATAGTAAGAAGACATCTTTGTTTCGAGTCTATGGCGTAGTTTTCAAATGTATTTCACAAACTCTTTTACTCTATATTAAAGTACAAAGAGCACTAGTTGTTTTAGAAAATCAAGTCTTACTTTATACAAGCTTATTCCGTGTAATATCCTTCACCGTGTTACCAAGTTACTCTACGCCACACATCCGTCGCAAATACAATCTAATTCAGGCACATACAAAGCGGCTAATTTCTGGAGTGGTTACTACACGAGCTGTGACACTAAGGATCCGGGCACTGGGAACGTCATTTGATGTATTAGTTACGATATACGGATGGCGCAATGATCTAAATGGACATCTCGTTACCATCAACTCGCGATATGAAGCCGGTTTGGTGCTAAGACGGGGCAAATATTATGGGTAACTTGTTTCATGTCTTGTTGTTATTTTCAATGTTGGTATAGCCAATTGCGTGCCTAGGTTTTCAGGCTGATGTATGTATTTTTAGCAGTAAATGAAGTGGTTGACCTCTTTAATTTTAATTTTATTTGCATGTCGTGGACGACGGTCATATTTTGCATTGAGTATAATAAACTATTATAATATATATTCTGAATCAAACATATTAGTAAAGGTAAGCAGATATTCTGGGCTTATATGAAGCTACTTACACTGAATATATTCTTAGTAAAGGCTCATTAGTAAAATGATAAATGCTATTGTCAAAGGAAAATAAGTTTAAAAATCCTCTGGTAAATTTTTGCAATTAACGCCGAAAACAAACAAAAAAGCCACCAAAGATTCGCAAGTCCTTTTTCCTGTCCGATAGATGGCGTTATCGACAAGCCGGCTCGCGGCGTTGTCATGTCGAAACACTGGAAAACAATTGCACAGCCCATCCCATGACGTCAGCAATGAAAAAACTCCACAACTAGGTCAGTAGTCCGCCAGTTACAACGAACAACTTGAAACTTTACCTACATACAAATGTTTCATCCAATCTCCCTGGAAACATTTTAATATTGTTTTACGTGGGTGGGAATAACCCTAGAACCCTATAATCTAGAAGTTAAAATATAAATTTAAATATTTATTTTCTATATCTACATAGACTCACGCCTGGCCTGTAAGGATATCCCCTAAGGGGTAGTCTGCAAGAAGTATATTAATAACATCAACTTTTTTCCAACTAAGCCGAAATTCCTCGGTTAGGAGTAGGTTTCACGACGGTAGCGCGATTCGAAGCCACGATTATCCCAATGGTAAGATATGGCAGATCTTATCCTTGGGGCTAACGCCACATTCCGCCAGTTGTTTTGGAGCCCCATTGTAGACGACAATATAGACAAATGTTTTCCCGTCTATCAGGAATATTCAGTCTCCTTATTGCTTCTATAAAATTCCTAGCAAGCAATGAAAGAAACATTTGAAGTAATGTATCTCTACAAAACCTTTCGTGGATATACGAATGAAAGTCTATATACATATGTACTTATAATACCATCTTAAGTCACAGCAAACGTTAAA
Source organism: Catocala nupta (assembly GCA_963675205.1). NCBI lineage: Eukaryota > Metazoa > Arthropoda > Insecta > Lepidoptera > Erebidae > Catocala > Catocala nupta. Next base: position 10,889,896 of record OY776104.1, read on the forward strand.
GATCAAATATAAACGACACTTTTTCTGAAATCGATTCCATCTAATATTCAGCCTTTATAAAATGCGCTTTGCGATCATACATAGGGAAATTCTAAATGTACATTTCTAGCAAAAGCAACAGTCCATGTAGGAGGCTTTAGGAATAAAATAGAGACTCTATTTCTATTTAAAGTGTATCTAGTATTGAATTGGTAAGTTGGAAACATTCAGGCGAATCAAATAGATTTTATTTATAAGTCACATATAGTAGCAGAATAGAGAGCTAATGAAAATTCATTATTTATAGAGTTACCGCATCGTTGGCGTAACTGCAATTAGTTGTACAACCAGTCCACGCGGTCCTAAGTTTCATTCTCCAGTAGGACAAATGTGATAATGGATTTCCTTTAGAAATATCTCCTACAATAATAACACTGCCACATTGTATACAAAATAATTGTAATGCAGTGTATCTATTTGTTTTGTTTTTACTGCAAAATCACTAATCTGACTCTGGTTAAATTTAAGACTAACTGTAATTTTAGGTGTAAGTATTTGAAAATGAATATAGTGCTTTTAAAAGGACTTTTTAGTCCTTTAGACGTTACAAGATTAAAACATGACATACAGTACTTTAAAATTGGACTTGAAATCACGAGTAACAGCTAAAAACTACAAAATACGAAAGCAGAATTATAATAAAATAAAGCTAAGTAGGAGTTTGTTACATTAAAATCTAGCTTGTTATGTTTAGCATTTACATAACGAAGAAGCCTCTTCCGCTGACTACCATACAAGAATTCATGATGCCACTAAGAACATCTGATTAAACACTATAACATGCCCAAGTTTTAAAAGCTTGGGTAGCCCGCCATATGCATTATACTAGCGGTTATGGTTTCAAATTCTACCTTTTTCTAGGGTTGGGTATTTTTTAAACCATCCAATCGATACCTAAGAGCTAGGCTATTTATATATAAATTGGTTTGTAATTTGAACAGAAACGAATTCTAAAGTAATATTTATTTTTCTTAGCCGTTTGAATTTTAGGATACGATGGGACTAGCATAATGTTATTTAGATTTAAACCTACAAATTTCAATAAAGAGAAGGACAGAACCACTTGTACACTACCGACGTGAACCAGCTCCTAACAAGCATATCAGTTTAGCTGGAGAGATTTGCAAAAGTTCTAGTAATTTGTAACCCAAATTAGTAGCATTCCTAAAAAGGAAATACCAATACACTTTGCTCAACTTGAGCTTTCCAACTCAGATCTTCAGCTGTCCACCGCACTTTTACTCAAATCACACTCAGTAAAAATGCACAGTAAGTTGTACCAGATGGTGAACTAAAGACGCATTCAGACGACATGTTAAAAAGACAAGCAGAGTAACGTCTCCTTCGCAGGGAAATATTATTCCCGCGGCACCGGTGAATCGTCGGGACGTGCTACTATTTCCACAAAATCAATAGCTAAGACATTTGAGACGTTAAGCTGGGACTAAATGGATATGGCGGGTAGTTTTAGAATAGGTAACAGGGTCAGATGGTGTTTAAGATAGGAGTTTAATGTTGAGTTGCCAATGCCTCTTGGTCAATGTATGTATAGTGAAGCTTGTGCTATTATCAATCAGGAAGGATCAGTTCTCGAGGCAGTTAAAGTTTTACGAAATGAAAATGCTTAGAAACAACATTAAGGACTTTCTTAGCAAGTTAATCAGGATATAAGTAAAAATGTTAGACTGTAAGTCTGTAGCATCAAGCCTAAACGGTATGTAGTTGACAGGTACACAGAAGTATTATATGTTAGTTAACACAAACGATCCGAACGAACGACGCCTTAGTGTCACTGATTTTACGTCATAACTACAAAAGCTCTTTTAATTGTTTTTTTTGCATTTTCAATAGTGTTACATACAAGTTAACCCCAAAGGCATCGTCTATAAACCACAAAACGTTAATATCATGTAATTTTATAAACACCAAATAAATAGCAACTAATAACCTAACTAGACTACCATACAAGTCACAATAAAACACCAGAAACATAAGGTCCTTGTAATATAAAAACGCATTAAAATCGTTCCAAAGAAAAATACAACACAATATTTGTTACAACTAAGAAAAAAATGATAAAGTAAGCACAACCAATCGGTTTACTTCAAATTAGAATCCTTTCGAGCATACTACAATCTCATTGGTCAAGCGTGAACACTTCACTGCAGTACTATTTCATTTATTTCCTCTAAAAAGAAAACACACCCAGCTCCATATTTCTTGGATCGGAGTGCACTTGACGCGGTACTACCGCCATACGGATTGCAAGTAAATTCAATACTGGCAAATATAGAGTAGTGGAGAACTAGTTAGTAAGTTAGATATCGGTAATATAATCATATTATATCTTTAGATCGTAAGTGGAATTGAAGGGAGTATTTCCGTTCTTTGGCAGGTAGAACGAGATAATTTTAGAATTGTTTTTCCATTTGTAGAGTTATGGAAGAAAGTACAATGTACTCACTAAACACAAATGCCGTAGTGATTTAAGTTATTCCTACAAAGGACACAAATGTGTGTGGTCCACAAATAATTGTTTCGCTTCTGGACGTTTTTTGTGTCCATTATTTGAGTGTTTTAAAGACACAGGAATAATTTCTAGTGTAGGAATTGCCTTTTTTAAACATTAAAGATTGTAACACTTTTTTAAGAGCTTTGCTTTTTTCGCTATGTTCGTAGGTTTGGCAAACCCTAGAGTTGATAATACCAGTTAAGAGAAGGTGGATATTATATCAACCAGCTTCTAACCTGTTTATCTTTGCAGGGCAAGCAGACATGTCCTACTATGTTTTACGAATTATGTTGTACGAGTGAACCTATAGGCATATACTGAATACATTTGCAGTCTGGAAATAAAAGAATGACTAAATAGGAAAGCCTAACACTTCGCATTTTCTTCTCCCTAGCCTTTATTATTCCCAAGCCACTTGGGGTCGGCTTTTCTGGTCTAATCGTATTTGACTGGATATCAGTTTTTACACGGAGCGGCTGTCACCTGACCTCCGCAACCCGAAGGCTAACGATACCCTAAGGCTAGACCAGTGTCAGGATATTATAGGGCACTGACTTCCCAATAACGACTGCCATAGATGTTCATGGCAGCCGGGACCGATGGCTTAACGTGCTCTCCGAGGCACGGAGCAGGCGATAATTCTCAATCAATACGCACATAATTTTGAAAAGTCGTACAACTTCCGAAAGTCAGAGGTGCGCGACGTGGGTTCGAACCCGAGACTCTCTGACCCCTCTCATTGCAGTCTGTTGGTCTCCTTACAGAGCTATCGCTGCTTATACCTAAAGCCTAGCACTTCGCATGACCCGGGATTAATTAGCAATTTATGCCACGGGACCAAAGAGGGGTTACTGCTTCCCATGTGTTTTAAAACTTTATTTCCATTTATTTCGACGTTTCAATATCCTTAAGCACTTTTGGCCTCATGCTTTACTATTATTACCATATATTAAAAAGACGCATTAAACTAGCGACGATTTTTTCTATATGCGTGCCGGAATAAAATGTCCTATGTGTATCCACAACTCATCTATCTTTATGCTAAGTTTCATGCAACTATGTGCAACGGTATAAACTTTATTGATTAACGAACATCCGAACATCTTCAGAAACGTTCATAATTATAATATTACCACCAAAATACGTCCAATAATTTAATTACAAAAGTACAAGGCAATACAAAACAGATATCTCACTCAGAATTATATCGACATTATTTATTGCAGAGCAAACCAGATTCGAACCATGAGTGGTGACCAAAATTTTAATATTAATGGCAGCTATCAATACGCGAAGTTCGACATGTAAAATATGTCTGAATACAAACTATTTCATATTAATTATATTCCATGTTTCAATCGTATGGAGGCTAAATGGTTGGTATGAATTAAAACGTCGATTCTGAGTAATTGCTAGAGTTTGCTGTTATTATCTGCATTAACCGCTCATACAGATATGCATATATATTCATATAGAAGTATTGAACAGTGCCAGTAGAATATTATTATTATTATTGTTCTCAGAGTTCAAGTCATTTGACTACAGCATATTTTTCTTTCAGTAGCAAGCACGGCATCTGGCATACGCTGGCCAAAAGAACATATTTTATATTGCCTTACTAAAAGACGACCTAAACCGTTATCGTTCACGTCGTTTTCGGATTTCATTCTTGGGTCGGACAAAGTGTAACTGAGTTTTCTGTTACCATGATGCTGAAGAATACTACTGGCGTGATGATGCTCTTATACAATGATTTCATCAGCCTTGTTTTATTAACTGTTCGTAAAGGCTGGACAAAGGACCCATTTCAGTAAAAGACAAGTTAGACCATAGTCCACCACATTACCTAGAGTGGATAGCCTAATCACATCTTCGAGAACTCGCAGATATGCTTTAAAGTTTCTACACTATATATTCCTTCACGGTTAAATGATTCGGACTTATAAAATGTCAGAGATGCTCTCAGGTCGAATTCAAGACCTCTGCTTGTGATACTAAGTATAAGAAAAGTTAGGGCAGATTTTACACATCCTCAAGAACTTGCAATCATGCTTCAAGGTTTCTTCACGATGTTTTCCTTTACCGTTAATTGACTCAGAGGTCTTGAGATCGAACTCGAGACTTCTGTGTGGCAGTCCATCGATCTCCTTGACAATCACTACTACGATTGTTATTGTCAATAATAACTAATAACAATACGTTACGCAAACAAAACAAGAAACTACAAGTTTAAACAAAACCAGATGGTTTGCCACCGAGAATAAATAGCTAAATCTACATATTCAGCGCACCGCAGAGTTATGTGCGACTAGAAGCGGCGTTCAGGGACGATGTAAGATATGTGACGTACTTTATGTACTGTGCCTTATCTGATAGTTTCTTTGGGTGTTTTTCTTTTCTTTAAGAGGAAAAATAAATACAAAGTTATGTAAATTGATTTTTTTTAAGTATGGTCTTTGTGTTTTGGGTGTTGCGTTGTGTATGAGCTTTTGAAGGCTCTCATATTATGATAAAAATGAGAAATAGTAAAGCTTTTTTGGCTGTTTGGTAAAGAACAGGTTTTACTGTATTGTGTACTAGATTTTGTCCCCAGCTTCACTCGCGTAATTGTAGGTTAGGTTTGATTAGTAACAGTACTTTTACTATATGCTCAGGTATCGCGTTAAAAATAAGTGGTGTCATATACACACAACTTACTCTAAACATCTCTAATCGATGTATGGGCATTTTTAAATAATTCTGGTTAATTTTACGCTTATTTTACATTTCATTTTATTTTACTTTAAATTTCACTAACTATGTTTTTATTTCCCACGTATTAACATATTCCCTTCTACCATTCACCTGTCGATAATTTGTGCAGTAGCTAATAAATTCCGAACAAAAAAATTTGCCTGAACTTGAAATCGAATCCGGACGCTCACGATCCTCCGTAAACCTAAAACTTATGATCAACAATTAATTCTAAACATTTTTCGACAACTCATCAAAAAGACCCACTATTATTTTTCTAACAAAAATTTCAATCACATTACTAGTCAGTTGTTCAAGTATAAAACAATTGACAAACGAAAGTCACAACACAAAGCTGTCATTCATTGGAAGGGTTAAAAGCAACTGTCAATGGCAATATGACATGTTGTGACGGAGAAAGCTTTAGTTGTGTCATTGATCTCAGTGTATTCACATTGTTAAGGGTGACTGCAGATTTGTCTACGCACGCAACTTATATCAAAGGTACGTCAAAGGCATCGACCGAAGTTGCGTTAGGGATCGGATTTAACAAAGGAAAGAAGGAAAGAAGGCGGATGATACTGCATGATCGAGATAAGAGCAGCGTCAATGACGACTAAGAACTGTTTTATTTAAATACATAGTTGCTCGTCTGGAAGGGTAGGCAGACGTGTATTACATGTAAAGTGAGCCCCAAAAGTGCATACCTACCTATTTCAAAACTAAAATGGTATAAGCCGGTAATTGACGCCATCTAACGAAAATCGATACAAAAACTGTTAAGTAGTTTAATTATATCGTCAAAGATGGCGGTGCACTATTATAAAATAAAATAAAAAGTAGATGTTTTAGTAACTAAATTATGATTTTACTTAAAATATTTTTTTATCTCTATTCACAATAGTTTATTTATAAAAAGAACACATTTTGTGGTAAAACAAGAAGCAATAAATTAGAAATGAATTTATAAATTTATAGTGGGTAGTTTATTTTATAGATACTTTCGATGACTCGCTATTCTGTTCGTACGCAAACATTATTCTGTCCCTGTGTTCGAGTGCCTTCTTAGTTGAGATTATAAGTTCTTATAAATTTCACCTATTTGCTAAAATGAGTACGCATTGCAATATTTATAAAACAACGCCATCTAGTACTTTTATATTCATTCTAATTCGAGTTTTCACTGGATTTTGGACCTTAAGATATCCATGCACTATTACAGGTGACTATACATTACGCCAATAAGACCCACGGAATAGGGTAACCTATTATAATATATACTATGACTAGCTTCTGTGCGCGGCTCCACCCGCGTGGTACCTACATCAATAAATAGTAGTCTATGTCTTTCTCCAGGTTTTAAACTATGTCTGTACCAAATTTCATCTAAATCGGCTGAGTGGTTTAGCCGTGAAAAGGTAACAAATAGACAGATTTACTTTCGAATTTATAATATTATTAAGGATTATAAAATTATAACCTACTTACGTCTACAGAGCACGGTTGCAGACTCCGTGTTTCTAGACAAAAAAAGCTTATAACACTTTGACAGACCTAAGCATCAAACCTTAGACCTGATACACAGCAGTAACATTGACTATTGCTGCGCCACTGAGGTTGAAATCAAACTATTTTAATTCTATTGTCAAATGTTATGGTGCTGGACAGGTAAGAACTTAATTATGTACCTATGTATATAGTTACTATATCTGCAAATAACTCAATATCCTGGGTCAGGCAGACTTGGTTATTATGTAAGAAAATTCTCTGTAACAGTACGGAGTCTGTAATGTATCAGATTGATGACAATTTGATCGTCTCCTCTGAAGAACGCCAGAAAAATAAGGGTATAACACACCTGCTACACATATTTCTATGCATATAATATGACTAAATATAAAATGCAATTTTCAATTGTATACAGGGTGATTTTGAAATCGTGTAATTCCTTTTAACCACGCATTCTACTGGTGACATAGAATAACCCTGACCATATTTTTCCTTAATTAGAATAATGGTTTCGGCAGATTTAGAGTACAATTTTTTTTCATGAAATGATTTCAAATAGTCATATTTTAACCACCTGACACAATCTTAATATTTTACTAATTTAAAAATAATAACATAACAATAACTGATGTCGTAAATAATAAGGGGCAATAAAAAGGACCGCCCGTTATTATTTACGACATTAATTATTAATATGTTTTTTTATTTCAATTAGTAAAAAATTAAAATTGCCTCGGTTGGTTAACATATGACTATCTGACACCATTTCACGAAAAAAAACGGAACAATAATTTTTCAAAAAAATAATTCTAATTAAATAAAAATATGGTCAGGGTTATTCTATATCACCAGTAGAATGCGTGGTTAAAAGGAATTACACGATTTCAAAATCACCCTGTATAATGTCCTCCAGACCGAATTTTGGTCGCAGCGGCCAATCTTAACGAAGATTGGTCATCTGCGCAGGAGATATTATAGTGCACAAGCGTGTGCGCAAACACAAGTGCACTCTGTTTTCTCACTCTCATGATCCGATGGGATGGTAAGCCGACACGACCAGAATCAAATAGCTATTGCGTATGTTATGTGTGTTATATATAAGAAAGTCTTAGTAGTATCACAAGATTTAAACCATGCCTAATAGATTGCAATATGGTTGGCCTCTGATTAAAAAAAACCTTAACGCATCTAGCATAAAATAAGCGTAAGCCCTATTACGCTTATTTTATGCTAGATGCGTTAAGGTTTATATGGGAAGGAAAGAGACCGCGCGGCGGCAGCGTGGTGGCCGCGCGCTCGGTCCCCATTGGCGCGCGGCCGCCGCACGGAGGCCGCGTGATGTCGTCGTTCGGAAGAATTTGAACGTTGTGTCCTAGTTAATAGAGTTTAAACTTTCTATGAACGAACGCCGCGCGGCCGCTACGCTGTTTCATTGTTGGTAAGAATTTGAATTTTGTGGCGTAGTTAATAGAGTTTAAATTCTCTATTAAATAATTAGCGTACTAGACGCTGCCGCCGCGCGGCTTCCGCGCGGTCGCCGCGCGGCCTCTCCGCTCTTTTCTAACTGCAGCCTTACACCTACATATATTCAAGACATAAAATATCCCTAAATACTTCATATCATATTACCACGTCTTCATCTATAATAGGCGCTAACGTTATATCAATTATTTATTTAAACTACGCCTTTAAGTTCTTACTAAGCTCACATCTCATCTAGTCATTAACCCTCCGTGTGCGGACTGTTTGCGTGTTTTCATGGCAAATTAAGCAGACAGCTCGCCAGTGCAAGGGTTAAGTCGCGTACTAAATAGTTAATGTATTTAGTTAGAATCCCGGGGAAAAGGTTTGAATTCATAATTTCCGGGTATATACGCGTATGCGAGGGCAATTTTAACAGGCCGTGAGTACTGTGGTTTGTGTGTTATTTCGGGAATTTGTACCTTAATCCGGGAACGAATAATAGGTGGTATCATATGGCTGTCGTCGTTAAAAGATGGAGTCGTTAGTTTAGTGGCCGTGGTAATAAGTGGCTTTGAGTAAATGGACATCGTTTTATGGATTAATTGGTATCAAAGAATATGCATTTTTCTAATACGGAGATATATACTAAATAATTTCACGAAATTTTATTTACAGAACAGAAGTTTTTATACTATATCAAGTATAACTAGCCGTTGCACGCTGTTTCAGCGGGTGGCGTATTATTAAAACATACCTATCCTACTAGCTGTTCCCGTGGTTTCACCCACGTTTAACATTACCCTACTCTCTTAGCTCGTAACGTGATGCTGTGTAACCTACTTATATATTCTTTGACAATAAACGCCATACCTATTGCAAAAAGTATTTTTCAGATCGAAATATTTTTATTGTTTTCTATTTTGCTAATCGTCAATAGCACTCAGTATGTACAAATAAAAATAATAATATATATAGGGTATATTATAAGATATAAACATCGTATTGGCGAGTGAAATATCAATAGATGAATAAGATCTGACCTTTTGCCGATGATTCAATAAATTGCCGTGTGTATAAATTTTCATTTAATACTGGTTCAAAGAAAACGAAGATAGAAAATTATTTTTAGATCCTGCAAAGTTCACAATGCTCCTAAATAAAGTACAATTTATAAACTTCTAACGATTATTGCGTTTTAGTTTTTCGCTTCACTGATGCGTGTTATACAGGTGAGAAAGAAATCAAATTACACTTCGCATAAATTAGGTTTTATTATCGCCTATACATCGATTCGGGTTTTTTTCAGCAGTTTCTAATGTAATAATCATTAGGCCTAAGCTTTATGTTATGAGTAGAAGCGATAAGTTGCTAGTATTATAAATGCAAACTACCTAATATTATAAATGCCAATGTGAATTTCTTTGTTTGTTACGCTTTCAAGCCTTAAACGACGAATCATCACCTTATCTACCTTTTATCCAGAAAAACGGACTATATGTACCCGAGGGATAGCATTATTTACAAAATCGACAACAGCGCGAGCGCAAATACAATTTTATAATATAAAGAAATAAATATTTAAGAAGTCAAATACATTGAAAGATAGATGCGTCTTTCTTTATAGGTACATGTTGTTATAGGATCAAATGGAGAAGGAATTGAGGCCGCCGGTGTGCCGCTGCGATTTAATAGGTTAAGCTGGCTTCATTCGACGTACTTTAAAAAGGATGTCTAAAACAACGGTAGGACAGTGGGTTTTCAATCGCGGCGAATCGCTCATGCGTTAATTTCTTTAATCGCGTGCGCTTCTCGCTACCGCTTCGCAAACACACCAAACACAATTATGCTTACTAAGTTCTAATATTAATGCGCCTTTGGCGTGTTCCCTTCCCCGCTTAAACAGAGATTAAGTACAACTAACACACTTAAGTATAAATAGCGCATATATAAAAGTATAAGAAAGTGTGATTTATTGTTCACAAGATTGCCTATAGCAGGCGATTGTAACACGTAAATACGAATTAATGTTCCTTGCTAAGGTTGGTTAATGTTGTAACTGAAATACTATAAAAAATTGTGACATTTGTACTAATTTTGATGTGCAATTTTTTTGTATTTTAAAGTTATATACTCCCAGCAGATTTATGCTGTCCATTTCAGTACGATACTCGTTTAGTTACCATGCCTCCCAAAATATGTGCAGGCTTTGGCAACTAATCGACACGGTATTGCCTAAATGCTAATCCTTTTTTAAACGAAGTTGCAAAACCATTACTACTAACGCAGTGTGTTGTCGGTATATGCGAGTTTCATATACTTCCGCCATGCTGTCAGTAAGGACGATTTATCATAAAGTGCGCTGCAATCACAAACATTGTTAAGTATATATGTTACTATACATAGTGGTACAAAAAAATAATCAATAAGACCTCTGGAACCTCAAAAGGCATGCAAACCAAAGCGGGACGAAGGAGACAGTCAGTAAACAAAAGTATGAATGATTTATCGCACGTTTTTTAATAAACACCGAAATAATTAAAGTAGGGACAAAGGATGTCATATAAAAGCCTATTTGGATACAAAGACAGCGTTTCTTATCTTGAACATAGCCTCCAACACTCGACGAGTTCTCGCCACCACAATGTCTTCCAAGTGAAGGGGAATAAGTAATTAAAATTAATTTTGTTCGAACCACAAGCAATTGAAAGGTGTGATCGGAGGGGAATGCAAAGAAGCCTCAATTTTAGAAAGGCTTTTCGTATCTTTGAACACCAGTGTGAACATATGATTAGAATTTTCTAGAACGTTTTGTGTACCTTAGTGGTTATTGTACTTAGTCTACATGTAATATAGGAATAGGGAGCTTTTACATCCACATTGCGTCGATTATGTTTGTAGGTGTCATGTAATAGGAGGCGGGCCTACTGCTGTTACTAGGCACAATTCTAGACTCCATAATGCTACAGAGAATTTCATTAGAGAAAACTTAAAAACTATACCATATGCACAGCAGTTGACAGCCAAAGGCAGAAAAATCCAATATAAAGTGTGTGTGCTTTCTTGATAATAAAACCTTAACTCTTAGACATCGGATTTACCTCATCAAGAAGGAGTTCGTGAGACTATTATGCACATGAAACAAACTACATATGTCTTTTTTTTTTCTGAATAGGTATGGAATCCTCAGTGCAGGAGTTCGCAATCGGAAATGCGCTTTTTATTACGATTATTGGTTGTAATGATTCTCTGCTGAAATCAGAAACATTCTCTTAACTACTGTGTGTCTATTTGGTTGTTTAATGTATGGCAAATACATCTGTCCTTAGCCGTGTACCATTGTCAGTGTCACATTCAAAATCAAGAAGACAGCGCTTAAAAAGCCGCTCAATGGCCCGTATTGATTTTTCCAATTACAGTGCTAGACAAGCACTGTAATTGGAAAAATCAAATGCAACATAGCAAAGAAAGAAAAATAGTACTATACAGTAAATGCTGAATAAAGAAATTGGCTGAAATACAGTAAAAAGTAACATAAAATATACGGGAATAATTTAAATATAACCATTAATCTGGCTCGTGTACGGCGCTGTCACAGCGAACGGTACGGTCAGCAGAACAAACGGAGATGGTAATTAAAAATGTTTAAAAAAATTTTAGAATTTTAAATTATTTCGTAATGTAGCGTTTCGTGATTGCTTGTAGATGGACGATGTAATGTTAACAGAGAATATCGTGCTGTTTTCTCTGTGATGTCATTAATACTTTAATTTATTAATTTATTCAGAATGTGAAGCAGGCAACGAAGAAAGAGCACAGATCAATTGGTAGAAGAAGATAACGTATATATGACATTTGAAGGATATGGCGAGGGTCGCTTCATCGTCCAAAAAACTCAAAATATGCCTAATATACCTGTGAGGCATCTTTCTAATGTGAGAACAAAGATATTTTCGGTACAACAAGTTTGTTTTTTTTTAATATATCTAACATAATAACGAACCAAGAAGCACTCTTTCGAAGGCAGTGTGCCAACCGAATAGAAAAACGATAATGCAAACGCAAGGAAGCTGCCTTCTATGCGTATGCGTAATTGAAGATAGCATTTATATAAATAAATAGTATCTTCTATAAAAAAGGCATGATCTTATTAGGGATCTAGTACTGTGTCCCGAGGTACGTTTCTAAGACAATTAAAAGTACACTTAGACTGCTACTGAATACCGCCGCTACTGCCGTACTAGCAACAGTTAGTACGGCAGTAAAAGACGCAAAGCAACCGCCTTTTAAGCAGTCGGTCGTCCGCCATCAGTTGATATTACAGCAGATGACAGCGCGATAAAAAATATTCAGAAGTAGGGATTCTCATCAGTGACAAACCAATGAGGAAATCCTTATTTGATAATATTCTATATTTGGAAAAATCATTGAAGAGTAAAAATTAAAAAAAAAATTAAGTACTTCATTTTCGTTACTTTGAACATAACAAAATGGAGTATTTAAGGTTGTCGAGAAATTGGACGATTAAAAATAACCATTCACGTGTGATAATGTTTGCAAAAGATATTTTCTAAGTAATATAATACATAAAAATATACCTTTCGAACATTTCTTATTAGGTGTGATTATTATTTATAAAACCGTATCTGAAACCATCATATTGCGCGTTGATTCAAAAACCCTCGAGAGCTACGCTCGTGATAAAATGTTTGTTATATTTTATATAACAACACTCAGACTTGTTATTTTCTGATGTTTTGTCTATCAAGGCATTATGACATTGGCTGCCAATTTGAAACACGTTTGACATTGCGTGATCTTTTCACATTGAAGATGCCACATCTAGTTTATAAACAAGCCTGAAAGCCTCCAGCTTCATGTAAATTGCAAAACACTTTATTTGGAATGAGACAGATTAGAATATTTTTTCATAATGAACTAGGCTCTGTCTGGTATATAATTAAGTTTAAAATTTAAGCACGGTGTCCAAAAAGCAATGGACAATAGCATCGAAACCAGCGACTTATCTTATCTTATCTTGTGTGGGCGCGGGAGGGGGGGAGGGGGGTGACAGTCAGTACAGACCTGCGACACTTCGACCCAGTGGTATCTTTTGTGTCTGCGATAATTGTCAATCAATACGCACATAATTTCGAAAAGTCATATAACTTCCGAAAGTCAGAGGTGCGCGACGTGGGTTCGAACCCGAGACCCTCTGCATTGCAGTCTGTTGGTCTCCCCACTGAGCTATCGCTGCTCTAAAAACCTGCAACTTAAAAATATAGCTAGCTAAATGTTAGTGTAATATGCCTCTATATTTTTCTTTGGGGATATATATATATATATATATATATATATATATGAGTCTATGTTACGTAATAAGCATTTAAACTCGCAACGGGATCAATGTCACAGAATTTGGTATTGTTCTTTAACTATCTGAAAATACTGCTATATAAAATTATCCTTGTAAATATATCAGCCGTACCATACATTATAAATAAAAATATGAACCTACAGCATTTTCTTAACAAAACAAATAATTTTGCAACCTTTTCTGCTGTCGCTACTCTCACCGCTTTCCAAATTAAACTGCCTTATTAATAGATCGGAGATACGTCGCTTTTGTCTCTCGTCGTCTCACGGATTTAATAGAAAATTTAAACAAGCCCCGTGGTGCCTTCTACTCTGATTAAAACGACTAGGCTTCAGTCGGCGTGGCCAAATTAAAATCTTAGAACGCGTGGTTTTACCATTGTGACATATAGACGGAAATGTTAGAGAGCTTGTTGCCGAATAAATTTGAAATTAGGAGATTAAGTAATATCAAACATGTGAAAGACAGTAGTTTGTGTAAGAATTTGAAATCAAAATACGATGAATTCGAATTTTGAATTTTGATTTCAATAACGGATGATCTACACTTGAAGTCCATTCCGATCAAACTATGCTACATATTTTATTATGGTGTTAGAGATGCCCATGGATGAATGCCATTAGTAATGAGGTGGCCGTGGCACTAGTAATTATGTTTTTTATTTCTGCCACAAATACCAATCTGTGATTCTGAATTATACCGTCGGTTCGGAAGGCAAAATACAAATTATTAATACACAGGAGAAACGCTTGTGTTAAGCTTATACTGACAAAAATTGCAACAGGATTAAGTCGAACAAAAATTGCTTAATAGCATAGTATATTCAATCAGGCTCAAAGGAAATATATTATTATGTACTTACTAGTCGAAATAGTAACTCATTTCGACTAGTAAATACATGTTACGCGTGAAAGACATCATTCCTGTACCTAGTACTTAAAACAAGAGAAATATATTTCATAATTATACTACTGCAATTCATCTGCCGACTGCGATGTATATCTACATCAACCATCTCGTGCAGTCAACTTGTATGCGTATTTAAGTCACAACTAAACTGTATATGCAAATATGAGTTACAGATACGGCAAGTACAAAGTCCATAGAAATTGGCGAGCATAAAGTTGCACAAGACACTATAGCATAGTTTGAAAAGGGTATAAAATAGGCGAAAGTCTGAAAGACTAGTCTTAGATACATTTATGACGTACAATAACCGTTTTATAAATTAAAGGGTACGAATTGAAAAAGAATTCGGACGTTAGTAATATATTAAAATATAGAATTACCCTTTTCAATCGCTTGACAGGAATAATGTTTGTATTATTTTTCGATCTTTGCACAATATATATATTTTTGTATTCTTATAACGTCTTTTATATCGACCTAAAAGAATATAAACTAAAATTATTTATATTGTACATCGAATTTATCTCAAAGACCTATCAATTGATTGTCAAAACATTAATATTAAATTGAAATATATAATAACATCATTAGCTATCGAAATTTGAATTGAATAAAGGCTACTTCAAACAACTAAATTACGTAAATATATTTTACGTAAATATTTCAATAGAAAAGTGCGATTAAAAGAAATTATTAGCGTAGACTTATTTGATGATAAGAATCGTAAATAGTTCCAAGAAACCTTCGAAATAATTACACATCTTTTTATCAGAATTACTTAATATCAATTTTAGTTCTTATAGACGACTTTGACATTTTCGGCCATGATATACACTGAAAAGTAATACAAGAAGTACCCCTCATTATTCCGTTTGTTGGCGAGCATGTACGTCGTACAAAACGGCGGTATGACACATATGTTAGCGTTATTTGATTAAGAGATACTCTGTCTGGCCGTTTAAGTGAAATTCCTGCGGTATCATCGCTGCTCGAATTGGGTTTCCTTGCAGATTTACAATGTAAAACCATTATTTTACATTATCTAGAAGGTTATACTTATATAATTATATTTATGAACGACTTACCCCAATGTTTAACGATAAAAAAGTACTGCTTGCTTACCTGTAACAGAAAAGTATATTATTAGATAAAGAATATAAAAAATTTGGAATATCATCTGACATGTTCTCGTGACATAAGATTATGGCGAGGTGACAGGTTCGCTTCTCGGGTGAAGTAACCTTCATCAGACAATCTTCTTTAACTCTTTTTAATATTATGCTAAGATAATGCAATTTTTAAGACATCTTGCGCATTGCGGAAAACCTGTATCGCGAGGGACTTTATACATACTGATACAACGTACAAAAAGAACACAGAGGCCAAATAATTATTTATGGATCACACAATTGTCCTGTGTGAACATCGAACCCGCAACACTTAGCACTATGCAGTGGTAACCATTGAACCCAAAACGCCTAGCATAGTGCATAAAAATTAGTTCACAAATCACTTATTTTTTATTTAATTAGAAATCTTATGACAACTATAGGAATATTTATTAAATAAGATATGATAGATCACCTATATTACAAAGTTATAACATAATAAATTCAGACAAAAGGGAATATTAGACTAAGTTTTCATTTTGATTTAGTACTACGCCTAGCAGATTTTCAGGCCATGAATTGTAATAACTGAATATTTGAGAATCTAAATCATTGTTTACCAAGTTCAAAAACTAAATTAAAATTCATTTTTATTATTTCTTCGGTCTCGTGACTTGCTTTTTTTGGTCCCACATATATACCAGACCCCGTGTTACTTCAAAAAACTTCTCAACAGGAAAATCCCATTACATCAATTTACCTTCTGCGTTACATCTGAAAACTTCTCAACATCAATTTATCTGGTCCGGATAAAGAAGCCGACACCTCACGTTCAGCCATTGCCTGCTAACATACGCTTTGGCTCGAATCACAGCCCAAATTACTCTGGTTTATAAACTGATTCATTGTCAAAATTTTGCCGAAACCATTTTTAATTCAGCCCTCGTATATCAGCTACATAACTTAATATATTACATTATACATTTTACATAACCTCATAGCAAGGGGCTCTCAAGGCGAAATACAAAGAAACCGCATAAGAAATGATCTGGGAACGTACTTGAGATTATAACGATGATTTAGAGGTAAAAAGGCTTGGTAAATTGTGTTAGAAGAGCGTTATGTTAAAATTTTATGGTGCGAGAGATACTTTGTGGAGTATACGAGGATCTGCTTTGGAGTGTCTGTATGGTAGAATTAACATAATTGTATTATATACGCACATAGGCTTATGACTGTATCCCGAAGGTGTAGGCACCGATGTATGATAACATTCATAATTTGATAACATTTGGGTAAAGCCATTAGCACGATTAGGAACTGTCGTCTGTGCGATTGTGCTTGTATTTTACAAGTATCTATAATATGTCTCAGTGTCGCAGCGGTTGTAAATGCGATTACTTTGCGAGAAGTTTCGGGTCCAGTTTTCGGGTCGGGCAAAGAGTAACAGCTTGGAGTCTGGACCTGCGCATGTTAGACGAAAATAGTATTGGTCTGGAACTGTGCCCTTAAGACGAGAATAGTCGCTCCCTATCACGTGTCGCCATAGTTGCCGAAATGTAGGTGCAATGCACTTCTGCCTACCCCTTCGGGGATTAATAGGCGTGAAACTACGTATGTATGTATGAAAGTATATTCGTTCCGTTTAAAAACGACAACTCCTGGACTAGGAATAATTCCTGTGTCACAGAAAAATTAAAAGCAATCATATCACAAACACAACGTACCTACATCCAAATACGGCACAACAATTTGAGGGTCAGTAAAATCTTCTTCCGGGATTCGAACCCATATCATATCGGCCTAGGGTAGTGGCGAGTCGACCACTTAACCACAACACTATCCGCTAACTATTAAACTGATAAACTACCCACTGTGACGTTAGACAATGTCATTACAAAACCAAAAAAAGGTATTACTATTGTTAATTGCACTCAACATCATTCATTGCTGAAGAATTTAATTATGCCAGCTTTATGAGTTCGTCCTCAGTATAAATCCCATAAGACGTTAATAAAAAACCATGGATGGTTGGAATGCGTCATTACCACCGTCCCTATTATATTGAAGGTTAATAACAGTAGCGTGAGCCGACTGCAGATACAACTAGTCTGACAGACTCCTTTAATTGGAATAATGATTAAGTTTGCCATTCTAGAGCCGTTCTTGTCGTTAGGGGGCGCCTCTGGTATGTTACTCAACACGTGTGATTTTCTACGTTGTATGTATTTGGACTGTAATCATATATTTTAATATCATATCAAACGAAGTGATAGGCAGAGGGGTAGGTTTATATAATATCAGCCCTGTATTAAACTGTCCCAATGCTGGGCACGGGTCTCTTTTCAGTGTGAGAAGGTTTAGGCCATAGTCCACCACGCTGGCCCAGTGCGATTGGTTGACTTCACATATCTTCGAGAACAAGAACTAAATGAATCTGAATGTATGCAGAACTCTCAGACATGCAGATTTCCGATGTTTTTCTTCACCGTTAAAGCGAGAGATAATTAACTATTTAATATACACATAACTTCGAAAAGTCAGAGATGCACGCCTTGGGATCGAACTCGAGACCTCTGCGTGACCAGTCCAACGGTCTCCCACTAGGCTATTGCTGCACTTTGTACTATTTTTATTATGTTTTTTAGTGTAATAATACATTTGAATATCATACATATCACCATGAAGGGATAGTCAGAGAGGTATTCTACCCACATTTTGAAGGGTATGTTTTGGTCCCGCGGTGACGATTCTATTACCGTCTACATTTCCAGACCTCATGCTGCATGAGAATTTCTTTATAGAAAATCCGACTTCGCAATCCAACTTGTAACCTCACCATCACAAGCAAATTAAAGGACAACCATATGACCCGGAGTCAACATTTATACAAAAGCCCAAAATTAATACAATTACAAGTAACTCTAATTTCTCCTACTGATGGCATAACATCTTCTCAATCAGCTTCAAAATTTTATAGCACCACAAAAATAAAAATAATATTATTTCTAACAATTTCTTATACAATAAAGTACTTCAATCGGCTTAACAAGAGATCTCGCTACGCCGTACCTCTTTTAAATGTAGATAAAATTATTCTATAAGTACACTTCAGAATCTTCAGCGTAGGTATATCGTACAATATCCAAGTATTAAATATCATCCGAACTGGTAATACTGGCGCATGAATCTTGCACTTTCATATATAAATCCTAGGGTGGCGATAAGTCTGTACTTAGAAGCATATTGCTAGTCGTCTTCGAATATGTGTATGCCAACGTGGGAAGCGTATCAGCTGACATATTTTATTTGAACGCGTTTATTATTGCGGACTGTAAGGAAAATTTAAATAAAAAATAAGGAGCAGTGATAGCCTAGTAGACCTAGCTACGCAGAGGTCTCGAGTTCGATCTCAAGGCACACATCTCTGAATTTTCGTAGATATGTGCGTATTAAAATATTTAAAATTATCGCTTGCTTTAACGGTCAGGGATAATCATCGTTAAAAAACCTGCACGTCTGAGAGTTCTCTTTAATGCTCTCGAAGATATGTGAAGTCGGCCGACCCGCAGTGGGCCAGCGTGGTGAACTATGGTCTAATCCTTCTCACTCTGAGAAGAGGCCCGTGCCCAGCAGTGGGACAGTTTAATACACGGCTGATATTATTATTAAGGAAATTATATCTTAGTTTGTGGTGGAACCTTCAAGGTAGCCGAAAAGCCTTGGCGAGTAACAGAACGCGGATTATCAAATTTCAAACGAGATTTTAAAGGCACTTTAGGAAAGTACTGTCATAGTATGCCGAGGTTGCTTGAACACGTTTTGCTAAGGTTTTTAGCGCAGCGTCGCTCGCGTAAATGTAATTGAGTTTTGATTAGTAACAGTACTTTTTCGGATGAAAGGTACCCTATATTCTTTTCTGTTCTCCTGACAAGCTATGCTAGTATGCAAAATTTCATGATTATCGGTCGAGTGAGTTTGTTTATTTGTTTCCTTGTTACGCTTTCCTTAACTAGGTGTGAAAGCGTAACAAAGAAACAAATAAACAAACTCACATTCTTGCATTTATTATATTAAGTTAGGATTCTTTGCTTTTTTTCTCTAGAATCAAAATCTAGTTTATATAATATTTGAATAGGCAATCTAATATGAGCAATTTGATGAGTTACCAAGTAGCCATTACCAGATGTTATCCTATACCTCCACAAACCAAATTAACAGATAATATTCAATAGGTAACATAATATTCAATTGGCATTAGTAATCTAGATATTTGCAGAGTTTTAGATGGATTCGACCAAATAGGTTCTATGGTTTTCAATTATTTTTCATTTTGTTCAGATTTGACTACACGGATTAAGATCGCTTCGCCACATCCACTGCGCTGAGTATTGTGGGTTCGATCCCTACACGGGACAAAAAATTGTGATCCGCAGATAGTTGTTCTGAGTCTAGATGTTCTTTATGTCCGTTGTTTGAATGTTTCTAAAGTCCTCTGCGACACAAAATTCAAACCTAGTACGGGAGTTGTCTTTTTTAAAAGAGAAGAGAATTATTTATAGTCTATTGATCTGCAGCGAAACACTGGCGGTCAAATACAATAGGTTTTCTATTATGTCTGGTATTCCAACAATTGACAGGTTAAAAGCCAGATATCTATTACACATATTTGTTTATTGGTTTCAGCTTCATTACACTTGCCTAAATATGGAATTATAATTCCAAGCTAACAAAATCGTATGATAAAAAGTAATGTCAACTCTTTCGCCAAAATATTACTACTTTAATAAAAATTCAACTATTTAATCTCAACCAAAACACGACACTATGAATCAATAAATATCACCAAAGCTAAATTCCTTAAACGTTCCCAAAAAATGTTAATAAAATATAAAAGAAATAGCCGAAATAACTCCACAGTACAAAAGGTAATATTGTAAAAGTTCAAACGTATCGGCTCATAAATAATGCCGATGATAAAACTTACTAAAAAGAAAGTATTTACATCAAAACAGAGACGTTTAATACCAGGCCCGCCGTAGTGTTAGCGGTTGTTCTATGAATGCTTTATAAAGGACGGGCGTAAGTCATACGCTTAATGTCATTTATAAAGGACGGTGTACGACATAGGTGACTTACGCCGTGTAAATCATGAACTTATTGCTGTTTCGTATTTTATCAAAATCACGAAAATAACTTTTATTATGGCGTATTTGAATGATGTGATTTATCAACATGCACAGTTTTGGCTCACAATTCTGCTATAAGCTATCATTTGATAGATGGACCGTTATATTTATAGTTTAACTACAAACTAAGTTTAATCTTTAGTCTGTGTATTAAAATAAGGGAGTAAGTTCTTTTGGACAGTTTCGACTGTTTATGTGGATTAAACTACAATGGATATTACGGACATTGCTGAGGTATATACAAAACAAAGACTTTATTGGTATGTGAATTAAAGTTTTAGTCTAAAGTTTCAGCAGGGATATGTCACACCTACTTTTTACCGATCTTTTTACGTCTCTCGTATACCTATAAGGTGAGCTGCACACCATAAGATATCAATTCATAAAAAGGAGGAGTCAATATATTGTGTAGTTACAGATGTAAAACATAATCTAGTGTTGTAAGCGACCGTTGGCTATGTTTACCATAGCGCGTGTCCTGCGCTTGTTGCCCAACTTAGTGGTATAATTAAAAGTTTATGGCGCAAAACGTGGATATATTGGGCTCAACGGGAAAATATCCGACTTCAAGTTAAATATTAAGCAACAGATCTGGAATAATATCGATATTTGATAGTGATTTTTTCGAATAAAAAAGTAGCTTGTGCGTTACGTCTATGCACCGTGTCATGGTAAACTTACCACACCTTTGTATTAGCCATTACCACGTCGACAGTATTACGGTTAAATTTCCAAACTTTTAATCTCGTTAGCAAAAATATAATATATGAGCCGCAAGTGCTAGCGATAAAACCATAAAGATAACAAAATAACTACCAAAATTAATCTCGTAATCAGAGAGGGTAGAAATAAAAATAAAATGCAAGAAAAATAATAAAACAATAATAACCATGTGGTAAAACAATTCGCACTTGCCAGATCTCAGCAAATTAATAAAAAATTTTACTGTCCTTATAAAAGGCCACCGGCGCCATCTTGTTGACGCGTTATTAATTCAATATGGCGGCTAAATCCGGTGGTTACGCGAGCTTAATGAGGGACGATTAAAATTGCTCCAGAAGTGGACATCTGAATGCTATTTTTAGGATATTAATTCTATTCGCTTTATTTTTATATCATGGCTCATTTATTTTTATGCTTCCTGATCTGATAAATATCTAGCCAAATATCCGTTTCGTTTTTGTAATTATATCGCTGTTTAATTAAACATAAATGTGTTATTACTTGCTTTTGTCGACATCTTGATATCAAGTTCGAGTTTTCTGTAACATGTAATTAAAATAAATAATTTAATTAATTACGGCATATTCTACTCTATCTCAAGTGTTATTCTCTCGTATGAAAAGGAAATATCTAAAGTGGGAATTGTATACCTGTCTTCAATTTCTTGATTATAATAGAAGAAAAGACTACAAGATAACAAGAGTTTCTTTATAAAACTAATTGCTGTACAAACGGACAAGTTCTTGTAGTCTGTTATAAACGTTTGAGTTGCTGCAACGGTAATCTAGCATCACGTTGTTATCTTCTTCTTTCGTCTTCTTTTCTTGTGGTTAGTGGCCAACCTGTTGTCAAGAGTTGTTCAAGCCCGTAGGCCTCTGACATGGCTTAACGACTGCTGTCAATTTGGCAACAAGCGGGACCGACTTTTTACGTGCCCTCCGAAGCACAGAGACGCTCAGATGAAATACCACTAAGCGGTCACCCATCTATAGACTGACTGCACCCAACGTTGCTTATCCTCACAAATCGTTTACCAATCAGAGTGCAACTGGCTATGGAATGGCTCAACGTTGTTATAGAAAATTGCTAATTTGTACAATTGCCCGTGTTTTCACAAGCTGGCTGGTACCTAATTTGAAAGCATTAATAAGCAATTATTAGTCAAAGTCATTTAACACATTTTGTTTAACGTGTATAAACTTTATACAATATAGTCAGACAACTAAATCAATAGCCTAAAATAAAGCGTGAACTGTCAATGTTTATGCTAATAGACATCATGGTTTAAGCGTTAAAATTAAAGTTTAAGAGATCATCTCTATTATTATAACCTGTATCGCGGCGACTTAACATTAAAATACTAAGAAGACCAAACAAAATGTCCTGTGTAGACATCACATCCACAAAAAGAAGGTTACCTCTTAAATAAATGCACCATCATTGAGATCAATTTGGCAATTCATCAGTTTATATTCGTCACTTCAAAACCTTTGCTATTGGCGAAGGATGCGAAATACATATAGGCTTTCTCACAGTGTTACCTTCATCTAAACTTATTAAGTACCGGTCTTAAAAGCCGATCATCTAGAAAAGTAACCACTAAAATCATTAAAGTAAAGTTTATTTTTGTTGTTCAGTCGCTATTGCTGCAACAAATTGTTGCCCGTCAACTCTCTAAAAGAGCAATATTTTCCGAATCTTACGAAGACACTTGAAAAAGACGCCTCTTAATTAATTACCTTTGATCTTTAATTATTTATCATACGCTTATTGAACTTAATAAACAACCTAATGAAACTTAATTGATACTTAAGTTTTAATAAATTACAATTAATGCGTATAATTTAATGATAAAAGATGCAATAAACTTGTAAGTGTTAATTAAAGGAGCCATCTCGTTTCAAACGTAATTTAATTTAATGGTTAAATATATTTTATCATTATTGGTTTCTATTATTTTTAAGTATTATTCAATACGGTTAAATAGTTTAAGTGAAATTACACGTGAGCCGTATAGCTTTAAAAGCTTTTGAAGTAATCGTCGTCATTTGTAAGGATATTGGTATTGGAGATGGTATTTACTGTTGGCGCAGAGCAGTTATTACCATTGGTGCTAATTTAGGGTACAATTCCCGGGTCGGAACTAGAGTTAATGAGCTTTCTGTCAAGAAATACTCAGTCGCATATCGGAGTTTATAACAGTTACTGTAAACCGCGGCTCCATAATTTCCTATCTTTTAAATAAAGCTTACCCTATAATGCGATTTAAAAAATCGTTTACCAGTTTTGACAGGATTAGGTTACAAATACCCACTCTTCCACATTTCAATAGATTTATCTCACAAAACTTTGACCTATACAAACCCAAAGATCAACAGAAATCTTGGCTCTGTGACTCATCAAACCTGACCACCAGGACAAGTCACTAAAGTGTCAGTACCATAAGGTAGCATAAAAAGCTTTCATAACCCCAAATAATTGAACAGATTTAAAGTCAAAACATGATATTAAATAGACGCACATAATCTGTAATGAAGCTGTCGTTAATATCTTAAGCGGTGCAATATATCACAAAATAAAGTCATCAGGTGGAATTATTAAAATTTGAATAAAACGTGAAATGATGTCGGATGATCGCGCGCACTTGTGTGGGCGGAGATTGATAGTCTATGTGAAATATTGTGTGTGGACGTCGACTTGTGTGTAGCAAGATGCGGTATATTAATAAAAGAAATGCAGTCATTATTTTACTTTTGCCATCTCTGACCACCTGCTGCCTAATGTAGGTATATAAATTGTAGTTTTTTTTAAATTAAGGTATTTGTTTATATTATTACATACATAAACCGAAAACATGCAGGCTCTGCAAAAATACCAGCGATGTGGTTATACAGCAACAAAGTTCACGCAGAACCTTATTTTACTCTCTCTACTATTTTACTAACATTTGGTTTAAAAATTACTATTATACTTATTAACTGCTCCAGTTAAACAAAATACTTTAGTTTTCAGTTCTTCTTATTTGTTCTTTTTTATATTAGTCGTGTTTCCTGTTGTCTTATAAGATAAAAAAAAGTTTCTGTCTTTCTTCCTTTCATTAAATGTTTACTACACATATTGTATAACTTTAGGCGCTTATTTTTCGTCCAGATTACATCGATATTGGTCATAAACTGACACTTTTTTATGAAACGATGGTAATGTTGGTCTAATGCTTTAGGCATTGGATTTGTCACGATCGTGAAATCTACATCATATTTAGTACCTTATATTTTGTTTAGCGGGAGCATTTAATAAATATACTAGTCATGTTTAAACGTTAATGCTAATGATATAGTAGGTTTAGTACGATGCGGTAACACACCTTCAAATAATATTGTCTTCTGTTTACGCGAATGTTATTCATTGAAATTAAACTACTATATACGGATTTTGAAAATATTACTCTACTACTACTATTGATTTTATTTTACTAATTTATAAGCTAATAAAATTATTTAAACTATTAAATCTATTTATTTTTGGTTTACACTTTCCCCGACGTTTCGGTTGCTTTTCAGCAGCCATGGTCACGGGGAGACTAAGATGGTAGTTGTCTCAATGTTCCACTGTAGTTATTTCAAAGTACCCGAACATAATTTAATTATTGGTGTTTCTATTTACGCAGAATGAGCTCAAAGTATCATGAAGTCTAGCTGTGGTTTCTTTCTTCTTGGGTTTGACTATTTGAAGTACTGGATCCCAAGCTGGTGGTACATTCCAACCATCTTCTCTATTGAAATTGGGATGTTTTTTGATTTCAATAGCCTCGCGAAGCATCCTTGGTAGGAATCGGTGTTCTTTAGCGAGAATCTGTGGTTTGTCAAATCTCAGGTAGTGGTTGGTCCCCTGTTGTACATGTTCACACACAGCAGACTTCAACGAGCGTTTGTGTTTTACGTCAGCTATGTGTTCTTTAATGCGGGTGCCTATGCTTCTCTTGGTTTGACAATCTATTTTATAGACTCCTGCATCTTGTAAAGGTAATTGGCACTTGACGGTGTAATATTTTCAAATTTTTGTAATACAGTGCTAAATAAACAACGCGATAAAATCCGTATATAGTAGTTTAATTTCAACACCTTTAAATATTTACACCTTGTAGATAGGAACAGAAAAAAATTGTATAAACTTTATGTATAGTCTTACTTAACAAAATCTTCACATCATATATCTTGTACACGCGGATGGCGTAGTGTTTTATGTGGTTTTATCATCACTGCCGAGCGTTGTGGATACGAATTCTAAACGGGACAAAAAATTGTGTTATCCTCTGAATACTGGTAGTTTTTTGTGTCCGTTGTTTGAATGTTTGTAAAGTCTCCCGCGGTACAAAAATATTCATAGTGCCGTTTTGTAAAAAGGAACATAAATTGGCGTAGTAAAACAATAACATATACATGAAAAAATATTTTTGACTATGCAGAAGTGACCAAGAGACAGAGAGAGAGGAGAGATCAAGAGCAACTCGCCGCATCCACGCCTTACGACCTCCAAACTCAAATCTAACTGTCAAATATAAATTAAATGTACCACTAATGAGTTAAATTATAACATACGTTTGTAAGTCTAACCGTATAACGAACCTAGTGTGTGGTCCTATATTGATTAATACTTATTTAAGACCATTCATTTAAAACCATTCTGTATTGTTCGAGATTTTTTATATGTTTGAGTCATTCTGATTCATAATGGAAAGCGTTTTTGTAGTTTCGGGTAGAGCTTTGAGCAGTGTTGTGGTGTTGTTTTTTATAAAGGACTTTTTTGTGATGTTGTTGATGTCTCTTGTTTACCATTCTAGCCTTGTCATTCATAACGGCGGTTCTTAACAATAGATTTATCTGTGGTCTAGATAGCGAAAGGCATTTCATATTTTTCTCGGTTTTGTTATAATATTGGGAACTACCATTAGTATATCGGAGTCTAGTAAGATATGGTAACCGATTACCATCACAGAAACAGTAATATCTTGGTTGTATACATTAAAGAGCTAAAAGCCATAACTTCGTAGTACTACTCCACTTCGGCAAGTTTTTCATTTTCAAGTAGTAATTTCGATTGCGAAGCTTCAAGTGCCGGGTTTAATTACCGGGCCATCCACAGCCCTGTACTTCTAGATAACTTACGATTTTGTTTAAGTATTAAATGAGACTACACATCGTAAGTCATCGAGTTCAATTGCTGGGCCAGCCAAAGTAAATAGGGTTGTGGTGCCGAGAAATCCTTAGTATTCTAATTTCTTAGCATGGCATTATATAAGAAAATAGACTTGCATATTATATAACCAGGTACCCTAAGTCATAGTTGGTGAAATATGTATGCAATTCACCTCTGCCTACGGGATATAAGCGTGAAGCTATACATGTATGTACATACCTATAAACAAAATGAATCGACGTTTTACCTGTCGAATGTCAAAATTAAAACTTGGAGCTTCGACATATCAGACAAAAAGGTTCTATATCCGTACATGCAGCCTGCCAATTATATCCCAACTTAAGATGAATGATCAGGCTTAAAAGCTGAACTGTGTCCTGCTATTTCGATGTCAATATTAAAAGTTAACGGACTCAGCTATTGTTAGGAATGTTCGGAATACCGAATATATCAGTAACTATTGAAAATTTTATAGACTTTAGTTGTTAAGTGATTTTGATCATACAGAGGAAAATTTAATAATGTCTGGTATTAGTTATTTGTGATTATAATTACATTTACATACCAAATTTGAAGAGTCTAGTAATTATTTATCATACCTAATAACAAAGACGCTTTAAGGGAAACGTATTCATTATCCCGTCTTATTCCTTAAAAAATCATGCCTTCTGGTCTATATAAAAAAGGGAAACTGTGCAGAAATTTCTGATTTCTAGGTCTGAAGCTTTGGACTAGGCATTAATGAGTCAGTCAGTGAGTGATCGCCACGATCGTGGCGATAAGTCCCGTTTTTGAAAAGTGGATGGAGAGGCGGCATGGCTTCCGCACCTTTCGGCTGACAGAGGTTACGACTGGCCATGGTTGTTTTGGCCAGTTCCTGTGTCGCATAGGCCGGCAAGAGACGTCCGGATGTCATCACTGCGGCGACTGACGCGATGTTGTTGTGGACACGGCGCTGCACACTTTGGCGGATTGCCCCGCCTGGGCATCGCAGCGCCGTGAGTTGATCGCGGCAGTCGGTATGGTTGCCCTCTCGCTCCCGGCCGTGGTTCAATCTATGGTCCGGAGCGAGAGGACGTGGAACGCCGTCGCCTCCTTCTGTGAGGAAGTCATGTCCATCAAGGAGGCGGCGGAGCGGGAGGGAGACCGCTTAAATCCTCTCCCCAATCGCAGAACCGGGTGCTGGAGGGCGCGAGATGACCTCCAGCCACCCTGAGGTTTGACTGCGTGGTGGGCTGCGTGGGCCTGCTCGCCACCCGATCAACGCCAGGTCCGAGAGGAGGCGTGCGTGTTCCCACGTGCGCCTCTGTGTCGTGTTTTTTGTCCCCCCACAAGGGGACAGTAGAGGAAGGGTCATGTAGTGGCCTGCCATTTTACACGGCGGGCCGAAACCTCGGCGGGATCTCGATTGCATGTGAAAGCGATTCGCGCGGCCCCGCCGTCTATGGTTATGTCGAGGAACACCGTGGTAGGTTTAGTCGGTATTACCGGGGTATCTTACCCCCGGTGAGCCCGACATAACCTCTCCGTCGCCCCGCGGAGAGGTATGCGACAAAGCATTGCCCTAGGTAAAAAGAAAATGTTAGATTCCTTGTTAAACCAACCCAAAAATAGGAGCACCGAAGCGGGGCTCCGTCGACTTAGTTTGATCTCTTCAAATATATTTTGCTGTGCAATTAGTATTTCTGGTAAGCATATTTTGCTGTGCAATTAGTATTTTTTACTGTGCAGTTAAATACCATCCTTTTATAAACATCTATTGTCTTTCGTTGTTTCATTGTTGTTTTTCTTTCATTGTTTCATTGTTGTCACTGGTTTATTTATTGCATCCTTGTTTGTGTTACAAACTAATGGAGTAATGTTCTGCTTGTGTTTTCGTGATGATGTATATATATATATATATATATATATATATATATACATATATACAAAGTGGCGCAAATGTTATCACATTTATTAATACCATATATACTACATGGTATTTTTTGACGATTTACAAATTATAAACTAAATGTATTCAGTAGTTTAGCCACAGGACATTTTTTTTGTTTTCTTAATTTTAAACATCATGTGTAATGCAGAGATTAATGTCAAAGACCTCAAGCAGCGATATTAAAACAAAACAAACAAACGCAAAAAAACACAAAAAGAAACAAAAAAAAAACAAAAGACATAAGATCCATAATCTTGTGACGGAAAGAAATAGATTAGTGTGTGCTTATCACAATGGTGTTCCAATATGTGTCTAATTTTATTTTATTTATTTTGTTCAAAATAATATTTTTTTAATTTCTGCGCAAATAGGTTTTTAGTTTATGTTAACCGTCTTATATCAACCAGCTTAAGGCAGTATATCATTTAATGTGATAAGTTTTACGCCACTTTGTATATACATATATACATCATGATTTTAAGACAAAGATCTGTACAAGATGTCGTATATTGAGATAACAGTATAACATTACTTAGTACCTACCTACTTCAGCTCACTTTGCAAAATGAAACTATTTTACTAGCAGTTTGTCTGCTTCAGTAGTACTGACTAGTCTCCCACACTACACTATATTTAATTCAATACACAAGCAATCAAAAACATATTCATACAAAAGTTAAAATAATACAGTACGGTTGGACACATACAAACTAATCGACAATAACAGACTGGGTGTAACAATAATGGGGTAGTTAAACGAATGCCTGAACATTGTCAAAGTTTGGTCGGATTTGGGCGAGTCCATTATGTTCGTACCAACGCGTTCTAGCCCGGGACATAGAGCAATGCCTTCAAACAGATGTTTAGTTTATATATATTTTTGTTTGGGTACATTAGCAATTTAGAAGCACGGTATCACAGGTAAACTTGAAGGTTGTAACTAACTTAGATATTTTCGAAATACGACAAATAAATATGGCATTTTTTGAAAACCCTGATTTTTTCAGTATTAAATACGAATGGAGTTTGATTGCACTCAGCAAAATCGCGTTTAGTCAGACGTATGTCATTTGTTGGGATTTTTACATCTGAAGAAAATCGATTCCATTATATAAAAAAAATTATTAGCGTGAAATTAATTGTGTAAAAACATCTCACAAGGACTATTCAGATTTGTATATGTTTTCCAGTAAATTATAATTAATTGTGTAACCTCTCATCAATAAATTACTCCAAGAATATAACTTGCAAATTACACACTTCTCAATAGAATTAACGAGCCGATTGCGGTATTTATGAATTCTAATTCCATTAAAGTAGTCTCTACATAAGCCTACTCTATGGCGTGTCAAATAAAATGCAGAAACCAATAATGTTAATAATAACAGTCCCGTGTGAACCAACACACGGCGCGAACTTAATGCAAAACAGATTAAACCTTTATTTGATAGTCGTTACAATGTTTACTAGAATTAGCCTGATGATTAATCTGTAGGTATTGTAATTAGTACTAATCTTCCTTTATGTGTAATTTAGGTGAGGACGAATAAGGTGTGATGTGCTATCAATTTTAAGAGCGATGATAAGGCCTAATGGATAAGGCGCTTTACTTGCGAGCGAGACGTCGTGAATTCGAATCCTAACCATCGCACAGCCGACATGAACCCACTTCTTACATAAGCATTTTAACTTAGCTGGAGCGGTAGTAATTTGTAAACCAAATTATTGGTCTCATAGAATCATTTAAAAATGAGACTACCCTTTACGGAGCATTGATGTCTTAGGATCAGTTTTCATAGCTGACGACATGTGCCTGGTTTCTCTTCAGATGCTCTTCAGAGTTTGTCTTTACTGGGTCTGGCCTCTCTGCAATCGTGTCGTATAGCCGTCACATCAGGCTATAAGCGTGCTATAACAGTGATGGATAGAGCTTGTTTTTTATACGCAAGCACTATACTATCCGTTAGTAAGAGTTGACAGACTACGCATATCTTCGAAAGCATTATGAACAACTCTCAGGCATAAAGGTCCTCACGTCATTACTACTATTAATTATACTTCTATAACAATTGTTTTACAGTTTGAGTATATTAATATCGGAATACTATCACGAACGTATGTTTACAACATCACTATTTATCACATAAACAACTTTTTATCACAAAACACACATAAACAGTTCTCCCATAAAATCGATCAGAACGTTTAACTTAAACGTGCTCTAAACTGTTTTGTTAGCGTTTTAACCACTATTTGAACTTCCAAAACCCATAAACTTGCAGATACTCCTGGTTAAAAATTTACTGTGACCCCTTGAGGGTAATTCCCGTGTAGTGAAAATCGGTTTGGTCAAACTGAGTGAGGGGCAACATTGATTGTATGGGGCAACTTACTTTTACGGTTATGGCTGAACTTTCGGCGTTAACATTATCGACGTTTCTGTATATTAATTGAGTTCGTGGTTTTTGTTTTCGGAAGGGTTAGACATACAATAAAGGTTGGGCATATTATAAGAATAACTATAAAAACATGTCCCTAATGGATGACGACGACGGATCAATATTCCTGTTTAGAATTTATGAACGAAAAATTGAGCGTTCGAGATCACTTACAAACACTTAATAATGCTGGAGGATTATCAATAAGACCATATATTTAGGCATATTCAACAAATAAAGATTATCTTGAAAATTACGGCAATTTTAAAAAATCAACGATTTATTGATGAAGATTATAAAATGACAAAAAGTACAGCCGATTATAAAGACAGGCAACAGCATACACAACTGTGACTCTAAATACATTTATATGTTTACTTTTTTACTTATCGACGACGCCGACTTAATAGATCAACGTCAATCACCTTCAACCAATCTCCTATCCACACACAATAAACGATAAAACATTACAAGAAAATAAAACCCACTGCACCATCTTGCAGCCTGAAGTGGTTAGCAAACTGTAGCCGAAGAAAAAGGCGCACCGGCCCCTCCCTCAGGGGCCATCGCAATAAACACGCTGCCGTATCGACGCCCGAAATGGGAATTGTACGAAATAGGAACACACCTATTTGAGAGAGCTATGTATAGACGTGGAACTACTAATATCAACTGACTATATTGCCTGTGATATTTATTTTGTTTATACATATATTTTCGCATGTTTCCCTAAGGGGTAGGAAGAGATTACGGCTTTCTTTCTTACTTATTATATCTTTATCTATTTTAGCAAAATATCGTATCTGTTTATATATCCTTTGAAAGTTGATTTCCAACATAGTCATACTACAACACCAAAATTTTCCAAATAGAAGCATCCAAGCGAAAGCTTAAGGATATATTCTTCCATATAGCATATTGTTTGTACTAGATATATCTGTACTATGGTACAGACACTATGTACTACAATTTAAATAAAGTACGATAGAAAACCCATAAGCAGTTGGTTAACATGGTTATCGAATCTAGAATTTTATAGGATTTCTCGTACAGTATTAGGTAAATAAAAGTCGTTTTAGATTTAATTTTAAACTTCTAATTACCCATATCTATGTCACTCTGGGATAAAGTGCCTTAATGAAATATTTTTTGATCCGGTTCCTTAGTTTCAAAGATATTTATTTACGAACTAATACCTATTCACAACATGAGCAACTATCGCACTTAACTGTAGTACAGTCGATATAAAAAGGACACACCCAATACCAAGACAACAATCCTTGTATCACATCAACATGCAAGCAATCAAATGATGTCATAAACCATCACCCTATACAAAAGACCAGGAAAATCATTCACAGATCAAAGTGGCCGTCCTTAATAATCACATATAACATAGACTCAATATGAAACGTTAAGGAAGTATTGCTATACATCCCGTGATCTCCAAAGATGGGTTTAATACAGTTCCTCATACTGCTTACAGAAAGGTTCAGACAAATTTGTCGTAACAAGTAACGGTACAGTAATAGATGGGACGTTTTATGCCCACAAGTAAAACCTTGTTGGTTGGCTATTAAATCTTTTGTAACCCTAATAGGCAACACCTTACACTATTTATTGCAGAGACTTTCCATCGAGTTATTATACTAGTTTTATAACCTTCTATCAAAGGTCTGGCTTAAGCCTTTAGGATTACATGTACCTGAAGGCAATTTATACGTATAAAAAATATTGCTGAATTACTCTGAATCTGATTTGATAGAATTAGTTAGATTGCTTTGTTGCTTTCGTATAAATTTGCAGTCAATCGCTAGGTCCCTGAATAGATATTAAAGTATGCCATGTTATTCGAATAATTTAAGGAGCGGCATGGAGTTCAGTAATGAATCTAGATGATGGCAATAAGCTCGCCCTCCGTAGCAAATTAAGTATTAAAACATAACAGGCGAAATTACCCTTACCTACACATTCCGGATTATGCAGGAATAGCCCAGCAGTTGTTCGTGAGACTCACCTAAAATAAATATAGGAACAACTAAACACTAGCTTTGCAGTTCTAGTAAAAAAGGCATGATTTCCTTTATTCGCGTCATTTACAAACTTCACGTTGCTTCTTACCTGAAGGCCTATATCTATGTATACGTATAAATTATCTACTTCTTTAAGACTGCACTTCTAAAAAACCAGTCGAAATCTTTCTCTAGAAAATGTCCTAATCCTATTAAATAAGTTTCTAAAATTAATAGAGTTAGTACTAACAAATTTTCGTGGCCGTGAAACTTGGAGAAAATCATTTAATTCGTCCATGAAATCGGCAAATTCATTAAAAAGCCTTTGAATGGCGTCGAATGGCCACTAATATATAAGAGCCATTGAGCCGTGAAGTAAATTCGTTCATATTCAATGTACCAGAAAGATTTCACAATGAGAACTCACTTTAGCGAAAAAGGAAAAAAGAAAATTCCCATTACTATATACTGCTCTCCGAGTTCCTAATTTGCGATTTTCATAATTGAATGTTATCAAAATGAATGCCCGTTGAGTTTCTTCACAAAAAAATTATGTCCTAGTCTTACTCTTAAACGGGCGACATTTTGTTTTGTAAAACGTTACAAGTTAAAATGAGCTCAGAATCTGCGGTGGTAAGTTTCAAAGTCGTTTGGGATTCGCGTTTTAATGTGATTGTATGGAGAAAAGTATTTTTTATTATCTTTCATTATACTTCGGTGTGACGTTTCCGTCGTGATCTAAAGGTAAGGATGTATTGTTGGTAACTTTACACTCCAGTATTTACATCGTTTAGGGAGATAAGAAGCAAATTAATCCCTTAAGTGGTATTGCTTTCGGTTGAGGTTGTGCTTAAGCTGATTTTAGAGTAAGATTTACATATTTTTTATAAGAGTGACTATAAAAATCGAGTTTAGATTTCGCTGGTGCGATTGTGTTGTATCTTAGACGTAGAAACACTTGTTTATTGTATTCAGAGCAAGACCTTCCTTCATAAGAAATTATTTTAGACTTTGGTTTACAACACAGGTCAACTTGGTGAACTTCACTTATCTCTGTGATGGAAAATTTTCATGTCGACTTTCGGGAAATTGTTACAAAAGTATATTATACAGGTTGGTGATGTATATTTTCAAATTATATTATTTTTGTTTTTTCTATTATTCGAGTTACTTTTATTAATTTCCATTCGAACTTGCCCAGCTGATTAAACATACTCACATCGTACTAAGAAATGTGCATATCAAGTTATTCCATGAATGCACAAAGAAGTCAGAACAAGTACACGAGTTTCTATAAACAAATATTATTCAACAAAAGGGACACATTACCAAAACCCGTGACAATACTAACAAACACGTTATTTCAGTAATGTTTTCATCCGATACGTCACCCATTGTTATATCTATAGTATCTCCCCTTTAATCTAGAAAACCGCCTAACATTGAAACTAAAATCCTATTGTGTTGCATTTCATAACATTTTATTTCCAATCATTTCTTTGTTTGTCATTCAAAACTGCACCTTATCGTGTTCATAATAATGTGGAAAGTGGATTATCAGTCGATGTTTATCAGGGCCACTCAATTATGAAAGCTTCAAGGGCTCGGGTTTGTGGTTGACAATTGTGAGTCTTGACACGTCTGTTGTCTTCGGAGGGGCCTCGAGGGGTCTCTGAGGAGATAAGTAGGTACTACGATGCATCCATAGTTTGATAAGATCGAAATTCGAACTTGCAAAAGGAAGTGCGATAATATTTTGGCAAAGAGATAGCTAGACAAATATTTATATATTAGGCGTCTGTGATATCATGCTCGAATGCAGAGTGTTCGGTATATTTTGAATATAAATATGCTCAATTATTTTCTGTACTTTGGCTTAAATATAATAAATTATTTTTTTCAGAAATACTTTCGTTTACATTAGTTAACAATTGTAAGGTTTACTATCCATAAGATTTTAAGTAAGTCGACATTTGTGTAACAAACACGCTACCACCTCTGCATTTTTGGAATAGTAATAATTAGCCCTTGCTTATATTTTCTCGGGTTCAACCTTAATATCAAGTAGTAGTATCCTCTTGGTATCATAGTGTAAGTAAACCTAGATTATAGATCCTGCTAACGATCGGTGATCGTCGAACAGACCAGCCTATCGTATAATTAGAGGGTACTTTCGCCAATGATCATTTATAGTCATTACTATATAGATCAAGACATCTAACATCAAATCTTATATAGCCTTGACAAAAGAACAAAAATAGCTTCTTAATTATATTTTTCAGCTTTCAAGATGATCTCAATAATTGAATTTGCTATTTTTGTTAATTCAGTGTAAGCTGGCTTTATTAGGCGTTACTCCTACGCATCTAATTAGTTACTTCTTACAATTGTATGTATACTTTTCTTAGAAAATAAACAGAATTACGAAGTACTACAATATTAAAAGGTCTTTATGTTACGAGCGTACATAGGCTAAAGTAACCGGTTACCATACGTAAAGACGTATGTTCTTAGTAATAAGGTAATAAGTCCGTATAGGAAGCGATGGTTCTCTAATAATGATAAAGGTAAAGACTTGCGATCAAGATGTTGACGTTAACTATTATATATGTTCTTGTATATGGCCAAATATCCTCTTGATACATATTTTATACATTGACTGGTACCAATTACATAATTATAATACACATTATAGTACGATCTTTAGCTGTAATGAGTACGTGGTCTGGACTACACGGCTGCCTACCATATTATACTCATTGCGATTAGCTACAATAAAAATATTCAAAAATGAATATAATACCTAACTTAATGGATACAGGAAGACAATTGCCGCGCAGAGCTGTCGCATACTTGCGTTTAAGTATACATTACAAAAGCGGCATCGCTACAGTGGATTCGATCCTCTATACATTCCGCCACCATCGGGAACTGCTTACATTAGAAGTAGACTCGCGGTCAACACAAAACAAATCCGGCTCAGGCACAAAAACGATAACGTCACAACTTACATCTGCAGCAAGCATTCATACCAACACAATAGAAAATAGAGAAATTTGACAAGTTACAAAATCTCAGACACGTCACCGGCATTTCACAATGCAATGTTTGCACGGCGACCTATATAGCTTATAAAGCGTATTGTCAACATCACTATTGTTATACAAATACAAAAATAAAAACAAAAATGGTGTAAAACAAAGATCGGGGTCACTATGCGAGATCGCACAGGCTATTCACCAGCTGTTCTGACGCTGCTAAAATGGTTTCACAAATGAATTTTGAAAAAGAACGTGGGGAAACTATGATATAGGATTGCATACAATACTAGAATGTTCTTTAAACAGGAGAAAAGGTATATTCATACTATTATCATTATAACTGTGAAAATACTAACGCATTAATTTTCAATCAAATGATATTCGAAACGAATCTTAAACGACATTCGACATCGTGTCACAAAAACCTACCAAATCAAGCGAATGAAAACTATCTCGTAATTTTTTACAGTTACACAGGTCATTCTTTATGCACAACGAAATCTGCATTTGGCATCAGACTGTCTGAACACCTGTCTAACGCTTCAGTAATTTAGGAGGTGAACACTGTCAAATAGATTGAGATGGTGGAGATAACTCGTCGCTAGACAGAGGGTCCGCCTTCATTAAGACTGATTGCAAAAACGAAAAGCGACTTAATTTAGCGTATGAACTCTCGAGATGTATTCGAATCGATTTTTGGATGTACGCAAACATGTTTTCATCCCAGTTTTACTATCGAGATTGGTTTCCATCTCATTTCTATTCAGGATTCAATATTTGCTACGTAAGGCAATTTTATATTATACAAGACGCCAATTTTGGAGTATTTTACTATAAAATTTGTTGATTAGGATATGTATTATATAACAGATCAGAATATTATTTGATCTTATCCTGGATCGAATGTAGAAAATATTAGATCCAGGTTAAATACCATTTCAAAAGTGTGTTCGCCATAATTGTCGAGCTACTTATTCTTAGTTTAAAGTCATGTAAAGATATATTTAATGTACACTTCTGAAGCATAAACCACAAGCACCAAAAATAGCGGCTTTTAATTGAGCATCGTATAACACTCGAATATCTTAGATATAGTTAGTATGGTGGAATAGGGTTAGATTTGCTGTCAATGTCGATGTGAAATAATAACGATTCCGTTTTTATTTATTTTTATATTTTAGTTCTGTTATGTAAAGGTTTTTATAATATGATTTTATTCTTGTATTGCAGTCTGCATTATATTTAAACATTTAAAGTAATACTCATTTTATATAATATCTTCTAAAAACAAAACAAAGGACATTCACCTTTCCAAAGTGTTCTTCCGACATTGCGAAAATCCGTGCAAATTACAAAATGTAAGAATTAGTCCTATCAAGAAAATTTGCAAAACGAGATTTCACAATCAATACATCTTAAGGAAAAGTGGCAAAAAACATCCCATTAGAAAGAGAAGAACATCCAATTAGAGGGAGAAAAAAAGCACTCGTCTCATTGACGCATAATCTTGATAAGATACATTTGGAAAATGAGAACTTAGTTTATAAAAGCAGGGCATTGCTTTTTTGTCTAAACGAATAACGGGTAAACAAGAAAAATGGTTTCCTAAATGAAGACAAAGAGGATTCAACACGAAACGTATAAAAGCGGGGGACGCCATGAAAAGTGACAAAAATGATATTTGACAACGGAACTCGGGATTTGGTTCATAACTTTTTAGGGTTCCCTCCTAAAAGTGAAACTATACTAAAATAGGGTCACTTCTATGTCCATATCGTTAGTCAGTCTATTGTTCTTATTATATGCTTTAAAAAAAGATAATTTCCGCATAAGGGATCATCCCTCTGTCTGCTTACAATCCTTAAAACAATAGACACAAACATTAACCCGATATAAAAGAGCTTGGTATGTGGATCACTTAAATGTTTGTCCCTAGCGAATTATTGTTACTGCCTGTCAAATTATATTATATAAGGCCTTGTATAAGCTTACATTTTGACAGGAGACTTATTAAATCAAAATCTATACTTTTATAAAACTAGACAAAAGCTGAGTCTGTACCTTGAAGAAATTAAAAGGTACTGATTCTGATGAACTTAATACAAAGATTTCTGAACACGAAACTTTATTTTTATTTCTTCATATCTAATTGTTAAAGTAAGTAAGTATTGTGCTAACTCTGAGTCATAGAATAAGTTTCACACAATGTACTCCATTTTTCTCACACTTAAACATTATATATGTTATTTATGTTTGTTTGAGCTTAAAGCAAAAACTACTAAACGAATTCTGATGCAGTTTTTACAGTTTGACAGCTTTAGTTTTTATACGATAAAAGTAGCTAGGATACGGGCCACCCAATTGAAAACGTTTACGTGATCGCTTGCAATACCAACGATATGGTACATACGTTGTCATCTAAATATTTTACTCTCATACTCTTTTTTTAGTGTCTAGAGAAAATCTTGGTTGTTATAAAAGAAAAGGAACGGGAGAGGTAGATATGTAAGCCTCCGAAACTGTTACCCAACGGATAAAACGCAGGAACCGCCTTACTACTACTACTCTTACACTGGTTTCCTATGAGGATAGATTGTTCTCTAACATACCGTCTCTTTAATACCGAACTGAACAATTGAACGGCGTTCCATTTTCAAATATTACTACCCTCAAAGATTTACATAATATACTGAACGTTACACAAACGAAAGTTATTCGTGCTTGTCAATTTTATTTTTTTGTAATAAAACAGGTCTAGCTCCAAAAAGGTCTGTCTTATTCAGGAGTGTAGACTTGAATGGTTATTAGGTTGGATGAAAGAACCTTTTTAGGAGCCTGAGATACTAAAGTGTAAGGACGGTGATATCAACACTAGATTGTGTTATCATCTGAAAATAATGTCGCTCAGTATTCTAAAAAACGTTGTAATATAAGAAAAGTAATTTGTAATATAATTTTCAGATTAAAACTATAGAATCGTGTGGTATAATAGAACAATTTGGTGATACTTAAGAATATTACAAAGCTTAAATTTTGTGTGACTTAACGCGCTAATCTTAAAAACTTACTGTGAGATTTTTTTTCTGTCAGATACTTTGTTTAGGAGGATTAGGCTATATAACATCACGCTAAGACCGATAGGAGTGTAGCAGTAACCACAAACATCTTTAATAGTGCATGACATATATATATAGTATATACATTGTGGAATGCAATAAATGATTGAATTGAATTGAATTGAATTGACATCGCGGGGCTCAGCTATATATCAATCTTGAGACCCTAATAATATATGAAGATTTACCTACACCGTTTATTTTCTATATTATTCATACATGCATATGATCGCTTCATTTATTAATTTTTAATTTTATTTACGAGGTAGAACCTAATTTATTGACCTGTCTTACTAAAAAAAATACTGAAGAATATTTCAGCACGTCTTATTAGCAGCATCGTTTAGAATCTGAAGCTTTAATCGACCTATGTCATGGGTTACACAAATCTTAACATACGAAATATTTATGTTATTATTTAAAGTTAATCCACGTCGAAGTAAATAAACTGCCTTTACCTACTTAATACCTATTTCTGTACACATGAACATTACGAATTATATACTGGCATTACTAACAGGTCGATATTATAATCTACATTATCCTTACTAATATTATAAGCGCGAAAGTTTGTATGGATGTATGGATGGTTGTTACTCTTTCACGCAAAAACTACTAGACCGATTGTGATGAAACTTGGTATGTAGATAGCAGGAGATCTGAATTCACACATACACTTTTTATCGCGATATTCCCACGGGAACGGGACTTATGCGGGTAAAATCACGGGGAAAACTAGAATAGAGTCTCCCCGTGACCATGGCTGCTGAAAAGCAACCGAAACGTCGGGGAAAGTGTAAACTTAAAAACAAATAGATTTGATAGTTTTAATAATTTAATTAGCTTAAAATTAGTAAAGTTTAATAGTATAGTATAGTAGTGTAACAGTTTCTAAATTATGTAATAGAGTGTTAAATAAACAACGCGATAAAATCCGTATATAGTAGTTTAATTTCAATGAATAACATTCGCGTAAACAGAAGACAATATTATGAAAAACTAGTATACAATAAATACAAAAACTACTAGACCGATTTTTTAATTATTTCTCCTATAGAAAACTACTTGATCCAGAGTTAACACAGGCTATGTAACATCACTATACGAGTTACGGCCGCGGAGCAGTAATCATAAATATGGGTAAAACCACTGAGGACAGCTACTAAATCATCAGGCTTCAATTTGATTTATTTTCCTTTAGGTACATTATCTGACAATGTAACAAGACCATAACTCTCAATTCAAGTTGTAATGTTAGTTATGCATACTATTTCTGTTTTCTGTTGAATAGCTAAGCTCTCTTCTTTACTTTGCAGTCCAGAACAAGTTTTAGGATTACACTAAACCAGTTCACATTTACTTTCTTTGTTTTTCAAGTTACACTAATTATGTTAGAGTTTTCAAAAGGAAACTACAAAGCATTACTTTACATTTAATTAACTCAACACGTGTATGTATGTAAGAGGAGTCTCTTTAGTGCCATCCTGACAAAACTATTTCTTTACGTATAGTAACATAACAAAGAAGGCGAGCTTTATGTGCCCTAGATATGCACCAACACTGACCTACTCAACTTATTTAACTACTTAAACTATCACAAGCATCACGTCACCGGAGATACGACCACCCCGCGACCAGCCCAATCACTAAATGACTGTAAGAATCCATCCGAGTTTCAATTTATCACCGAGAGATGGCGTTGAATGTATGAATGAATTGAAAGTTAGATTACACAATTTAAATTCCCCCTTCATGCAAAATAGGGACGGA
The DNA here is from genome assembly GCA_963675205.1 of Catocala nupta. Lineage (NCBI taxonomy): Eukaryota > Metazoa > Arthropoda > Insecta > Lepidoptera > Erebidae > Catocala > Catocala nupta. The sequence goes on from OY776104.1 coordinate 10,930,963, forward strand.
AAGATGAGGTCTGGGGGTGTAGAATACATTATACTAGGGAAAGGTGGGGAGAAGGTTGAAATATTTACCTCGCGGGAGTTTGGAAGTGTGTGCGTCGAGGCGAAGCGAAATCTTAATGGATTATGGTATGATTGGACTACTCGGCTTACCTGCGGATATTTTGCAAGAGTTTTTATTTTCACAATCCGTTGTAGATTGGTTTCTATAGAGTATTAAACGCAACGGGACCGTTTTTATCCGTCCCTTTGAATCGTATCGAGCAATTAGGGAAAATAACAATTTAATTTTTTTCAGGCGGGTGTCTGCAGCTAATCCAATTGGCTTCGTTTTTTCGTATCGTATCGGCTTTGCGAACGAATCGATTAGTCCGGTGAATGTGCCGATTTTTAAAGGGTTGGTTATATTTGTTCGTGAAAGCCGCAATTTAAAATATCAACATAATTATGTATGTCATTTGCAGACATTTTCCAGAGTTAATATTTGTATAATTCATTGTTAAAATTAACTTTAATTTGACCTATTAAATAGATGTAGCTTTATTTGTGCAATTATCCGAATTTTAGTTTTATATTTAACATATGTATAATTATAATAAAGGATTTTTATTCCTCGACCATTTAAAGTACGTAATGTTACATTGGATTTGTGCGAGCTTCGTCGCAACCAATGCAAATGGGCAGATAGTTATATCAAGTATGGATGACTTCTGTTTTTACTAATCCGCTTTTCAGGATAAATACTATAATATTTAAAATACTGTATAATTGGTAACCGTTAGATAATTATTAATTGACCACAATATATTAAAGACTGAAGGCCAGAAAGACTAAAATATTCGATTACTCCCTAATAGATTACTTGAGGATACATGTAAGAATTGTTTGTTCATATATAAATTTCAAGCTCTCTTTTCACAATGAAACTATGTTTTGCCACTGGTGCATTAGCAACTGCTGATATAAACATTAAGACATACGCTAACACATCGCTGCCATACCATAATTTAAAGAATTCTGTCTCTAAACTTGCATAGAGACGCAGCGTCTTAAACTTGCCTTACACAAGAATGTTGTGCATTCAATTTATGTCTTGATACATTAGTGCTGTAGTAAATCTAAAAAGGGGTGCCGCGAAAAACGATTATTTTACTCAAAGCACTAACCTACACTTTGAAAACAAAATTAAAAAAGAGCTTTTTAGCCGAACAAGAGAATTCGCACGTCTCGAAACTAGGACACGTGCGAATGTGTAAATAAGGTTTTAAGAAAGAGGCATTCGAATACAGTTAATGTTTTATTTTTTGGCAACACCGTGTTAATGATGCTAATGATATTAATGCATTTTTTATGTATGTGTGTGAAATTGTGGGATATATTATACTACGGGCCGATTTTAATCGACAGTTAACCTTTATATGAGGAATAGATATTGCAGTTTGACATGTTTTCTATACAAAAGCTGGTTAACGTCAAACGTATTCCCTTTAAATAGTCAACAAGCACATGGTCTGCTTGATGGCAATCGTTTATTGTAAGCTATGGTAGCTTTAAACTCTTAAGGTACCACTCCCGTATTACCACCACTTCCAAAATAGAAAAGAAAAAAGAAGGCCAGCATAAGGCAAACACCGTACTGGTACTACTGACCGAAACCTTTCATAAGATCATCGATACCTTAGTTACCTGAGGAATATAACATAAGATTGTTTGACTGAGATATTCTGTAAGTCGGTAGAGGTATATCGCTAGTGGGACCGTCCAGAATTAAAACTATTAAATTCAAATTATACATTTTGCGAAACTAATAACTTGTACACATTTATCAAAAGCAAACATTCCACTAAAAGTAAACTTTTTAGTAACTATGTCTAACTACTCTAACATGTATAACCAACTTTATTTTAATCCACCAAATTCGACCCATATTTAATCCTGAAAAAGAAAACGAAAGGGAATTCTTGTACTTATTTGTGAACTCTTCACAAAATTGTTGAGAAGTTTTTCAACTTGGGTGTAGAGGTCCTTAACTTTTAACTTTCAGACGCTATTTATAAACGGCCAATGTTTCTTTACTTGGCTATATTCACGCTGACTGTTAGGGTCTCGGCAGCATTAATTAGCTCTGTTTTCGTCTAAGTAGTTTATTTTGTTTAAGTACTAGAATTTGCCCGCGACATCGCTCGCGTTTATTTAGATTTCGTCAATAAACTTCTATATCTTCTCTCTCTTGCACAAATGACGTAGCGGTTTGTGATCGCCTCATTGCGTGAGCTAGTATTGTGAGTTCGATTCCCATACGGGACAAAAAAAATCGTGATCTGCAAATAGTTGTTCCTAGTCTGGGTGTGTTCTGAGTCTGCGGTTTGCACGCTTGTAAACATGGGGATGTTTACAAGCGTGCAAACCGCAGACAGACGCGACAAAGGATTCTTTTTAGATGCGGGAGTTATCACTCTAAACCAGTAGTCCCCAAAATGGTCCAGGTGGGCCATCCAGGGGTTCACGGGAGACCCGACGGGGGTCTACGTTGGCGTGACAAAAAAATGGGAGTTCACAATTCGTAAGCGAAAAACGAAAATAATTTTGAGGAATACCGCAACGCCGCAGACCCGAAAATTTTAAAAAATAAAGTTATCTCGTAGAGATGTTTGATAATTTTTTTAAATTTTAGTCAATTAATGTGGTCGAAATGTAGCTGCAGTCCACCGGAGCCAGCTAAATTTTGAAAGTGGTCTATGAGAAAAAAGTCTAGGAACCCCTGCTCTAAACAAAAGTTACTTAAACAAAAGAAAGTTTGCAAAATATACTAAACCGCGATTTCTCAGAACACAACATCTATATAGAATCATCCTAATTTCGTATTGACTTGCTAATGAAGACAATCTTAGTCATACGAGGTAAACGTTCAACGTACATTGGGGATTTTTACTTAATACAATGTACTGATTACTCATTTCGACTCATTGTTGGTTTTTATTCGATTCACACTTGTGTTAGTTAGTCAGTCAACGTTTAGACTAAGAATTGGTTTGTGGTTTTAGTTGTTTGAACAATAGGATTGGAAAGACCGTTGTAATTACAATGCATGATGTTTTTTTGAAGGTAATTCTTTTACTAATGATTATTTTATTTCGAAGTGCAAGATGTCATCGTTGTTAATTGTTTGGTGATGGTATTTAACTTCCAGACCGTACGATGAAATACGGCCTTATAGAATACTAGTTTAAGTCTGGAAACACTGTAACTATGTTTTATTAGATAAGTAATAATCTTGGCAGACCTTTTTTTACTTTCCATTTATCCCATCAATGTTTTAAAAAAGGCTCCTCCATTACTACAGTATTTCTTTGTGTAATCTTTAAGAAAATGTTTGTAAAGTTTACTTCACAAACATTATATTTAAAAGATTACATGTAATTTTGGTTGAAAATTACTAGTATTGTTGTTATTCACGACATCTAAGCTTATATACTTGAGTTCACAACAGGAGTGCAATAAATGGAATTCGAACGCATAACTTTTCAATCGCATGTCGCTTTATCTAATGAACTAGCGCCGCTTTAAACAACACTCAAACTTAAATCAAGTATTTGAGTATCAAACAATATTTTGTCTCCTATATGGCTGGAACGAACGCTAGTTGCATTAGCAATGGCGTGGCGACCCAATTCCGAATCCAAAAAATATAATAAACTGAACAATATACCAGTATTACAAAATCTAAATCAAAAACTCAACTAATACGTTGGATCATTTTAAAGAAATTGGCAACGATATCAAAGCGATTAGGTTTGTATAAAAGATTCTGGCGAAGTAATCGTTCGCTCAGCGGGGTTCCATCACGGTTTAAACACGACATAGCCATTGATATTTAAAGATTGACAAGGTTCTTATACGCTTTGTAGTGTGTCGTTGACTGGCAGTGAAAGAGAAATCATGAATACGATGCTAGTTCAGAAAAATTTAATAGCGAGGTTCAAAGAAATCCTTGCAGAATTCGGTTTTTAGTGGTTTAGGTGAATAATTATTGAGTCTATGTATCTATCTTGTCTTTACTTATTGAGTGGCAGTGGCACACCAGCGGCTAGAAACAATAGGTTTTTAATTTGCCTGGCATTCCAACAATTGGTAGGTTAATAAAGTGATATACAAGCTTATATCTTGTCTGTTACTGTAACCTATGGTTGCTTGCAATAACAATAGCATAACTGATCTATCTGTCTAATTAGATAGACACGTATAATACCTATATTCCGCTGTTTATGTAAGTAATAGAATACGAGACGATAGAGGTCTATAGACAGGTAAATAATAATACGCACTAGCACAATAAATAAGGATCACAACTAGTGAAATTACGTATTCACTGCTTACTCTCTGATTGACGTACGTAAGCATGTTTGATAAATTATTACCAAATCAACTACAATGAAATATAATTTATTAATAAAAGACAGCTTCACTGACTCAGCGGAAGTAAATGCGATTGCTGTGCATGAATTCTCAAGTTTATTTTTTATTCTATGTTTTAGGAGCTTTGTCAATTATATGAATATGTCGCTCCATTAGACCGACTCCTACACTATACTTCACAGAAAAAACTTAAACAATACGCAGCTTATCAACTGAACGTCGGACAAAGTGTTAAAGAATTTTTCTGTCAAGAGTATTAGCACGGAAATTTCCTAACCTTTCGGTGCGGACCCTACGACGTAAGACCACAGACGACTGGCGAAATGTGGGTATTTCGAAGCCTGCCTATTCTCAGATAGGCGTCAGAGCATATATGTATATTAGATAAATTATTACGTAAATCGTCTGCATTGAAATAGAATTAGACTGATAGCTCTAAAGGAGAAGCTAATAGTAGCGCAATTTCTACGTCTAGTAGTATTACAGGAGACGTCCTCTATAATAGATTGATTGATTGAAACTGTCTGAAGCTCTACGATATGTCAATTACGCGAGAGTGCAACTTAATATTCGGTAGGCGACGCCTCTAGTCTGGCTAATGAGGGAGGATGATATTTCAGAATAGATCGAGTATAGTTTTGATACCTTAGTGTTTATATTTATTGATATTTGAATTCTTTCTTTTGAAGTTAGCTCTCATACTATGAGTAATGCTTGTATCGTAGCAGATTTTATAAACTTTGGAAAAGATAGAAAGTGTCCTTCATCACTTTCTATCTTTTCTAGACTTGAGAATACTGTTTAAAGATGACACATGTTTTTGTTATATATGAGTATTGAACTCATAATATTCACTTAGACCAATATGCTATACGTGCAATAAATTATAAAAAAATTACGTCATATCTGAGAAATCATAAACTTTACAAAAAACGGACACAAAGCACAACTAGAATTGGAACAACTATTTGGGTAACACATATTTTCTCCTATGTAGGGTTTGAACTAACAGCAGTCTGCACGATGGCAGTAATGAATGTACCCCATAAATCGATGCGCCACTTGTGCAGTCAATCTTTAGATATTGAATGTCTAAAAAAAATCTTAACTATACAGGCTCCCTAACTCTAGGAGGAGGCTGTTAGATTCCACACAGAGATCTTAAGTTCAAACCTACGCGCACTTTAAACTCTATTAAGTTATGTGCGTCATTATCACTCACTTAAAAACGCGAAGAAACATGCGCATAAGCGATCTCCATAACGGTCGAACCCCACGTTTAAAATTCGAACAACATGTTTAAAATTCGAACCTCAAAAAGAAATCGTGCCGCAATACTATACGAGTTACCCGCAACTGTTTAATTACAATGTGAAAGATACAATCTTAAAGTAAGAATATAACAAGAATGTTAGACTCACCTGAACTCCTCGCAGTCACACAGTCAACAAGCACAAACACTAACAACAAAAACATGATTGTTTTAAATCTATTAAAGCACCACCGTCTGAACAACACTACACTACAACAATTATTGTCATAACTATTATTGCTATCTCTGTCTACCACCCATCTCTGTCTCACTCCTCTGTCTTCTAGTAAATATTTGAGGTCTTGCAGACTCTTTTTCTTGGTGGTAATTGTCTTTCCTAGTGGTTGTAAGACCGGGTTAGGCCCAGTCATGGTTGGAGCCGGTTGGTTGTTAGAGATGATAGTGTTCGAGGTCAAATCCCGGGTTCATCTTGGGCTTGCATCTGTAACAAAACAAAATAAAATTAATAAACATTCAAGTAAATCTAATTTAGTTGAGATAATATATTTCTAAAACATGAGTAAACCCTACGCACCCAAGTTCGCAACGCGTGGTGTTTTTTGCTAAACACTATGTTTTGTTTTAACAGGTATACAAATTTTACAAAAAATAAAAAGAATGGTTCAATAGAAAACATTTTAAACGAAGTTAACTAAGTTATAAACAAATAGAGTAGGTACGTAACATGTTATGTTCACAATATAAAATTTAAAAAAAAGTAAGTTTCGTTTACGTAAATCTTTTCTTTTTTTTAATTGTAATTGTACTCAAAAACGTTTAAATAAAACAAATAATAGTTATTAATTAACAACAAATACGATTGGTGCCGAATGTAATAGAGAAAAATTAAACTTAATTTACTCAAGAACTAGTATTTGTAATCTATCGATAGTTCATAATATGAAACGACTTCACTAAGCACGCACAACCCCTCCTCTCCAACGTCTAACCGGTAATGAGCAAGATTGCCTACAAAAAAATCGCTCAAGCATTCCGCACAACCGGGGCATCAAATCCAGGAAGCCATTGTGCCTTTGTGCGGCATATCCAACATGACTAACAAAATAAACTATTAATTATATGTTTAAATAGAAGGTGCTAATTAAATACTTAAAAACTTTAAGACGTAATTTTAAAACAAAAGTCAATAGAGTTTACAGATGTGCGAAAGCACTTAAAATTTTAATTGCCATTTTTATTAATTAGGGTGACCTTAAAAAATATGTGCGATAAATAACATGTGTTGTAATTCTGCCTCTTTATCTGGTCTTGAAGATGAAGATAAATTCACGGTAAAAAAATAATGTATGTTTTACGTATATACAATTAAGTATATAAAATTTATTATGGGCCTTTCCTTTTTTGTCATAAGCGATAAAGAACCAAATCTTGATTCATATACGAACAAGACAGTATTTTCTTTTATATTAAATCAGTAGAATTAAACTAAAAACTTTCTTACCATCAATTTAATTTGACGCAACTACATAACTGCAATAATTTACTACCAAATAAGGCCATAATTTACTCTATTACTTGAGGCACAAAGATTTATCTAAGCGTTTTGCTCCACCATTGGTCCGGTATTCACTATTCAACGCGCATCTCTGTTCAGTCAACGCACACACACACACACAGACATTCTCGAACAAAAACTCTAACAACTTAATAGGGTAAACGCACCAACAATCGGTCGTCCATAAATTTCTTACGGAAAATAAAAACAGAATTATTGGAACGAAAATAAGCGAAAAACGCGCGTATGTTGCCGACAATCTAATAAGCAATTCATCAAGGGATGTGACAGTATGTGTTATCGCACGGTGTGAGAGGGGTGCGGAAGGGTAGCGGGGGTAGATAGGACACCTGCGTCCTACTGACGGAGATAAAGACGAGATGAACTTGTTTCTTAAAGCCGGATTAAACAAGCTAGACCAGACTCCTAATGAGGCGGTTTTGTTACTCAGAGTTTTGGATAACGAGGGGGTTCTTATAAGCGATATTATCGAGTCCCGAACACGTTTGTCAACGCAGGAAATACATATACGACGATTTGCTGGATAAGAAAATGAGTTTAACGGGTTAGCAACTTTGTTGGGGATTTTGGAAAGCCTTTTTATACTGCCAGAATAATTATATAGATGTATAATATGAAACGATCACTATATTTATAGGGGTAGTATTTAACTGTTCTTCAATTTAATCCCTATCTATAGTGATCGTTTACTATTTGGACCATATGATCGATTGTGGTCATATTCATGTTATATATTTGCTTTGATTAGACAAATGTTCATTGTTATGCTAGGATGCGACACTGTGGTCGAATCATTAACTAATTACGTCTAACGCAGTATTAGTACCATATACATATACTAATTAGTGACTTCAGAGTTAGTCTGCTTCTAAGATAGCACTAAGACGACCTAAAGAAACCAAAGCCAATCAATATTTTTTGTGTTCCTTATGTGGACTGGGTTGGGTTTCCATCCAAACATAAGTTATGTTCTTAAGTATTTTTTGCTATTGTGAGGTATTCCTAGGTTTCGGTAACCGCTTACCCAGAGAGCGGCCATATAATCGAGTTTCATCGTCTTTGAGGCCTATTTCTGAACTGAATTCATAACTCAATTTCTAAAGTTTACGGAGATCGTAGATATACGAAATTTTATGATCGTCTTTATAAACCTCTCCAATTTTACATCAACGGTTGAGTACTAATTCGAAAGTTTACGTTTATCTATCCTTTTCGTTACGAAGTAGTAAAAAAGAGACGCCATGTTACTCTAAGGTATAAGAGGCAAATTAACCAATTTAAGTACACCACTGCACACTTGTTTATACTGATTGATGTGATGGCCTAGTATTGTGGATTCTATATTCGTTCTGAGACTGGATATTCTTTGTGTCCATTATTTGAATTTTAGCAAAGAGCAATAACAAATATTAATAGCAACTACCTCGTTGGTGTAGCGATTATAAATGTGACTACTGTGCATTAGGTCTCGGGTTTGATTTCCGGGTCGAGAATAGTATTATTGGATTTTTCTGTTACGAATGTATCAGTAGTCGTACAAAGTCAGAGCTGAGCACGGTAACAGCAATAGGCTCGCTCGCTACTTGGGTATAAAATACACTTCTGCCTATCCTTTCAAAGATATAGGAGTGAGACTATATATGTATGTATATAATAATAAACAATAATTGTCGATATTAAGCAATAGAGCCGAAATTTCGCCGTAAACAAAACGTAAAAATAAATTTCGTGGTACATAAGTGCATACAATTTCGCACCATCTGCAAAGTTACTGAAAAGTGTTGAACAAAAGCTTCATTTCGTCTAACCCTCGAATGCGAGTGGGCGATGTCCAGAAAGCGGTATAAAACGGTGTTGTTTACACATAGAACAATGCAAGTGCAGGCTCAGGTGTACCAATCCAGCTCAAAGCTGCCTCATTAATCTTGTCGTCCTTACCGCTAGCCGCTGTACCGTTGCTAGAATAGAAATGCTGTACCGGAATTTTTGATATTAGGAATCGGTGTTCGTAACGGTTTACGGTTAATATTATGTTTTGATGTGTAGGAGTTACTGATTTTGTGTATAAATGTAAAATAACAATTATTTACACTGTAATGATAATTACGTATTATTCTTATATTATTTAAGATTTTTCATATAAGTTGTTTCTGTTTATTTCAATTTCGTGGGTGGATATGATATGATATTTATTTTATATTATCAATCCTCAACGTCGGCAAAATTCATGGAAAGAGATGTTCTGTAATAAAACATCTTTTCAAGAAAGAATTTTTAGATAAACGTACGGAATTATTAAAATCGAATGCTTGTTGTAAGCGTTATAAGTATTTTTCTATCAGAATTATAGGGTTGTGGAATATACTAATTTAAAAAAGGCTTCTTTAACGAACACTAATTACATACAAAACTATAATTACACATAATCGAACTAAGAACCAATACCGGCAACAGGTTTCTTAATAAAAAGGTAAGCATAAAAGGGTTGAATTAGGGTAAATGTCATCATTACATACCATTACAGAAAAATAAAAGAGAATAGCCGATAACGGGATCAATGAGTACGACGAATAATTCTCACGTCGCAACGATATTTTTATGTTTAACGACAGGAGGAAATTCGTTCGGACTTTTAGTCGGACAGAGGGGTCCGTAGATCGTAACTGAAAATTGTTTCAGCCCCCCGGGACACGAAAGTTCAGGTGGGTACCATCCTGAGATCTTTCACAGGTGCTATCATGAGTTATTGTCCATTTGTACTCAAGTATTACAGACGATTCTGGAAGTTTGCGTGGACATTTTTGTTTGTCTCGATGCTGATTGGAATTCTGTAGCGTGCTTTCTTTGTTAACTAAATTGTATTTTGTTTTGTTGTATAAATAAGATTAATTCAAGGTAGGTTCCCTTTACAGAATATGAATGAATACTTTGTTACTGTTATTTAAATTAAACTACTTTTATTGTCTTAATTCCGTCTTATTTCGAATAAAAGTGTAGGATTCTTATCCCAATACATGGCAAACTTTTCATTCAGAAAAATGTTGTGTGGAGACTAGGTTTTAGTACACAATATTTTGTTAATATTGTTTTTTTTTTAATTATTTCTGGTGTACAGTTTATTGCTGTATTCTTAATACCATGTCACTTATTTTCCCCTCATCAAGTGAAGTAAATAACATTCCATAACTCCCACCCGCCACCATCTGGATTTGTCCAAACTCGTTTGAATTTAAAATCATCGCAATTTTTTGTCCAACTTTAATTAAATTAAAATACAATGCAAATATTTTAAATCCAACACAAGGTTGCTGTGGATCGAATTAAATTTGAATAAGTGGCTGTAGACAGCTCAGTGAAATGCTGAGGAGAAATATAAACAGTCATTTATCGTTACAATCCTGAGGTCCATTCCTCTTTAGCCCTCTAGGGGGGCTGGGGAGCGCCGGGCACAGGTGCCGGGGAGCACACTACCCCCTTGTTGCCTTGACTGATTGTTTGTTTTGCCATTCCCGGTTTCACAGTTTGTTTTGCAAGGAATTTGCAGTTGCAGCGGGCTAAAAACTCATTGGGGTCATCAATTTTGGTGTTTAGTGTTGAAATGTCTCAGTTAGTTTTAGAGGATTGTCGGGGTTTTAGTTGTATTTGTAAGTTTTAGAACAATTGTCGGTGGTATTTTGTTTGGAGATAGTATTTTCTTGTGTTTGCGTTATATAGCATACATACTCTTACACATATAAATATATGCCGGTTTATTTAGAATACTTGGACAAAGTAAAGGATTACGTTTAGAATTCATTCTATAAAACAGTACGATCACCTATTTATTACATGGGACTTATACATAGGTTATAAAATGTAGGCTTTATACAACCTTTGTATCTTACTTAACATTTTAAATATAATTCCTTAAGGAATAATGTGGTTAGTTATGTTTGGATACTACTAATAGTCACGTGAAGGTCCAATGCCTAACACGTGCATGCAATGAATATTTTTCTTCATCCATAGCTACAAAGATACCAAGTCCAACTTCTGTACTTACAGAAAATAAATGCACACAACAATAGTATGTTTGTAGTATGCATTTATTTTCTGTAAGCTTTCATTAATAAATCATGACAAATAACAGCGAATAAAACTTAAAAAGGAAAGTTAAGAAAAAGCTATTCACGTATAAATGAATATTGTACACGTAACAGGGCTAGAAGAAAATGGCGTTCATTTTTCACATATGCAATTAAACGAATGTAATAACAGTCAAGATGGCTGGTTATTCTTTAAAAGGGAATGCTAGTTATGTCCAATCTAAATTTAGAAATGGCCAGAGCGGAATGGTCAGTGCATTCCTAATGGGAATGGCGCAAGGTAACTACGGACAGCGAGATTATCAATGTTCTGAAGATTATTGAGCTATTTTGTGATGTGACATTCATGTAATTTGTTTTCTGTGTCAAGTTTTTTATAATACTTACGGCGAATACCTAAGAAAATGTATACTGATAGTCCACGCTGATAATAATTTTAAGACGCCATAACATTTTTAATTTTAACTTAATTTAATTGAACTATTGAGTTTTTTAATTGGGTTCTATAAATTTAATTGTAATTTATATAACATATATAATTTTGAATTTTAATGTATAATTGTATTGTATTCTTTTCATTTTTTGACATTTATCTTATACAATATTTTCTCTTCTTTACCTAGCCGCCTAATTGGTTTTCTTTTTTCAAATGCTGTTCTCAACCTTAATCGGATCTCAAATTGACATGTAAATTATGTCTATTACTATTATTATTATTCGTATATGTAATTTGATATCTGTAGTTGTGCCTATTTAATAAATAAATAAGTGCTATATTGTCCAATTTTTCTTTAGCATCTATTTGTGTTATAAAAAGGACATACCTTAGGAATATACCTTTGCTATAGGTTAATGTAAAAAGACACTTAATTATTTTACAACTAGTTTTTGCCCGTGGCCCCGCTTGCGTTAATTTAGATTTTGTTATTAAATATTTATCCCTTAACAGTACTTTTCTGGATAAAAGATACCTCTATGTCCTTTTCTGTACCCCTGACAACGTGTATTTACGAAATACGAAATTTTGTAATGATCAATTGAATGTTAAGTCGTGAACGTGTAACAAAGTCATTCACATTCACACTTGTAACACAAGTAGGTAAGTATTCTGTACCTATTCTGCCAGTTAAACTCAAATTGGCATCAATGACAATATTAGTTAAGATAATATTTTGTACCTAGCTACCCACTTAATAATAAAACTGTACAAAATTCCGTTTCAATGAAATTAATCTACTATATACGAATTTTATCGCGTTGTTTATTTGACACTCTATTACATAATTAAGAAACTGTTACACTACATACTACTACTGTTAAACTTTACTAATTTTGAAGCTAATTAAATTATTAAAACTAGTATAACTATTTTGATTTAATTTTACACTTTCCTCAACGTTTCGGTTGCTTTTCAGCAGCCATGGTCACGGGGAGACTATGATGGTAGTTGTCTCAATGTTCCAGTGTAGTTATTTCAAAGTACCCGAACATAATTTAATCTTTGGTGTTTCTATTTACGCAGAATGAGCTTAAAGTATCATGAAGTCTAGCTGTGGTTTGCTTCTTCTTGGGTTTGACTATTTGAATTACTGGATCCTAAGCTGGTGGTACATTCCAACCATCTTCTCTATTGAAATTAGGATGTTTTTTGATTTCAATAGCCTCGCGAAGCATCCTTGGTAGGAATCGGTGTTCTTTAGCGAGAATCTGTGGTTTGTCAAATCTCAGGTAGTGGTTGGTTATCTGTTGTAGGTATATGTTCACACACAGCAGATTTATGACATCGAGTGTCAAATAAACCACGCAATAAAATCCGTATAGAGTAGTTTAATTTCAATGAATAACATTCACGTAAACAGAAGACAATATTACGTAATTCCGTTTCAAGTTTAATATTTGTACCATGCCCTAGTCCGGTTACGGCGGCAGGCGGGGTTAAAATTTCATGGCCTTAAACAGGTCGGTAAGTCCCACCCTGTTCGGGACAGAAGGAACAAGTACCGTACTTAAAGGAATTTTTCCACTTAACGCTCAGGAAGACGTTTTTGCATCCGTGCCTGTTATAGCCATGTTTTTTAATGTATCGCGTGGAGGATTATTTATGAGTTCTGTTAGCTGATATGGCAGTGCTCGCCGTATTTAGGCATCGTATCATCTAGCTTGGATATCAATGAGGGAGTTGGCAGAGGTGTAGGTATGATGCAGCTGGAATATTTTATTACTCGTATACATACTAGCCGCTTCTTACTGTTTCACGCACGTTTGTAATAACTGCTCCGCTCCCGTGGTTTATAACATGATATTATAGCTTATAAAAAATAAATTTTTAAATACCTAAGCCTCATAATGGTGAAATAATTTTTAAAATCGATTCAGTAGTTTTTCACTGCAAATAAAAATACAAATATTTCCTCCTTATACAGTGTGTATAATAAACCCTGGCCGATCCTTAGGTGTTATGCAGTAGCTTATTATGAGTACGTAAGACATCCTATTATAAAATCTATCAAAAAATTACCTTAGTAAATTTAATTTATTTAAAATAATATATTAATAGATTACCCATGGCAACACCGACAACTTATTAATCATAATACCTAGGTATCACTAAAGTTCATAAAGGTTCATTGATGCCGCGCCGCGCTATGCCGCGTCTACCTATCTACGCCTTAGAAAAATGCCGCCAAAAGTATGCGGAGCGTGCCGCGTCCTTGTCAAATTTAGTGAAGTGTTGCTAGACTATGCGAAATTTCAGTAATTTAAGGGTAAAAATGCTGATCAATACTGTACCTACTTAAAAATATTATAAAGACGTTTTACGATGATATAGTTTTTCTTTTTTGTTATTTTTCCAGCATGTTTGTTAATAGCGAAACAACCCCTAATGGATCGGACAGGGTTTATTATACACACTGTATATTAGTATAGATATACGTATTCTTACACTTATATCAAATGGGGTGTAATATACCTGTTTCAGGTCTCACCTTATAGAGATTCAACATATCGCCGTTTATCGCCTGCAATTGCTATCTCCGTGCTACTACTGCGATATTTTTGACAGAAAATACCAATATAGCCTTGTCTGACCCGGGAATCGGAACCGAATTTAGTTTAATTCACGGAACCGAATTTATAAGACAGGCTGCAAACATATGCCATTACATTAACTAGCCAGTTATATAACGAAAGAAATGCATAAAAAGGAAAACAAATCAAATCAAATCGATTTATTGTGTTGTTGTTGTGGTCCTAAGACACCTCGCTGGTGCAGAGGGCCCCAACAAGTTTTCTCCAAGCCGGCCGGTCCCACGCGATTCTTCGAGCGTCTTCCCATTTGAGTTCTTCCTTCCTGAGCTCCTTGTCCACCGATCTCCTCCACGTGTGTACTGGCCGTCCTACGCCTACCCTCCGGTTGCCACTCAAAGGCGATTTCAGCAGCATTACCATCTTCCCTACGGAGAGTGTGGCCAATCCACTTCCATTTCCACTGGGCAATTTCTTGCAAAATTGGAGTTTGATGGCATATAGACCACAACTCTTTATTCGAGATGGTTTTAGGCCAGAAGATACGAAGGATGGATCGAAGTGACTTATTCACGAAGACCTGTAGCTTACTCGTTAAGCCTTTCGTAACTCTCCAGGTTTCACAGCCATAGAGAAGCACCGACTTTACGATGGACTCGAAAAGGGAGAGCTTAATGCGTCTGGTGAGAACATTGGATTGCCACACTGGTCTAAGTTAGCAGCGTATGCTCGCTGCTTTGGCTTTTTTGATACGAGCTTCAATGTCCTCATCTGAGCCTCCTGAGCTTGTCAAGGTGCTTCTGAGGTAAGTGAAATTGGTGACAGTGGTCAAAGGCTGGTCGTCTAACTTCAATGGGGTCGTGTTGTCACTAGGGAGTATCCGCATATCAACCGTTTTACGAGTGTTGACTCGAAGCCCACGCTTTAAAGCAGCATTCTTCAGTTCTCAAAGCTTGCTTTGGAGTTAAAGTAGCGATGGCGAGAACAACACTATGTCGTCAGCATAATCCAAGTCCTCAAGTGTACCATTTCCCCACTGAAGACGTTTGGTGTCTGTGTGACTTCCCTCATTATATCGTCGATCAAGATGACAAACAGAAGTGGTGACAGGAGACAGCCCTGTTTCACACCGGCTGAGATTTTTATTGGGTCACTTAGCGCATGTTCGTGAACCACTCTACAGGTACTCTGCTGATATAAAGATCTAATTATATTAACCACCCTGGAAGGAACGCCCCTGTTTAACAGACACTTCCACAATGCGCCCCAGTTCACGGTGTCGAAGGCCTTCTCAAAGTCGACGAAGCTAAATACACTTCGGATTACCATTCAACACACTGTTCTATAAGGATGCGCAAAGTATTGATATGGTCAGTACAAGAGCGCCCTGGTCGGAAACCTGCCTGTTCTTCGCGCAGTGTTTTTCCTATTTCAGGCGACATGCGGTTTAGCAGGATCTTAGCTAAGACTTTAGCAGCAGAAGGCAGGAGGGTAATGCCACGCCAGTTGTCGCAAGAAGATATATATATATTGTGGGCATAGAAAAATTTGTACATATAAAAACATAGGTGCCAGTATGTACTACGGTTAAGAATACAACATTTACATTACAAATAACAAAATACGAAAAGATTTAACTTACTAAACGGCTTTACAAAAGCAGCTTTCAGTCAGTGAACCAAATACCAAGCAACCCCACTATTGATTAAACTCATATCTACACAGAACAATGCTGTACAATAATACAGACGGTGGCATGGCCATATTCGAGAGCATTACAGTGGCATAGTTCCCGATTTCCCTAAGTACGATAAGCATCTAGAATCTAGGCTAGATAGCTCGTTTCCGTCTGCACTGGTTAACGTAGAGCTACGAAATGCATAGACGTTGTGGCCTTACAATATAACGTTTTGATATAGCAGCGTTTGATTTATGGATGTGAATTGTTTCTCTGCTGTTTAAATGTACTACTGTTGGTTTGTTGAATATAGTTTGTAATCAACATTTTGGTTAAATATCCTTCGTTAAGCCAGTTTCAGGTAGAGTTTAATAGAGGTTTTTATTTTATTTTATTGACTATACATACTTATTTAAAGGTCCCGTACCCATAGGATGCCAATGGGTTCGAACTTTTGTATCGTACAGACCGACTCACACTTTTTTTCGTCAGACATAATTTCTGTCTTAGTCTCATTGACCTATTACTAAGCCTCCGATGTCCGTCTACTCGTTTGTCTGTCACCGGGCTGTATCTCTTAAACCGAATTATAAGGTTGAGAGTTGAAATTTTAGTCTGTATTTCCATTGACGCTATAACAACAAATAATAAAAACAGATCGCACTTGACCGGTGTTCTTTTTTTAAAGGAGTGATCGCCTAAAGGTAATCTTTGTCTTAGTCTCATTGACCTTCGCAAACATTTAAATAATTATGACATGCGATTACCTTCATACTGTATTTATTTAATTACACAACAAATGACAATGCGAGATTGATACCCGTGGTAATGCTAGCAAACACGCTTACTATTAGGCGAGCCATATACCAGATTGTTACCAAACTTGTACAAAACATAATCATGAAGGGTTCAAACCCACGACATTTAGCGCATTGACTATGGAAAGATGTCTACGTCAACTATTACACCGTCCATGCAGTCCACGTTTGCTTGATTCTCTCTCATCATATTAATGATGATAAAACATCAGATTCCACTCCTTGGCTCTCCTCCAGAATTGCTCGGATTTGACCAGGCATTAGCCACTTATGACTACAGTTACGTGGCTGTTTGGTCAATGACGAAAAATTTACGTATATATGTGTTGTGTCTCGATGGCGTAGTGGTTAGTGTAACCGACTGCCACACCTGAGGTCGCGGGTTCGATTCCCGCACAAGACAAATATTTGTGTGCATGAACATGGATGTTTGTCTTGGTCTGGGTGTTTCTATGTATAATATGTATGTATTTACAAAAAAAAAAGTATTTATGTATGTTTATCCATTGTCTAGTATCCATAGTACAAGCTCTGCTTAGTTTGGGCTAGATAGTGTTGTGTGTATGTGGTAGAATATTATATTATTATTATATTATTCCGCAGTATGAAAGCCAACTATATAACAAATTTAAAGTTATATTTCTACTAGCTATATATAACGAAGTATATGTCCTACGTGTGGCATATGTGTGGAAAGAATGTCGCAATATTACAAACTATTGTATTTTTTGTTAATTCTTAATTTAAGAGAAACAAATAAATCGTTAGTGCGAATATGAAACTTGGTAATTATCATCCAAAAAGCATACTTAGTTATTATAGATATTTATTATTTTTGTAACCTATTATAGGTTTAAAGTCTTTTAATATTCTTTGGAATATTTCGGGTAATACTGTCACGGTAATGTTATCTAACAGTATTCTATCTTCATACAAACGGTCGAAACGCTAGTCATACCTACGCGCCTCGAGGTTGGTAAACACTCGATACGCAACCAGTCGCGACTGTGCCGCAGCGATGAACGGATGGTGTGATGGTTTTGTAAGCAGTAAGCGTGCGATTTGTTAATATTTGATTGAAATAAGTACATAATAATTATGACATAATGCAATTGTAACCAAAAGTATTTTTAATTAAAGTTTTTATCCGAATGCAGATATTTTATACT
Source organism: Catocala nupta (assembly GCA_963675205.1). Taxonomy (NCBI): domain Eukaryota; kingdom Metazoa; phylum Arthropoda; class Insecta; order Lepidoptera; family Erebidae; genus Catocala; species Catocala nupta. The sequence goes on from OY776104.1 coordinate 10,949,001, forward strand.
ATTAAATTTAACTTGAGCCTTTCGTACGTCTCAGTCGAGATGCAAATATTTTTCAGTCTCAATTATATTGTTTTTTACTAAATTAACTATAAAAAAAATACATGATTTTTATTAAACACTTCCTATTTCATTCACAACTAATTCCATTGTTTTGAATAAAAAATATAATATTTACAATTACTAAACTAGGAAGAAACTCAAGTAGGTAGATGAAATTAAAATGCTGTAGGTGGGCAGCCCTCTCGCGTGCTTGGGGACCGCATAGCTGTAGGTAATTATTTCAAGGACAGAGCCGAGTTACAATACCATTAGATAACATTACCGTGATACCATACAATAGTGCATCCGCTTATTTGTTTTATAATGTCTCGGAAAAAAAAACATCACGTAACTTTTAAACCGGAAGTTAGTTAAAGGATTAACGTTTCTATTTCTTATGTAACTAGTTTAATTATATACCTAACAATATTTACCGGATCCGTTTCCAAATTCTGAGAGATTATTCTTACAAATAAACGCCGATCACAGGCTTGCCCCCTCTTACTAAGAACGAAAACGTAGCTATCAAAACATGAGTATGTCCGCTTATGTATGTTTTTAAAACTTGCGCCATCTGGGAACCAAATCCAAGACCTCATCCACTTATGTCACGGTAGTACAATAACGGTCAATTTGAACACTATTACTAAATATATAAAATGTATTGTCCAGAGAGGTGAAAAGCCCAATTGTCGGCGTCGTAACTTCGCTACGGCTGCAATTTGGCGAATGCATTCCCACTAAATTGCCGCTCGGTTATTGAGTGCGCCGTGAAATTTTCATACTCTAAGTGCTTATTCGAGTGTTGTCTCTTTAAGGAAATACTCTGGAACGTGTTGCCCTCAAATCTCCTCTTATAGCTATGTAAAAGGTCACAAGTCGAGTTTAAGTATGTGTAGTTTGAAGTTGGTGAGTTATTGATTGGAGCTCAGTGGAAAGTGGATGACAGTCTAAGAGATTTGGCAAACTGAGAAGTTAGTTGTGTATATTGTAGGCTGCATGTATGGCGCAGTGGTTCAAATAACCGCTGAATGTGGTGAGTAACGTCACATGTGACTATATATATGCGATTAACAATTTGTTGTCCCGAATCCTGGTTTTATATTTTCGTCTGTTTTCATGTTTGTAAAGTTCTTCGCGACACAGCGAAACTAGTGCAGGAGTTTTCCTATTTTAAGCAAACGAGCGTATTATATTCTACTAAAGAATTTTATTGAACACAACATTATATTATTGTCTAATCTGACAATTGAACTAAATAGCTTATAGCTGACAATTACATACGGTCACACTTTCCTAAATTACTATACAATTCAAAATACGCAAGATAAATTCCCGTAAAGAAGACATCCATTAAACTTCCAACAGTAAAACCAAATCAAATGAAGAATAAACTGTTAATAGCTAAAGATATACACAGAAGACCAATATTTCATAATTAACAGTCACCAAATTAATCTTTTTAAAGGCGACATTTAAGGTAAAGGCAATCGTGAACAATGCCATAAATTATATTTCCTCACAAAAAATAATTTTCCCGAGACGTTATCGAGATTAAAACCGAATGAATGGGACACTCGCGTAGATTAATGACATTGGAAGCTGTGCTTCATAATGTACATAAGTAGGATACGCCATTCATATAGTTATATCTCGCTTGTAATCCCAGTTGGGTATGGCAGACGTGTGTCATCCTCATATCACGCTGTTTACCTCTAATTATATGTATATGTGCCATGTACATAAGGAGCTAAATAGAAAGTATTAGTCACCTGGATTCAAATCTGAAATTTCAGAATCCACTATAGACACGCGTGCGATAAGAAACCCGTATCAGAATATCTTAAATCACCAAGATTAGATTATAATACGTTAGGATCTAGTTGCAACATTCCTGGATTACGACGCAATATAATTTTTGATAGTCTTACTTTAGTTATTTGATATCCCCTATTGGTCATGAAATCCAGCCTCTATAAAGAAATAAGAATATTCTTCAAACGAATAATGAAAATATAAATGGGGGTCATTTAATTTTAATCTTAAACTCCAAATACTTTAACGTATCTTACTGAGCATTAATTAGGAACAGTATCGCAAAAAATAATAAAAGAAACTCGGTCTCATTAACTGCGGCAAAACTAATGGGATTTGATGGGGAATGTGGGCAAAAAGCCGGCGATCCCCGAGGCACGGTTAAGGATGATTTATATAGGCTTGTGGTCGCCAGAGTGAATTGTTATAGTACCACCTGAACTGGCTGATGACAATTGATGATTAATTTTGCTGATGCAAATAGGGGTTTGGGGATTATTGGCAATTTTCTAGTAAGCCTGAATTGGCGAAGCTCAGTAAATTATCATAAATATGGAGCAGATGAATCAAGTAACTGTGACAAATTGAGATGGAATGGATACAGATCTAATAAATCTACATATAAAACAGATATCACTTAAGAACAATAAAGACAAAGAAAATTGTCTATCAGAACGTTAAGATCTTTTTGCTATATTTATCATATATTTTATCTTCGATTTACAAGTGAAAAAAGTGTTAATATGAGATATTCAAGCGAAATCTACATTGTATTTAATAGATAGTTCTATAAGTATAATTTTCATAATTTGTTGCTCGCAGATCCCTTTAGGAAACAGGAAAAGAATGCAGATTTCGATTTGTTTTGCATTGTTAGTAAGACGAGCCACATAACACGTTAGAATGATAAATGAAATAAAAATGATATCCACATAAACGTATTCTAAGAGTCAACTTATGTATGCATGTGTGTGTCTACACATCCACATTATATAACGAGTACTAGCAGAGACGCCAATGAGTGCCTGCAGTTTACCACCCATACAATGTTCACCACAACTCAACTTAGTTTAGAACTGTAATAATAAAAAAATCATTAAAATAACTAAACACATTGGGTAACAAAGCATCCAACACAAGAAATATATATAAAACAAAGTAAAACAAACGAAAATATGCATCACATTCCGGCGCAGTCAAAGCATAAACCGCGAAAAATTTCAAATTGCTATTATAAAAACTAAAATTCATATTTTTGCCTCACACTGTACCGTTGTTGCACTAAAACTTTATGTTGAAACATACGTAACGACAAACACACGTTTGTATATAGTAAAAAGTGGAATGACGTAGTAATTCCGTTGGGTGAAACACTGGGGCCTGTCGGACAACAATTTTAACGTTTACCTTACCTCCCTTGGTCATTTGTGGACATTGACGGAAATGGGATTTGTGAAAATATAATCGACTTAGTAGGCGACTACTGGGACTCGTAACCTTTTTTGTTCTAAACGATTTAATATATTTTTGACACTACCACGCTTTATGGATTGATCTCTGTTATAACTTATAATCTACCTTAGCGTAGTAAACATTTTTATTTTTCACGGCTAACAGTTTTGAATGTCATTTAAACTATGCTATGATACATATTGAGTTGTTACCGACATGAATAATTTTATAACAGTTTCTAAGGCTGAGCCTAGTTCGGAATCAATAGAAAATAATATACCAGTAATGTGTATTAGCAATATATATTTATCAAAAAAAAGTTATTTTAGTAAGTAAAAAAAATTGGTAAGTAAAAAAGGAACTATGATCACATTTGGAAAATAGTATTATAGTTGTTTTTACTTCATCTAAAATAACTTTTTATATGATAAACATAAACATAGCCGATATCGGCAAGACAACAACGCTTAAAATATATCAACATAAATAATTAGCAGGATCTATTTCGATATATAGCCATCAATTATACAGGTGGTACATACATATAGGTGAAGTCAATAAAAATTCTGCATTTTATTACACCATATATGTAATACAGGGTAACGCTCAATAAAATTTCGCAATCTAGGTTCACGAACAAAATATCGCGACAAAAATTGATTTTTTTATTCGCCATTTATAAACAATATACTACAGCAAAACTGTTACAAATTTAGTATGTTATTTTAACGGTGACTACTAATATTGTTCAAGTTTTCAGCCCACGAGTTGCGTAGGCTATAGGTACTGTAAAATAAGTTCATGCTATCATAAGCTACAAAATAAGCAGGTAATTCATTTCAAAAGAATATCTGAAGGTCACAACCGAAGGTTCTAATTTTTGTAACTAAAATAAATTACTATAAAGAAAGTGTCACGAATATTAAAAATTATATTTGTCAATTTCAGCCGTCAGTCTATCTGAATGTAATATCCCAAGCATTCTTTCATGTTTATAAACATAAAAGAAAATATCTCATCATAACATCATTTGGTTTTCTTTTTTCACAACGAAATAGGCTTCATCATATCAGTTAGGATACATAGCCTATTTCGTTCGTGAATTTCGGCGAAAATTAATTTAGTTCATTCATTAATCAATGTATTACTCTAATGAAATATAGTCAGCGGCAGACGCAGGGTTAATAGGTTATCTTTGTTAAGTCTAGGGGTTGAAAGAACAAGTTTATAGCCTATTTTGTAGGCTAGATGGAGAACCCCGTAATTCGTTGTGGCTAATTTTGGCAATCTGGATTGGGCGTCTTGTTTTATTTCTTTAGCTTAACTAAATGGCAAGCTGTATAGGTAATTGTTAACCTTTATATGTGTGCTTTAAAGTTTCATTACTATTGAAATAATATTTTTGCTTTTATAGAGTGCGTCGCTATGATACTTGTGTTTCAGTTTTTTTAAGATTCTTAGATTAGTCTTTAAAACAACATCCACAATACACAATAAATTGAAAAAGAATCTATATTCTCATAACATACGCAAAAATTACATTTTAAAATGTATATTACAATAGCGACGAACTAAATCAATTAAAAACTATTATTTCAGTCGTAACTTAAACTATTTCGTTTGGTAAGTGAATTGCGTAACTACCCTCAAATAGAAAAAGAAAAACCACTCGGAAACTTAATAAGATCGCGAAATAAAGGAGCCGAAAATCTTCTTACATCGTAAAACTTCACCTGTTCCGAAGAAAATATATGACAAACAAAAAAAAATAGGAGATATACCTTTTAATATACCGATACGGTCACGACACGATTTTAAGATGGTCAGTAAATGATTGGCTTATATTTGTACATTTACGAAAATATTACGCATTCTAATTATAAATGCGAATGTGAGTTCCTTTATTTGTTACAATTGTTACGCTTACACGCCTTAACTATTCGAGCGATCATGGTGAAATTTCGTATACAGTGTGACTGATTAAACATTGTACATATTTAAGGATATGATAATTTATGGTCAGACGTAAAGTATAAAAAAATAAAAAAAATAAAATCTGTGTAACCTGCAAAGAAAACCTTTATGAAATTTGTATGAAATATTCATAAAATGTGTACACTGCGCGCGTCGCACACAGCTGTTACCGAGGCTAAGAAAACCTATGATAAGAAAGGGACGGGCGGGGTGCAAATTCGAGAGAGTGCGGGGTGCGGTAGCGGGGGTCGATGTCGTAGGTTTTGTTTAGCTTTGGTATATGCGCAAGAGTGTCCGCACATTAAGTTTTTATGGGATAACTAGGTAAAATTTTAATTAACAATTTTTTTATATATTCGTTTCCAGAATCGGGTACTGAATACCCTCCTTCCTTATATTCAGTCCTTTACCAATCAGCCTGTATATGTTGTCATGGGGATACAGAAAAGGACCTACTATATTTTATCGAGATAAAATACTATTCGCAGGGGTAAAAAAATTGACGCGAGCCAAGTCACGGGCAAAATCTAGTTGAAAATATACTAAACTAAATATATGTATGTATTAATTATATCAGGGCTTGTTTTGATTAAACATATCGAATTATTTATATTTACATTTCCTCGAAGTTTGGTTCGTTTCAATAGTCATGGTTATTGTTATGAATACAAATTTAGAGTGGGAGTCAACCAGATTACCTTCTGGATTTTATGTATTTACTAATAACAAGGATGTTATTTGTAAGGCAGTCCATAAAATCGTAGTTCTGTTTTACTGAGAGCCTGAAAACATCAAACATAGTTAGGAGTTAAAAAAACGTTGTGTTGTTAGCTCAGCAGACAAAGATTTTGATCCTACTGACAGCACATCTTATACTTAAGGAGACTGGAAACTTGGTAGGACGCATCACAAGATTATCAGGTTGCAATCTTCTCAAGAGTGAAGGTATTTTCCAGCTGCAGCAATATAAACGAGTACCTTGTTTTAAAATAAAGAGGAGATGAAATACATAATATGTCGTAAATAATACTATAAAAAACTTAATACTGCTAGAATATGAAACATCATTAAAGTTCATTATAATGAAGTCTTCAAAGTGTCTTTTAAAATCATTGTTTTGATTGGTTTTTATGATATTTGACAATAAATATTTATACAGATTTACCCGCGTTGTTTATTTTTACTACATAATATACATAATTTAGAAAATATTAAACTACTTATGTTAAACAGTATTACTATTTAGGCTGTTTAAATAATGAAAATCCGTAGGAAGTTGGTAATAGATTAATTAAAAAAAATATTTATCCTTCAGTCGGACAAACAATCAAAAAAGTGATTATTCATGTTCAGTCTTAAATTATGTATGATCTCGTTATCTATCCAAAGCTTATACCAATGTGACACGTGACATCGTGTCGTCTGATATAAAATGAACACGGTAGTCTCGAAATATTTGATTCATTTAAATATGTATAAAGCTCACATCAAAGGATATCATTTCAGGATCGGAGGTTTTGAGGCATTACGTGGCCATTCTCGATATTATGTGGGGGACGTCTTATAAATCATTTTATTTAGGAAAGGTTTCGATATATCGAATTTTCTCGGTTATTTCCGATTTCTGACTAGCTAGCAAAATGGCGTATGCGTAAACGTCGTAATGTAACGTAACAGATGCAATCGTTGTGATGACTATTTTGTATATATTAATAATAATAAATATTTCAATAGCAGCATATATTACTTGGAACTTAAACGTAGTTAAAGAAGTCTAGGCGTAGAATATAACACCTGACAAACCTGGTTTACACTTCTATGGAGAAACAGGTGTGAAGTTATGAATATTACTTGTTTCTTTTACGTCAAATTTTACGACAATATATATTTCATATTCTGAGCTTTCGTCGCTTCATTTGAGGTACATAAAAAATTCCTTCGAAAAATTATCTTTCACTTTTCATTGTTTTTTTGCTCCGTGCTTTCCACCGTTATCAATTCATAAACGATCCATAAAAAGAAACAAACAGGGATGTGTTTAAACATTTTCCTTAACAAAATTCTTCAAAACCAATAAATGGAGGGAAGGCATTACCGAGCATTTTGTACGTTGCGAAAAAAAATAATGTACCTAAATGATTTCTTTTATCCGAAGGAAATAGAATGGAATTGTTCGCGAATGCCGTCGTCTCGAGAAAATCCTTTTGATGACTACATAAGCTTGTTTCTTGTAGGCTCGTCATAAAAGTTGGTTTTGTGACGTCATCACTATTGATGGCTGATTGCGCGACTTGTTGATTGCGGGTAGTTTTAGAAATTCGCATCGCATTGCTATCTAGTTTTGGGTAATACATGTTACTTTTGTAACTACTACTGATCTAGAAATCTGATGAGTATTGAAACCTTATACTTAGGTCCATTAATGAATCATAGAGAATATAAAAAGAGACAGCAAGAAAGAGAAGAACATGAACGGAAATCGAAATAGCAAAATTACTTAATAAGCACCGAGGAATGAGTGACTACCAAATATATGGCAATAATTACAACTGAAATGAGGATGATAATCATCCTCATCTCAGTTGTTAAATCGTTGTTATATGTCGTCGTTGATAATTATAAGAATACCGAGACTCTATTAACTTTTGAGTTTACATAATAACCCAAAAGCACATCGAATTTGAATCACATTCATATTAATACAGTAAACCCACTCCTTGCACAAACTTTTTTGATATTTAGTGGAAGTAGCTAAAGACGATTGTGGCACAGTACCGTTTTCATGGCCATTCTGCAGCAAGTACCCTTTACAACGCACAGTTTCCTAGCGCTGTTAGAAGGGAGAGAGGGGCGCAATGCTCCTCTAGACTGCAATCATTAATTGGCAACTGTACCAGGAATAATTAAGCAAAAACTAAATATTTGCAGAAGTCGGAATACTAGTAATATGCAATAATCTGTCCATTTTACAGATTGCTAAGTCAACAACATCAACGACTCAAACAAAATCCAGAACCGCCATCCACGAATGTAAAGCAGTAATATCAAACAGTTCCTCGTACGGCGGCCATATTTGTTGATCTGAAATAACACCAATGTTTGTGCTTTTAGTGACAAACAAGAAAAATTGAACTCGGTATATGTATGTAGTCGATGTTTGTTCACTTAGAAAAACAATGTTTGCCGTGGTCATGCACTGAGTCTAGTGTGAATAAAATCAATGTACGAGTCAATGTTCGATACGGTACAACTATTGGAAGAGCGATGAGTGTACACTTATTTAAGCTGTCTTACACTCGCACAAACAGTGAAATGTTGTAGTGAAGAATGACAATTCACAAGTTACCTGACCCTCGTTGAAATTGAATCTACTTTATACGGATTTTGTCGCGTTGTTTATTTTGGAACACTTTTATTACAATAATAAACAACGCGACAAAAACCGTATAAAGTAGTGTTAATTTTAATGTATAACATTCGCGTAAACGTAAGACAAGATTACTTGACACTCATTCACAATAGTGATGATTGTGATGAGACTAGTCCAAAAAAGAGATGATGTTGCGTCTAAAAATTCCTGTTAGCCGAAAACATCAGTACCTATAAAAATCGGCAAATTAAATGTATTTCGATGTCTGAATTGTCACTGTTGTTTTCAAGGCTTTATATATAAAAAACGAAACACACTAACACGGATATAAATTAAGACTATAATAATTTTGTTAAAATACAAAAGCCTTGCTTATTAATATGTATCTTATTGCCATCTAAGTTATTCGACCAGTTAATTGAATACTACAGACAAGACTAATTTAGTCGACAAATATTTTATTAATAGAAACGTTTAAGATCTAATAAATTATGCCGAGGCACTTGAAGATAGACAACTTAATATCAAATAAGTTAAAAGAATTATGTTGATGCCATAATAATTTGAAGGAAAATTAATTCAATGAACTACTAAGGCTTGACGAGATCGCTATAAAGACCAATGACCAGCTTGTCCTCACAAAAGGACATACTCAATATAAGTCGAAAAAACAGTGAGATAATAAGGTGCACTCACAATTTATTTGATCAAACACGTTTCTGAGACAAAATAATTTTATTAAGAAAAACAGATAGTAAACATTTCTATAATTTGTAAGTGCATTTTATAAGAATGACATACATATTAATTGCATGTTTCGAATCTAAATCTTCACTTAGATATCAAATTTCTTATTTTTATTTTACCTACGCAAACGACTACGCCTAGAGCTTATAACATTTGAATAGCTAAAGATTATTATCATTTAAATGAAACGTTCTAGATTTTAATACTTGATTTACAATGACAGCTGATATATGGTTTATACAGCTTTAAAGTATTTAAAGAATCTGTCCTTAGATAAGGTCAATAAATAAACAACCGGTGTACTTTTAAAAGCATCAAAACGCAATTTAATTAACAGAATTAAACTGCAAACAATCGTTTAACAAATGTAATGAATAGTGAATGTAATTTACATGGAGCTACAAATTCCCGGCATTAGATACACAATTTCACCTGCAATTCCTACAGCAGTAATAAATAAAAGGAATAAATTCAGGTGGAAGTGAGATGCGTATACATTACTTTCCGATAGCGGAGATACATTCAGTTTTCAAGAAATAGTAGAAAAGTTTAGAGGGAATTTCAATTTTCAATTGTGGCTTCGAAATAAGCGGCTGCATTTTGATATTGTGATATACTTGTATTGAAATAGTTCACAAAATTATTGAAACAAAGTGAGTACAATAAAATGTTGTTAGTTTTAAAGTAGATAGAATTTTAGTGTAAAATAAGACAAATTATTCATTTTAAGAAATAGTGTTGGAATTTGGTAACCCTTTCTTTGAGGCTCTATTCTTCTAAAATCTCAATCAGTCCGAGGGCCTTACACAGAGGAAGTTGCAATATCTTACCCTATTCGCTGTCATTCGTACTTCTGGAAGTCGAAATTAAGGGCATTACGTGTTATCCATGTGATACAGTGAGGTTGAAGACCATTTAATGGAATTTGTGGCTGCTGGAGAAAATTTCCTAAAAGAACACAAAAGCAACACAACTGGATAATCGCAGTTGGAACTCAAAGATTGACAGTCTGATTATGTTCTCATCTAAAAGCAACATGAAAGTTATCGTTATATATGTAGACGCGAACACAAGTACGTCGAATAAAGAAGTAAATATGACGAACTTCTCAAACGAGACATCGTCAGCTCTCGAATAGAAGTAAGACGGAACCATAACACAATTTGATGTTTGTCTCCAAAGTTAGGCAATATACGTGTAATCTAACACCATTTTTAACGCAATTTGAGTCACACAAGAATTATCAAAGTAAAAGGCAATCTTCACACATCACGATTTAACTCACAAAGAAAGTCAAATAAGGGATAAAGTGTCCCGCAACGTACTGTAAATTAGAACGGTAAGTACCAACAAAACCACCTTTGTTTTCAAGCAAAAATCACCTTTAAGAGCAGGCGTAGGGCTATAAATTTTCTGTTAACGCCTCACGTTCACCGTAAGCAACCGTTGCTTTATATAAAAAAAGGTAAAATAAACGATTTGCTATGCCCTCGAGCGTCTTCGAAAAATTTTTACGCGAATATAAAAGTTCGGTCGTTACTCTGAGTAAAAACATTTTGTGCTGTAAATAGGACGTTTAAAATGCAAACACAATTCCCGCCTTTTGAATTGTAGTCTTTATGTAATCATTCGCGTATTAGAGGTGCGGGTAGTTGTGGATTAGTACTATTGTTAGTCGAGTAGCTCGATTCTGCAATATTTAAAAAAGGAATCGATTCTAATTTTGAATTTCTAAAATATAAAATGTGTTCTTGGCAATCGTTATTAATAGACACACATGTATTATAAATAGAGGTATTACAAGTTTTATTTTTTATGGTAGTTTAACAAAGGCTTTTCACAAACTCCTTGCATGTTAACATGGAAAATATCTGTAAACAAAATTAATTAATTCTTTGAAATACTTCATAAAACGTTTTCGGAACTAAACTTGAGCGTACGTTGTTTCTTTAGAAACGTGCGTTTTATTGTTGTTAACTTCTGAGGGAAACTTTTCAATTATGAAAGCGTTTTCCTAATCAGTTCAACGCTTCTAAATTTACTTTTGTGAATAGGTAGACATTTGACCTTTGCAACCTTACCATAGTATCACGCCAGCATATCGCCGGAGTATTTGGCAGATTGAATAACAGTTACTTTTTGGTAGGTACATATAATTTCGGACACATGTAATAGACTAAAACAGTAGCAAATTATCCTAAAACAGTTTTTTAGTCTGGAAATTGGCTCCGAAACATGCACGCACACAAATTTGCCTCTAAACCAACGAAATATCCAAATATATTGTATAAACAAATCAAATGCTTAGTCAGTTACGATTAGTCACATCACTCACATCACTATCAAATAAGACAGCCATAATGAAAAATGGCGCGTATCATAAAGCCGTGTATATACAAATATTCAAATGCAAAAATAACATTCTAGTCTCTTGTAACCTCGAATAACGTAATGACAACTCTTACACGACAATTCCATTCGCACAGGGCTGTCATTCATTAGCATATGTACATAAAGAGAGACGCTCATTGGCTAGGACGCCATGTTTAAATTGCAGAAATGCCGCCATTTTTATTAATTAAAGCTCCCGCGTTTTTCTCTTGTGCTACCTACTGTAATTGTTCAGTAAGTTATCTTTATGTTAGTACTGCGTAGACTCGGTGGGCTGTCAATTATTGTGGTGCCTTTTTTGTGACAGCTCTTGCCTTAATGACACGTATTTTACGTTAAGTGTATAGTATTATATGACGTTTAAGCGAATGTTACACATCGAAATTAAACATTTTATACAGATTTTGCGTTTTTTTTTTAATTACATATTAATTGTGACATGTCAAAGCATTTAATGAAACATAAATAAAACTACAATTCTTTACTATAATAGATACTAAATTGATTAAGAACATTAATATTTCTCAAACAGATTTTATTATAGTCATATATCATGATAATAATCCCGCCATAACAATACAACTGTCATATTCCGATTAGCTAGACGTTTGTAATTATAGTTTAAGTATCAAACATTTATTTTGGACCATGTAGATAAAACCGTTACGATTGAACTGTTAAATAAGCGAACATTCATACCATGTGAAGCCTTAATAAAACTTAAAATCTTCAAAAAAGGAATGAAGAGATGTGACCAAAAATAACGTGTTCGGTATTCTACAGCCGTTTGGCGTCCGCGAGACGGTAGACTGCAGTCAACGCGCGAAAGCTTTTCCTTTCAAGTAAATAAAAATAGTCGAATATATTGAAGTCCCGCGGGATGGCCAATAACTCCGGTTGGATTTGGCTCTGTGTACGTATGGAAATTCGCCGCACCGGGTGCGTTTAGACGGATCCCGGTCTGTTGGACGGATATCGATAGTTTTAGTGCCATCCCTAACTATCAATTGAAGTAGAACGGACGTAAATATTGCTCTTTTTAATTAGAACAACGTTTTTGTGAAAGAGAAATAGTTTCTTTGTTACTGCAGTTGTACGTTATTTCTATCCAAAGGGTTGGTGGAACAGGTAAGAGCGTAATTAAATTCATTAGATACACGCAGCTACTTTAAATAGGAATCCTTGAAGCAACAGGAATTACATTTCACATTTTTCTTTCCTCATAAAAACCCGTAAAAGTCTCAAGAATAACTCACGAAATAAATTCTTAGAGATTCTCAGTGAATATAATCGTAATATCAATAATCATCAGTCAATAGCGTCTTACAATTTCGCTATCGATAAAAATGCTAATGTCCCTTCTCTTGAGCGAAGCGAGGGGGCCCAGGGAGGTCCGGAGTGATTGCATTGGATGCCTCCAACTCGTCTCGGAGCCCCTAAGTAGATTCGGATACTGGTGCTTGAACAATGGAGCTTTTCTTGACTTTATACTGAATTTTGAGCCATGAACTTCATTCGAGATTTGCCGTAGCGAAAGAAATTTAGAAAAAAAATGTTTCCAAGTAGACTTTTTGCCGAATAGAAATGTTATGTAAAACAGTTTGATAAGTTAGGCGCGAAATTACAATAAATCTAAATGAAAGCCCTCGCAGATAAATCTGAGTTTCTTGCCGAGATTAAAGTACGTGGGGCTGAATTAATAACAATTTGTAATTAAGGTGGAAACCTAGGATTTAAAAATAATAACTAAGAGTCTACCATTCGAAGTTCAAATTGAACCATAAACATTAATATGCCACTGACATTTATAATAACTTCTCGTTTCTATCCTTTCATATGCAGCGCACTAACTATTCATTTTATTAAGGTATAATTACTTTCATCTACGTTTTCATGTCTCTAATAACCAGATGCGACAACAGTTTATAAGCTGTTTCACACACATACAAGCTTTATGGCATCGCAATTTTTATTTTAAACGTATCTTGTTTCTTTTATGTTAATCCGGTTTAGGGATACAGTAATAAATAGCGCTGCATTACAATAAGATAAATTATTTGCTTTATACCAACTTAATTAAAGCTATTTATCTATTGAGTTGCAAGGGTACACCGGCGGCCAGACACAATGTTTTTAATTATATCTGCATTTTTTCCATATGCATTCCATAACCACTAAACGTCCTTTTAGTTAGTGGACAGCAGAATTGACAGGTTAACACAATAACACTAAACCATATTGAAAATAAATTGTTCCACAAACTATTTATTTTCTAATCGATAGTATTTTTAGCTACGATACATCCCTAATCATGGTTTCAAATTTCGAATACCAAGTCACATTTCAAAAAAAGAAGCACGAAGCTTGTTTACAAAAGATCGATTATTGAAATGGTGTCCTCAAAGTAAAGCGGGGGAGTGCCGGCCGTTGATCTAGGATTAGACCAAGGATTAGCGGCTCAGGCGGATCAAACTTATGATAATGTGGACCCTTGAAGGCTCCACGCTGCTTTAAGCGTGATCTTGGATTTGCTCAAGCCAGGTAGCGAGTTGGGTGGAGTTATAACTTTTGGGTGAACTTGATTAAGCTTTAAAGTACGGTGCACTATTGTTTTGAAATGTTCTGTTTAGGCGGAACATGACGGATTAGAGTAGTGATGGACGAACGGAACATTAAATTGGTTTTTATTGATAGTAAAAACTTGTTGATATTGTGAATAACTTAAGATTTTCTATAAATTTATATTCCAATATATATGCTGTGTGCCTTACGCAAGACCTAAATAACAAATATTTTGTGTGATACATGTTATATGTATGTGTATGTTAACTCCTTAGGGAATATAATTTTGTATACACAAAAGCAATGTATAATTTCCTTTCACACACTTATTACTGTAAACGTGATAACATAAACCTTAAAATAAATCTTTAAACTATAATAAAACCTCTTCATAATACATTTAAAAATAATTAAAAATAGTACTTGCCATACTCGTTTTTAAAATGCAACCAGTATTCACAGGTCGTACAACATAAGGACTCCTACGTAACCATATTCCCATTAACTTTCCAAAGAAGACAATGTTTTCACTCCCGATTATAAGCCGTAACGTATAATCCGTCCTAAAACGCCTTTATGTTTTTCAGGAGCAACGCAGAGTTTTCCTGAATCATCTTTGGACAAAGCCTTTACGAATCTAACACATGGTCCGCACATAAAAGAACTCACCATTTACGTATGTATTATCCTAGACGGAGTCTGACAGACTCACACCCTTTCTCCTTTATTTCCCTCGCAAATTTCGTACATAACAGCATCACGCGTGTAAATGTCTAAAAGGTTAAGAAGAAGTATGCTTCTGCTTACCTGTACATTTTGTAATGTGTAAACGTAGCATATTTGTATATACGTTTTAATATTTCTCAAAGAGTAGGCAGCGATGTTTTACGTCCAATTCGCCAACTATGTTTTTCTTGCCATTTAATAAAGAATAAAGTAGAGTATACATACCAGTATATACAATTCTAAGGCCTGTGCTAATCTAAGAATTTCCTAATATTTACCCAATTAAACTTTCTCAAAACCGGAATTCGAACTTCGAACTTGATAATCATGTGCAAACTTAAGCGTAAACTGTCGCAGTATCATATTTGAATTAATATTTATAAAAATATTGACTTAAATTATAAAGAAACAAAGCCATGGAAATCGATGTTTATCTGCCGAGGGAAAACACATTCCCTATAATGTAGGCATCGATGAAAGCTTAACATTGATTACGTTAGTAGAACGAGCGAAAACATAAAATTGGTAAAGTCACCGGCTACAGAATATGCATACCGCGGTAATGTATGCAAAATAGTAAAAGTACGATAAGTAGACTATATCACGCGAACCCGACATTTTGTTAGCATTTATATAAGGCTGGAAACACCGAGCCTTAGAACAATACGTCCCAAAGACCCCGTGCGAGCTACACGAATAAACGCTCTATTTTGAAAGCGATACGGTTGAAGTTTCATTGAAGTTACCATGTAAGTTAAGGTTGTCTTTCATTATGGTGATGGCATAGCTAATAGTACCGAATGATGGGTCAAGGGTGAATATAGACGAAAGAATCAAAGAAGAAAATTAGGACTGTATAACGAATGTAGTAGAATTATGGACTTTCAGTTGTATTGTTACCCGTGTTATTACTGTGGATTTATTGTTTTTACATATATTTATTGTTGTGGCGAAATAGCCAAAGTTGAAAATATATTACTGTAATTTGAGAATTAAACCGTTCTTTAGTTTATCGAACCGGTAGGAAGGGATTGGAAAGAAGAAAATTTACGATCACCGTAGAATAAAACGTCAATAAAACGTATTTATATAGAATCGCGTCTATTCTAAAAGGTAAGGCAGTTTTATCGTAAATTAAAGGTATATAAATATCTCTAGGAACAAAAGGCTTTATTGCTAGCTCTGTGTCCGATGCGTCATTAGAAAGAGGTGTCGAGGATGGTTCGAAAGCACACATCTCTGTCATCCAAAGTTATATGTGTACTATTAAATAGTTAATAAGCCTCGCTTTAACGGCGAAGGAAAACTGTGAGAAATCCTGCATGTCTGATAGTTGTACATAAGCTTCTCGAAGACGTGTGAAGTTTGACAACCCGCATAGCCTACCACGCTGGCCTAGCGTGGTAGGCTATGGCTTAATCCTTTACACAATAAGAAGACGCCCGTGTCCAGCTGTAGAATAGCCCACAAACAGGGTTGATATTATTATTGCATTACTCAACCAAGAAATATAATTTATACTCTGCAGCAAACTTAAACAAGATTTTAGTTCCATTCAATATAAATAAAATAGTTATTCATAAACGAGAAGACCGTTCAAGCAACACAAATTTCATTCAACGAATCTGAAAACTGTTTTCTGTTTACCGATAGATTATGAATTTCAATTTGAAAATTAAACCTCTGTAATTAAATTTGAAATCGTTAAAGGCAAAGGTCTTCAAAATGCTACTCGGGTTGTCATTCACTAGACTGTTATACTTACATTTCGAACATCGCCAGTTATAGACTCCCTGGTTTCTTGTCATAAGATTGCGTTTACGCTTACGGCAAATCTTGCAAACTCAGTTTTAATTCTCGGATCATAGTGTAATTGGGTATCAATGTTATTGTGATAATGTAAGACTGAATTAGAGATATATATATGGCAAGATCTTAGTAAAGCCATAGTATTTGACTACCAATCTGGAAAATAGGCGTGACTTTATTTCCCTTTATATGTTTGTATGTAAGTTATTGGTTTTTTTGTCGGGTAACACATAGTAGCAGCATAGAACCTAGTAATATATCTAGTGGACCGCAATACGTAAGCCTCATTTAATGGTTTTAAGAATAGAATAGAAGGATAAAATATAAATGTAACATACTTCTGATTACTATTTCATGGATGTATAAGCAAGCAAAGCATATGTAGGTCGATAGTTTTATAGAACAGCTGCTTAAATAAACAGTTATTTATTGATTCATTCAAGTAAATACGTCTAGGTACTAACAAACACATGAGTCATGCGATGTCATTTGGATTACTAGATACATTTACAATCAGATCACAATCAAATTTATCTGCGTCGTTCGCAATTAACCATCGTAAGGTTTTAAGTTTATGTTTCGATAAATGTAGATACCATACACTTACGCCTGTAATTCTCGAAATATGTAAGCCAAGGTATAATACCCCAATATAACGCTAGTCGTTTTAGGTCGCAAGTAGCAGCACGGTGTCTGGAACTGTTCTTGGTAAACGCCAATAAGCATGCCTTATTTACATACCATAGGTGGTAAAACGTGAGTGTAACGTATTACACTCAAATTCACAGCCATGGTTTTAAGTATCTTACCGTAACTTCAGGTATATAAGCGTTCTTACGCTTATATATCCAAAGTTACGGTAAAATATACATGTAAGTATTTCTAAGAACTCTTGTCTTGACTCGACTTGATTCAAAAATAAAACCGGATTTTCTCAATCTTAGTCTAACTTCATCATTCTACTATCTCTTACCAAATAACTGGTGACGTCGAGATCTGCTTTTCATAAAGCCTGTTAAACCGATCTTGTAACGTCGAATATAAACATGTATCATACAATTTCCCTAAGTCTTTGCGATACCTATCCCGAAGCCATATTGTTAATTTACTGTAAAACCTTTACCAATCCGCAGTGTCGATGATAAAATATTTTTAAAAAGCGACAACGTAATTCAATTTGGTCTCTCTCCCACAGTATTGTCATGCCAAACCGCAGCTTCTGGCATCTGACGATTGGAGAGGACTCAAAAAGTCTATTTGAATAAAAGCGTTTCGATATTGAATTCATTTTTTATACATTTAGGTCGTTACAAGTGTTTTTGTATTATTGGAATCCATTTCGTAATTTGGTTTGGTGAGTACAGCTGGTTTACGCTGTATAATCAACTATTTACAATGTTCGCAATGGTATAAAGATTGCAAAGATTTGCCATTGTAAAATCATTTGATAAAATAGTTTATATTATTGTTTTTTGCTTTATATCAATGCTTTGCATTGTGGATTTACAATAAAGTAGTACTTCTTTATTTTCATAAAGCAACAAACAGTTATACTAATATCAAATGTAGTTTTTTATTAACATCTATAATTCTATGTGTCGATTTGTAATCTGAACTCTGACTCTGTTTAGTTTTAACTCAATTAGTTCGGACTCAGTTTTTGTTTGTAGTTTTAATATATGTACTATAATTAATATTTTTAGTTATCGTCACAAAAATAACAATATATTGCAATTAATATTACTAAAAGTCGTCAAAACGCTTACAGGAATGGCTGAAACAATTCTTCGAGATCTTACCACGCTCTGCCAAAGATAAAATGCAGGATATTCTAAAAACGTAATTAAAATACCAATATAAAAGCCTACGATGTTTCAGTACGCGCGTTTTAGCGAAAGAATCTCACTCAGGTGAGTAAGTACCCTTACTTCAGTTACTTGATATAAGTAATTAGGGGTGTCCAAAACTAAGTTAAAGTGGGAAGTTAAATTTTAAACTCGTAGTTAATTACCTAGGGGTTGTTATTGGAAAAAGTTGAGACACCAAGGTGAACTCCGTACAAGTTGGTACCTAATTTGTTTAAAATTTTGATTGATTTGACTTTCAACTTTTGATGTGATCTTGCTTATAATTTAGGTCAAATTTTAATTCCAAGTCAATTATGATTGATTAAAAGAGATATAATTAAAGGTAATGAATATTAGAAAGGGTTTGATAAATTAAACTGAAGTTTTGTTTTGTAGCGAGATATGGCATATTGTGTGGCGATTTAATCGTTCTATATCAGTTACCTACTAGATTTTGCCCACGGCTTCGTTCGTGTTAATCAAAATTTTGTCAATAAACTTTTATCCCTCAAAAACAGTACCATTTTCTGGATTAAAGGTGTGTGTTATGTCCTTTTCTGTACCCTTGACAAAGTGTATATAAAATTTCTAGATGTGCGGTCAAGTAGTTATGGCGTGAGAGCGTAACAAAAAAACACACATGCGAATAAAATTTCTATATTAGTTAATGTTTGCATAATGAACTAACTTAAGATTGATAAAAGAGTCTTTAATTCACTATTTCAACACAAGTATCTCTTCTAATACCACTGACCCGATCTTCAGATCTTTATTCTATACTTTAACATCAATTTCCCACAACACAAGCCTTTAAAAAACATTTATTTTATTGTGAATATATTGAGCAAATTTACTCAACGCTGGGCATACACTTGGTTGGGTCAAAAACGTTGAGTCGTCAGACTCGACCGCACTTGACAACTAATATGCATAATCATCAGTGTGCGGTTCGAAGAGGTTATGTGGTGTATGGTAGAGAAAGTAGCGGGGGATTGAGTAAATGTAGAAGCGAATAGCGATTAAGCTTTATTTATTTAAAGGTTTAATACGTGTTATTAATATATTTTTAAATTATAAGTAATTTGTTAGTTATCTTGTTAAGAAATAAATAACTTATGTACAATTTAACTGTCTTATTGACGCAGCGATAGTATATTTGACTGCTGTGTCAGAGGTCTTGGGTTTAATTCAAGGGTCGAGCATTGGGTTTTCTGTCTTCTCATTAATACCTCAAAATATGGCATTTTACTTGGTAAACGGTAATAAAATGTTTACGTTGTCTCATCTGTCTAAAGAGTCTCTCCAGCCTTAAAAAATTATGTAAGGAGTTATAAAACATTCCCTTTTTTTTCGCGAGACTAGTCCATGTCTTAGGATGATAGATATGGATACTGCGCGGTTCACAGAATTCGTCGTCTCAATTAAAAATCACATAGTTTTTGAGGTTTACCTATTGAGTCGCAGCGACACACCGTTGGCCAGATATTCTAAAACTTGACTCTTTAAAAGGACTATCAAAGTAACTGCATCTACATTATTAATTTATTTTAGCCTGTACCATCTCATAAATAATATAAAACAACAATATAATTACAAAGTACATATAAATAAGCACTTTATTTCCACATATCATATCATAAATAAAGACAGCAACCGCCGTCGTTTCAGCAAAACATAATACTGGCGTTACCTTGAAAACTTATCGTCATTTACATCACCCAAAACCTCCGCTTAAACCTTGAAATCCCGCTAATCCGTCATTCCTTGTACCCCAGTATAAGTTTCCCAAATTTGCATACAAGATTTACTTATCCCGTGCGTTGATAGCAAGGTAAAGTTTATATCGTGGGTATTACAGACTATTTGAGTATGAGAACTTTGTTGCAATCGTTTGTTATACTGTGATTTAGTGGTTATGTTCTAGTTACGGAAATATATGTTGTTATTTTATAATTATTAAGTTACGGTTACGCAAATGGTATACATTTTAATACTCATTAAATATATATAACTAAACTAATAATAATATTGTTATACAAAGAAATTAAATCACTTATTACGGATTATTTTCAAAGCACCATTTTGATGGTATTCCTCACATATATTTAATTTCTGTTTGACTAAAATTGACTACGTCAACAAGAACTTAGGACTCTGTAATTTTAAAATGAACGTAGCTTGCCGCGCGTGTGAAATGCTTTTATTGAGCCTCTTGAAAGGAGAGAGAGGCGAGATTTAAATAGTCAGAACACCTCGTGTTGTTTATACGAGGTGTTCTGACTATTTAATTCTCATTTCTGATAACTTAATATCCCTATTACTACGAAGAATAGCGTTATACAAAAACCCAATGACATCTAAATCTGTATATTAATACGCGAAGCAAAAACTTTGTACCCCGTTTTACGAAAATTGCGCGGTCGGAGGAGTATAAAATTTTGGCACAGTTAAAGATTATATGGAGAAGGAGGGGCGAATCCTAATATTTTTATAAAATATGCATTAGAAATACATTAAATTAATGAAAAAACACTACACGCACACAACCATGCATTTTACACAAGCAGTCGAATCGCGTTCATAGTATTTCGGCATTGTTCGGTTGATTTCGTAGAATGCTTCGTAACTATGATTACATACATATGTATGTGGAGTAGGTGACTAAATGAAATGTGATTATAAGAGTATTAAGTAATAGACAATGGTGCCAATTCTGTTGTCACAAAATTCTCTTGTCTTAGCTAAAAATCTCAAAAATTTAGTTTAGTCCTGTTAAACGACATTTCGTATTCTGAAATCGCTACAAGTGACAGGACTAAATTAAATTTTAGAGATTTTTAGCTAAGATAAGAGAATTTTGTGACAACAGAATTGGCACCAATAAAACTTTAATAACGATCAAATTTAAAATTTAAATAAATTATGTGCGAATTTCGGCCACTTGGCGACCGCTAGTATAAATAAAGACACGAACCCTTAATCATACAAGCATTATAATTATATAAACCTACTTACACAATTGGACTTATTTTAATGCCAGTGTTTTCCTAAGCATTTAATCTATTGACTTGATTATCCCCAGAAACATTGCAAACGTATTTCAATACCGTATCATTTGATCGTATGTCAACGCTGCAACCAATTAAATTGTCCTCCAAACTTAGTTTATGTCTAAGATATTCAAATTACAACAACACTTAATTGCAATCTCGTTTACATTTATTCAGTTCAACATTATCGACGACCAATACCGGACAAACCAACAGACAGTTCAGTCGATGTTATAGTAATAAATTCGTTTAGTTGTCTCCCGTCATGAGTTATTGACAAATGTTCTGGGGTAGGCGTGTTTAGTTGGTAGTTGGTTTAATTGTTGAAATGTAAAGTAATCAGTGTTATAATCTATTCGATTGTTAATATATAGGACTAGTTTTGACTTATACAATCATTTATTCTTAAAGAGACAGTTAGCTTGAGTTATGCAGCAATACTTGAGTTATGAGTAACATTTTTACGACCCCGTGCTCATATGTCTTGCGCAGAGAGCATTTAATGCTATTGAAGAGGACGTTGAGGATGGAGCGAAGTTGAAGAAGAAAATAAAGAAGGCTGACCCCACCTGCATGTGGGATAAATAGCCATGAAGAGAGAGAATCCAAACCGCTGTACCCAGTTTAATAAATTCATAATGGAGATAGCTTAAACTCAGGGTCAGTAAAAAACTGTGTCGAGTTACAGCTAGTTTGCCTGTATGCACAAGTCATGGCAGTATTTTAATATTTCTGATCGTATAGGTTGAGTCAAACCAGGCCAAGATTTTTAAATCTCATTAATTTATTTAGATCTTTCTGTGAATTTGGGTGTTATATGGGTTCATAGCAGTTGTGTCTCGCTTACTGCTACAGCTTACAGTGTACTTAAAGTTCTACCACTAGTATTAGCTGAACTGAGCTGAACGGATTTCTAATATTTCATAGACAGACGAATCGTACCTATGTGTTATAATATTTATTTCAAAAGAGAAACACCTACGTCTTTACTTTTCCAATTGGATTATGAAGTTGGGTATCTATTGATATTTCAGAATTATTTGTCTGAAAACCGGCCTGAACAATAAATTATTGATAGCACGATAAAAGATCTACCTGTCTAGACCTACCCACAGTAACATCTACATACAAAATAAATCTGTCTACATAAACAGAAACCATTTATAAATTCTCTGAAAGACCCGACCGAGGGTCATAATGTTTGGCATACAACGAAAGCCTTTCTAGACTAAAATCTAGGTAACCTGGATCGACCTAGAGTAAGGTTACGACTATAAATATTTAGAGATAAGATAATCGGATACAATGGCGGGCTATCTAGCCTTTTAGCTCGAAATGTGGTGTTTAAATTTTATCGACGGTGATAAAAAATGTTCAATTGTCTGAATACCGCGGTGGCTATTGTGGTCATTTCGCTACAATTAATGCATCGGCTTACGGGTCATATCTTCACATGAGACAAATATTTATGTAACGTTGGTCGTAGTCACTGATCGTATAATATATGGGACAGATTTTCATAGGATCAGCCTAAATTATTAACAAAAATGGCGCTTTTGACGAGCACAAATATTTTGTAACGGTATATGGATGCTGTCTACGGTATTAATCCTGATAACAACGTCGAGTACAATCTTATTTTAATGGTAGAGGGTAAGTATCTGGCTATTAGGTTAGTATACAGGACACCGATATAAGGTGTCCTGTTGGATAGGACACCGGTATAAGAGAATTAACACTGAAAAGCATTTCTTCGAGTGACTAAGAAGTGTGATTACTCACATATCTACATCTCCCATTTTTTGCATTCATCCCATCTTTAATTTCTTATCCTATCAGTCGCCAACACCTGGTATTTATTGCAAGCTAAAGGAACTACTTACTATCAGGCAAACCATATACCTGTTTGCCATCTTGAAAACACAAAAGAGCAAGCAAGACCTGCCCTATAGCCTATAAAATAAGCAGCCACAGGTTTACTTATAAATAAACTGGTTTATTAAGAACCGATATATAAATAGCAGTTAGCCACGCCAGGAAGGCCCGATAACGTGTGTTTATTATTCATATTAACTGGAAACCGGATCCAACCAACCAAATTTCGCACAGGAAAATCGTCGACAAGCTTGGAAACCAAGGCTTTTACCTGATCGCAGAACTAATTTATCATTCCTTTTCATAATACAAGGCTAGACGTGTTCAGGCTAAGTCAGTGTCAATCAGAATGAGGTTACCATGGAGTTATGAAGATGTTTTATAGATATATCTGTTGCAGAAAATGATTTGTGATATAATCTGTATATGCTGATATTCTACTCATTTTGTTGTTTTTGTTATTCTTTATCTAAAGCTAGAAATTTTTCAGAAATCATAGGGATCTGAACAACTTTTTACATACCCTAAATATCTGCAAATTACATTTTTTGTACCATATTTTATGCACTCTCTAGCCTTGCTCTGACAGTAGTTATGGCGTCCACGTATTAATATGTAGGTTCTTTTATTGTATTACTATCCAATTTATTTATAATAATCATTGATATTTATCTCGTGTATTTTAGTCGGTGCAGAATTCGATAAGCAAAATAAATATTTGGCAATAATCATAGGATTAACTATTTAACTTTCACTAGACATGTTGACAGTGGTGCCAATTCTGTTGTCACAAAATTATCTTATCTTAGCTAAAAATCTCTAAAATTTAGTTTAGTCCTGTCAAACGACATTTCGTATTCTGAAATCGCTAAAAGTGTTTTTAGATATTTCCTTGTACTTTCCACATATACGAGTATAAGCTTTCTGCTATGTATGCAATAATGATATTGTAACATTTCTATTAATTTAAGCGATTTACCATCTTCATTCTGTGTTACATCATTAGAGAACACTGTTTATCATTTTACTCAAAATTGTTTTCTTTACTGACACTGACACCATTTGTGTATTCCGGCTATAGGTCATAGTTATTTCGCCAGAATTGTGACACGCACAGCAACAATATACCACATCCTTCATCTTCACAGTTCTGTGCGTGTACCCTCCACAAAACACCGTTCACACGATACACTCAAGGTGTAAGGTGATTAACATAAATTTTACATTTAAATCACCCCAGAGGTTCGGTGAAAATAGTTGAATTGTGGTCGGAGGGGAATACTACTGCGAACGAAAGGCCTTTGTTTTTGAGGGAGATCTTTAAATGTTTTTTGGTAGTTAAAAGTGGGTAACACTACGCCTGTATTGTTTCAAAGGGGTAAGCAGGAGTGTGTCACGCCATTCGTGTTATTAAGACGACATTTTAAATATTTTTACACATAGATAACATCACCCCTAAATCGGATATAAGGGTCAGGCAAAGATGATTGTCACCCAAATTTTATCAGATAGGTTTGGATTTTCGTAATAAAATGCTTACTGCCATTTACCGGGGTTAGCGCCAGACTCTCTATTACTAATAAGAATTAAATAAAACTAAAAAGTTTTTAATCGCTGTTTATCCGAGCCAGATATCGCACCAAAACGCTTGAAAAACAGCTGGACATATAGGCTTAGTTATGTTATTTTCCACAAAAGCAAATAATAAAACAATCGTACCATTTACTTAACAACGGCATCGCAGTAAAACTTCGTATCCTCGAATAGATATCAATTCAAATACCTGGAACAAAAGAACACACAAACTTAAACAAACAGTCAGTTTTGTACAAACACACTGATCGACCATAAACACAAATATTGACTACTATCAAACATTTGATCACACATGCAATTAAAACTCTTTTTTGCTCTCAACAAACACTATTAACTATCACTTCAAAAGCTTTTCATAAATTATGAATGGCCATCCTAAGTATTTACCGATAGTATAAAATGTTGCATTGTAATACATTTTTTGCAAGATTATTTAGTATGAATAAAATTTTGATTGTGATGGGACGTAAAATGAGTGACAATTTATTTTGAATGGTTTTTATTTATTCATGAAATTATGTCTTAATTTGCAACATTAGAGACTAACGCCATCTATTTGAGATAAAAAAGACTATCATATATTACAGAGTTATGGCAAATACGGCCAATAATATGTTATATTAGGAAACCTTATGTATAGGATCGCAATGGCTTTTATATTGAAAATTGAGGACAACATTAAATAGAATTAGGTGAGCCTAATTTAATGTTTCATCAAACATTCAGAATAACCTAAAATAACCTTTCATCATCGATTACGCAGGATGTGATGATAATATACAAAACCAAAGAAATATTAGATCTTAGGTAGGTATATTAAGTTATTTATATAGCTACCTACAAGTGTACTAACCATGATAGCGAAATGCGAACGAAAA
This sequence comes from Catocala nupta, assembly GCA_963675205.1. Taxonomy (NCBI): domain Eukaryota; kingdom Metazoa; phylum Arthropoda; class Insecta; order Lepidoptera; family Erebidae; genus Catocala; species Catocala nupta. The sequence goes on from OY776104.1 coordinate 10,975,132, forward strand.
AACCAAGCGAATGAATAAAGTGTGTATAGTTTCATTGGATTGTTGTTCTATCATGCTTCATCGTTTACCGAAATATTTTTGTATTCAACAGAGATATTATCGCTCTTGTGACAAAAAGATGACGCATGTAAGTGAACTCCTAAGACATGTTCTGTATGTGAGTACAAGCACGGTCTGCATCTTAGAAGAACACGTAAAAATTCATACTCTCACTGCTGTTGAAACTATAATTTATATTAGAAAACGAAACAAAGATAACTCCCTAAGCCGATAGTATATTTTATCCCTCCCCATATTCCATATAAATCTATTACTTTCCGTGTAAATCCCAAAAAACAACCTTATACCACTATAATATTAACATATCTTTTTGATATTGTAATATAAGATTTCATATCTTCAAGACACACGAAAACTTAACGTACCCAATAGGAATGTCACAAACTTTTCACGATTACGTTCATCATAAACTGATTGATTTTTATATGGGTACCTACGAACAATAAAAATAAATTGCTTTTCGGTCCGTCAATACGCAGCAAATAACAGTGCAATAACATCACCCCGCACTCACACACACATAGAACTGTTGTATGATGATCAGTTACAGAATGATCTCTAGCTACTCTGATCTGTCACTCGCAAACTTCCCATTTGGCAACCGACTGTAATCGCACAATAAATAGTTCGCAGCCCTAACACATCTGTCACTTAACTAGTAAAATATACAGACGTCATTCAGCTCCACGGTGAAAAATCGCGGCGTGTGCCACCCCTAACCGGTACAAATAGGAAACAAAACAATACCAACTTTAAAATAATGTATTTAAGGTCCATTCTTAAATGTGGGAAACAATGAATAAATTTAAATATTTGTTAACTTAAAATGTAACCCATGTTACCGGAAATACAGTCTAAATTGCACGGCTGAACATTTGTTTCTTCAATTGAAGATATCGTGACGAAAAATGCACCTTAAATCGGGATATTAAAGTTTGAAATAGGTTGTCACTTGTGTCGATTCATGGCGACCTAACGTAGGGGTTATTTAACTTTGAAGTAGTTCAAAAGACCCACGATTTGGGATTCTGGTGGATTTCTTTTTGGATTAAAGGCCCCATGAATATAATGATAATGCATTGGAGGGTTATTACCAGTGCGATTTTGTCACGCGTCAGCGTTTGTGTAAGCTTTCCCTTTTAATAAAAAATGTTTAAGTATAGTCAGATTGAATTCAAACTTTTAATGATGTGTGTTTTTGTTTAAGGATGTTTTTTATTAAGTTAACGATTGCATAGATGGGATGTTGAGATTTATTTTCGTATAAATTAATAAGTTTTCTGCATGGGCAGAATATAAAAAATCATATATGCAATTATATCCTATTAATATGTTTGATCTGAATTTTGGTTTCATATTTTTAGTTTTACATAGATAATTCACGTTCATAACGTAATTTCGTCGTTCGCTACACAGACCATTGTGAATATCATGTAGGATACACATAGTTAGGAACTTAGTTTAGAACATAACTGTAATATGTATTTATATTCAAACCTACTTGTAGTTTGTTCTGTTCTGTGTATCTAAAATAAATAAATAAATAATAATAAAACTGATCACATAAACAAGTGGATGGTGTGATGTTCAATGGCGGAGGCCTATGTCCAGCGGTGGGCTGCAATGGGCTGATTGATTGATTGACATAAACAACTTATCTGTACAGTGATGAGTACAAAAACTAAAACAGTTATTATAAGACCTCTGAAGAAAGCTATTAAAAATCTTATCCTCTAGAGACACTCAACATAACCAGTTCCTAGCCCATTGCATTAAATATCGCGAATCAGTATGCTCTCAGAAACTTAACTTATTCTAGATACTACACCACCGTATAATACATATTTTCTCGCTTTCGGAGATATAAAATCTTCGACAGGGTAGACAGAAGAGTATTTCATCCAGTTTTTACCAGTTTTTTAATAAGAACCAATGAAATATTCGTCTACCAAACACAGTTCTATACACTGTGTATACATAACTATTTCTTGAAAAATCTAATATCACTTAGCTAGGCTAACGAATCGCGACAACGCTACCAATGTCTCATTCTAGCACATGCAATAACAATACCCCAGACTACAGGTTCATTACCCAGATATCCATTGAAGGCTTCCACCCATCATCAGATCACCCGATTTAATATCCTTTCGAATGAAAGCCCACAGGAAGCTCGTAATGATTAAACGTCATCGTCATTCGTTCATTAGCATGCATGGCCCTCTCACGTAATGTTTGGCCACGTCAATTACTGCGGGCCTATCGATTTCACGTGACTTTATTAATAAAAGTCGAGCTTATGCTCTGCTGTCGACGGTTACGTGTTTTAATTATAATATCAATTAACAGCAACGGATAGATTAACATTTTGTAGTTCAACAGTTATTTTTTGGATCATAAATCTTTTGTATCATGAAAACTGTGACATGGAACGGAATAAGAGAGATATGACTGCTTGACAAAAAGATTAAACTTTTCTTAAATCTGGTATCGAACCCGAGACATCACCTACAGCAATCGTGATCAATATCGCTACACTGAGGTAGTCTTACTATTAGGCATTAACTTAATTCAAAGCTAAATAGTACGAAGAAATTAAAAATAATGCCATATCAATAAACGCTACAACATACATAGTGGTGTCAATTCTGTTGTCACAAAATTCTCTTATCTTAACTAAATACTCTTAAATTTAGTTTAGTCCTGTCAAACGACATTTCGTATTCTGAAATCGCTAAAAGATACACGACTAAACTAAATTTTTGAGATTTTTAGCTAAGATAAGAGAATTTTGTGACAACAGAATTGGCACCAATATGTATATCAGACTAGCAAAAGGATATTTTGTCTCTACCTATTCTCCAAGTAACAGGCGTAAATATTCTGACTAATATGTGTGAGTTAGTTTGCACCGCTTACACGTATTGACTACTCCAATCGACCGATCATCATAAAATTTCGCATACACTTTGTCAGGGGTAGAAACAGAAAAGGACAGAGGGTACTCTACATCCAGAAAAAAGGTTTAATCCTGAAAAAAAACCGCGAACAAACGCTAGTACATATATATATGTATATACTTTTATGCATGTAAGTTACACCACGATGATTTGCTAAGAATTTACCATTACATACATTTCCAGCACTCACATTTCATAATGTTTATTGTAGCCAAATCGTTTTGAGTGACCGAAGAATTACTCGTAAGGTAAACGAATAATAATATTTTAATATCAATATAAGTATATTCGTTTACCGTACTTAAGTGAGGAAATACAAACACGAGACAGATAATTTCCTCATATGTATATTAGGTCGGTTAATACACATTTGGGCAGTGGAGCGTAATTAGGGTCCATCCCTTTTATTTAGAAAGGGTACCAATATCGGGCAATGAGATAACTTAATACGTAAAAGGGAATCTTCATTTGTACATAAATACTAGGGTTTCTTCAATTTCTTTCTTTTTAAAATAGTCTCTCTCACTAGGAATAATTACTGTGTCGCTTTACAAACATTCAAAAAACGGACACAGAGAACTGCCAGACCATGTGTGGACAATTAAAATTTTTGTTTTGTGAGGATCGAATCTACACCTTTCGACGCGGTGTCAGTGGTGCGGGGACCACTTGAACAACTAGGTACGCTTTTTGTACTACGACTAGTCAAATATCTAATTATAAATCTTTCAAACTCAAAATATACCATGGCTAATATCACTTGTACGCAAGGTATTAGTTATAGAAACTAGCTATATGCACTTATTTTCGAATGTATCAACAGCCCTAGGCATAAGTAAGTGCGCTGTGTTCTCAACTATGCAAAGAAAGTATCCCGTTGTACACTGTAAATGTATCCGAATATTATTTGAAACTATTACGCGCTAGTGATAGCTCAATTTTATCCACTTATGTACAGAGGGTTTTATATATCATGTAAACGATCGACTGAGTATGATTAAGTAATCAAATAGCATACGCAAGTAGCCTGCCCTAACTACTTGCGTCGTGCACAAGAAACATAAAGAACAAAATCAAAGTCGAATAATCTCATTTGTTAATATCGTCCCTAAAATAAAACGACCCAATTGCCCTACTTAAAAATCAATTGAAGTCACTCATTAAACAAAAAAGGGAGAAAGAAAAAAAACAATATGTTTTTATCCCGTAGACTATCTTATTCAAATTCTTGCAAACGCAAGCAAATTCCCCTTTTGTATATACTCAAGTAAATGCAAATACTTGGACGGGGAAAGAAATGTATTCTCAAAGAATCTGAAGAGATTGCTTCTGGCCAAATCAATTGAACGCCACTGTAAACTACCTCAAGAAGTACAACGGAATATGAACTTTATCGCAAAGTGAGAAAGGTGGGTATGGTGTGAATATATTGTTGGGCCTCGAAGATAGCGTTTAGTGACGTATTAAACATAACATAATATTTGGAGGGATACGCAAAGGTCACTTCACACATTTTTCCTTTCTCATATTCCAAAATGAAATAGAGAGAAGCCAAGCAACATAGATTTAACCTATCATTGGTTCTTAGGCACAGTTTTCATATTTCGTGATGTTAAAAAGTTTGAAAACGTAGGGAAATAATTATAAATAATAAGACCGGCTCTTTCAAATTATTTCCCTACGTTTTCAAACTTTTTTTAGTACTAAAGGAGAAAATATATAGTGGCAAAATTGACAAACTTTTGTAAGATTGTTAAAATTGCCACTATTTATTTTCTACTATGAGAGAATGAAATCACTTCCATATCTTTAACGAGTTATTCATTACGATTGTTGGTCTCTAGAATCTACTGCCAGTATATCAATAACACAGCTTATCGCCACAATTCAGATCAAAGCAACATCGAAGACGTCACACATCTTTGAGAACATTTCACAAGCTTCTGCGCAATATTTTCCTTCAACCAACTAATTAACAAATTTATTTTATCAACACAGCACCTCTCCCATTAAAACCGTCATCTTAAAACAACATTATTCTAAGCTCCTGCTAAGCCACTCGCAGAAACCGCAGGAACCGGCATTTGTGAAGCAAAACCGGAAGATTATTTAACTGAAACCACCACTTTATACAATACATATTCATATAGCTACAATATCTACAGCTGTAACCATTCCGAAGAGTAAGGGCAGTAGCGTATCTTCATCTTGTATTTACAAGCATATAGTGAGGTCCTGGGTTTGATCCCCGAAACGAAAATTGTTGTTGAATTTTTCTGTAAAGAAATTCTCAATTGCTGTGTGGCATATGCAATAGTGCCTGATAGACAGAAACAGGCTTTCATCTACTTACTCTCATTTAAAACATAGCTAACGAAATGTCGATTAACATACCTCTGCCGGGGTAGGCAAGGGGTAGGAAGTTAGAAAATACAGGCGTCTGGCTCAGTGCTGTTATACCTAAAATTTCTCAAAGGTGCCTGGTTCCCAATTCTGGCCAATTTAATCATTAGTTAGGTGTTACAAAGAGCTACATTTGTATCCCCCATGCTTATGTCAAATATGACGTTCCTACAATTTCCAAAACGCCGAATCAGTGCTGGACTTGCTTATAAGCAAATATTACATTCCTACTATCTCCAGACAGGTAATGACGATCAAGGTACTTTTTAAAACTTATGTATATATTGAACCTTAATATTAAAATAGTCTAGAATCTGTAGAGAATTAACCTTTGGCGCCTAATCTTCATTCACCTTCATTTAACGTTTATTAGTCTATATATTCAATCTATTGCCTTCTAAGAAAGAGTCAAATACAGCCAACGATCCTGAACAAAGAGATTTGTAAAAGAGATGCAATTACTAGAGATCATAAACATACTTAGGTAGAACGGTTTGATTGCTTTATCTACAAACAGAAACATATTAAGTCTTTTGAGTAAGTCTAAATATAAAGAATCATATAAAGGGCGTATTTTGAATATGTCAGTAGTAAAAGTATATAATTTTCTTTTTCTGTCTAAGTTTATTTTACAATGTTATTTATGACTACGTCAATGATAAGATACTGAACTTTGTTATTGTTTTGTGTTTTGGTATTATTTGCGCTTTGTTTATAGATAACAACAGAGAAAAGTCAATTGGCCTTACCTTGACCTTTACTTAATTTAACTGACAATAATATTTGCTTAAAATTTAAGTTGCACTTAAGTATCTCTGTGTGATATGACAGTAGTGAATGATTACATAAAATTATAAGTGTGTATTATGTATTGAAACTAAAAATGTTTTGAAACATTGTCCAGAAACTCTAAAACTAGCACCACACTATAATCCAATCATCATAATATAACAACATACACCGGTCCTCAAGACCAGTGATTTCTTTGTCCATTCTCCCGCTAGTTTAAAAGCTCCCACTTCGTTCAGCTGACTACTATCAGTTCCAAACGACTGCCCCTCGATGTCATTACCTTAGGTAGCTTGACATTCATTAATTTGATGAGCTGTTTGACAGTACCAGATACGTTTGTCCCGCAGCTATTAATGTCTCTAATGTAATTATTTCTGCGCCATTTAAGGTGTACAAAAATGTAAAGGCAAGGAAAGTTCTACCTGTGCTCTAGCTTTGTTCCTGAGATTATAATTCAACACTGATAGGAAATGTATTGGATGTTTGGATACAATATTTTCCTTTTAGAAGGTCTTCTACACTGTAATACTACTGTAATGGCTGCTACACATTTTTTTTAATAACGCCCCTGGACTTCTAGCTCGCACAAATAGTTGTTCTGAGTGAGGTTGTGCTTTGCGTCCGTTATTTAAATATTTGTAAAGCCTGCATCATATGATTTATTCCTAATGCGGGAGAAGTCTTAATAACAAAAATAAAGGAAGGGCTCTAGATCCAGAGCAATAGTTATACGAATTTCGTAATTTTTTTGAGTTCTTGTTTAACGGATATAATACAGAACAAATTAATTGTGGTTTTCACAGTTTGATAGCTTGAGTTTGAACTTCAAATTTAAGCCACGTTATATCTAATTTCATGGAACCTAAGATATAGTATGAAAAATACAAAGTAAAAACATCAGGGGTCTAAGAAAATGTCTTCCGACAGGACACACCTATTTGTTTGTTTTATTAGCCTTAATTTATTAGCCAATATTCTGTTAGTTACAAAAAGTTTGTAACAATATTAATTAATTACTTTCAAACTAGTTTGAAATTAATATTGTTTTGAAAATTTGTAACTTCAGTAATACTAAACGTAATATTATCAATAGAAAAACATTTTCAACGACAGCAACAATTATTGGATATATTTTATTAATATTTTGAATATAATAAATACGTTTGTATGCTTAGACTATAATACTGTTTTTATAAACGTTAAAAATACTAAGTTTATTTTCTCCATTTAAGAAAAACAAGTTAGGAAGGAAAAAGAGAATTCTAAATATTAATTTTCCTCTTATAAAAATTTTCTTAGTATTTTAGTATAAAAAGTCTCTGACACAAATTCTTTCAGTTTATTGTTAAGAAAATATTTTATACACAAAATAAAGTGTACTATGTAGACTTCCTTGCTGAATCCTATTACGTGGGACCTATACCTAAACATAGTTGACGAAATATATATATTTTTTATACAATTAAGGTGACAAACAAGCATATAGCCCATCTGATGGTAAGTGGTCACCGTAGCCTATGGACGCCTGCAACACCAGAGGCATCACTTGCGCGTTACCGACCCTTTAGGCAAGGAAGAAGAGAAAAAGGAAGTGGGAAGGAGAAGGAGCGGGAAGAGGGAATAAGGGTGATTGGGGCTTCAGCACTCTCACTCACCGAACGCAACACAACTGTAGGAATACTCATTGAAATTAAACTACTATATACGGATTTTATCGCGTTGTTTATTTATCACTGTTTACAACATTTTTAAAATATTACGCTACTACTACAATGATTTTATTTTACTAATTTATAAGCTAATAAAATTATTTAAACTATTAAATCTATTTATTTTTGGTTTACACTTTCCCCGACGTTTCGGTTGCTTTTCAGCAGCCATGGTCACGGGGAGTCTCCCCGAGTATAATTTCAATGAATAACATTCGCGTAAACAGAAGACAATATTATGTAGGAATACTGCTATTTCACGTCGATATTCTGTGAGAGTGTAATCCTTCCCCGGTCTATCCGGCCCACTCATGCTGAAATCGAGGCTCTACACTAAGAATATACTATAGAAACATGGGTGTAATACACCTTTATTTAATTCTTGAGTAAAGTGACGTCAGTACATAGTTACACTCTATTATTCATGTCATTTTTACTTATAGTACGCACAAAAATTCGATTCAAATAACTTCGCGGGATTGGTTAATAAAACCTTTCACTCTGAAAATTAACTGCTCATTCTAGCAACATATAAAACAAAAACTCTTTAATTCAGTTATCTATAGACATATACACCCTTTTATAGAAATTTCAGTAATTTAATCAATACCATAGGCATAGTGGGTATTCATGGGGTTTCTAAACTTGTCCCATTCAAATTAGTGGTAGGTGGTGATTAATAGTAGGGTGGCACTCCAAATGAATAGACTTTGAATTCGCCAATGAATGAATATTTGGCCCTTTTCAAAATTAGTTGTTGAGATATGATTTATACGATTCCATCCTTGTTTTCTTTGGTTTTGTAATTAAAATAATGATTCTTGCTACTTCATATTGTAAGGAATACAATTTATGTGAATAATAATAAGAAATTGTGTCTCCCAAACAAAGGCTATCCTGTAGCATATCTGCTCCTCCCACGAAATTGTAGATCTAAATTTAACTATTGATGTAACCTGCTATTGTAAAACCCTACAATAATTTTTGTGTAAATAAAGTTATTATTATTATAAATAAAAGCAGCGGTCGCCCAATGGCAGCATTGGATTTGCAAAAAAGGTGAGTAGCGGTTTCGAATTCTACTTACCTATTGCACTACTATTGTGAACACATTCTAGGTTACCTGGGCGGGATGAGACATAAACAATAATTTAGATACTAGTAATTTGTAACCCAAATTGTAATCAATCTTTATTCTATTGGGTAGCAGCGGAACACCGGCGGCCTAACACGATAGGTTTTCAATTAAGTCTGAAAATTGAACAATTGGCAGATAAAAAAACTAATAACTAAATTGTTAGCTGGCTTTTTTGGCTGACTTTTTGGTTCGTTCTTTGTTATGAATACAGGAGTGTTCAAGTGCTAGGTTCCAAGTAAGATGCTCGGGTCGGATATGTTATTTGATTTTCTGTCAAGAAAGCCTTAGTATGATACGAGTGGAATTCTAACCCGTGGCGAATTAACGTGGGCTAATTACATAGTTGCGAGACGTGTCTAATACCAAATAACCCTTCTAGAAAGTACAGACGTAATATCTCTACAACAGTCATTGAAAATACCTGGCATTGTAGTTGTTACAAATTCTAGAAATAAAAAAGTATTAACAATCCAAAGTTCTGGTTATATATACATTAGCAACCCGCCCGGGCTTTGCACGGATAGTACAAAACCTTAACAAATTATACACCTAAACCTTCCTCATGAATCACTCTACCTATTGGTGAAACCCGCATGAAAATCTGTTCAGTAGTTTTTGAGATTATCGCGAAACGACAGACAGACGCGGCGGGAGACATTGTTTTATAATATGTAGTGATATACTTACATAGTCTTACGCTTATTGGCCCAAAGTCATTCGTATTACAACTAAATTTCGAAAGCTATACTTTAATCTCACGTAATAGGAATTTAGACTATTGCCGTCTACTGGGCACAGCGTTAGACTTCGTGCTCCTACTGAAACTCCCTCGACATAATAACGCCATAACACTTTGCTCGATACGAGAATCGAATCTTAGACCATAAGGTCTAAACAACAAGGTCGGTCAGTTTCTGCTACTAAATGACTTTACTACCCTATTTTGAACATATTCTACGATGCCTTAAGCATTTTTGTAAATATTTAGTATTATAATTATTTGTGTTTTTGTAATTATGTTATCTTTTTGTAATACGTTTGTAAATATAATAATATATAAGACTAGCTGACCCGCGCAACTTCGTCTGCTTCATATAAGATACGAGAATTTACACCGTTATTGCAACATTTTTCATTACTGCTCCGCTCCAATTGGTCGTTGCGTGATGTTATATAGCCTATAGCCTTCCTCGATAAATGGGCTATCCAACACTAAAATAATTTTTCAATTCGAACCAGTAGTTCCTGAGATTAGCGTGTTCAAACAAACAAACAAACAAACTCTTCAGCTTTATAATTTTAGTATAGATTAATTCGTTTTAAAATTAATAATGAAAATATATTATAAATGTTATCTATACTAATATTTTAAAATTTGTCTTGATTGATCTGCAATATATTTCTGCCTACTCAAGCAGAGATACAAGCGTGCGTTTACGCAAATATTAACATTATTTAGAAGCATCTTTAAAGAAATATCTCTACTCTAAATTCTTCCTACTAACACCTTCATTCACTTTGACAACACTTAGACCTCACAGAATTAAATAAACACACGATACATAGGCAAGACACATACATATAATATAATTTCTGTCTGTCTGTCTCAAGAGAATTTACTAAAGTAATTAAAACTGATAATTCGATAGCAGCGAATAGAATACTAGATACTATGTGGAGTTAGTTTCAGCGGAATATGTCCTTGTGATCGGAATAGGTAATGACAACATTGAAATGGCAACATTATCTATTTTAATCAGGATAGTGTTACAATATCACGCTTGTATAACTCGAAAGGGTAGACAGAAAGAAGTGTATTACAGCAATATTTCACTTGCTTTATCTTTTTTTTTTAATGTCTTTATTGTTTTACAAGGATTTTTGTCCACATGGACATGCCAACCCTATTGTACCTTATAACGCAACTAACACAAGAATAAAATAGGACAGTGTATACAGCTAATCTATAAATTATTGGTATATAAGAACAGCCAAAGAATACAGACTTTTTGCTACATCAGTCTTTGGATATGATAGGATCCAGTCTGGATTAAGCCCACATCTAATTTGTTTAATGTAAATTTCCTTATCAGTTCTTCCCTTTTACTAGTGTTTCTGACACATTCTAATAATAAATGTTGCACATCCTCTATTTTATTGCAGACATTACAGTTGGGTGAATCCACTTTTTTCATCAGAAATGCGAATTTTGCGGTAGGGAAGTGTCCTGAATATCCATATCTACAGCAAGTACTATATTAACACATTTCGTGCTGCTACTGGGAATATCTAAACGAAAAATACTTAATAATATACCCGACTCGGCAATCGAACCTGGGCCAGGAGATTAACGAGACAGTTTATACACACATTTGTTATATATGTTGATATCCCATACGACAGGTAGCACACATACTATCATTAATATTATATAATAGGCATGATATCATATATCAGTGTTAAAAAAGTAATTCTAATTAGTCCATCTTTTAGATTAGAAAACAATATTGGACATCTATTTTATGTTTTAACAAAACAATCAAAATTTTCTAAATATATAACGTGTTAAAGTTTGGGAGTGGGAGCTTGTGACGCCACTGTTGTAAAAGGGGAACGCCCATCTGAGGCTACGAGTAGACAGGAGGCTAGACAGAAAAAATACTTTCCAGTTGATTTTGTTGTAAAACAATATGTATTTACTTTCATTCAAATTGATGCCAATACAATTTAAAAAAAAAAAAATATCCTATTGAAAAAACGATAAAGTAAGTCAATCGAAAAACGAGAAGTTGTTGTAAAATATTGCCAGCTTCAAAAACATATTTTTAACAAAATGCAATTTTTATACAATTACAATAATATTATTGTAATTGTATTTAGGAAAACGCACGGTAGGTTGTCGTTCACATACTATGACTGTGCTTTGGTATATAGGTTGGGCAAGATATGAGTCCAATATATGCCCTCCTGCGCCTTTTCCAGATGATTTGTTAATAGTATATGACAATGAAGAGAATTCTATATACCCTTCATCGTTTAAAATAACAAATGTTGTTTTTTTTCATACCCTATTAAGTATCTTTCTTCTCTTCTCCCTAGCCTTTATTATTCGCAAGTCACTCGGGGTCAGCTTTTCTGGTCTAACCAGATTTGACTAGATATCAGTTTTTTACACGGAGCGGCTGCCACCTGACCTCTGCAACCCGAAGGCTAACGATACCCTAAGTCTAGACAAGTGTCAGGATATTATAGGGCGCTGACTTCCCAATAACGACTGCCATAGATATTCATGGCAGCCGGGACCGACGGCTGAACGTGCTCTCCGAGGCACAGAGCAGGCGATAATTGTCAATCAATACGCACATAATTTCGAAAAGTCATTTAACTTCCGAAAGTCAGAGGTGCGCGACGTGGGTTCCAACCCGGGACCCTCTGCATTGCAGTCTGTTGGTCTCCCCACTGAGCTAAATAAAAATATATTAAAGATACACCTCCTATCATAATTAAATAATAGAGCATTGAGAAAAGATATGTTTTTGAATTATCTCACAGCCAGACACATTTTCGTATAGAAAATAACCTCAATTACGCTACGGTGTGTGCTTAACATCAGGTGGGGCCGTATGCTTGTTGGCAAAGTTGGTTGTATAAAAAAAAATCTGTTATGGTATGAAAGCCTAACTAATATTATAAATGCGAGTTTGTTTATTTGTTACGCTTTTACGACTAAACTACTCGACCGATCATTATGAAATTTCGCATACACGTTGTCAGGGGTACAGAAAAGGACATAGGGCACCTTTCATCCAAAAAAAAGTATTATTACTAATCTAATAGCTATATTTACACGAGCGAAGCCGCAGGCAAAATCTGGTTTAAGTATAAAACCTCATTAAGTGTACATCATTTAAGACCCCTTCATCAAAAACATTACTTATCTTTTCAGTCATTTAACGATATTCCATTGAATACATAATCGATATCTTATTTATATTTTAAATAATAGGAAATTTAAACTCAGTCATTTGAGTGAAATGATAAAGGGAAAATCTCAAGTCCCCCCTTAGGGGGTGTGAGCCAATCAGAGGTACAGCACAACGCGCGCATACTAATTCGGCACAAACTACATTTACCGTCTACACAACCTTTATTCAGTATGAATTAAGATGCAAATTCGCTTGGCTTTTGATTCAAGACAAACGCATAGATTAGGAATAATATAAGCAGTGAAGTTCTCGTGACATTTGGGATTTGAAAATGTTTACAGTTTAGTCTCTTTAAGATACAGCGTGTATATTTATGCAGCTTCGAGAACATTCGAGGTAATAAAACAATTGAGACCACTATCGGATAAAGCTATCTCAATGGATAAATCTAGAAATCAAAGTATCATCCATCCCTCTAAATATAGAAAGGTCGTGAAGATGTTTGGATGTTGTGTGTTGTGTTACGGTAAGTATGGTTAGATTATCAGAAGTTCTTAAGGATAATGCACAAAAGTTTACCATTACCTTAGGAACGATTTTACAATTTAGTGGAATCACTTCACTATTTATCTATCTATTAGAAACAGAAAAGATTTGATTTTCCGTTTGTAATGAATAAATTTAGAAACTACTGGAGCGATTTCAAAATTCTTTCTTTAGAAGAAAGCTGCTTTATATAGAAGTAACATACACTTTATAACATCACGCTACGCGAGCAATAATTATCAAACCGTGCGGGACAGCTAGTTTTATGAAACGCAAGATATGTGTTTGGTAAGGTAAGCGATTGCCGTAGCACTAGAACACTAGAGAGCTACGGTAATAAGGTTTTACTTTATTCTTTTACTATTGAAGTGCCAAGAAATGCAACGACTAAATTACGTCATTTAAATATGGCGTCAAAGTATAATATGTATTATTTAAATTTCGAAACGTCCGCTATGCTTGCGCTTACTGATTGCTTGTGAAATCGATATGTTCGAATTATAAAAGTGTACTTTTAAATTTCGAATATCCCGATTTTATAGCACACACACATAACCAAATAAACAGCTATCTTGACACCTGTATATTTGTGTGCTTGTAAAATTGGAATGTGTTTAACCACATACAAGAGCTTAATCCGTTCGCGAGTTGTGCGAACTACACTGAAAATCATACAATACAGTTTGAAACAAAGGATGTTTCACATTAACCTCACCACGATTTTCATTTACCCCTAATTTCACATACATCATTCATTGTATTATACGTTTTTGAATTTCGCACATAATAGGAGCACCTTACAGCCTACAAAGGTTTCGTTTAACCCTCCTATAGCAGTCCTTTCCGGATGCCATGTTTCAACCGTTAAACTACGCACGTGAATTCAGTTGAATCCGTTTCCGAACCGTTATAAATTGTACACTCCAATGGCGGCACCGAATTTGACAGGAAGGTAAGATGGCGGCCGTAAAAATTATTTTGAATGCGCCAACGGTGATTGGGTTTTGTTTCTGATATTGTTTCGTAAATTGGGTTCTATTCTAAAAGTAATGGTTATAGCATCGGTTTATTTAGAAACGAAACGATACTTCAAATAGTTTTTGAATCACATTGCGTTGTAATAGCAGCATACCCAAAGAATCAATGTAATTAATATTATTGCAGCTAATACTGATTAGTTATTGTCCAATTTGATAACACTAATTGCTAATTAGATTAATTTGTAGCTCATTAAAAATATGTCGGAGGATAAAGGCAAGCTGATTCTTTGTTTGCTTTTTAATTGTCGTATAATTAATCCTTTAGTAGCAGAGTAATTAAAAACAAACATTTATTAAGCTTACTGAGTAAATGTTTAATATCAGTTTAAGACTGAAGACTTCTTTATACTGTGTTAAAGTAATAGATACATGTGTATTAATTCTAATGATAGGAATCTAGTAGGAACATTGATAAATATTAGTAATCGTAATATATCTGGGGAACATACACTTAATTTTCCCTTGAGGGCAGACAGAGACAAAGACAGGCAATTTTTTTGTACCATTCTCTCTTAAAACATTTTTCATGCATGTACAATCAGGAGAATCTACCATTATATTCTTGAAAGAGAGAGTGAAGACTTGAAGAGTATAATACACTATGTTCTAAATAGGCTGAATCTAAGAGGGCCTGTGTCCGCAATGGAACATTTTTCAACATGGCCGCCGTTAATTTACGACTACCCTACTACAACAAAAGATTATCCTTTATTGCTTGCATAGATTTTGATAATGTTCTTTGGATAATGTTACATTGATTCCAAACTATGCTAAACTAACTATAGTATTGCAATGAAAAAGGATTCAAGAGATATATCTGCAACTTTTTAACACTGTTCCACTTGAGTAAAGAATATTTCCAGAGCGTCACCTCCGCGTTTAACCGTCACACAATGTAACCGTGTTATAGTTTTATGTATGAGGGTTATGTTTTTATTATCCAAGATGGCGGCGGCCAGAGCCCGCGGATTATATTTGATATCTACCCTCCGAAGCGGATACCTGTCAAATGTTTTGTTTTTATGTTCACTGAATAAACGTATCCTGCTTGTTAAATATATTTCTGTTGTGGTATGGAAAATAGCTTACGCCTGTCTATCGAACAGTTAAGCAAAGTTTATGAATTTCCACTTGCTATGATACTGGAATGACCTATTTTTATACTATCTCATATTATTCTCCTTAACTGTTTAGATTACTCTGAACATAGCCTTACTTTTAAAATGTTTTTGATCTACTCTGAGAAAATTCACCTAGATCTTCCAGGATTTCAAAATTATTTAGATTGACTTCCGTGTTAGTCCTGTAGGCTAAGTTTGTACTTATGTTAGTGAGCGATCATGATGCTCGGGGTTCGTTGCCCAAGTTGTACAAAGCGAGATTAGGTTAATCTTCAGCAATACATTAGCCCATTACAGGTGACAGCCAATGACATAAAATATTAGATGTAAACTTAGTTAGCGATATGTGGATATATGTAGTTACACGGTGCACCTCTGCCTATATTTTAAGTAATATACAGCCATGACTCTTTAGAATAATATGTATTACTGGCTACTGCCATATCATCCACAATCTCATATAACATTACATAATAAGCGCGCAAAAGAGTAATACTCCACTTTGGCTGTATAAAATCCTCATTCACCACATCTATTTGTTGCAGTCAGCTCTCTAGCTACAATGTCTAGGAATTTAAGATTGATCTCAGTATTAGCATAGACTGAGATAGCAGCTAGTGCTAGAATTTCCACGTTTCAGTCTATCTTTACAACATTTGTTACTTTCGAGATAAGTAGAGATAAATGGTGCGGCGAGTGCCATTCTCATTTGCGGTGTACTATGTGAGAATAGTTGTTATTTAATGGTTCCACTTAAAGCTTTGTTTAATGGTTGATTAATCAGCGTTCTGTCTGTTTTATTTTAAGTTTAAAAGATAGAGACGAATGAATAAGCGGTCGCCAAGATGCTGCATCGCAGGGTGCTGTGAACTCGAATCTAACATAGGATAATTATTTGTGTTCTACAATTGTTGTGCGTCTGGAAGTACCTTGCATCTGTTCATTGTATGTTTTCTAAAAACTCAGGTATTGGTACTTAGTGTGAGTGAAATCTTATTAGAAATAACTAAAAAAGAAAGTTGATATTTTAAAAAGGAATTATAAAAGTATTTTGCGTCTAGCTAATAATTAAGTATATAAATATACATAATCAGCGGGAATCAAACTTCCTGCAATACACTTAACTGCTAACTTGCGTCACTGGACCACCGAGAATATAAGCCGGTATGGTGGCGCAGCTGTAGTGAATATGACTGCTGAACGTAAAATCTCAGTTTTGATTTCGAGGTCGGACACAGGGTAGATTAGGCTTTCTTTCAAAAAAATCTCAGTAGCTCCATGGAGTCACTATGCTCGACTAACAGCAATAGACTCGTCCCATATTAAGTCCTAAAACCTTAGCTGGCGAAATGTAGGTATGTAATATACCTCTAACTACCCTTCAGGAATATATGCACGAAATTTGAAAGTAATGCAATTTCAACTTTATTTGTGTGACTAAAAACTCTAATATTATATTTGTGTTAAGTATGTACTTGCAATAGGGTTTAAATTTATTAAATACAAAATACTCAGACGAGTCTCTGTTTTATTGAGAGTGCGTATGTATAATCATAATTAAATGGTATTTATGTTATATATATCTACCAGAATTGCACAATCACCTTCACATAGCAGCAAAAATATTCAATACCTCAAGACCCCAAAATAAAATAACTATTCACGATACTCCATAAATCACTACAACAAAACACGATCCAAGGTTAATTCCTGTTAAAATAAATAGGTACTAAAGAATCGGGACAATAAATTTCAAATATTAGTTACACCTCAACCAATGAGTGCTATTTGAAATGATAATCAAAATGGGTGTGCAGAACAATTAATTTTCAACTTTATTTTAAGATGATACAGTTGAGTTTTGTTTGGCTTATTTATGTGTAAAGGTTCAATGAACCCTCGCCCTGTGCAGGGGTGTGAATCTATTGTTTCGTAGATTATCTATTGGTGTTAAAATTATATTACATGGAGATAGTTTCATGTATTGATTAGCTTTTACACTAAACATGATGTATAATTTGTGGGTTTTAATAGCTATGGAGAAATTTACGACAACTCATTCATAGGTCTGTGGAATTATCACCTGTGCTTTCTTGTTTAAAGTATTTTGTAAGATAACATTATGGCTTTACGTTGTTAAAAGGTGACCAATGATTTAAAGTAACTAGTTAGTGAACTGACTAACTATTTTAAGTAACCATCATATTTTAAGTAAGCAACTTTGTTAAGTAGGTAAACATGTAGGAAAGCGGTGAACTTATTAGATTGTCCAATCCGAGCGGAACCTGAGATTTCACGGCTTATAATTGCCCCTGACCACAGTACATAAATATGTACTGTGCCCTGACGTAGCACTGTATAGTAGGCAGTTACTTTTTATAATATTATTATTTGATACTTTATTTGAGTTTTCTTTTTCAGGATATAAACGGAAATTTCAAATTTTTAATAATATGTTATCCATCCGAAAGTTCAGCATAATCGGTTTAGCTCTCAAGCAGTCAAGAGGCGACGAACGTACCGAAAAACTTTCCTCTTACATACCTATTTGTCAGTAAGACAAACACTTGTACAACATTTTTGATTTACAATTGAGGTCAACGACATTGTTCTCTATTAAGCTCCTGAATTGAAATATCCTGTACTTGTAAAACGTAGACTCTTCCGAGTGTTGTAGTCATCAATGGAGGCCAGAATTGTCACAGTTTTTATAATGACGACGTGTGTTTATAACCACAAAATTTTGATAAAGGGACAGATAACACTATAATGTGTATTTTGCGATATTGAATAAGGATCTATCGGTAGTTAATGCTTATTTAAAGAGACCGCATTCCTCGACAATATTTTTTTCCTTTATAAAGACAACATCAGCTCTAGATATAATTCCTGTGTCGCGGCGAATTTTCAAACATTGAAACAGCAACAAAGAACTTCAATCGGAGCGACTATTTGTGTATCGCACAACATTTTTGTTATAGAGATCGGACCTACAACATTCGGCGCATTGATATTTCCATTTGAGGATTGACTCCGCACTGACAGTGGGGGGCTACTTATAAATCCTATGTCGCGGAGATTTTACAAACATACAAACAACGGACACAAAGAACGACACTCGGAGCAGGTATTTGAGAATCACAACATTTTGTAGTGGAGATCGGACCCTCAACATTCAGCATATTGACAGTTCCGCTTGGGGATTGATCCCGCACTGACAGTAGGCGTAATAATTATTTCTTGGAAGCAATATACTGTCTGGAAATCTGCTTATCCATTAAGCAATACAATAGACTTTCTTCCAGGTATGTCGAATCTAAAACATAATTTGCGAAATTTATCTGCAATCTCTGCTACTCCTTCGGTGATAAACACGCGTGAATATACACGTGAACTAAGTAAAAGATTTTCGAATTCACAATAACATAAGATATACCGGCTCTACTTATGAATGAAGACTGATTGGTAATATATGTAAATTGTTACTCCCAATGAATATTATGCTATTTGTGAATATTGCCATTTTTCTGAACTTCATCTACATAACACAGTTCCGAATTTTGAATGTTGGCAGAATCGTATCTGATTTTTTCGACGAGAAGTCAGAGATCATATAAGTATATACACAAATGCTTGCGTGCATATCATCGAAGGAGAATACATAGGTGAATAAGCAGTATTTCGACAATTATGATTTTACGTCCCACTTAATAAAAAACAAGCTTATTGTATTCTACCGGGGACATGTCAGGCCTACTGGGGATTTTCTAACAGATAAACGAAATAACACTTAACCCGGTCTAAGAATCGAACTTAACATTGCGGAATTAATAAGTGAAACGTACACACAGCGGTACATCAACCTAGACTGTTTGGACTTTGAACTATTAGAAGTTGAACGCTGCAAATCGTGCGAGAGTGCGTTATATTTTTGTTACGCTCCATCCTTAGCAATACATCGACACCACGATGCACTGTCCCTTTCCGACAATTCTCTATTTTGTATGTAGCGTAGTTATGCGTATATAGGGTGTCTAACTTGATGTGTAGCCGTATGTACTAGTTAACTCGTTACTGTATATTTTAAATACGAATGTATTTAAAATATACAGAAACGAGCTTTCTCTAGCGATTTACCTACTTTTATGATTAATCCTCCACATCCATGGTTCGTAGCGTGGTATTACAATCCTATCACCTCCCTTAATAAATGGAAAACCTAATGCAAAAATATTTTTCATATCGGATTGGTAGTAACAAAAATTAGCGCGTACAAATCACTTCACTTTTATAATATTAGTATACACATAGAGGATAATTCGAATAAGTTAATGAAACTTATTCGAATTATCCCTTCTAAACAACAAACGAGACAATTTATATTTAAACAGGAATGTCTTAATTAAGTCGAATAAATGATAAGATTCCTTTGTGGAAGGCGTGCAATAATATTGGAGTATTCAATGTATGGAGTGTATACGTGAAACATATTTGTCACAAAATATTTTGCCAAATTCCTCGTGTCCGGCGCCGCCATATCCGATGTGCAATTGAATACCAGCATCGGGATTTACGACAATATGGACGCGTTATTTCAAAAAACATAATTCCATACATAACGGAACCTTATATCTTTTTCTGTACCCCTGACAACGTATTTGCGACATTTCAATATGATCGGTGGAGTACTTTAGACGTGAAATACGCTTTCACGTTCACAAACAAACAAATAAACAAAAATATATTAGTTAGGTTAGGTATGTTGTACTCAGTTTCAGTTCCAGCGACCCACCCACCATTCAATGCTGCGAGGTGGCACACCGTGGTAGGTTTAGTCGGTAGTACCCGGGACGATCCATCTTTTTCCGGGTAAGCCCGACATAACCTCTCCGCTCCTCTTCCCCGAGGTAAACCTCAATGCATTCTCACAGGTAAAAAAAGGTTACATTAGTACCAGTACATTTTTCTAGATAAAAGGAACCCTTTATCCTTTTCTATACCCCTGACAACGTGTGTGCGGAATGCCATTATGAACGGTGGAGTAATTAAGCCGTGAAAGCGTACAAACAAAGAAACTAACATTCGTATTTATAATATTAATTAGGATACGTAACTTATACTTGTACGGCTTAAGACAAGGCACGGTATAAGTTACATCCAAATATGTCTAAATGGTTAGCCATGAATGTGTAACAAACATCCAAAAAATTTTACATTGATGATATTAATAGACCATAAACTCACTCTGAATATCAATGAATGAGTTAGTAGAGATGTGTTACACCCACATTAACTACGTTTTAGGTCCAATGTGATTAAGAGTGAGCCTTGTGATCTTGTATGTTTTCTATTTGAAATGAAATGAAATGAAAAAGTTTATTTACCAACATAAACATACAGTACACAAACAATTAAATTATTTAAATAGAGGTGGTAAAATAGGCATCTGCGTCAGCTATTGTTGCAGTTTAACTGCAACGCTGGTATTCTCGCAGGCCTAAATTGGTATATTCCAAATATTCTATTCTATCACATACACACAACACCTTCTAGCCCAAACTAAGCAAAGCTTGTACTATGGGTACTAGACAATGGCTAAACATTAGAGATGTTACGGAGGTTCGATTCCGATTCCGAAAGTTCCGAACTTTCGATTGATTTTGCAACTTCGATTCCGATTTCGGTTCTGCTAAATTTAAATCGGAAGTTATATCGGAGGTCGATGCATAGCAGCGCGGGTGCGGTGTCCAGCGATCAGCGCGTACAGACAGGTTTATACGTATCACGCAGGGAACCTCCCTCCTCCCACGCCTATAATATAGTTTGTGTACAGTACGTCAAATAGCAATTAAAATTAGAAATGTAAAAAACTGTCCAAGGTGCTACAGGTACCCTCAATAATTTTTATTTTTATTTGTGCACATTATTCGCAAGAATTTTTCAGTTATTATTTAATTTGTCTAGGCACTTGTAACGTTAAAGATTTTAAATTCGATTGTTTTTATTTTCAACACCCAGTTATAACCTATCTGTATTATTTTTTGAACTAATAATAATAGAACTGATGGATAATGTGTGTAATTTTATTTTCTTAGACCTACCCCTAACATATCTTTCATTTGCCTCCGCTTCCGATTCCGATTCCGAGTTCGGTTCCGATTCCGCAAAACCAAATAAAATACTCCGCTTCCGCATTCGGTTTCGATATAATCACTTCCGTAACATCCCTAATAAACAAAAATATATACTTTTTATTGTAAATACATACATATTATACATAGAAACACCCAGACCAAGACAAAAATCCATGTTCATGCACACAAATGTTTGACTTGTGCGGGAATCGAACCCGCGACCTCAGGCGTGGCAGTCGGTTCCACTAACAACTACGCCATCGTGGTCGACTACATGATTAAATTGTTAAAGACGTAACAGAAAAATTAGGAGCATGCCCTACCCGGTAATACTGATAAACTAAGAAAATTTTATAAGTAAATAACTAACAATTACAAAGAAGAAGCGCAAAGTCCGAACAGAGATTCTCTGAAATTATAATCCTGTAAAGGTTTTAGGTTAACGCATCGATATACGGAGTTGCAATACTCCGTACAATAGCTAAAGAAAACCCTAGATCCATTTATATCATTTTTCTAAAGTTTGTTAGTTGAAGTGTTAATTAATTATTAATTAATATTATTCACTCACCGATTTTTCAGCAATCTCCTAAAAACAACTCAACTCAATTTCTATCCTATTTGATGTAATAGACAAACAAACAACGCATCATATTACAGCGAGGATAGTTCAAATCAAATTACATTAGATAATCTTATCCAACACTGTTACAAGGTAGCTATCATATTCCACTAAGGTCAAACCAAAATACTTCAATATACTTAATAATAATTCAGAACAATACACTTCGTGAGAATATGCCGTATCCATAAGTTCAGATTATTAACATCTAACTCAATGGCGCACCGGTCAGTATTAGAGGAAATTTGCCTGTGATACACATAATTGCACCCGGCGGGCATCGAACTGGCTACTGTACGGTATATCATTGCTTACTATAGAGCCTTAGGCTATATTGATGTTATGGTTTATTGACTACAGGGTTTCGTAGTTCATTAGACGGTATTTTATTGGGATTTGAATGCTGGGTTTTCGATTAATGGTAGCATAAATCTTAAGTTCTGATAGGCGTAAATTAGTGTCTGATCTGTCGTATTTTTTCGTGAATGTTTTGGAAAAACAGAAAGAATTTTATCCATATTTCTTTTACTTGATTTAAAGGTATTCCATACCGATCATAACTTCGTTTAACAATTCAAAAAACTAAAATACTATGCATGACTTAGCAAAGTTTCTTATCTAAAACATTCCTTTACCTAAAATATGCAACAAAAGCATTCACCAAATAACTTAAAAGAAACTAGTTTATTGCTGCCAACTTAGCGACAACCCTAGTGACATTGCGGCGGACTTTGATGTTTCACCGCGCAGTGAATTTGACGCCAATTGCACGAGCTAGGGCTGCCCCAAATGGTTATTTATTCAAATGCGTTTATTTGCTCGCGTTCAATTGATTGGAGGGTGATTGTTAGTTCGTATCGTCGATAGATTTGTACCATCAATGGCGTCCCAGTGTCAAGCAAGTAAATGTGTAATAGATTTATAGTAGAAATCTGTAGAACAAAAATAAATCTTTATGTTTTCCAAGTGGATAACTAATGTTCTAAAATAAATGTTTAATTATATTATTAAAACTAATATAACGTATTATGACAACGTCGACTTGTAATGTTGTGCATGATTAACTAATGTTTCTATCATTAATCTAATTTGTATATGGGACGCGTCATAACAAAAAGCATATAAAAATAAACGTTCCCATGAAAATTAAAACAACCACGCCAAAAAATTAAAGTAAAACAGTACTTTTGATTATAGTGATAGAAATCAAAATCCTTCAGCAGCATCCTCACTAATAACATAATCAAAGCTGACAATGATGACCTTTTTACATCTGTTTTGTTTAAAAATATCCGTCTTAAAAGGACTCATGTCCTAGCTATTAAACTTTTTTTCTTTATTTAGTCGTTGTCTGTCCCGTTTAAATTGGCCGCGACGTCGCCTGACGTACACACAAGCTTACTTTTTCCGTACATATCCTTATTTAAACGATTGACAACCCTATATCAAAGATGGTAGAGCTGCTTTTTGATCTTGTGACGGTACAAAAAGATTGACATATGGCAGTGGTTTGTTTTTTTGCGGTCATTTTCCAGGCAATCTATATTTTGCCCGGGTAATGAGGGGAATAAAATGTCGTAAGACAGATTGCTGCGTTTTGAATACAATGAACAGATTTTGATGTATGCAATGATTTAATCATTCTTTCTAAAGAGGATGATTAAACGGGGATTTAAAAGAGCGGCCCTGAGTTTTTCGCAGATATATTTTTATAGGCTTAGCCTGAACCTAAATGTGAATTTAGTAACTTCATTAAGATCACAAATTCACAATCTTTCACGTTCATAAGTCTTACTTCTAAATTAATAATTGATTTTTGATTTTGATGTTGACTTTTCCCTAATATTTATTTATTTACATCCAGCAATAATTAAAGTTCACACTAATGTAGTATGGAACTGCCTTTCTTGTTTGAATTAAATCATGTGTTTAAAGTATGAAATTAGTATTAAGAGTAGGTAATATATTATTTTATAAATTAGTATTATTGATATAATTAGGCTCTTTAAACAAGTTCGTTTCGCTTGATGCGGGCCTTAACGACGTAATTAATAAAAAAATACACGTCATACGCCGGATTGAGATTAATTTTGACATGGGGGCGTGAAACCGTATTTTCACGACCATGACAAAATTGGGTATGGCAGAACTAATTGGTCAAGAGCTCTTTATAACGTGGATTATGACGTAAAGGACTGCTGTCATCTTGTTGTTGATATCTCGAAATTTTTAAGCTTAATTTGAACTGCTGATCTTTTAAATCTTAATTTGATTTTTGCCCACTCGAATTTTGATTTTCTTTATCATGCACGAGGCTTTTATAAGTAAGCCCAAGAAAAATCAAAGTCACATTATATTTCGACCCAAACTAATGATCTGATTCATCATAAAGATAAAGAGATAATATTAAAACGCTTAAGCTTTTTAAGATTGACCCCTTTAAATTTATAAATATTATACCCTACGTCTTGTGGTCCAAGCCATGGCGGAAGTTCACGCTTACACTTAGAGCAGACCCTAATCCAAGATTCAATCTTCTGGTAGTGCTGTTATTGGATTTATTAGTCAGCAAAATTCTCAGTTGCAGCAAAGATTCGAGGAATGTATTTGACGTGTGGTAATCTGTTTAACACCTATTACGAGTGACCTGGAACTGACTAAAGATAGAAAAAACAAATACCCACCATATATTCGAATAGCAATATACATACCCCCAGATCAATTCGTAACTAAAAAATTTATTCTCAATAATAATATATCTATATCATGAGTGTACGACTAAGCCCACCCAAATCGGAATCGAATCCCGACTTGACAAAAAGTCGGGATTTTGAATTGCCAGCTGGGGTTTCTATTAGAAAAAGGAAGTCGCCAGAATGTGAGATAACCGCACTTCAACAAGATCTCGCCGAATCCTTGTCAACTCACCGCCGTGAAATATCTATAACACTCGCCAAGTTCCAGCAGGATATTATGTCATCTTTTAAAGAAATGTTCGACAAACAGATTGACAATATAAATAAATTACACGACGACATCAAAGACATTAAATGCGATATTTTTACTCTAAAAACAGACTATGATAATCTCGTCAGAGAAAGGGATGTGTTAATGGCTGATATATGCACACTGACCAAGAGGAATGATTCTGTGGAGACCAAACTGACTGATATACAGAAGGAAATGTTAGCAAGTAAAACCTCTATTGACTTGCTAACCGAACAGCTCCGTACAAAAGACCAAGTCAGCCGGTTAAATAACTTAGAAATCACGGGCATTCCTATAACAAATGGGGAGAATTTACATAACATCTTGTTTACACTAGCTACGAAAGTGGGTTTTTCATTAACCGAATCAGATGTCGACTATGTGCACCGCGTTAGACGCTATCCACAGCCACCGAACAGTGATAGTCGTGATGTCAGCAATATAACGACGACAGTGAAAAACGCCTCACAAATACCCAACATCGTTGTACGATTCACTCGCCGCCAACGTAAACAAGACTTCCTGGCGGCGGTGCGCGCGCGCCGGGGTCACCACCGTCGACCTGGACATCAACGGCGCTGCGCGGCCTGTCTTCGTAAACGAACATCTCGCTCCACATAACAAAATTCTATACAGCCAGGCACGGAAGGTTGGCAAAGACCTTGGTTACAAGTATATTTGGATTAATAATTGCAATATTCTGCTACGTAAACAGGATTTAGGGAAAGTAATTCATATTGCCAATACAAAAGACTTATCGAAAATAAAATGACTATCTACGTGTTTTGAGTACAATAGTATCAGTATAAACCTTATTTGTCACATATTAATTTTAATCTATATAAAACATGTTTCGATTGTACAATATATCCCCGAAACATTCATGTCTTGTTTTGTATTACAACATAATTTCTCTTTGCTAAAGATATATCAATGTAGTCTCCGTAAAACGATTAAACGCTACATATTATGTGTATTAATAATAATTATTAAAGCAGATCAATCGGGTCAGTTAATTATAAGCCAAAGTTGTGTTAAATTTATAATAATCTTGTTGTTAATTGTAGTGTGGCGGTGCAAAACGAGTACAAAAACACCGTTATGTAACACTTTATTGCTAATTGTCGCGCATAACATAGTTTACATACCTAGTACAATATGTCTTCTAACTCTTTAGTGTCTATTTATTATCAGAATACTAGGGGTTTGCGAACGAAATCTCATGACTTTCTTTGTAATGTATTAAATAGCGATTATGATATTATCGTAATAACCGAAACATGGTTGAATGATAGTTTTTATACTGCGGAATTTTTTGATAACCGTTTCGAAGTATTTAGATGTGACCGTGATCGCGCTGCAAGCGAGTGTTCGCGAGGCGGCGGCGTATTGGTGGCGGTGCGCCGCGAGCTGTGTCCCAGCGCGCGGCCAGACTGGTGCGCACCGCCGCCAGCCGACGAGCTGTGGGTGAGCGTGCCGCTGCGCGGCCGCCCGCCTGCCACACACTGCGCTTCGCCGTCCAACGTTAATCGTTACTTCTTACATATTGCCTGTACGTACATACCGCACAGTGTTCGACATCAAACTTTATTAACATCTTTCTTCAATCAGACATGTGATATTATTCAGCAACATCCTGATGACTTATTTTTGGTATTAGGTGACTTTAATGTGAGTAATGGATCGTGGTATTACGATGACGATACTAGCAGTATGAAAATTGAAACTACTAATGATCAGTTATCATGTCTCACTATTGATTTTATGAGTTTATCATTATTGTTACAATATAATTCGCACCTCAATTGTAATGATAGAATTTTGGACTTAGTTTTCTGCAGTACAGTTTGTCACATTAACACTTGTGATCAACCATTGGTACCTGAGGATGTCCACCATAAGGCCTTATCTATTGAAATACCGTTATGTCTTCCCGAAACTTTAGTCAATAATACATATACAAAGAAAATGTTTTTCCAGGCGGATTACGAGTTAATTCGTAATAAACTCAGATCTATTGATTGGAATACCGCATTTGCTAAAACTGATGGCGTTGAATACAGAGTTCAGTTTTTCTATGACAATATAAATAGTATTATAGATACATATGTTCCATCCCGTACTGTCCATAATAATAATAATAAATTTCCTCCATGGTACAACCGCGCTCTTATAAAACTTACTAGAGAAAAGCGCAAGTATCACAAAAAATGGAAAACATACAACAACCTAAATGATTATAGAACTTTCTCCCTTTTTGGTCATATGTTAAATCAAAAACCAAAAGCAATGACATACCGCATGAAATGACTTTTGATGGGAAAATAATTACCACGGGTACTGACATATGTGACACATTTAACAAATACTTTCATTCGGTATTTGTTAAACCTCCACCCACTGATAACTCCTATAGAAATAAACCTTTTGACTTATCTTTATCTAGTATAGATACGAACACCGTAAACCTCTCTGATGAAATTATTCTCAAGCACCTAAAAACCGTGAACATTCACAAAGGGCCTGGTGCAGATCACATTCATCCTCTATTTATTTCCAAATGTGCCAACGAACTACTCACTCCCGTTGCTGACATTTTTCTTTTATCCATCAAAACGAGTGTATTTCCTAGTATATGGAAACGCGCGCTTATAACCCCAATACCTAAGAACACACAAAAAGAATTAATTACCCAATACAGACCCATTTCTAAGCTTTGTGTCTTAGGTAAAATACTTGAAAAAATCGTAACTAGTGAAATATCGTATACTGTGCGTAACCAAATCACTGAAAACCAACATGGTTTTATTAAATCTCGAAGTATCGACACTAATATGACTATTTTTACTGACTTTCTTCTTCGTAACATGGATAATGACAGTCAGGTGGATGTCGTGTACACCGATTTTTCGAAAGCTTTTGATAAAATCAATCACGATCTGCTCCTTATGAAGCTTTCAAGACTCGGTGTGCACGGCGACCTCCTAAGGTGGATTGAGTCATATATACGTAATCGTACACAGGCCGTTTGCTTAAAAGGATATTGTTCTAGTTTCTTAACTGTTCCCTCAGGCGTTCCCCAGGGATCCCATCTTGGTCCTGTTCTCTTTTCTCTGTACGTTAATGACTTGGGCGATATCTTAAAATACAGCCAACATTTACTTTACGCTGATGACACAAAAATTTATAGAGTAGTAAAAAATGTCGACGACTGCCTTATGCTACAGTCCGATCTCGATTCACTAGCCAAATATTGTCACGATAATCAACTTTTTATTAATGCAGACAAATGTCACATTATTAGTTACACGCGAAAAAAGTCACCATTTCACCATAATTATACGTTAAATGACTGTTATCTAAAACGTGAGAAAAAGATCAGGGATCTCGGCATAATAATGGACGATAAAGTAACTTTCAATCACCATATTGATAGTATAATTACTAAAGCTTACAAGAATCTAGCATTCATTAATAGAATTACTAAGCCCTTTCAGAAAACCATAACTCTAAAAATTTTATACTTTGCATTTGTCAGGTCCATCCTTGATTTTGGCTGTATTGTTTGGTCGCCTTATTTCAGTTGTCATATTGAACGAATTGAAAGGGTTCAAATGATATTTTTAAAAATCCTCAGATTTCGGTCTAACATTCAAAATGAACCATACAATTTAACGCTCAAAAAGCAAAATATGCTAAGTCTTCGAGACAGACGTAAACTTTTTGATATTTCTTTTCTCTTTAAAATTGTCAATAGTGTTATAGATTGCCCAAAGTTACTTTCTAACATACATTTTGTTAGCAAAGTTCGCCTCCCCGTTCGGTCTAATCGTACATTGCAATTGTTTGCACCACCTCAACTGCGAAAGAATTATACCCGTAACTGTTTTTTGTCCCGCTCTTTAATTCTATACAATAAGGAATTTATAGACATTGATATCTTTAACACCTCTTTGGTATGCTTTAAAAAGAATGTCATAGAAAAATTAAAGCAAACATAAATGTATAATTGTACCTATATGCAATTGCTTAATCTTCTTCTTCGTCTTAGCCTTATAGGTTTGTCGTTATTTCATTGTATTTAATCAAAATGTATTATTGTTTATATTTACTTTCTATTATCTATTTTTTTATTTTCTAAACCTTACCATATTCAGCATGTCAACGAGCTTAAAAATTATATTTGCATGTATGTATATTTTCGGCACTATTTGTCTGCAGAGTGTGTATGCATTCCTATATGTATTATTATTATATTGACTGTTTGTGCCAAAACAAAATAAATAAATAAATAAAGATAGATCTAATACACCCGTATTATATGCTTTTTATCTTTAGCCAGCTGTTTTTCTATACTAATGTAGTGTGTGACGCGCCTTTCCTACTAAGTAGATATATATTAATTAACTTCATTGTATTTGAAGCATTATAGCTCTGACTTTACACGAAGTAACATCTTTTATTTCATAACCTAACGCCCAACATTGCACTAATATTATAAGGAGAAAAGATTTTCTTTGTAAGAACTTAACTCAAAAACGACTTAACTGAATTTAAAAATTATTTTACCAATAGAAAGCTATAGTATCACTGAGTTAAATAGCCCAAATTTTATTAAAAAGATAAGACTGTTACTAACATAACCTAAAAACAGTTTATTGCCAGTTCTTCTCAATGGTTCTACGCCATTGGTATACTGAACATGGCAACGGGTACATATAAATGTAAATTCACATTAATAAGTGTACCTTTGACGTTCACAAGTGTTACATTGTGACCAATATGAATAAACATATTTTTGGATTTGATTTTGAACACATTGCACAAAGTCAAAAGTCGCAACAAAGACACGAAACACATGCTCTATCCTATACAAGATCAAGATAATAATCCCTAAAACTAATCTATTATAACGATTTGGAAATCATAATATTAACGCACTATTGTGGCGGTTGGCCTTCGAATATCGTGCGATGAATGGGGTCGTGATTGAGAAATATAGCCTTAGGAGCGATGAGCATAATTGTTACAAATGACACTATGCCTTTTTGGACTCCCATAGATCTAATGTTGTTTATGGAAAGTTTATGCTAGTTATTACAAGTGTTTACGTAGTCTGCGCGGGTGGTATGATATTAGGATGATCGAATCTTGAAAGTCAAAACATTGCATTATAATCCAAGAATTTATACATAGCGGTTAAGTAGTCATCTCACCATTGTCAGTGCATCGAATGTTATGAGTTTGATGCCAGAAAAAAATGTTGAAGCACAAAAAGTCCTCTGTGTCCATTATATGAATTTTTGACAAGTCCCTGCGACAAAGGGATTATTCTAAGTGCTGCGTAATTTCTATATGAACAAACTGTTACCTCGACGATCTCGTGGCATAAGTTTGTATGTGATCTGTGTGGGTTTGGTGACTGGGCCTCGCTGTTATTCAATTTCTTTATTAGGTTAATCTTAATTGTAGCTGTTTATATAATAATATATTCTCGGTAGAGGTTAATAGTCTCACTCCATATATTAAGTAGGACTTTAAAATATAGCTGACAAAAAGCAGGTGAAATACACCATACCCACTATTATAACCCGTCGGAAATATGCAAATGACCCTGTGTATTTAAATCAAATTCAATGGCTATTGTAATTATTTGCAAGCATTGTATTAAAAAAATCTCTACTGAAAATCAATTTCCCGACATAATAAGTACGAATAACACATTCCATTGAAGAGTGTACACTCGAAAAACAATTTTAAAACATCAATTTGAGAGCAATGGACAGTTTTGTAAAATGCTACCGGAAATCGAAGCATTTCGGCATCGTTTGGGAAGCAAGACAGATTGACAGCTCCCAAATTAAAGTTTATTATATTAATTTAATACTGTGTAAGGCTGGACATTTTGTTCGTTGAAATACATTTTGATATTTTGTTGGATGCTATTGAGTTATATCGTAGTTATATTGACGTTTATAGTTGGTTGGTTGGTTGTGCTCGGTATATTGACGAAAAACGATCTTTATCGAGGTTAGCCTTTTGATGGGTGATCGTTACCTAAAGGAATTGCTTGTTTTATAGGTATAAGACACATAGTAAAACAAAAGCAACTTGGTACTTGCGTTTACGTTCTTGATAAGTAAATTTATCCTTTAAAATATGTTGAATTGACTGACACTGGTGCAGTGATTTTAGTAATCGCCTTGTCACTGTCGGATATCCAAGTGCTATGGGTTCGATCCCACTGAATGAAAATTTGTGTAAAGTACAAACAAATTGTTCTGGGTATTAAAGTCCTTTGGGTACTTTTAACTTTTTCTTTATTTTTAGAATTTAGTTTTATATGGACAGTGACATATGACATAATGACTGCAACACTTGGTATGTAGATAGCTGGAGACCTGGATTCACACAGGCTACTTTTTATTCCGATATTCCTACGGGGAAAAACTAGTGAGTTGTAAAATACTGAAATTATAAGTTCATGGCGATTTAAAAGAGTGGCTTTAAGTTTCTTGCAGACATCTTCTCATAGACTCACTCTTTTGCCTGAACCTTGCAACTAACTTAAATGTAAATTCAGTAAATGTAAAAAACTCACTAACCCCTTTGACGTTCATAAGTGTTACCTAAGTGAATAAATGATTTTTGACTTTGACTTACGTTTGTTAAGTCTCCACTAACACAGAGATTATGTGAGGTCACTTACTTTCAAATTGGCATCAGAAGCGACGTTGTACTTTCACATACCTGCAATTAGAAAAAAAAAATTGTAGTCATATATTCCTTTATATTGTTACGTGTATAGATATACACGTAACAATTTACCCTTCATGTAAGCAACCAGAAAATGTCAGTATAATTACAGTATTAATAGGACATGGATTGCATGTAATTCTTGAACGATTCAAGAATAATGCATTATAATAGCGCGGGATAATTATGGTTAGATGTATTATAGAAGAATCTTAATTTATTGTACATAGATTATTTTAGTTTACATTAACATAAGTATTATGTAATAGATATCATTACGAACAATAATGACTGCATCGATTGGCAGTACTGCCGATCTAAGGAAAATAGACATATATGCCAATAATATATATTTTATACAAATGTATTGGCGGATGCGTCTTTTTTTACCGCTTCGAAATAAATAATAAAAAAAATTTGAAAAATTTAGCTACCTTTTTTAACAAGAAGAAGAAACAAGACAGTTGCTTTTAGCGATAAAGCTACCAGCATATGTCTTTGTACATAATATAACATAGTTTCATGCCTGTATCAGATGGGGTAGGCAGAGGTGCCTAACACCTACATTACGTCAACCATTTTAGGTCCCATTAGAGATCAAGTCTATTACCGTCTGGCAGGCACAGCTCCAGACTCCATGCGGCTTATGAGAAAAATCTAATAATGATTGCCCGACCTAGGATTGGATTTTTTACGAACCTAGCAACTAACATAAATGAAAATTCAGTTACTTCATTAAACTTCATAACAAAATACTCATAAACTTTGACGTTCATAAGTTATTTCTTTGTTTTTACCCGGCGAAGCCAAAAAGAAGGGTAATGATTTTGGCAGTCTGTGTATGTATGTTTCACCGTAGCGCCTAAACTACTAAACCGATTTTAATGAATGAGCTGTTAATAGATTTGTAATAATAGCCCGGGTGACATAGGCTATATAAATGTTACGAAAAAGTATTAAATAAAAAATTAAGTTTATAAAACTACAACCCCACTATGTAAAAGGGTCTAAAAAAGACGAAACAACGTAGTTGGGTTATAGTCTTTTAAACTTTATTTTTTATTGTTAAAAATGACAAAACCTGCACTAGTAATAATACCCGTGTCGCGAAGGACTTTACAAACATACAAACTATAGACACAAAGTACATCCAGACAACCATTTGTGGATCACACAAATGGTTGTCCCGTGTGGGATTCGAACGCACAACACATGGCTCACTGGTAGCGGCGAGGCCGAAACTTAAACTACTAAGCTTTCCGGTTGTGACCTAAATGAATAAATTCTTCTTATCGTGTCGGGCTCGATGGCGTAGTTAGTGTAACCGACTGCCACGCCTGAGGTCGCGGGTTCGATTCCCGCACAAGTCAAACATTTGTGTGCATGAACATGGATGTTTGTCTTGATCTGGGTGTTACTATATATGTATGTATTTACAAAAAAAGAGTATATATGTATGTTTATCCATTGTCTAGTACCCATAGTACAAGTTTTGCTTAGTTTGGGCTAGATGGTGTTGTGTGTATGTGGTAGGATATTGTTATTATTATTATGAGTTTTAAATGGTTTTAGCCCAGTGCTCAGCAACGCGAATCGCATTAGGCATTGCTTAGTATATAGCTCGTGGGACACGTCAGCAAATGACTCATTGTCTGTGGGGATGCACCGCAGTCGCACTTGGGTCGATATAACGCCACCTAGACATATTATCCTGAGATCTGTGAACCTGGGTACGTAACCTGTTTAGTGCCTTCCAGGTTGACCATGGAAGTTTATATCCCAGAGGTAACTTGGTTGCCGTTGGGATGAAGGTAGGGATGGAGATTTTTGACTTTGACTTTGAACCTAAGACCTCACGCATAGTCTGATTTATTTATTAACCGAAGCTTAGTAAAGCTTAGTCGAGTACTGTTTATGCTCTGCGTAATCCCAAGGCATAGATAATTCAGTAAACAATGTACAGTTTCAAACTGTGACTCCAGAGTACATGGTCGCTTCGGATCAGATAAGAAACTGTTAGCTGACTGCTAAGGAAACGCAAATGGCACACCTGCGATGTTATATACAGCTAGTTGGGTAAAGGCCACGGCAGACAGTGCCACAGAATAGATAGATACAGAATAAGCGATACTCTTAAACATATACGTTAAAACAGCGATTTTTGAATTCTTGAATGGCGAAAAACCAGTGCCACAAAATACACAGATACAGAATGATGATGCTCTTAAACAGATGCATCGGTACAACGATTTCGGATCGCTGGAAAAATGGTTTACATACATTGTCGTAAGCCTTAATCTCAGAGAGGTTTAATAGAATATTACACCAATATTTCGGTCGTGATGATATGATTTTAGTTCATTCCGCCATTAATGCCGTCTACCATACACAGTTCCAGATGCCATGCTGTTACTATGAAAGTTTTTACAAGGAAAAATCCTTGACGACACTTTATTCGATCCAGGTATTGAACTCGAAACTTAACGATAATCAAACAAAAAGCACATTATAGATGTAATTTTGCATCAATTCGCTCTAGTTTTCAGTTATGTTTAATTTTCATACCAAATTTCATAAAAATCGGTTTAGCAATTTACCTTAAAGTTAACACAAACAGGCCAACTCTTAGATACATGATGTATATTAATTCTAGCCGTACTGCTAACGCTATATTCTCTGTGCGCAATATGCCTCACAAAAAACTAATATGTACTACAAACTAGTAGCTTACACCTACACACACAAACATAGAAACTACAAATACAGACACACACACACAGAGAGAACAAGAGAAACATTTAAAGCCTCACAATTCAATGTCAACTATTGAGTTATTTATGAAACCACAAAGTTTAACATTATGATCCTCTTACAGAGGCCGCGTTTACTTAAACTTGGCTTTTAGCTTAATACCAAGTTTCATTAACATTTGTGGCTATTATAGGAATACTTTGAGAAACTAATACTATACATTTTTGGTCGACCTTCGTTTTCTATAAATAAAGGATGAAATCCGAAATTTTAATTTAAAACCGTCTTGTTTGAAGACATGAAAAGCAAGCCGTTGTTAACTGTTCTTCTTTTTTAAAAGTCTACGTCACTTGGAATTATTGCTGTATCGCGAGGGACCTTTTTTACAAACATTCGAAAATCGGACACAACTAAGACCCAGACTCGGAACTATGTGTGGCTCACACACATTTTTGTTTCGCCATCGAATCCACAACACTCGAAATAGTGGCAATAGCAAAGCGATCACTACTTTATTGTCATTCATCTCACCTTTATATCACTTTTATTAGCGTCAGCAACGCGTAAGTGATATTTATTAATTTTTCATGGAACACCAATAGCATTATCACTATTTTTTACAATAATATTATGTAGCATACAGCCATTAATAGGTCCTCACTTATAAGCTATATAGTACATATAAAAAAATGTGGAACACAATACTAGAAATAGCTAAAAATTAATTTATACATAACACTTATACTAATTTTGGAAAAATCTTGGCTAAGCAACCGTCTCATTGTCGCCTGTTTTGCGTTGAAAATATCAATCGCTTTATACATTAC
The DNA here is from genome assembly GCA_963675205.1 of Catocala nupta. Taxonomy (NCBI): domain Eukaryota; kingdom Metazoa; phylum Arthropoda; class Insecta; order Lepidoptera; family Erebidae; genus Catocala; species Catocala nupta. The sequence continues at coordinate 11,010,905 of OY776104.1, forward strand.
ATTGAGGGTTTTACCTGCCCGCCACATAAAACTATTTTGTCGATTGTTTGTTGATGCATTAGGTAATATATATCCTTGGTAATACAAGCGATCATAAGCTTAGTTGGTAAACGATTACCCTAGTCACCGTAGACCAACAGAATGGAAGTAGCTTCCTTGCCCAAAAAAATCTACTTACATCAACCCTCAAGTAATTTTTGACACTATTAATGACAGCGTTAAGTTCATAATCAAACCCTTTCTACAACAAACTTTCAATTACTAAATCCCAATCAGTTTACCGGTACAGTCAGCAAAGATCATCAATCATGACGTCATAGTACAGTCAGCATGCCAAACAAAGGCAATAATTATATGTTAATTTGTATCTGAGAGCGGATGCTGCGAGTATAAATCTTAGGGAATTACCTTGTACGGTTTGCGGAATATAACGTTGAAATATGGTTCGTTTTGTTATTAAAGTAATGCTGTTAAGAGGGATTTATGTCGTGTATGTTTGTGTTTAGTAGTTTTATAGTCATAGCTGTTATTGCTGTAGCTTTAACTTTATATATTATCATACTTAATGACCTCGAGGTTGGGTAGATGAGTATTTAAAATTTAATCACATAAGCGAAGGTTAGAAAGCCTTTCGATGTCTCTCGAGCACATTTTTAAGCTCCGTGCAGTCTCAGATATGTTTTTGAACAAGGTAACATCTCTAATTTTGCCGGTCCGGGAATCAAACTTAAGACTACAAACAGAAACTTAAGCCACTGGGGCAAGAATGCAATGTAGCTTTTAATATAGGTCAAAGTATTTTATCATCTTTCGGTTTACTGTCAATTTTACTTTACTTCTATTTGATGCTACAAAACGTTTAAAGCACATAGCATCTATATGTACATACATCCAGCGGCGACAGCGTACACCTTAAACCAGCGAGCGTGTATGAGGAATGTTATGAAAGTGAATGAAGCCAGAGAAGTGTGTCAGGATCGTAGCAAATGGAAATCCGTAGTCTCTGCCTACCCCTCTGGGAAACAGGCGTGAATTTATGTACGTATGTATGTATCCAGCGTAAACACTACTTAAATTGGACTTGAACCAATATCAATATTAATTTTATCGCTATCTAATACCAAAAAAAATCAGTATGTCTTGTTTCTATCCGAAAGACAGCCGTTTCAGCGTGACCTTAAAATTAATAGTAATGTAACTAATCCGTAATAGATACCACGATTTTCAGATAAACCTCTTCAATCAAAAAGAAAATTGATAAAACTAAATCTCAAAGAAATTGTCATTGAACTAGAAATCTTTACAAAACATTCCTTCTACAAAAGTACGCTTATGAATACAAGGCAATAAACATCAAAGCAACCGATTTATTTCTAGTATTTGTAGCTGCTGTAAGAAATAAAATTCAAAGAGCTGAGGCACATAATAATTCAAAATGGAATGAGAAACCTTCGATACATAGTGTATACCCTGCCTCGCTACAGCGCATTACCTTCCCCGATTACGTACAGGAACCGTAGCCATGATGAATAGCCGGAAGTCACCGGTGCTCAAACATTACTGTCTATTGCTATAGCTCTTTGTTTGAACGCATTTAAAATACGACCCCGTCTCGGAGTATTGACGTTTTTCATATCCGTGTATTTTGTAAATGCGCGCGGTAATGTTTGTTGGAGGCAAGCAGTTTTTTGGAGATTTTGTATGTATATAGTTACTTCGGAATTGATTCTTATGGAATCGAATACAATAGGAGTAACAATAAGAAATGTTGAGTGAAATCAGAGCATCATTCTCTGATTAAATTTTTAGTTTTGATACTATAACTAATATTATATTCTTAATAACAACGAAGCCGAAATATAAAAAGTAGGCATTCAGTAACAGGTATGTTTCCTTTTTATTAATTGTTACTAGTTTTCTTATCAACGTTCTATGATAGAATGCTTGTGTTATGAATGTTATGATTGGTTTCACGTCGATAGTGCACGTCGGTAGGATTCGAATTCACAACTTCTGGACCGCAAGGCCAATGGCTTATCCATTGAGCTATCGCCAGTTAGCATTAAACACAGAAAATTAACGAAAGCAATTTAATAACGATACGCAAACTTGCGAAAAATGACTACAATTGACATATCGATCGATAGCGCCAACATATTATTCATTAAAAACATTAGCTATTTTATTAACAAAAATAAATAAATAATAATAATACAAATAATTAGTTGTAATATAATAATTTGGCTATTGATACAGGTATCGTGAGAATGGGCCTATAACCATCTCTATTCATTATTCATTGTATAGATAACTAATTCTTTCCACAATGATGCGTTACCTTGCATTTTCATATTGTTAAGGCAATGATTGTTCGTTATTTTTATAATATAACTTCCACCCACGACGTCACTTGTGTTCATTCAAATATTCAGGCAGCCAATATAAATCAGTGAATTATGCCCTCGATTCTGTAATATAGATTCGAGACGGGCGAAGTATTATTGCATTTTCTATCAAACAATTCTGAGTAATAGCTCGGCGATAAACTCGATGCTTATTATGTGCCACTTAATACTATAGGTGAAGAATTGTGGGTAATACGCATAGGCTTATCGTTTTGGGAATACAGGCGCATGCGTGTATACATGCATAATAGTTATATAGACAAGCTATTCATAAATCTATACTCATATTGTAAGCTGAAGAGTTTGTTTATTTATTTGTTTGGTTGAACGCGCTACTCTCAGGAACTACTGGTTCAAATTAAAAAATATTTTAGTGTTGGATAGCCCATTTATTGAGGACGGCTATATAACATCACGCTAGGACCAATAGGAGCGGAGCATCAATAAAAAATGTTGCAAGAACGGGCAAAAATTCTCTTATGTGAAGCAGACGAAGTAGCGCGGGTCAGCAAGTATAAAGTATATTGAGTACCTATTTAATCCTAACCTGGGCTACATTTTCAAATATACTTCATTGCATATGTCATGAATACCTGGGTTTGCTAATGAGAATTTCCTAACAAAGAAACTTAATAACATTTTCCTTGACACATGAATCTAATACTTATGATCGCTCATGTTTGCATCATGTCATCATGTTTGAATTCGAAGGCACGGATGTCGTGGTGGTTTAAGTTAAGTTACGTCGAATGTTGGGGTTCGAATCCCACACGGGACAAAAAAATTTATGGTATAAATGGTTGTGCCGAGTCTGGGTGTTCTTTGTGTCCATTGTTTGAATGTTTGTAAAGACTCCTGCGACAAAGGAATTATTCACAGTGCTACTGGATTTAAAAAAAATGTCTCGTGCTTCGGGCCGAATGAAGCAATAGATACAAATACAATATACATATTTTATGTTTGTACCACCTGTTAAACATAGTGGCATTGCAATGAAGAATACTGAATACTGAGTTATTTTCATTATTGTAATACATCTTACCCTTAACCTTTATCCCTGGATGAATTGCTATAATTACAAACTTACAGCTATGATATTCAAGGATTTTATCATAATTACGTCTCATTACATCCAACTATACTATAATTGACAATTATTAACATGTGGCATTCATATATAAGACGTCAATGACGTGGTTATTCTAACGCTATAACAGCTAGGGCTGTCAAAATAGAATATTCTAGACAATATTTCTATCTTAAAGCTTAGTGTATTTAAACATGTTGGTATTTGTATATTAACAATAAGAAAGTGGCGTTAGCTTAATGGTTAAAGCATGGGCGATCGAGAGGTCGTGTGTTTAACCACTAACCCATTATACTGTTGACGTAGAAGACACTACTAACTTCAATATTTCTTATAGACTTAGCTAGAAGGCTTACGGAGAATACTAGTAATTTGTGAACTAAATAAATAGTAGTCCTTTAAAAAATATAATTAGACACATATATCAGAACAATAATTCTGATATGGCCTCTTGTCCACTTTTTCTTTGTCTAATTAGCCTTTGGATTAGTTTTCTCAAGAAACTCGTGCTTTTGGAGATCCATGTTCCACTAATTATGCTAATAGATAGACAGTCAAAAGTATGCTATGCTAATAGGTATAGCTTGCACTTTTTAATATATATATTTTATTTTTTTATTCATTTTTCTGAACGGCCTTCAGTTCTACTATAAAACATTTCAAGGTTATCTATTAATTACCGGTCATCCTGTATTTCAGCATGTTTTATTTTTATTTATTCAGAGATTTATACACTATACGAAATCTTAATAAAATCTAGTCTTAACCCATCGTGTGTCAACCCTAATACCGACATATTCTCGACAGAATAATAGCCGTATAAGCAATTTTCTTTAGTGTACAGAATAGGAATTTTCCTTCATAATTACATGAAAGGGTTATAATATTAGCTGATAAGTATAGGATGATGTTCTTCCTCGAGTGTTAATTGCAGGTCCATATAAGGTCCATCAATAGTAGTGCCAATTAGTGGTTTCTATCGGTCGTATAAGAGAGGAGGCTCGTGCCCACCAGTGGGACGCTAATAGGTATATGATGATAAAAGTTATGGTAAGTGATGGGCTGGGACTTTACAGCACATTTTCGTCGTTTGGCCCCCATTCTTCGGGGCGCTGCAGGTGCGCTCGCGCGCCTGCTGCCCAACCTTGGGGGGCCAAACACCTCCTGCCGGAGGCTCTACGAGGGGGTCGTGCGGTCCATTGCCCTATACGGGGCCCCAGTTTGGGCGGACAACCTGACGGCCCGCAACATCTCGGCGCTTCGTGCACCACAGCGCGCCATGGCCGTCAGGTTCATTAGAGGATACCGCACGATCTCGTTCGAGGCTGCGAGCCTCCTCGCCGGATCGATGCCATGGGACCTGGAAGCGGCGCTCCTGGCGTCGCTCTATCGTTGGCGCCAGGAGGCGCTAGCTCGGGGCGAAGGACCTGTTTTTCCCGCTGTCGAGGCGGCAAGGTCCGAGCTCCGCCAGGTCCTAGTGGCGAATTGGAAGGAGCGACTTGTGCACCCCAGTGCTGGGCACGCCACGATCGTGGCGGTAAGTCCCGTTTTTGAGGAGTGGCTGGAGAGGCGGCATGGCGCCCTCACCTTCCGGCTGACACAGGTACTGACTGGCCACGGTTGTTTTGGCCAGTTCCTGTGTCGTATACGCCGGCAAGAGACGCCCGGTTGTCACCACTGCGGCGACTGCCGCGACGTTATAGAGGACACGGCGCTGCACACTTTGGCGATTTGCCCCGCCTGGGCATCGCAGCGCCGTGAGTTGATCGCGGCAGTCGGATCGGTTGTCCTCTCGCTCCCGGCCGTAGTTCAGTCTATGGTCCGGAGTGAGAGGTCGTGGAACGCCGTCGCCTCCTTCTGTGAGGAAGTAATTTCCATCAAGGAGGCGGCGGAGCGGGAGAGGGAGCGTTTGAACCCTCTCCCCAACCGCAGAGCCGGGCGCCGGAGGGCGCGCGATGACCTCCAGCCACCCTGAGGTTTGACCTGGGGGTAGCGGGCTTTGTGGGCCTGCCCGCTATCCGTTCAGCACCAGGTCCGAGAGGCGGCGTGCGTGTTCCCACGCGCGCCTCTGTGTCGAGTCCGTCTCCCCTCTAGGGGGGAGACAGTAGGGTTTTTATAATGTCGGAAGTGCCTACTTTGGGTAGGTATTTTGTGTAGTGGCCTGCCGTTTCATACGGCGGGCCGAAACCTCGGCGGGGTCGCGACCGCATGCGAAAGCGATTCGCGCGGCCCCGCCGATAGTGGTTTTGTTGAGGAACACCGTGGTAGGTTTAGTCGGTATTCCGGGAGGTACATTATTTCTTTTCCATCTTCTTTTACCCCGGCGAGTCCGACATAATCCCTCCGCCCGCCCCCGCGGAGGGATATGCGTCATTGCATTCCCCCACGTAAAAAAAAAAAAAAAAAAAAAAGTGATGGGCAATTTATACTATCCATTTCTGTTGCCTCTTGTTCTTAGATGAAGTCATTTTTAGAGGTAAGAATATTTTTTAAATTCTATAATCTACAATTCTGCACTAATATGATAGAGAGAAAAAAATTGATAGATTTGTTTGAAATTTTTTTTCTCTTTATTTAATTTAGGGTCTTTTATATTATTTAATACATGGCAGTCCTACCGTACCTTATTACAAGATTATTCATAATAATTAACAAACTTAACCTAATTAGACTTAAAACGAAGACTAATAAATCTATACAAACTTTCAGCAGCACTGGACATTGGCATAGACAACATTTCTTGAAAACAGCCTGTATTATTCTTATCTATTCTTAAATTATTCATTAATATTTCTCTTTCAGATTGGAACCGGACACATTCCGTTAACAAATGCACAACGTCTTCTATTGTGCCGCATACCTCGCAATTTGAAAAGATTTGTTTTTTTGTAAAGATTTAATTCAAAAACTACCTATTCAACCGATTTCAAGATTCTTTTATCAATAGAAAGCTATATTATCACCGCACCGAGTAACATAGGATACATTTTATTTTAGAAAAGTAATAATCCACATTACCTAACCAACCTGCGGGCGAACCGCGGGAAAAAGCTAGTAATAAAAAAAGAGTGCTGGAGACTCACATACACCACCTACATGTAATGCAAGAGATTATACGTCATATCATCTTTGATATAAAAAACATAATATCAATCCAGTAAATATATTTTATCTTTATATTCTATATCGATTCTAGATTGTTATCGCGGACTTTCCAAGGTAGTTCGTATTAAACCGAATCATGTCTCATGGATGAAACCTTTGAAGTATACAGATATGTATCGCTACGATAATGATACCAATATATCTGAATAATATAAAAAGATTACTAATTTGAATTAATACATTTTATTACTTTCTATATCGTATGTATTAAAGATAGGTTGTAGCTTTCAAATCTAATGTTACACAAGTAGAATCGTTATTATACGTTTTACTTATAACTTATAAGCGGTTTTAAAAAAAAGACACCTATGAAGAAATGTTCTTGTATTATGTCTGATGCTTTACTGATCCAAACATAACACCAAACTACTGATCACACATAAATTAAACTAACCATGACCGAGCACAGACATGACTAAGCAAAGGCGCCATTGGGAGCTTAGTTTTTACCCGACTACGGCGAAGCCAAAAGGAAGAGTAATGATTTTGGCAGTCTGGGTATGTAGATATGTTTGTATGTTGCACCGTAGCGCCTAAACTACTGAACCGATTTTAATAGCCCGGGTGACATAGGCTGTATACATTTTAAATTTGTCCTTTGTAGACCCCTTTTTTACGTAGTCGGGTTAAAGTATTTAAACTTTTATTTTATAACAGCGGTATCTTACACTAGGAATACATCACGCACCGCAGAGTACTTTAAAACCATTAAAACAACGGACACAACGACCCAGACCCAGGCACAGAACAATTATTTTTAAATCACACATCACCACGCCATGCCAGTAGCATGGCGACCACATAAACCAGTCACACAGTCACAGTCCCGTATGAGATTCGAACCCACAACACTCAGCGTAGTGGCAATGACGAGGCGACCATATAAACCACTCTATAACTCGTATATTCTCTGAAACTTAACTACTATATACAAATTTTATAGCTTTGTTTATTTAACACTTTATTACATAATTTAGAAACTGTTACCCTACTATACTACTATTAAACTTTACTAATTTTAAGCTAATTTAATTATTAAAACTATTTATATTTAAGTTTTCACTTTCTGCGACGTTTCGGTTGCTTTTCAGCAGCCATGGTCACGGGGAGACTGAGATGGTAGTTATCTCAATGTTGCAGTGTAGTTATTTAAAAGTACCCGAACATAATTTGATCATTGTGTTTCTATTTACGTAGAATGAGCTCAAAGTATCATGAATCATTCTGCGTAAATAGAAACAGCAATAATTATTTATTTACATTTGCGTAAACAGAAGACAATATTCGTATATTCTCGTCTAAAATTGATCATAAGAATATCTCAGCTACATCATTACTCAGATATTAATATTATGCTTCAACAGTAAAACATGAGTTGTCATCAGCCAACTCATAAACGGATGGTAGGTATCATATAAATTCTTCCCCATCATCTCTTGTGTCGTAAACTCATAAACGTCAACCATAGGAAATGGGTTAGTATGTGTGAGTTTAGGAAGCTTGTCAACTGGGTTATTAAGCTCATGTTACAATGTTCAGGTTGTATTAATAAACGAATTAGTAAACAGAATTATACGGCGGCGATTTACGACCGAAATTAATAATTAATCTTATTCTAAATCGGTGGATATAATTTTTAAGAACTACCTGGTTTGTATGCTAAGCTGTCTGATAGGTGTAGGTAATCAGACGAATAGGTGTGCCAAGAAAAATGGGATAAGCAGAGGTCTATTAGGTATACTCCGCATTTTGCTACCAGCTGATATTTACATATTCACTTAATTGGAGGCGAGCCTAAGGACTTTGAAGATGAGGAAGCGAGCTTATTGCTGTCTGATTCCAGATTATGTTCTGCTATAGAAAGCTTTCTCACAGAAAAATCTCTATAACTCTCCGATTTATACAAGAATCGCACCCGGTACCTCATGATCGCATTCGAAAATAATCTCAACCACCAGGACGAGATAAGCAGTGAATTTACAAACCTCGAACCCAGATGCACACATAAGTATATTAGCTTCATCTGTATAAAGGCGTGTAAACCTACAAGCAACATTTCATCGCGTCATATAAACACTCCATCCCGACCTCAATATTAACAAAGACATAAAAATTAAGCCACTAACTCACACACGCACACATACCCACACTTATACACATACATGAGCACGGTAAGATGACGTCATCGCTTAATTATGTAAATGAAAGTGTGTCCGTCACTTAGGCGACAAATAAGAATATTTAATAACTACCCTCTTTCGGGACAGTGTTATGGTGAGGAAGATAATTTGGCCGTATTTGGGACGTATAAGACTTGTAGTAGACGACACCTGGGGCAGAAAAATGGGCACTTTTGGTACCGATATAGACTGGTAACTATTCTTTATAAGGTACTAGTTGCTGCCCGCGGCTTCGCATGCTCAATCCCATGGGTATGCATACCAGGATAAAAAGTAGTACCTTATCTATTCTTGTAGGTCATGGCCTTTCTACAAAGTGTCATAAAAATAATTTCAATGACTTACGCGTGATTGGGTAACAAGCATCCTATCCATCAACTTCAAACAATTTCACAAACTTTTATATTTATTGGATGACAAGGTCATTTTATTGTAAAAATTTGTACAGCAATAATACCTAAAATACTATATTTAAAACATATGTTTTCATGTTCATGTGTGACAGATACACAAAAAAGAAATGGCGTAAGACTCGTCAAAAGTCCATACTTTAACAATTAAAAGCTTAATGATCAAATTGTAAGCAAAGAATGTTAAAAATAATTAGACGTAGATTTCACCAAAGGATAAAATTAAAGCGCCAAAAAGAAAAGATTAAATGTAAAATAAACACTCAACGATGCGCTAAGTCGGTAGAAAACTCGCAGTAGGAAGATTCTGGTTTTGAACCCATTAAGGAGAGGACAGGAGTAGCGAGCGCAGGTGACGTAAATCTCGCACGAAATAGGTTGAACTTAGCAAAACAGGTGTTCTCTATTCGAAACGGCACGTAGTTTTAAACTGGCCATTACACAGTCGCATACTAGCGCCACAACAGACAGGACACATAAAAAATGTGACAATAGATTGAGATGTTCAATGAATCGTTACGTCACCGACCAGCACTGCTGGAACTGAACCGACGACATATCCACGGTAACATTTTTTAGACCGTTCTAGAAAATGTTAGAACTTGAAATTTTATAAGTTCATAACAATGGTTGACTTCTTAAATAAAGGCTTTTTTCTTAATTTTATACGATGTTGAGCATTGTAGTTAAAATCCGTAAACAGTAATTGAATTTTAAAACTTTAACCTTTATTTACTTTCGCCTATTATTTATCTATTGGGATCCTATTTTTAATCTGTTTAAGCTAAATATCAGTTTTACCTTAGATCTACTGTCATCCGACCTTCACGACGCAAAGCAATAAGATATTGAATGATTAGACTATTACATAAACAACCGATGAAAACTATGTTTTTTTGTTCTGAATGACAACTCCCGCACTATTCCTGTGTTGCGGTTGACTTTACAAACATTCAAACAACGGACACAAGGAACACTCAATTGAAAGCCATCGTAGGCTAAGATAAGCTTACCATTAGAGCAGCAGTGGATTTATTAGCCAGCTTTGTTACATTCGAAACTACCCACAAAATATTTAAAGATAGCTGATAGCTGCACTAGCCGTCAAGTGTTAAGGTCAAACTATTTCTCGGACAAATTAAACTGCTATAAGCTATAATAAAATATGAACAGTATGCAGCGGATATTTGGCTACTATAAAGTGAGCGGGGTCCCAGGTGAGGGGACCGACCGCACTTAGCGTCGAGTTCACCTGTTATACCCTAATACGTTTTATATGTATGCACAGAATTGGGTAACATAGTTTTGTACAGCCAAGTTCGACGCAAACTTTAGTACTTATTTTTCGATATTTTCAACTGTAGTCTAACATACGTTTTTTTCATTAAAGTAAGTTATTAAAATAACAATATAAAGTATTATTTACTCATATAAACTGAGAAATCAAGGTTATATGGCTTTCTATCTAGTAGTCTCAATTAAAGACCTGCTTGTCTGATAAAATAGATTTAACGAAGATGGCATTATCTTTGTTAAGAAGATTATGGTATTTTAACTATCATCCTCTCACTATCAGCTTTTGGGATAGTATAAGTTCAAAAGTATGAAAACCAACGATGTGAATTTTTAGCAATTCTCTGACAGTACCGTAACTCCTTTGTTTGAGATTTAGTTAAGGTTTAGCAACATGCGAGGGCAACTCCTGACCATGCGGCAGAAGGTATGCTTGTTTGTCTTGAATGGAAATAATTGAGTGACGAAAATTTCTGATTTGATTAAAAAATAGGTAATTTTACCGTAGAGGTCGTTATGGGTAAAGGCAATCTTTAAGTCAAACCTTATCGAGCAAAGTATATAATAAAATGGAGAGAAGCAAAACAGATATGTCAGTTTCGTAAAGTGGAATTCCGTAATCTCTGCTTAACCCTCAGGGAAAAGGGCGTGAGTATTAAAACCACTCCTGTGTTCTTGAGAGAGTCAACAATCTACGAGTGAAAATACCAAAGCTGTTGTCGCATAAACAACAATGTTATAATAATACTCACAAAGCTGTGTATGAAAATTGTTTTGACAGCTTAATTAGTGCACATAATTTATGTATTTTATGTTTAAATAGCATTGTTATGAGAGCAATAATATTTATCAATTTACGTTGTAACTTTTACATACACACATAGGTGCAACTATGTGTGTATGTAAAATAACTATGTGTGTGTGTCTATACCCTTGGGAGGGTAAGCAGAGGTGTATTACATCCTCATTCAGTCAGCTATGGTTTAAGGTCACACGTAATTAAGAGCGAGCCTAATGCCGTCTGTCAGGCTAAGTTCAAGATTCTGTGCTGCTACCGTGAAGTTCTTGATAGAATAAGAATAATTTATTTGCAAAACAGAGATAGACAAATGCAATAACACATTACCAATGTTATTAAGTACTGCTAATAACATTGTCTCTATTTAGATTCTTCAGATTCAGCACGGATTCTTACAAAGCGCCCGCTAAATTTTGGACACGGGAATAGGTTTAGTACTTCACTATTTACCCTTTTTCGACATATACAGGTGTAAATCCAATAGTTGTGTCTTTTTGACATCCATATTTAAAACAAATATATAGGAATAAATCAGTTTTGATGACGATTGTGGGTTGAACCACGACACAGCTCGTCGCACAATATCAAAACTATACTGTTATTTCGTTTTCAATTTTATCTCGATATTTTGGATACTTTACAGTACTGACCATGTCCAAAGAATTATATTGATTACTTCCATGCAAGTTTTATATACGTTTGATTAAAGAAAGTAACAGCCATCTCACAAGTAGAACAGTAAGTTGGAGTACCTACTACTTGCATATCGTGAGAAGTGGTTTGAGTATCAGTTATGGCAATAAAATCAACAGAATATTCATAAAAATGTTGCATTCGATTTAGTTATTTAACTTTTGAACGGAACATTAATGTGAAAACTTAAAACTATTGTAAAAATAGAGCCAAGTCTATTGACTTTCGTGAAGAGTAAGGTTGTACGAACGCGTTATAAATTGTTTAAATAAAAACATGAGTTTGTTATCAAACAATTAAAAAATCTACAGTAAATTCGAGAAAAATGTTAGCGTATACTCACAACTAAATATTTGTCTTTGAATGGATCCAGACGCTTAAAAGTCACCTTGATAGGCAATTAATTGAAAATAAACATTACTTTAATTGAAAAAAGACTTTCTGAAACCGTTCAAAATGCTAAGAAAGTAAGCAAAATTATACGTATTGGAATTTCTATCAAATAATATAATTTTTTACATATGCAAAAGTTTTACAATGAAAACGAAACTTGTTTTGTCTCTGTTTCTGACCACATTAGTTGTGTAACTTTATTTTAGTATTTATTACTAAAGTTAGTAGTCAGGCAAGCCTAAGTTTTATATAAAGTTCGATAGAAAAGTTTTGTATTGGCCTAGACGTCCTTGGGAATCCTAGTAACATAGCTATCTAATAACAATGGCATTTATTGGTGCAATTCTTTTATTTATTATGCTGTATATTACCAATAGACCACAGACATTATGTTAGATGTCTTATTTAACCTTTCGTATACACTATATTTAAAAAATCTTGTGGCTATTCGAGTATATCCCATAAATATTCTAGGCCTGACAAGCATGTCGGCAAAAGAGTAATGTAAAAAATACTTTTATGTTTGCTCTCCATAAACAAATTCAAATAAATTATTATAATTTTTTATACGTACGTTTTTCCAATAAAGTATTAATAATCACGCACAAATTCAGAGATTATGTTATATCCCAAAATATATATGATTTTTATACAAAAGTATTTTACCATGGGTTTATTGTTTTGCTTGGCTATGCTTTTCATACACATCGTTATATTAAAAATAGAAGGGGATATAAAGAGGGAAGTCTCAGTCTAATATTATACAGAAAGAGCTAAATATAATAACTTAATAAATTAAAATCTTAAGCTATCTTCATAGTTTCCTTGCTCAGAAAAGGGGATTAAATCTCTAAGCATTTCACGGGTTAATTAAGGTTTAAATTATCCCTTGCCTGTCTTATGGGGTATAGATAAGGTATGCAAAACATGATTACCTTCTCCTCTAAAATGATGGGGGTGACAACATGCCTTCAAGATATGGCAAGCGAATATTTTGACATAGATTATAAATGATTATACATTCTGATGTATATTTTCACTTAAGTTTGGCAACTTGGCTCTTTATTTTAACTATTCATAAAGTGATTTATGTATTTAAATTTCTACGAATTTATAATCATAGTTGGGAATTAATTCACTGGGATTGGATTTATGCAATTATTATTCTATTAAAATGTCAGAGAAGTTGACAAATTGCTTGGTCTAAAACTTTAGCTATTAAAAACATAAATAATAATCATAATTTATATTCAATATTTTACAGTAACTAACAGACGAAATCTTGGCATTTTGTCCTAAGAATTTAAATATTTAACTATAGGAAATTCTTGACAAATTTTCAGTGATATTGATATTACCTTTACTAAAGAACTATTTCAAATATTCAGAAGTAATGAACCAATGACAAGCAGTTATTTTCTTAAATCCGTACCTGCCATTATGGCAACCAAGTATGGCTAGGTTCTTTACAAATATTGACAATACCCATATTTAAAACAATAATCAGCAATTGATTCACATAACTACCTATATTCTATCACATACACACAACACCATCTAGCCTAAACTAAGCAGAGCTTGTACTATGGGTACTAGACAATGGATAAAAATATATGTATACATACTTTTTTTTATAAATACATATGTATGTATACTCTCCTGTTTTGCATTCTAGTCTAGTATAAAAGTAATTAAACCTACCACTCCTTAGAGGCTTAAACTAGATTTGCCACTAAAACTAGTACATTTTCAGTAGCTGAAATACAGTATACAAGTCCGCATTTTCATTAATAATGATCATGTGCTACCTGTCAAGTTGACAAATGACAAATGGCCAGGGGAACTGTGTCCTTGTGTCAGATAAAACTGCAATGCTGAGGTAGCCTGCATGCTATTTATCTACTGGATAAAGGTGGATTTCTAAAATTCCGTACTAACAAAACATACGGTTATTTTGACAATTTTGTTGTGCTTCAAAGTTTTCACTTACTGTAATACCGCAATGATTGCAGTTTTTATATAGCTACTGATGCTACTATAGTTAGAGGTTCGATAGCTACAAGGGACAAAAAGAAATGTAAAAGGCATATATTTAATTTAGTTTAGACATTGTATTTTTCTTTATATAATATCTGCATGCCTTAAGGTTGATTATGGAGAAACATAAAGAATATTTGTAATACCAATACTATACCCATTTTCGCAAATAAACCATTGATTGATTGATTGATTGATATAATTGTTTGAGTGTTATATCGGCTATATAGAGCGATAGCCTAGTGGAAGACGCTTGGTATGCCACGTAGAGGTCTCGAGTTCGGTCCTAAGGCACGCATCTCTGACTTTTCGAAGTTATTTTCGTATTAAATAGTTAATTATCGCTTGCTTTAACGGTGAAGGAAAACATCGTGGGGAAACCTGCATGTCTAAAAGTTCTCCATATTGTTTTCGAAGATACGTAAAGTCTGTCAACCCGCACTGGGCCAGCGTGGTTGACTATGGCCTATAGGCCTATATACAAGTATGGCTGTTACACGATGTAGAAATATGCTTATTGTACGGCATTTTGTGCGTAATGGCAATTAAAAAATAAATTTCTTTTTTGTATAGATGACCACAAGATCTATAAATACGACCTCATCTTCTGTGCTGTGATGTATAAACTGTTGTATTTCCTCCTAAACATGGAAGTAAACCGATCTACCCACGCACTATAATAGAGTTTGTAAATGTTCCGACTATGTGGGCGTACTTTGGTGTTTATATATTGTTGTTATACGCTTATGTAAACTGTAGGCGATATACACATAACACAGTGTGTTCGTTTTGATACTGCCTGCCAATACCGAGTTCGATGGCCTAACTTGACGCAGTAGTATTAGGTGTTTTAATAGTATTTTTTTATAAAGCTGTTGGTGTGTACTTAATTTCGAGCTATGGTATAATTACGTGATATGGTCCGCAAACCTATCCTTGTCTACCGGGTAAATTTTAAACTGCATTCTACTGAAACATCGTGACGAAACCTGCACGTCTGAGAGTTCTTCATAATATTCTCGAAGATATGTGAAGTCTGCCAACCCACACTGAGCCAGTTAGGTGGACTATGTTCTAATTCTTCTTACAAGAGAAGAGGCCTGTGCCCAACATTGGGACAGTTTAATACAGAGGTGATATTATATTATATGTTGCTACTGCGAATTTCCTGACTGAAAACCTAAATAAAACTTCTGTCGACCAAAATATGAAGAAATATCCATCGAAATTTCTGTTCACCCGGGCTCATGAATGCGAATCTATTCATGAATCTTACGATTTCTACTTAATATTCATATGTTCGACGAATACTCCGTTCTAAATTTAGCTGAGCAATAATGACTTAGTACATAGACATCACAAACAGACACGCGACCTTTACACCCACAGGAACTCTTTGATCGCGGTTCAACACCGTAAAGACTACATACACATTCTCCATGGAAAGACGTACAATAAAATTTTAATTACTCGAATTTTAAAGTAGAATGTTTGGTTTAAAATAAACCGAACATAAATAGATATTTGAAATTCGAATATTCGTCCAACGCATACGATTGTCGACACGATCAGCCATCTTTGAATCATGTTTCGATTATTTGACTGCGATTCGAATTATGATCAAAAGCGACGGATAAATCAACATTAGAATGCGAAAACATACAATATTCGAATATTCGATCTGATATTTCGTAGTCAACTGCACATCGCTGCCTCAACAAAATGGAAGCCATTCATCGCCACGCAATATTAAAGTTCGACGCATTACACAAACTTTGCACGAACATATTCAAAGGTGCTTAAAAGACGTTTATTAAGCGGTCTCCACCAACTTCACAACTCAAACTTCGATCCAAAAGCTCTGTCAAAATATCAAACACACAATACGAGGCCAAACCACCTCCAAAGAAGTTTTATTGAGAAATTTAAACACCCATTCAAAGTAATAGCAAAAGTTTCCATCCCCCACCTCTAACCCCCATCAACCCCTCCCCTACGTATAAAGGTAACATTAATCACACGTACAAAAACTCACTAATTTAACAAAACTTTTAAATTACATGAATTTTACACACCCAGTGTGGCGAAGCACTATAGTAGTTGGCCAAAAAACTGACGGTCCGGTCAGACCGTAAATTTTCGAACTTGTTCTATTCCCGACATCTGCTGTCTCTGTCCGACTGTACCGATCTATAATTCCGTCTCTTACAAGTTTTTCTTGTGGAGAAAACGCTGACTAGTTACAAGCTAAGCTGCATTTGGCATCATAAAAAGGTTTGGACATTGAAACAGTGTGCAGTTAGAAAATTTTGGAAGCAGTTATAAACAGGGATGTGAGTATAATATAAATTGAAGTTATAGTTGAACTGGGTAAAGTTTTGAAGCGCCATTTAATTTAGTTTTTACAGTTAGTTTGTATTTGTTGCTGCAGTGGTGGTGTAATGCCCCAAATAAAATAAAAACTCAGTCGTCGGGTGCACAGAGGGGCGTTTTCTTGAAAATGCTCTTCTGGTAAGGTACGTGATTTCTTTAGTTTGAACTTTGGCGAGAGTCGTTATTCGTTCGGACCACTTTGCAGTTTTAGGTACGTGTTGTTCGCTTCACGTTTAGACGGGAATACTTTAGATTGAGACTTTTCTAGTACAGGTAACTTTTTAATTAAAAACATTGTAATTATATGTTTTTAGTAAAGCACCGTTACAAAAATATGTAGCACATAGTTATGGCTACTATAAAACATGTAACGAAGCACATTCATTTCCTTTCTTCTTCTTTCTTTCTTTCTTTTCGTGTGGTTAGTGGCCAACCTGTTGTCAAGAGTTGCTCAAGCCGCCCGTAGGCCTCTGACATGGCTTAACGACTGCTGTCAATTTAGCAACAACCGGGAATCGACTTTTTACGTGCCCTCCGAAGCACGGAGACGCTCAGATGAAATACCACTAAGCGGTCACCCATCTATAGACTGACCGCACCCAACGTTGCTTAACCTCGCTAATCGCTTACCGATCAGTAAGTGCATCTGGCTATGAGCGCCTAACCTTATTTCTTTTATCCTTTAAGACACGTGTTTCATTTCTATATGAGGCTCTCAATACGACTTGGCAGCCAAACAGCCTAATCATCTTACTATGGACTGCTATTCGATACAGCTACAAAGAGCCTTGGAAAATATTGGCACAAAACAGGCATAACTGACGAAAAAGATCTAGCCATTGCTCGCAAACTACTAGCTCAAAGCTATAAATTATGATTCAGCATTGGTAGTGCAGTGATTTAAATAACCACTTCGCTAATACTATCAATGCGGTAATTATAAAAGGTTTTAGTGTAAATTAAAAACAATGCGTTTTACATACATACAGACATAGATTCATGCCTCATACACGCCCTCATACACGCTCGTCGGATTAGGGTGCTCTTAACCTGGCCTTTGTCCATTGATGCGTTTAACAGACAGCTATATATAGTCAATGTTTATATATCCGCTACGACCTAAAGGATATGCTAACTACTCGAGCGATAAAATCATTGCAGTCTTTGGAGACGGTAATCTCTGGGAAGACTAAACCTATTCTAAATTTTTTTCCAATGGAAAGCTTCAGCAGATTCACTCAATAACATAAGCTTTTAAATCCTTACCTCGTGATGAAGCCACAGTTTAAACTGGTGTATACTATTTATAAAAGTCATTGACTCGAAACACTCAAACACAAACATTAGATACTCAAAATATCAAAGTTAATACTAAGTTAACAGGAACGGTAACATTAAAA
Organism: Catocala nupta; assembly: GCA_963675205.1. NCBI lineage: Eukaryota > Metazoa > Arthropoda > Insecta > Lepidoptera > Erebidae > Catocala > Catocala nupta. The sequence goes on from OY776104.1 coordinate 11,029,140, forward strand.
CAAAATGACAGCAACAGGATAAACTTATAATTGTTGTCAACGCAACTTAGATTGGCTTGACGAAGCAAAACATCTACAACAATAACTTAGAAATAACTTAGAATATGGAAATAGCTGTAGATACTGGAAATGTCAACAAATTTATTGATTTACTTCAGGTGTTATTCAAGACAGGATACCAATGGATTTCCACGTAGAGTAATCTTTAGTTCATTACTAAAGCACGCACCTGTTTTTTTACGAAGTGTTTGCATATTAAATAAGTAATTATCGTTTGCTTAAAAAAAGAAAACATGATAGAGGCTGAAACGACTTAAAATCCTTTACCACGTTTAAAAGTTATGTGAAGTGATTAGCTCTTACTTGGTCAGTGTGGTTGGCTATGGCTTAACGCTTTATAGAGAATTTCTTGGTCTAGCAGTAGCAGATCCAGGGTTTTAATATTATTATTGAACTTGGGACGTAGTACTTGTATTGCAGGCCATCTACTGCTACTTTAAGATGAACCGACAACACTTTATTTAGGACAAAGATTAACACTTTATTAAGGAAAAAATTAGAGTCAGATTAAACTATTTAAACTGTCAAAACTGCTATATTTATTTTGCCGTTTTGTATGAATAAAGCTAATAATGTTGTGATTTTCTAAAAACTATTTCATCAATATTTTAATGAAAATTGCCATGATATTTTACTTGTACAGTTGCTTGACTTTAGATCAAGTATCGCTAAACTGAATTACCGAAAGCAGCAACCATCATGACGACATGAAGCAACACATCCAGGAAGGCACTAAACGACCCAACTCTGAACTTTTATTCTCGAAATAGAACTATTATATTTTGGTACCTATATGTATATATCATGAAATTCGCAATTGAATAAAAATGCCAATTTAATAGGTGACTTCTCGTTCCTAAAATATATTGTGTGTGTGTCGTCACATCTAGCATTATACAAACATCTTCGTACACAATCAAATACACGTTCGTACAGAAATTACTGTATTCGAGTTGTTGAGTTACGACTGTTATGAGTTGTTCGACTTCCACAGACTATTACGTACGTAAAAATATGTATGATTGTATGTGTCTCGTCTCGTAAGGCTGTTGCCATACTTGATGTATATGCTGGCAGCATATTTTCAAGTTTCTTTTTGTACAATACAAAACTATATGTATTGTCTTATAGCTAATAGGCTTATGGGTTATAATAGATCAATCAGGCAAAAGGTACAAGTTGGTTGTGGGAAAACTTTACTACTAAGACGGCCTGGATGGCGTAGTGGTTAGTGTAACCGACTGCCACGCCTGAGGTCGCGGGTTCGATTCCCGCACAAGTCAAACATTTGTGTGCATGAACATGGATGTTTGTCTTGGTCTGGGTGTTTCTATGTATAATATGAATGTATCTACAAAAAAAAGTATATATGTATGTTTATCCATTGTCTAGTACCCATAGTACATGCTCTGCTTAGTTTGGACTAGATGGTGTTGTGTGTATGTAGTAGAATATTATTATTATTAAGAAATGTCCTCAGTCTTTCACCTTCCTACTGGTGACGTTTTCTTGATAGCTAGGTTCGACAGCTCTGCCTGGTATGTCGTATATATGAGATAAACGATATAGAAAAGAATAAAAAGAGAGATAAACTATTGACAAATCTTTCTAGAGATCTGCAAAATCACTCACTACTTAAATAAAATGTAAATTAAGTGATGTAGACCAGAAAAATTATGTAATTTAGGAATTACGATGAAATTGAAGTCATCTAGGAACCAATCCTATTGAAGATTGTAACCAAATAACCATGTGATTTTAGGTTCTTTAAAAAAGTGCTGTACTGTCAACAGAGGAGCAATCATTGTCCATTGTGTTAGCAACAATGATATTCCTTTAAAAGACTTACGCTAACGCACGATTGTCGTATAGTTGCAAGTGTTCATAGACAAGCCACATACAATCAGGCAACCTGCTTGCCATCTGAGTAATAAAATAGGAAAATCACATACCAGTATGACTGCAATCTAATTTGCTAGCTTCAATAAACTGACTAGCATTCATTAAGCCACCAACTCTACGCATAACGTATACGCGTCCTAACCTCATGGTTTATGGGAACGAACGTGTGAAAGCTTCGTTAGTTAGCCCCATAATGGGCCGTACCAAAGTTTTGTGTGAACACCATAGTTATGGTGATAAAACACAGTTTATTGACCATGGCATATTTGGTTCAATTAATGTTAGCTGTGGAATGGCCGTGTGCCAAAAACCAGTACGTCATGAGTTCCCATTGAAAGTAGATCAATGGTATTAAGAACTAAATGGTGCAGTGGTTTAACTAGTCACCTTGCCGGTGTCATTTCGCCGAGGACTGTAGGTTCGATCTCAATATGGGATAAAAATATTGTGATTTAACTTTGTGTCGTTATGTGAATATATGTAAAGTTCTACGCGATACATTAAGTCATTAATATGATTATACGAGCGACTCGCCCCGGTTTTGCACGCGTAGTACAAAACCTTAACAAATTATACACCTAAAGCTTCCTCATGAATTACTCTGTCTATTGGTGAAAACCACATGGAAATCCGCTCGGTAGTTTAAGAGATTATCGCGAAGACACACACGGACGCGGCGAGGACGTTGTTTTATAATATGATGAATGAATGAATGAATGACAGTGATACTGCGTAGTAGATATTAACTTAATAACTTATTCAGGAATTATGCCTAGTACGGGAATAGTCTATAAAAATAAAAGTCTTTCTCTAAGGCGCATTAATTCATTCCATCGGGTAATATGACTTCATCAAAGAGCAAAAATTGAAGTAATATACTACTATTAATAGTTTGCTAAACCTATAGTAACACAAACTCTCCAGTTGCAAGTATACCCAATAAGGGGTAGGTAGACGTGTAATATTACATATAAACATTTCGCCAGCTATATTTAAAGTTCCACGTAATACAATGCAATGTTATTAGCGTCTACCCGGCACATTCTTGGACATAGGAGTTACTAAGAAACACCTGATAAAAACTGAATACGTTTTAATTTGACTGCGTAATCAAATCCGGGATAGCACGATCGACTACAAACATAAGCGTAAACTTGCAGTGGGACTGGCTTCACGTATGAATACTGTAAAGTTAATAAACCAATATACTAAGCATAAATTGCCAGACCACACCTTGCTAAGCATCCAAGTCACGCATATCTCCCCACGACGTCTAATAAGCTAAAACTCTATCAGATCACATTTTAAACATGGATTCCTAAAATCATTAAAATAGCACAAAACGAGCTGTTGTCAAAATATTCGACTACCGTCATCCTGCAGCGTTGTTTATTAATTAAATTTCGTACATTGTTGACGATCGGAGTGGCGATTTACAGGTAAATTAATTTGGTATCGGCTTCGACGTGTTGCGCGACGCGCACAACCCTAGCCTGTCTTTTACTGCAGGGTTGTCGACAAATAATTATCGTGATTTATTATATTTGCTTTAAACTGTTTTTCTTGTCCCGTGGTATAAGTTTACGTTTATGGTTTATTCACGTGTGATTGTGTGATACCTTGTTGTGCAGTAAAGCTTCATTACAGTTATACTGAACATGAGGCTTTATTGCTATGTAATTTTCAGGAGCAGCACTGAGTCTAGTCTGTCTTGCGAAGTCTGGTCTAATATCTTCCTCGGCTAGACTAGACAAAATGTGTGCGTACCAATATTCTGGTTGTCTTGATCCGGCACGGATGGTCTTATGGCTGATGTAATGGCTTAAATGGTTTGTTAGCTGCTAGGGTGCGATCATGTCAAAATTCGATTCGAAAAAAAGCGTAATTTGTGTTTAAAAATAAATTATTATTATAATTATAAGATCATTCTGTTACGTTTACTGTTCTTCATTTAGCCTAATTATCTAAAGAATATCTGGCATTTTCTACGGGTCATAAGTTTTAAATATATTACAAGGAAGTATGGCACAGTAGAATCAAATGTAGCTTGTCTGTAGAAAACCACGACTGTCGAAAATCACTTCTTAATAACCTAGTGTTGTTTTCTTAAACTAACTATGACACTGAGATCTACAATCAGAGGCACTTATTGCCAATAAGAAGAACGATGATAACCATTGGCCGTTTGCAACACAGCAATACTTTATAGCATGAGCGGTTTGAAATCGATTTACCGCAATGGCCAGCCAATGACTTCAAATAAACAATAATAAAAGCCTGTAATTTAATCATATTGCACATTATTATAATTTCCACATAACCAGTACATAAGTGCTGACCTACATTACAATCTTGTTTCCTCTTCAAAGGTGTGTCCATTTTAGTTTAAGCGAGAATTTGCATGATAAATGGATGTTGTTACTTTAAAGTTTGCCTTTAACTTAGTTACTTAAGCACGTACTGTTAAGCGCTTACTACGTGCTATATCATCACTTTGACTTCAATGTAGTATATCGAGCATCCTATACAAGCGGTTGCCAGTTATAGTTTAAGGGGTTTGATTTCCAGAAATTATTACTTTGGTCAAACAATTTTCGATAGCAAAACATACGTTCACCAAGAGCATTCATGCTTTCGGTGAGCAATTGTTTTGAACTGTCAATCCTAGAATAAACACTGATGACCTCTAATATACAAGAAGTAGGTGTCACCAAAACATCCCATTGAGCGATCAGGCTGTGGTTCAGAAGCTTTCGAACAGATTAAGATGTCTATCGCACTCAGTTAGCTGTGTACTATACAAAAACTCGAAGAATAACCATATAATCAATCATATCATAAACTTAATTGAGCGTAAAAAAGTACAGAAACTTTTATCACCTCCGCTAAATTGAAACAAGAATCATAAAACTACAACCAAATTAAGGTTATCATTTATAAAACTACTCGACCAATTATGGTGAACTACTTAATCGAATCGAATTAATTAATTTTTTAATTGGCAACCCTGTGTTACGAGTCCCTAGGGTTGGCAACTTCGACAATTTGGCAGTACAAGTTGCGTCGGTGTCCGGCGCATAACGTATTTACTGCTGCGAAATATTAATCTGCTCTGTAACGAACCAGCGATAGTTTGGCCGACAGACGACATAGAGTATGCGGTCAGAGCCGACAACTTACTGGAACCAACTTTAATGGATATTTTGTGTATGTGAGTGGTTTTGACTGAACGTAAAAGGTTAAGCGAAATATGCAGCCTTAACATCTAGTTTGTAACGTTTACATTCTATTACAAAAAACGCTGTGGTTAATACTTCTGTAGCCGGAATCTAAACGTAATGAATAAGCATTGTCTCTAGGCCAAAAGGTTTCTAATAACAGACTGATTATTAATTACTGAGCGCTGAAATTATATAGCTGATTGACTTTACAAGAGAACTTACAAGAGCACTGGAAGGTTTATTCGCCTGTAGTTCTTATAATTGATGGCTTTCATATAGTATGAACAGAATAATACAATATAAATTATTGTATTGTTCAATAAGACAAATTCCCGCACTAGGAATAATTCTTGTATCGGAACTTTACAAACATTCAAATAACTGACACAATGAAAAACCAAACTCGGAACAACCTTCTGTGGATTACACAATTTTTTGTCCTGAGTGAGATTTGAAGCCATAATAGTCGGCACAGCGGCAGTGGCGAACCGTCCACTTAATCATTACATCATCCAAAGATGCCAAAAAAAAATCTATTCACTATATTTTATCGACGTTTATATACTATAGTCATCAAAGTTTGACATCTCGACCCTTAGTCTTTTGTTTTCAAGCATTAAACGTTCAAGTAACAGTCCGAAATCCTATAAAAGTTAATTACTAAAATCGAAAAAGGCTATTTTCATGGAGCCGTAAAGCGTTTGAACTCAACAACACTTAAAAATCTAAAGGTCCAAAGAGTACATAATTATCTACAGTAAATTTCCACCCTACATAAGTTTAATGCCTACCTACACATACTTTTATACGCAAATAGTCTACCATTTTCTCACCCAATTAAATTAGTGTTTTAACGCCTGCTCGATTTCAATTTTTATTAACGTTTGCCGAATAGGAGACCATAAATCTCCTACTCTGGTTTCGAGCTTTATTGGCGCTGGAATATTGTTTATTGCGGTTTTTTCTTACTAATTAGTTTTAGTGTGAACTATTTCAATGTAATGATAACAGCCTTGATTATTCTTGATTTATATTCGAAATCAAAGTTAAATTAAGTTTCGACTTTAATCAGATGAACTCTAAATGAACACTAGATATTTTTGATATGTTCAACTTTAATATCTCGTGTTTTCTATGTAGATATGAGAACTTTGTTACAGAAGTTTGGTTTTATTAAGTTGTAATTTAGATGCGATATACAGATTTTATCAACTAATCAAGACATACATATATAACTATACAAGGCTTAGTAATTGTGTTTATTTCACCATTGCCACCGCGCCGAGTGTTGTGGGTTCGATCACCACACGGGACGAACATCTTTGTGACCCACAAATAGTTGTGCTTTGTGTCCGTTGTTTGAATGCTTTGAAAGTCCCCCGCGATACATGAATTATGGATAGTGCGAGAGTAGCCGTTTAAAAAAAACACTATTGGCTTAAATGAAATACAGTAGCTTTAATACTCGCATCATATCAAACGGAATGATAAAATACAGTTCAAGGACATTAATAAGAACTAACACGGATACATTTATTGCCTACGAAGTATATTCTCAACAATTCCATAATCTTTGTCAACAACGGCTAGTACATTTCATAGCACAAGTTATTTTACGTTGGCAACTTAAACCATATCGCTCATCTACGAGGGAAAACAAATTCAAATTTAACGGTTATTTATAATAAAACAAAAGGCGTAAAGCATAATTGGATTGTCACTAGTTCTGGTATCAAAACTTGTTAACTGTTCATCAAATATTTTATCGCTAGTTTGTTATACGTGCTGTTTATTTGCAGTCGTAATTGTGTTGTCAATTTTCAGTGTGATTACGTGAAAATAGTGACATAAAAGCCGACAAGTTATTAGACATTTATAACATAATATTTCGGTTCAATATTTCTTTATTTCTTATTAAAGACAATTACATGTCGCTTACATAAGAAAATACAAACAAATGCATTACACTAATTAGTCCGTTAACATAATACATATATGTAGGTATCAAAACAAAAACACAGAGCAAAAGATAATATTATAACTATGTGATAGGTACCCACTTCTATGAATAATTTGTGCGGTGGTCCAAGTTAAACGCTTAGAATGTTTTAAAAGAAAACATATACAAACATACTATAAAAATTAAGCTAAAATGGAATGGTCGTCATTAATTAGTTCAAGAAGCCTTCTTTTGAAGACACTTAACGAGTCTGCTTTCTTAATATTATCGGGAATTTTGTTATACAGTTGTGCTCCCGCAAATGTTATGATATTTAAACAACAAACTTATCTGTGTTTTAGTGCAATGTTTTTGGTTTTGTGCGGCTATAGAATTTACCTGTTATTGAGTGTTGTGGGAGTGCTTGCCTTAAGGGAGTTTTAACGAATAAGCTGACTCGCCTCGGGAACTCCAGCCGACTACTTTCTTACAAGCAACGAGCGTAAGAGCAGTAATACAGATAATGCGTTTCGCCTAATAAGTAAGAGTTCCTAAATCTTACATATCTACCTGATCCATTTCTTACCTTTTTTTATGGTCAGCAACGTGCAACTGATTCCTTTGGTATTGCAAATGATCCTAGACTGCGGTTACTACTTATTAGGCAGCATTTTCTAAAACTTTTGTATTCATACAATTTAAAAATAGAATTAGATTTGAATTTCGTTTCGGTTTATCTGCGGCCAAAACTGACTAAAACCGTTAAAATTATATACATATTTAAAAAGGTAATCATTCCAATTTTAAATGAATAACGTCATTGAGCGACGCCATATTTCTTACGTCATAAAACATACAGCTCTCAAAGTACGTTTGTATAAAGCCAAGACATCTGATACATGTTTACTCGTACAAAAGAATCCACTTAGTCAACACAATACTAAGAAATAAATTACATTACGTTTCTCTTCATAAACTCCAAGTCAAAGCTACCGAGAATCATTAGCTCGGTATTACTAAATTAAAAACAAACGCAATCTGATGGACCACCCATTGTATTAAGAACAATATGTATGCTTGATTGCTTTCGCAATAATTAAATTAATCTGATTATGAGAAAGGAATTTGCAATGTATGTTATTAGACGTATACATATAGGTATGTACGCTTTATCCGAGAATCGTGCTTGGGAATTTACCGACGCAAACTTCTGCAATGGCAACAGTCCACATATGTATTTTTCCCCGAGAAAATATTAACAAACCCTAATAGCTTGTTGGGTCTCGAACCCAAGACAACATTGGTAATTAGCAACGCAAACACCCTCACTTACATATGTGGACTGCTGCCATTGCAGAAGTTTGGGTCAGTAAATTCCCAAGCACGATCATATGTGGACTGCTGCCATTGCAGAAGTTTGCGTCGGTAAATTCCCAAGCACGATTCTCGGATAAAGCCATGTTTTTAGTTTTCAGCGAGAAAATTTTCAGTAGCAGCGCGCTGTCTAGAATTTAGTCCGTTAGATGACAATAGGCTTGTCACTAAGACGTGGGATTCAGGTGACCAAGCGCGAATGAAATACGCTACACTCTACCGGTAGGCATCTTTGTTCTTTTCGATGACACGGCAGTACTTATATTTTTTAGGCTAGATAACGAGTTTTAGAAACGCTCACATGCTGCGATAACCACATACCGTCATTGTACAGATGAGACCACTAATATATCGAAACACATAGCCTATTGTATTTTTGTAACGCATAAATAAATAAACAACCAAAAGCCATAAGGCAAATTTAAAAAGCCTCTAAAAATATCCTCCATTTTCCACATAAAAAGGTACCCAGTTCTCATAACACGTAACATCGATCACCAATATTTAATTCACGGTAATCGTTCAGGACAGGGCCAGTCGAACGGAATTAGTACAACCATCACGAACGCATAAATTAAAATTACACCGAGCTTTAATCCTTATTTTAACAAACAGGAATCACGTTCATATTTGCATTTCATGAAATAAACGGACGTAATTACAATTTATTATTTAATATATAATCGTTTATGTAATAACTAAAGGATAAATACGGCGGGTTTAATTTCGTTCGTAATATGCGTATATAAAATACTGACAATATTACGGGTGATCGGTAAAGATGAGGTTGTTTGTAGATGAGATGAGCGGTGTTTAAAGTTACAAGCCGATTGCTATAAAATATTATGTCATATATTTAAATCCCGGAATTGTTAATTTCTAGGTATAACCTCGCACAGAAGCATACGGTTGCATTCGATTACAAGGCATTATGATGCCTCGCAATCGAATGCAACCGTATATAAAGTGTTATTGAATTCTGCCTATTAAGAAGTTCTTAGTAGTCTGGATGTTGACGGTAGACTCGTCATATGTGTATTACATGAGACCTAACACGGAGTATTAATGTGTGTTGGCGTCAGCTGAATTCGTAATTTTATTATCCGACTCACAGGGCAGTTATTATATAACCATAAAATGCACAAATAAATAGGTCAAAATAATTGTAATTTGATCTGTACACGTTTGTCACCTAGCTCGACAAAAGCTCCCTAACTTTGGCTTTACTAACTTATACTTCAGCAGCCTCTTAATGCTCAAGGTCAGGCATTTCGACAGGGCCTACGTCCTCTCCACTATACTCATATTCGCTCCGCTCATGTCCGCTTCAGTCAAACTCTACCTTCACCAAGTAATTGACCATTTCATAACATTTATAATTATATTTATAAAATCTCTGTTGAATTTTCAGTTAATGCGCTTGATAGATAAATAGTAAATATTACTCCAAAAGCGTTTGTGCTTGCAGAGTAGGAGCTAAAACGGCTTATCGACCATTATTATGTTCTATTTCAATAGTCCGGATTTGATTCCAGTTATTATCAAATTTGAATATTGGCTGTTGACTTTATTTTATGCATTATTTTGAACACTGTATGAAATTTATATAACAATATCAGTTCTGTTTATTAACTGTTTCACTGTTGAAACTTTTTTCAGTATGAAAAAGGTTAGGTCGTAGTTTACTACCCGGCCCAGTGCTGGAATAGACTAAGATTAAACAGGTTTCTTAGCAATATTTTCTTACACTGTTAAGGTGATTAGTAATTAAGTATTGAATAGGTACATAAAGGTATAACATCTAAAAATCAGAACTGCCGAGGGTCTATTATGATTAATATAGGTATTCAAATATAGAGAAATGTATAAGTCCACCTAGCAGGTGGCAAGCTCCTATTACCCAGGACCTCATATAGCAAGAAAAAGGAGATGTTACACATACTTTTTTGTTTCCGCTACTTCTTTAAGTATACTAAGGCGCAAATCCATTAAGTACCATGCTAATAAATATCCACATTTTAAGTCTAGATCATTGGCACGTCTAAGAAAACCGAGTTAAAATAAACAATATCAAAATCCTCCCAGCACATAAACAGCAGAGTCCTAATGCTAAATATCATTACTCATATACACACAGAGAACTCATAATAAACAGGCACATAAACTTCACACACAAGTCTAGCCCGAGCCTAAAACCATATTTATGTACGAGGCACACTCGCGCCCAAAAAACGTTTGTATAAATCACAAATAAGCAGAATATGGGTAAAACAGGGGAATGCAATATTATTCTCGCGGCATACTAAATCAAACACCTTGCCGACCTGTATGCCGCCGGATTTATGTGTGAAATAACATAAGTATATGTAGGGCTGTCGCCGACCCGCGGCGGGACGCGGTTCAGATTATTGTATTTCTATTTTGTGCTCTTTTTTCATACGTCCGTATGAATAATAGTGTAATGGTGAGATTCTGTTATTTAGGTGTTGTTTTACTCCATTTATATGTGATATATCGTGTGTAGATAATAACGCAATTATAAAGCTGAATAATTAGTGTATTTGTATCAGATAATTTAATGTCTTTTTTTTATTTCTGCTTGTGTTGGTTAGCTCGTTTTTTGTTGCAGTTCATAGCCTAAATCAAACGCTCCGAAACGGCTTTGTAAATAAAACCTACATTCACATCGAGACATCGTAACTTAAAATAAAAACTTAAATATTATAAAAAATGCGAATGTGAGTATGTTTGTTTGTTACACTTTCACGCCTTAACTACTCGACCGATCATCATGAAATTTCGCATACACGTTGTCAAGGATACAAAAAAGGAAATAGGGTACCTTACATCTGGAAAAAACAATTGTTACTAACCTAACCTAAATTCACGCAGGCGAAGCCGCGGGCAGAATCTAGTGAACAATAAATCAGTTACATGACACCACATTTTTCTTACAATTTCTTGCTAGTGACAGCCCTACCGCATACGCAGCTTATAGACGCAAAGGCAGTGAAGTGTAACGTCTACACAATGCAAACACGGAAGTAAGGAGGGCACGACCAAACGAATACGCCGCTCACATTAGCGATAATATTGTGATATATCGCTACGCCTATCATATGTAGAAGGCTTTTACGCCTTTAAGAAAAGCTTTTCCTTATTTAAGTCCGCCCGTTTGGTAGAACTGTGTGATGAATCTTAGGTAAGTCAAAAATCATATTCAATTACAATTCGTAATGCCATTAGTTTAAGTTAACAGTTTAAAAACCAAACGCTATTTAGACTGTTTAAATATCAAAATGGATGTTAAAAGTGCTCTTTAATACAGCGATGTAAATTGCTTTTTAAGGTATTGGCAGGGTTACTGCGCTTTAACTTTTATCTTTTATTCCTACATATAGTTGACATATTAAAGAGCAATACCAATTACGTATAGTACATTACAATAGTATCTTATCTATGGTACACTAATCATGCTAGAACTTCACTTAACGTAATATAGACCTACCTTTATCTTACGACCAATAAATCAAAGATGGCTGGCGATTCGAAATTTAAATCTAAATCTGAACATTAAATCAAAGATGGTCGCCGATTCGAAATTTAAATCTAAATCTTATGCACATATTGCTGTGCATACAGTATAATGAAAGTAAATTCACAATGGGAGGCGTTATCGTTAAGAGCGATCTCTCCAAGCGCCATAAAGGGCCAGCAATCCCACCGCGGATTGGCCCAAGCTGAACAGCCACTAAAGCAATTAAAAATTGCAAAAATGCAGTTCAATTATAGCTTTAAGCTGAAGCTATAACATAAAGTTTCACACATTATATTTATCACGAGCTGTAATAGGATCCGTTTCAGTCTAATTACTTAACGAGTTCATTTACGATGGCCTGCGAATACTCCATACCTCGTAAGCATTTAATGAGCAATAAATTCCTAATAACAATTCTTGATTAACCCCCATTGTTTTCATTCGTTTATTTTGACTTTAAATACTAATTGAAATACGTGAAAATTACAGCCTGCGAGGTTGTATGGGCCAGTGGAAAGAATCAAACAATTAAAAACCTCCATCGCTAGACATAATAAAAGTGCCAAAAAAAGAACAAAGAACTTGTTGATTTGCTTGGAAACTGGTGATTGGTTTTAACGCAGGCTAAGTTTTACCAATCAGTAATTGGACTAGAGCCGTGAATAGCACCTACTTTCGTCACCATTGTGAAGAAAACGCCTTCGAGCACGAAGTCATTGGAATATAAGAAAGTATGAAATGTAAGGTATATACTATCGTCAGTCTTACTATGGCGTACAATTTTTGATTGATATCACTACATGTTATAAAACAAAGTCTCCCCCACCGCGTATATCTGTCTGTTAGCGATACACTCAAAAACTACTGATTTTGAGGAAGGTTTAGATGTACCTATCATTTGTTAAGGATTTATACTACCCGTGCAAAGTCGGGGCGGGTCACTAGTATGTAATAAATAGTAATCTAACAGCAAATTCATAAGGATGTATATATTTTTTCATATACTCCATAATATTTTCCACAAAGAAACTGCTGCTATAAAGTCAAATGTTCGTTATCATTAATGTATACAAATTTTCTATGATTTTTATAATCAGAGTAAGTTACGTAAACTTTGTCTACAATAACTGCAAAATAAGTTACTAACGACTTTATGAGAATGTGGTACTTCTCAAAATTATTTATGTATGTTTAAACAGTTTAGTAAGACAGCTTTTACATTAAATCCTACTTATTTTTTGAAGTGATGGAAAATATTTCCACTGATTTTCTTATCGCCATTGCATATACTACCTAAGACGATTGCATATCACTACATATTATAAAACAAAGGCCCCCGCCGCGTCTGTCTGTTTATTGGCGATAAACTTAAAAACTATTGAACGGATTTTCATGCAGTTTTTACCAATAGATAAAGCGATTAATGAGGAAGCTTTAGGTGTATAATTTGTTAAGGATTTGTACTACAAGTGCGAAGCCTGGGCGACCGGGGCCTGGGTGACCCGCCCAGGCTTCGCACGCAACACAACACACAAAAAACAGAACAATTTATAGAACAACTAATGTCCAACCCACCTACCGTCCATGTAACTTTCAAACTGTATTTTCAAGCTTAGCAAAGGGTTAACGATCACAAAAGAAGAACAACACCAGCATATTGCTATCTCATACAACTGTGCACAATAACACGAAACTGCAATAAATTAACCCTCAATTCGCGCGTCGTTAACCTTGTCCGATGCATCGCTATGTTGCTCTTTCATTCCGAGAAGAATCTGTCAGAAATCTAATTATACCTAAACAACCAGTTTTAAATAAACACATTTCTCTGTAGAAACTGGTGTCTGTGAGCATGATATGGCTTCGATTATAGCACAGTAAAAATAATAAGTGATCTTAAGATTATGATATCGAGTTTGGGTTTTTAACCAAGATGATTATGAAATTTTTCAGTGCAGACCTATATTCTTTCACAGATACGCTTTAACCTATTGAGCGACAGCGGCCCAGAGGCAGCGAGTCACAATTATCTGGTATTCCAACAATAGACTGGTTAATTGGTTTATAAACATAGGTTATTTAATTGTTTATGTTTAGCGCCATTTTAAAGGTTCAACATGTTTTATTTTAAATAGATTATGTTTTATTTTAATCAGTATTATCTCAACTAGATGCTGCAGTCACTGCAAGAAACGATTGTTGCTATACAATTGTTAGATAAAATACACAAACAATAAAAATTGAACATAAAACTTTTTTAAACAGTGCTCCTTTCTTCGACACGATATAAAGCAATATATTTGCAAACAAACAGTTACACCTGAACAGCGATGACCTACATAAACAACACGATATTCTAGAACCAGTTCACTTGTACTGAAATATCCAAAATCACACAAACGCCTGTGATTTCGGGTACCCGGTGTTTATTCCTGTATCGAACAGTGCACAATGCCACTGGATTGTTTGACACACGCACACACCGAATGTCGTTCCTCATAACGAATCGGTTTTGTTTGCCGAATAGATTGCACTCACATTATTTTGTAGTCTAATTATAGTTGCCACTAATGGTTTAATGTAAATTCGAGGTAAGCTCGGCTGAATTGAACCGATAACCCGGTTATAACCTACATATATGTAGAAGAAAATAGTAACGGGTATTAGCACGATGTAATTAAACACTCTTTCACAATCCTGATTACATTTGTTGCGGGTTTCAAGACAGTTAAAATTTGCCCGAGATTCGATGTTGTGGTCACAACTGCTGACTCTGGCTACACGAGTGTTCCAGCTGTGGAAGTGCAGGTTGGATTAGCCCAATAAAAACACTTCTTATGTTTTTGTATAGCATTGATTTTATCTTTATATACTATCAACATGGCAAAAGGCATCCGACTTGCCTTATAAGCGGACAATAGTCTACAGGCGCCAGAATATAATTTGCGAATACTAAACCAACGCGAGAGTCGACGCAAGAGGTGCACAGTTTACAATAAGGTCGGCAGCTGAAAGCATACCGTCTCCTCTAGGAGTCTGAAAGCAGTAAAGATTTTTATGGAAGACAAAATACCATGAGAGGTTAGAGGAGAAATGGATCAAGATCTTTAGTGCTCACCTTTAATTTGATTGCGATGAGTAAAACTGGAGATATGATGTATTCTTATATACATAAATAAAATGTTTGGCAAATTGTAGTTTATGTGAACCAAATGCCGAGTATAAATTACTACAGAATAAAAAATATCCATAAACTACTATTGAACATACTTTTTCAATTAAAATAAAATCTAGCTGCTACAAAACAACTAGGACCTCCGTAATATTCCAGACCAATGTCTAATTGAGCTCTCATACCACAAATAAAGAACCTGAATTGCCTACTTACGAAGCCAAGTCTGCGTTTCATCAAGAAAAAAAATATTACGTTTCATCCGATCGTGATTTCTATTTATATTCAATACATTGTATAATCTAATAAATTACATATTCATTTTATATACAAACATTGAGTACCTACAGGCTAACTGGATTTTAGTATATAATAGTCTTGTTTTGCGATTTAATTTGGACAATTTTTGTTCGTATTGCTATATATTTGTTTCAGGAATTGTGAATATCTAAATGTTGTCATTTATAATTTGTGTATTTTTGTTTCTTCGGAGACTTATTCGCAGGATGGCAATTTTTTGTCAAAACATCTTTTACGTATTGATTTGGAAATATACGGGTGTTCTTAATTTGTAACTCACAAGATATATGTATGTGTATGTCACTAAACTCCTCCTAAATGGCTGAACCGATATTGATGACATTTTTGGTGTGTGTGTCCGTAGAAGGTTTAGATTTTTTTAGATTAGATCCGGTGGCACTGCGATTGGATCTAGGATTTATTTTTTATTTTAATCCAACGTTCGGGTATGTCGTTTTTCGAGTCTGCTAGATAATTAGACAATACTTTTACATAAAACCAAGGTGATTATGGAAAACGGTTAGGTATAAAAACAAGACTTAGATAAATGCATACCTTTATAAGCTTTTGTCTTTTTCAATCAAAATATTAATAGCCCAATATCTTTCCTTTTAAACATAAAACAAAAAAAAATTGCTTTAGTTATAAGATTAATACCTGTATTTAAACACCTTGGTAGCTGAAGACGGAATTGAAGTTAGATTCAATCATAATAAACTCCCACTTACACAAGTTATCTTCACTATAACAATAACGCACGCACACATTTACACAGCCCACCCACACATGTACAACATCACACGACTTCTGTAATGGCAGGCACCCGCGGTGTGTGCTCACTAAGGCCTCTTCCTCACATAATTACTTCGAGTCTAAACCCATAAAGAAACACTAGGATATCAGTTAAATTGTTTATGGTACACAATAAGCATAACTCGGTAAGATTGCGAAATCAATTAAAGACTTATAAATCGTAAAACGGTACAATCGGTGGCACAAGTTTAGAGTTGTAATTGAAATATCGAAGACTTTTGAATAATGAAATATCAACTGAAATCCGAATATTACCTAATATCAAAAAGCTCGCTTCGCTAGTTGAGTCTTGAATGTCACATGTCTATCCTAAAATTTAATTCTGGAATGACTTCTTGGTTAGAAAAAGATTCCCTTTTGTTTTTTACATTTTATACTTATATATGTACTTATTATTTTGCTGCTATTAAACTTCTATGGCAGTAAAATCGTGCGAAATTGGTGTGTAATACAAACTTTGCTTAACCCTTCGGGTATTTACAGAGTTAATCTTAGACTACACACGAAATTCAAGTATCACAAGCTGCGATACAATAAATTAACGTCTTACTAAATAAAGGTTTATTGTTTTCTATAAAACTATATGCAATATGTATGTATATACATATTACATTTGAAAACTCAGAATTGCTTTCTTAGCAACAACATTCGCACATCAAAATTGTAACTGACTTTAATCTAAACGTAGACCATAAATTTCTTCACATCCAATTCGCTTCTGTTTACGACTGTACAGTATCGATACATCGAAAACAACTGGTTATCGATAAACGTTTTTAAGTCGTAAACTGGGAATTAAAACGAGAAGTACACTTAAGCATAACAGTTGATTTGGTATCGAAGTTAAATTACTATTGACAGCTACCAGGGAACTACGTAATGCCCGTAAAACTGTTTACGTAGGGTTATCAAACGCCGATGTTTTATTTGGCCCGGGTTCGATGACACGATGTTGTTTTGTATAGTGGTGACATATTTTCATATAATATTACATTTAAACGAATGTTATACATTGTTATTTAACTTATTTATACGTAGTGAATTTAAATAGTAAAATCGTTCCAAAATTTAGATAAAATTCGCATACAGTATAGTAGATATGTTTCAAACAGAAGCAACCCATTGAAGTAACCCACTCTGCAGAAGATCACAGCAAAACAACCTTGTATTGCGTCTCCTATAAGTAGAATATCCAAGATCTTTAACCTGTGAGTTGTTAGAACGCAAGACATAATTAAAAAACCTAATAAGACCGGCCCGCCAGTGTACCGCTGCCACTGTATAGATTAAGGATGAGCACTACTACAATATAAATAAAAGTCTGATGTTTGTCCTAGTGCTGGCAACACAGCGACGTGTTTTATGTGAAGATTCTATAAGATTCCATCTGTTTATCATCAAGCGGGGTCACAAGCTAACTCACTATCTTATCCCCAGTTTTTAAAAGACTAATCAACTACGCGACTAAACTAGACTACTGACAATGGATATGATTGGTTGTTGATGAATCAGTTAGCCAATCAAAGCAGTTGACATGCGTTAAACTGTCTATTACCACATTTACACTTTTTTGTGTTGAACTATCCTTCAGAAGCCGATTGTTAGTCATAAAAAAGTTACACATTTCGACAACCCTACGTCAAAGATGGTAACTGATGGTAACTATTAAATAAAAACGATTTCTTTAGTTTCAACGTTGGGAAACATTCAGTGTGAGTTTGCGCCTAACCCAATATTCTTAGTTTACTGATTGTTTAAACCGATAAATCGTGTGTTATTTACATACCGATACATCACGAATAATATTTTAGATCGATTAGTAGGCTCAGAAGTATATACGGTAAATATGAAAATATACTTACGCCTTTTTTTCTGAGAGGTAAGCAGAGACGGACTGTTAATTGCTACGAATCTGACGAATATAAGTTTATCTCTTGTGTCATCCTCATTTCATTTTTCATTCCCTTGTTGCCCCTGCTACTACTAATACTAATTACCAGTATTGATTTGTTACGCTTGTATGCCTTAACTACTCGACCGACCATCATGAAAATTCGAATAACCGTTGTCAGGAATACATAAAATTCATCCAGAAAAAAATACAGTTGCCAAACGATCGAAATCGGGGGCAAAAACTAGTACTGTTATAAATCACATTAAGATATAAAGGCTGTCAAAGCAAGAAATCTAAGATCACTTATTCCCATAGGCCTCTGTTGAAGTTCCTTATCAAAGAAAACTAAAGTGAATCTCCACGGTCATATTTAGATCAAAAAGAATCTGTATTACCTGCTTGAATTTGTATTTGAACTATGATTAAACCTTTACCAATAGCGTGTAATCTGATAAAAGTTTATATAAACATGACGTACCTATATCAAAGACTTTTTAATATAATAGTTGGATTTGTAAGTCCAATAATATTTCCATCGATCGTGGTTTGATTATGACGATATTTACTATTATTGACATTACATCGTAAGTTTGAGCTTGTGTGAGGGTTTAGATGCGATGCCCAGGTCGAGAAAAGGGATTTCCTGTTAGGAAATTTTCTGTAACAGACTAAAACTCGGAATGTCAGAGTCCATCGGCTTGCCTCTTATTTTGTGGAATCTTAAAACATAGCCAACGGATTGTTGATATAATATACCTCCACCACTTATACACTTTAAATAATATGACATTTACTTTTTTTTTACATTTTGGTACATGCAAATATTACGTTCAAGGATATTTTTGTAAGGGTAGTTAGCGAGAAGGTTGAAAACTTCGTTGTCCAGTCATACAGAGTCATAGAGAGTCAACAGAATAGAATATCTTATCTATAGTCACGTAACATATATAATTAATCCGACATGAAACCTGCAAAGGTCTTTATCCACACACAGCCTCTGTGACTAGGATTTCAGTTGTACAGTCGAAAACATCTCTCATTTTGTAAAACCAATACTACGGAGGATAGCATCCAAACCAGAATGTTCGACCAAAATCACAAAGTCGATGAATCGCATCGAAATAGTCGTGTATCGATTCTATTACGGAGAACACAGGACAAAAGCGCTCGTACAATGACAAATGAAATTCGACGTCTGCCCATAAATTGTACGAATAATAAAAGATTATCTATCCCTGGAATAAATACAGGGTGAGGACAATAGGCCCTTTATTAAGCTATGCTCCCCTTTGGAAGACGTGTATGATATGGTCGCATCTGCACAAGTTTTGATACTATTTGATTTGGTCAAAGAATATGAATGTATTGTCTTGTAGTATAGTAGGTTTTTTATTTTGTCTAATAGATTCTATAATACTAATAGATTCTATGCCTGTGAAAGTATTATAAAGTAAATTTATGTCACAATATTCTTAGTATTTATATATTTTACACAATATTTGTAACTATTGATTTTGGAAATAAAAATTATTATTATTATTAGTTATATTTATCTAGATTCTAGATAGACAGTAGTTAGAGACCTATTTATATAAGACGCAAGGTTAGCTAGTGAAATTTTCTAAGTAACCCTCTGGAAAAAAACAGGCATCGTGTGATATTGTTTTTATCTAGTCGAATTAGCGATATGTAGAGTCTCCTACCATAATGCAAAATGGTAGATACACCGATCCTTAATAATTACACGTGTATCCGAAAATTTTAGTCATCAATAGATCTGCTAAGTAAAATCTAGTTTGGAGATTTTCCATCTCTATCTTGGCCTTTTGGCATACGTCGTATTGATAATGGTACAAAATTCGCATAAGTTCGAGTGCCCATTCCTCTGCCCCAGATACATAACAAAAAACGTTCAGCTTAATATAACATCTTCACACATAATTCAATTCTCTTCTCGATATAAATAATCGAATTGATATAAAATCGCCCCAGTCGATTACTCGCATTATAGTAGCTGTTTGTCTCAAAGGGTCTAACGGCAAAAAAAATGGTAATGGTTGGCACTAGTACAAACAGCGCGTGCGAACCGCGTGTTCATGAACAGTGAGAGAAGCTATGCTAGGGCTGCCACTTCAAAAATACTGTGGAATATAAAAACTTAGAAGAACATAATATTGTCTTACGTTTACGCTAATGTTAAACATTAAAATTAAACTATTTTTTAAACAATAATTAATTTACTTTTTAAACACTTTCACTAGTCACTGTTTACTTCTATTTAAGCTATTAAAATTTACGTTTTCCTCCTTGTCGAGAACATAGTAATACCCGGAAAGTGTAAGCTTAAATCTAAATAGTTTTTAATTTAAATAGAAATAAACAATAGTTATTAACAGTGTTTAACAGTCTCAAAATTAAGTATTATTAGTGTTTTAAAATAAATAAACAACGCGGTAAAAGCCGTACAAAGTAGTTCAATTTCAATACTTAGAAGAAAACATAATAACATTTAAAAGTATAAATCTGTATTGTAATTTATCTGTACCATTTCTCTCTAGTAATATATTAGCATTTATTACCATCTTTTATATTATTTTATAAGGAATTGTTTGCGAAATAGAATATGTTTGTTAGCAGAGAGAGATGAATATGTAATATCATGTAAAAGTGTGTACACATACAAAATTTTAAACTTACGACTTCTGTTTATGTTAATTAATAACAACCAACATAATTCTTAATGATAGCTATATTATAAAGCAGACAAAAAATATTGTTATGTCTTTTTTATACTATTAAAATTATTCTTAATTATGTTAATTGGGCTGATATCGTTTATCAGATGGCATACCAAAACTAACGAGCAACAAATACGTTTTTCGGGCAATATTATAATGCTATTACAATAAATTTATATTGAAGTGAACGAGTTTTATTTAATAAACTAGATCAAGCTCGCGGCATCGCTCCCGTAAATGTTATGGTAAAGTAAGGTTATGTCAATTTTCAATCCCTTGGAAACAGTACTATTTCCTTATGAAAGGTAACCAGTTGATTTTCAACCTCTCGGAAAAGTACTTTTCCCTTGATGAAAGGCACATGTTCCTTTCAGTACACCTAACAACGTGTATGCGATATTTCATGATGATTCGTCGGCGTAAAGGCGTATCAAACAAACGCACATTCGCATTAAAATATTAGCTAGGTTGATATACCATTTATTTTTATATATAAATATTTATATATAAACAGGTTTACTTTAAGACTTTATTTTTTGTGACATCCCTGCAGTAATAGTCCCCTAGGCGATCGATAGGCATTTTATTTCAGTGTATTATAAATCGGAGGGGAGCACATTATGAGTGGTGTCGCGTGTTTGCAGTTACTGCTGCTGCCACTGGCCCATTAACCGTCTGCCACTATCCACTATTCAATGTATTTGTTCGATAGCTCAAATACAATATTATGCCGGAATAGGGTCACAATGGTGACTTGCCCTAGCATGATCTGGACAGCTTATAGTTAAGCTGATACGTCTGGTCTGTGAGAAGTGTCATCACAAACATTGGTAATTTCAAACACGCATCCATCTCTCTTTTGTTAAAACAACATGTCTGATGCAGAGAATACTGTTTTGAGAATATTTTATGTATTAAGCGGACATTATAGATACTCTAGCTTAAAAAATAATTTCAAATAGATGATTCAGTAGTTACAAGATAGATGTAATTTCCAATCATTTTAACGTTGATAAATAAATGTAAGAGTTCAATTGAACTTAAGCTTTTTAACTAAATTATTCATGACAGTTACAATCCTGCTATTAAAAATAAGTGGCAGTTTAGAGATTTTCATGTTTGTTACTCAATTAAGCGTAAACCGTTAAAGGAATTTGAATTAAACTCGGCACATGGATAGACGATTTTCTTTATATTACGGTAAGTGTTCCCGCGGGTGAAAACACAAGCAAAAACTAATTGTTTATGAATACAGACTAACTAATCGTTGTATACAACCTATACAATGACCACTACTTTTTATTACATCTATATATCTGAAGCGCAAGTAAACACAATGTTCGATACTAAAATGTACTCCATAACTCCCAACCGTAATTAACAATCAAAGAGTCCGTAATTAAATTAGTTAATACCTTCGCAACCTGGCATTAAATAAAAAAAGTACCCACTTTTGTGATTAAAATGGATTAATAGCAAGCTATTAATGGCACAACGGGTGGCAGAATGAAGGGCAGAGTCGCATAAAAACTGTGTATTAAAAGTGCTCTATATCCGATTAGACTAGATATATAAAAAATCTATATGTAATTTATGATGTATAGAAATATAGGCAATATTGTGAATGGTGCTACAAAAGAAAATATGAGTTCTAGTCTACTCTAGTGTGAAAATACATATTATAAATATTAATACAAATAAATAACTATTGTATTGGGTCTCCTAACAAATTTCACAATACCGTTTATTGAAGTAAAGATTGTCAATAAAAGATAAGTCGTATTAGTTCTTTGGACAAAGAATTTACTTAGAATATTAATCAGGTGTCACGAAGTAGGATAATACTAAGAACTGCTGTCTTCTACGTAAATGATACAACCGCTTTGAGAAAACGAAAGCTCATTTCCTATTTACTGACCACCTATGTATCTACTGTCAGATGCACATGTACGCAACCTTTGTGATGACACACTAGAAATGTTATTATTTAAATATATAAATTTAAATGTTATTTATATTATTATTATTTAAATATTTTCTTTGTTTTTATTAGATACTTGTACTATAAAAACGTTTGTCTCTATATAAAGAAGTAACCTCTCAAACCACAAAACCGCATATAAAATCCTATTATTAATAGAAAACAGCATTACACTTGATAAAAAAAAACTAAGTTGCAGTATGCACGCCATGAGCGGCAACTATTATTAGATAAATTAGTGTAACTAATAAGGAAATAACTGGCTTTTACCTATTTTATCCGTTTTATATGAAATATTCAAAGTAATGCAGCCGTTTCATTTCATTTAATAGAAATATACGAACGCGATCGAGTCAAAAACTGTGAGCAGAAGTCACATTTGACTTGTGTCACGAGATGTAGAGAACTTTATTACTTTCGCTCATATGGAAATACTTACATTTATTCGTCTGATTATATTGTTTGACACGTCACAAACAGGGGAAGCCATTTTATTATATTGTAAAATGCGTCTGTCGTACGACTTTGTTAGATACCATCGAGCTATGAAAATGTTTGGCTTTATGTACATTTTACGTAGATAGCTTAGTGGGAAACCGTTGGACTGCCAAGCAGAGGTCTCAAGTTCAATCCCAAAGCCTATGAATTTTGAAGTTTCTGTGTGTAATAAATAGATTTTATAGATTGAAATTAAACTACTATATACGGATTTAATTGCGTTGTTTATTTATCACTGTATTACAAAATTTTGAAACTATTACACTACTACTACTATTGATTTTATTTTACTAATTTATAAGCTAATAAATTATTAGCTTGAATTTATTAGCTGATTTTATTTTACTAATTTATAAGAACGCGATAACATTCGCGTAAACAGAAGACAATATTATAGATTTTATAGCTAGCTTGAACGGCCATAGAAAATATTTCCATAATGTTCACAAAGATATGTCTAATCTGACAACCCGCACTGGGCCAGCGTATAATGGACTATAACGTAAACCGTCTCACATTGGGAAACTCATGCCCAGCAGTGACATAATTTATATACAAGGCAAATATAATTTTATTTAGTTTGCTTCTTATGAAACTAATATTATTTTAAATAAAAACTTAAAGCTTTAAACCTTATTTCAAATTCCGTTTAATATATTCTCAAAAGGAAGTTGGAACAATACACAAAACGTTTGTTTACAATTGTAATTTCTATACCAATTCAAGGTTCACCTATAAAGCAGCGTCTAACAAATTGCAATTAA
Organism: Catocala nupta; assembly: GCA_963675205.1. NCBI lineage: Eukaryota > Metazoa > Arthropoda > Insecta > Lepidoptera > Erebidae > Catocala > Catocala nupta. Next base: position 11,053,334 of record OY776104.1, read on the forward strand.
CCTAAAAATGAAAGAGGTAAAACAGCTGCGATCATAAAGTTACAATGTTGCATCATACATGGAATGGCCGACTAATCTGAGAAGCTGAGCGTTTAGCGGGGCGATTAAACGTGTCTTGAGAACAGTAAAGGAAAAGGGTAGGTAGAAACACTAACTGCATTTGTACAGTACCTTTCTGTAATTAATTATTAACATTCTAGATTTTGTCTGCGGCTTCGCGTTGGTAAATGTTATGTTTTGTAAATTTTCTGTCAGGAATAGTACTAAATTCAGGGTAAAAGGTAACCTATCTCCTTTTCTGTAGATATCCCTGACAATTTGTATACGATATAACAAATTTTATGATGATCGGTCAAGTAGTTAAGGCGTGAATGCGTAACAAATAAACTCACATTCGCATTTATAATATTAGTAAGAATGTACCAAAATGTTATTGACTCTCACGCCAGGAATTTTAACATGAACACACTTACAATTTTTCGATCACAATGACTGAGCTGAGTGTTGTGGGTCCACGGAACAAAATTATGGTGTTATTCACAAATAGTTAGTCCCCGTTTGTGTTCTTTGCATCTGTTGTTAGACTGTTTGTAAATAAATATAATACCCAAAAAAAACTAATTTCTATCTAAAATTCGATTCTAATGCGCGCAGAAAGCATGTCTCGAAATCCAAATTCTAAACAGTCGAATACGTTAAGCTTAGAAGAACGTACGCACATAAGTTTAAACAAGATATTGTACAAGACAACTAAATAAAGCAACTCGTATTACGAAGAAAGAGAAACATTTACGAATGAAAACGTCACGGCGTCGTTTCGCGATGCCAACGTGTCGTGTGCTTCAATCTCCGAATCGTTACGATTCATGACGACACGCTGGCGAAATAACTTTAGTCTCACGACAACTTGACGACAGGCACGCGTGAAGAGCCGAAGTTAGTGGGCTTAGCTCGCTAGAAAGATCGTGGCATTCGCTCTTCGCCGTTATAAAACATCAGCCTATGGTGTAGCATTCGTTCCTGACCCAGTTCCACCCATTGTGTGGCTGTTGAGAGGAGTCATATTTTCTGAAGCACCTCTGTCATTGCACACGTCGAGTTTCTCCACAATGGTTTTTAAACCTACAGGATTTTGTTTACGCGTCACTTTTCATTAAATTTGCAGCTATTTTTAAAGCTAAGGTTTCACCCGCGAATTTTATTCCGCGGTAAAATTACCTTTTGTTGTGCTGTTTTGAGTAAGGACCGATGTAGGGTAGTAAATTGACAATCTATAGCCAAACGTGCTGTCAAGACATCAGCTATCGGAATTGGTAATATACAGAATCTACTGCGCCAAATTGTAATCTACGGATGCTAGATTAGTTTTCAGTAAAGTATTTATAATACCCTATTTAGATATTATCAATGATACTCATAACTTTCGGGCGACTTGCATCCACGCCTATGTGAGTCGTAATTCATACTCATTATCACTAAATCAAATAAATTACGTGTCGTTTTGGAAAACATATATCTAGTATTTCTTTGATTTACATAGATACTCAACCATAAAGAAAACTAAAATACATGTAGGTCATGTGATATAAACATTAGAGACACTAACTTAAATTTTAGATTTCTATCACTTACTAATAACATAATTCATGATAGCTTTATTATGAGTAACTACTTCTAACGTTCTACTTCTAAAATAGGCTATATGTCTACATACAAGCATGCTGCTCGTTTGCTCGTCGGCATAATTTTCATATACACACCGCAGTTTACATATTGCATAACAAAAGTAGATTTATGAATATTGAAATGGTGTGTTCCAAATTACGTATTTACATTTCTATTGGGCTTAGCATTTGTAAACTTGTAATAACAAAATTCCATAATCCTACCAAATATTATAAATGCGAAAGCGAGTTTGTTTTATTATTTGTGTGTTTGTTATGCTTTTACGCCTTAGCTGCTCGACCGATCATCGTGAAATTACGCATACACGTTGTCAGGGGTACAGATAAGGACATACTTACACTTACACATTTAATTTAAAAAAGAAGCTACTGTTCTCGAGCGATATAAATACTACAAAATCCGAGTTGTCAAGCTGACATCTTAAAACGAAACCTATCTATACCAATATTATAAACAGGAATGATTTGATTTTTGTTTGTAATGATTTATCTCAAAAACGGTTCAACCGATTTTAAAAATTATGTCACCATTAGAAATCTATATTATCACCGAGTAAGTAACGCAGGCTATATTTTATTTGAAAAGTAGTATTTAGCCTTAAACCTACTATTACGTGAGCGTAGCCGCGGGCAAAAGCGAGTAGAATAGAAAATAATGAAATTAATGTAATAGTTAGCAGCAAAGTCAATTACAAACATTAATTTGCTACAGTAAACGCAGTTACATCCGCGCTATGACCTACTTCGCGAATGAAATGAATGTATGAATGAATGAACGAAACAATACAATCCCATTTACTGAGGCGGTATATCTTTATTACTGGTATGTTTGTTGCACTAATTTTGTTTATTTCGGTTTTATTCACAGTTGCAGTTTTCAGGTCATAGTTATTAGCTTGGTGTGTGAGAGATTTTGTGTATTGTGCGGTAATTGTAAGCTGTGTAAAGTTTATAAGACCACTAACATTATATAAGCTTTGAATTAGCCTCGCTTGAATACGAATTAAATAATGTTTCTTATATAAAAGAGTTATTACAAAGAGTTTCTTTTTCCTAAAACGACAACTCCCGCTTAAAGAATAATACTTATGTGTGGACTTTAAAACATTCAAACAACGGACACAAGAAACAACCAGACTAGGAACAACCATTTGTGGATCACACAAATTTTTGGATTCGAACCCACAACACTCGGACCAGGGGCAGCGACGAGGCGACCACTTAAACCACGATGCCATTCGATTTATAACATCGTTATTACAAGGAATACTGTGTAAGTCAACTCACAGGCAAGGAACTCGCGATAACTCTTTTCAATCGTCAACATAAATAGTTATATTTAGATAACAATAAAAAGTAATACAAGGTAACAATTGTATTCAAAATCTAGCTTTTGTCAAACGACATCATATATTTTTATGAATATCATCTTCCTCTTGATATAAACTTGCTTGGCTAGAGTCATAAGTAAATAGATGGCACATATATCAAAAATATGGACTACCCTTGATAGTCTTAGTTCTTTCCCGTCATGATTAAAACATCTTAATTAATATTATAAATGCGAATGTGATTTTGTTTCTTTGTTACGCTTTAACGCCTTAACTGCTTGATCATCATTAAAATTGGCATACACGTTGCCAGGAACAAAGGCGTACCTTTCAGTCAAAAAAGAAATATTGTTACTAATCTAATCTAACCTACATTTAGGCGAGCGAAACCGCGGGCAAAAGCTAGTTCTTAATAAAAGAAAAGATAACTTGCATAATTATGACAAGCGTAATAAAAATAGCAATAAACATAACATATTTCGTTCGAAAAGCAGGTGCTACAGCCATTTTACAAACACAGTACAAAATAACTAATCCAGTTAAATTCACACTCACAAATAAAGCTAAACTCCAAAAGGCGATTTTACGACTATTCCTACGAATTATTACGCTATAAAACTAACAAAAATATATATTTTTTGAGCTGGCAACATGAAGCTGTCAAAGGCACATACAACCATAAATCATGGGACGGTAGCTTTTTGTTTTTAAACACGAATGCGATAAGTTACGGGCTCATTCGTCGTAATATAAACAAAAACTCGCGCAACGTGACCAATGTATTAGTTACAATACTATTGGCTGTAAACAATCTTACCAATAATATCCGTTCTGCTTGTTAGAAAGCGTGCTATTTTCTTATACGCTTTTTGGTTTTAATAAGGTGGTAAATAGGCGTGGTTGTCGTTGTGAAGCAATTATGTTAGCCTATTGGCAGATGGAGGGCGTATGTCTCAATGGTTGTCCATCCTTAAAAAGAAGTTGCTATGAAGCCAACGCAAGGGAAAAAGATTATTTAGGTTCTTATGCTTAAGGCACACCGTTTCTTTAAGGGTCTTAGAAAGGCTACTACAGGAACAAAGCACAAGATTCTTTGACTGCGGTCTTCTGTATGTAGGGTTACCAGTATACCAGGTTGACTAAAGACCCAGATTTTAGTAAGAATTCCGTTATGCCTACATTTCTATATTACTATCAACATATTCGTAAGTTAATTTAACTTACAAATTGATTTTTGACGACATAAGCCTTATAAATAATAAATTCATAGTTATTTAATAGACTAGAGGTATTTGTGGTACTATAACTTAGGGTACTTAAAGAGACAATTCGGTAAAGTTTCAATACATCAAATTTTAAGATTCATTATGAAATTGTCACAACTATGAAACCGACATGTTGTAACGACTCAGTTTTATACCTAGCACTTACGATTCACAACATCTCAATTTAGTTTTAACTAGCTTTTGCCCCGCGGCTTTGGCCGCGTAAAAGTAAGTTACGCTATGTTAGTAACAAAACTATTAAAAAAAATGGCCTATGTTACTCAGTGATAATATTGCTTTCTAACGGTAAAATGACATTTTAAATCGCTTGAGTAGTTTTTGATTTAAATCCTTACAAACAAACAAACAAAGAATCAAATCTTTCCTCTTAATAATATTACTATAGTCGTAATTTTGGCAAATCAAAGATACGTGTCGTGGGATCAAACTCGAAACCTCTGTGTATACGCGGCTGTATGTAAATTTACATATGTAGATACATACTATTATATATATAGAGTTAATCAGTGCCCATTTTACATTGAATTTAACTAAAAGCAATTGTTATTTATAGTAGTTTGCATTCGTATCTAAACGAATAATTCTTTCTAACAATATATTTTGCGCACAGCGTTCTTAACTAATAAATATTTCGACCGATATCAACGGCAATAAAAACGTAACCGCAGTTACAATATTTTAACTAAAATCTACAAAACATTAGCGTTTACATAAATATAAATGTATTTATTACTAGATTTTCCCAGTGGCTTCGACTTACTGTGAAAGCTCATTTTTTTCTGGATGGAAGGTACTACATGTTCTCTTCTGTACTCCTCACCACATGTATGCGAAATTTCATGATGATCGGTCGAGTAGTTAAGGCATGACGGCGAAACAAACGAAATAAGTTGAATGTAATGTTACGGGCTTTGCTAAAAAGTTTTATTCGTAGCGTCATTTCTTCTGCGCCCTATCGATAGTTTGCACTTACGCTTACGGTTTTCCTTAAGGTTCCTGGTTCGATTCCCGGTCGGATAAACTTTAATTGGGTTTGAAACTCTCAGTGGCAGCACAGAATTTGGTAATATGTCTGGTAGACGTCAATTAGGCTCGTACCCTCTTACGCGGTAACTAAATACATAACTAGCTAAATGTGGGGTGGAATATACCTTCACCTTCTCCTTATAAGATATGCAGGCATGAATGTATATCCATAGATACATACATGTGCATACTAATTTGTTAGTGACAGAGTTTTCTAACCGCCTATTTGTCAGTATGTTTCGTATATGTCATCTAACATCACATTTGCTCGACACAGTAATCGAACCAGGGCCAAACGATCGGCAGTAAACATTATGCACAGTTGAGTAACCTTTAAAAACATTAACTTTTTTATTACTAGTTTTTATTAGCTATTCCGTTCAAAAATATAGCTTACTATGTTAACAACTATGTGGAATAAAAATGTTATACAGTGTTGCCAGGTTTATTAAAGTACGTTTATCCCTAGAATCGCTAAAAGTTAACCTTCCTTAATGCAATATACATACAACATAGTCTCACTCGAATACACCTTGAAGGTGTTATACACACAAATTTGGAGAGATCAGGCGCAGGACCAACGGCTTTACGTGCTTTCCGAGGCACGGGGGTGTCTAACACCGCCAACTTCCTAACTCCGGGCTGCTATTGAGATTTCTTAACTGAACAGCCCAATAACTTTTTGTTTCTTTTAGATCCTACATAATAGATAGCGACCCTATTGCCGATTATCGGGCACAGTTCCAGACTCCGCCCTGCTGCAGAGAATTTCTTGTCAAACTAATTCAATAAGACCTCATTTGACGGGGTATTTTAAGCAGTTATTAGCAGTAGCAGCAATAGCCTAGGGGACCGTTGGATGCAAAGATCTCAAGTTCCATACCAAGGCGCGCTCCTCTGACTTTGTCAATGTACGTATTAACGCTCTTCTATTTTTTGTTGCACTGCCACGCAGAGATCTCGATTTCGAACCCAAGGCGCGCATCTCTGACTTTTCAAAGTTATACGCGTATTAAATTGTTAATTATCGCTTGCTTTAACGGTGAAGGAAAACATCGTGAGCAACAATGCAACATGCATGTCTGAGAGTTCTCCAACATGTTCTCGAAGATATGTGAAGTCTGCCAACCCGCACTGGGCCATACGTGATGGACTATGACCTAATCCTCCTCACACTGAGAAGACATCCATGCCCAGCACTTGAACAGATTAATACCATTAATACAGGGCTGATATTATTAAATTATTATACTCAGCAGTTGCATTCAGTCCAGAGGCAGACTGTAATATCTAAGAATCATATTACCAGTCTTAATGCTTGCATTCCATTTCCTATTGAAACGAAAATTTCTATGAAACTACATAAAAACGAACCTCAAAACTTCGTCGTCGGACAGTCCGCGGAACAACTAGCAAACTTCCGGAATCCACCGCGAGATGACGCTCATGAACTTCTCTTTGTTGCAATTGTTAAATTTACTGCATGGAAGCGAGAACTTCGTGTTGATTACCGCTTCAGTACGTACCTGAAAAGAAATAGTTTTCTTTAGTTATATTGTAGACTGAAGTATATTTGATAAGTTAGATTAGACAAAAATTAAGCGATGTCGGCACACGATTCAAATAATAAACATCATAAAGCCATCTTAGTGTACATAACCCTTTTTCGCTTCTTGTTAATTGTATTTGGAATATTAGAATTACTAGTTTACTAAAAATAATCAAGTTGATTTTAGTACCCACATAATAGTCTATTTCTGTCACTTTTATTGATAGAGATACAAAGTTATTTGATTTCTGTCGGCATAGGGCTTATTTAACAGTGTGTGCGTGCGTGTATGTTAAGTTAATTGCCACCAGTTAAGTCATCCACATGTACAAATAAATAGTGCCGTTGACAAAATAATCTTCCATTTGAAACCTGTATGAATCTTTACTTCACACTTTGTTCCAATATATCTTTAAAAATGAACTTTATCCGACAAAACAAACGTACGAACACAGCCTTCACGTCATCGATCATTCTTGTTCACTAAATCCTAATAAAAATGAAAGGGACAAAACCCATACGTTCACTGTACTAGTTATTAGACACCACTTGAATTATTCATACCAGAGGGTAGACCAAAATCTTAACTTTTAATAGCAACTTTCAACTTTATGACACAAAGAATTAAGTTCAATTTAGAATGGTAACGTAGTCCGAGTGTTCAATCTTCGAATTTCAATCAAGACAGTTAAACAGAGTCGGGATCTTAGTAAAGACTATTGCTTTTTGTGTGTGGGTACTGTCAAAGAGTTACACTTGGGCCTTTGATTCCCGGTTTTTGTGACAACCACGAGGGGAGGAAGGTAGGTGGAAAATTTATGGAGGTAGGAAACATGTTGCCGTGGCGAATAATGTTTATGATGCTGTGATATTGTTGGAAGAAACTTTCAATATAGCTTTGTTTGTTGGTGTGGTATGATAGTAGGATTACTGCGGCAATATCAATATGTATTTCTTGTTAATTTGTATTAATCTTCTTTTTCTACATATTAACCTGCCTTTGGCTTTAGGAATAGTAGCAGCAGTAAGAAGACTTTGCAAACAATAAAACAGTTAGACTTTAAGATAAAGCCCGTGATAAACGATATCAACAAAAAAAAAACGAATCAAATATCACAGGAACATGCCCGGGATTTAGGATAATGTAGCGAGAACACGATTAAAAGTATCTACCAAATGTGTTACTCCAGAACATTGCCTATGCATGTGCCAAGTTCCACTCTAATCTATTCAACGGTTTACGCGTTAATTGGTAACAAGCATCTAAATATCTTCATAGAGGTTTTCATTTCAATTAGGATTTTTCCTTTTTCGGCCACAAGCCAAGGATCTAACTGATAGAGAGTCGCAGCCACCGATCATGGACATCAATAACCTTAACAGAATATATGAGACTTTGCTATGACAATAGTGCTATCTTCATAACCTAGACTTAGACTAAACGAATTTTAATTGAAATGCTTCTATCGGAGCTGCAGAATGAATGCGCGAGCGATCCCTGCGCCCTGGCTATAGACCATGTGAAGGAAAACCGTAGTAAATTTAGTCGGTACGACCCGGGACTTTCTACCTTTCCCTGGGTGAGCCTGACATAACCCCCTCTGCCCGCTCCCGCTGAGGGGTATGCGTCACAGCATTCCCCGAAGTAAAAAAAGTGTAAATAAATGTACAAGTTTTAAACTTATCTCAATATTATTTTTATCTCTTTCACTAATAATTACGAAAATGATCGCACATTATTCTCAACGTTTAAAAAGTGGTTTAGTTACTAAAGCTATTAATATTGCCCTTTAAAAGGTTTTTCTAAAACCATTTCGTAATTAAATCGAGATTTTAATCATTCTAATATTTAGCTAAAAATGTACAAAAGAATAAATATAAGTTTATTTAAAAAACAAAAATATTTCTAGTGTACCGTCTTGTTGAAATATTGAGTTGCCGTTTTGATAAAAATTTACTTGATGGATATGATATATTATTAAGATAAAAAAAATTAGAGTAATTATTGTTTTAATTTACGAATTTATGTTCCAGGTATTTTCTAGTGCAGTGTGCTTAAAAGTGATATCAGGCGTGGCGATTCGATGCGATTGTGTTTTCTGATTCAATTAAAGTGTTATTACAATTCCTGTCAGGACATGACAGGTAAACGACCAAAATGGGTTCTAAATGCAACTAACAAAATCTGTATATAACAAACTCACACATCTATACTACCTTCAGGAATATAGCGTGATGTTATAATACGATTTATGTTTTCATGTTGAAGTTAACTTTAATTAGGTTTAAAAGATTTACATTAACGATATAAAAGTGGGGACATTCTTAAGACTTGCCCAGAAGGGTAGAAGTAAAGTCGCCGTACACTGGGAGTTAATTTGAATTAAGTTTTTATGCGGCAATAAAAAAGCCAAAGTCCACGTTAACGTTTAGCATAAATCTGCAATATTTAAAGAACTTTACCATTGGGAAGACAGTTTAGAGTGGGAATAATATATTTATGCTTGGTGTGTAGCACCCCTTATCTCGAAAGTTTGGAATAATGTTTCATTATACCAATAATTGTGAGGGGGATAGACGGTTGAAGTTTTGACAAGATTTTTATGAGCAATTTTAAAGATTTTAAATTTAATAGGTATTTTTTGTGTAAAGATATCTTGATGAACAAATTAAACGAGTGAACGATCGTTGTAATGTTCTCGAAGATATATGAAATCTAACCACACTTAGCCAACATGCTAGCGTTACCAAAAAATGGTCGTAGCAGTAGGCTAGTTGGCAATATTATAAGTATAACATTATTATAATGTTAGACAACGGGTCTTACTCGCGATAAAGTATTTAAAAGGTAATAAATACCTATTGATTACCCGACGTTTCGACCGACTTGCATCGATCGTGGTCACGGGTTGACTGATGTGAGCTCAGCGGCGCCTTCGTGAAGTGCGGGTTTCGGCAACTACCCTCACTTGGTCACCATTATTTATATTCGCACTGTCGGTATTTCGACACACAACACTAACGACGTCTACACACTGGCTACCTAAGTCACTACGGCGACGTTTACATTTGCTGATGACTGGATTCCAAGATGTAGACAAACGGTATCCATCCTCCCGGTTGAAGTTACGATATTTCTTAATTTCAACCGCTTCACGTACTATCCTGGAGTAATAGTGACGATCGGTGGATAAAACCTGTGGTTTATGTAACTCGATCCAGTGGTTTGGTCCAGACTCCAGCAAATGCTCGGCTATAGCGGACTTGTTTACTACCCGGTTCTTGACAGCTGTGATATGTTCCTTGACCCTTTCAGCGATTGTACGTTTGGTCTGTCCGATGTAAGAACTACCACAACTGCAATCCACCTTGTAGACGCCGGGTGTTTGAAAAGGGATAACATCCTTTGGAGTGCGTAGATAGCTTACTACTTTGGAGAACGGACTATATACAGTCTTTATGGAGTATTTCTTCAGTGCTGTTCCAACTTTGTCCGTTACTCCTTTTATATACGGCATGTATGCCGGCACTCTGCTGACCCCAGGTTGGCTATCCCTTCTCCTCGGACGGTGTATCCTACCCTTATATCCGTTGCGCCTAAGTACCTCCTGAACATGTGTGAGCTCACTTTCTAGGTGTTCAGGGTCACAGAGGTCATACGCTCTGTTCGTCAGTGATGCTACAACGGATTGTAATTGTCGCGGATGGTGATGCGAGTAGGCGTTAAGATACCTATCAGTGTGTGTTGGTTTGCGGTATACAGTGTGTCCCAGGGTGCCATCTTCTCTCACTGTTATTTTTACATCGAGAAAGGGTAACGATCTGTCCACCTCCATTTCGTAAGTAAAGCGGATGTTAGGATGTATGGAGTTCAACCGCATTGCGAATTGTTCTACTTCGTGCTTGTTGCCTTTCATGATACAAAATATATCGTCGACATACCTCTTCCATAGTTTTACATTTGAGGCCTGCATGTAAGTAAGACCCGTTGTCTAACGTTATATTAAGTATGTGTACAAATCGCGAAAGTTTAAAAACTTTTATAACATTATTATTATTAGTTTATATTTATTCAACAGTTCAAGAGTATCTGATCCTGTGGTGTGTTTTTATTTGTGTATAACGCCATTTGTTGAATTTACCTATACCTACAACATTTTGGAACAATAGTATAAAATCCAGGTTGTTTGAAATTGCCATAAACCACGCCTGCGAATTTTATTTTTGAAAATCACGCGATATGTGAATTTTGTTGTAATAAATAAACTTTGTCAGGTATGAATATAAAGTGTCCTAACGCCCTCTGGCGGACATTTATACAAAAGACTGAAACTTTAAAACACGCTGGAAATGTAATGAGAGAAACATTGTGTAAAAACTGCATTAACTGAGTAATCTGCAGATAATTTTACGGAGTTTGGGTGTTGTGTCTGTGACTTATAGGTCCTTGAACTCCCCTCGATATAGGGATTATGCCGCTTAAGCGGTAGGCTGTATCGAATAATCCCCGTATCCCTAAATTGAATCTTCTTTCTTTTGATACATCAATGTTGCCACGCTAAAATATTGGTAGCAGAATATAAAAATGTAAAATATTCAAACATGCACATTACACGACATTTTACATCAACATTAGCATTATTTTAGAATGATTTTACACAAAATAGTCATTAGTATATGTAAGTTATAAAATAATTCAGAATAAAATTCCACAGACAACCATTATGAGCTAATTACATTAACATAAATGTCTAGCTTAAATTATTTAAAATACATTTTTAATCTGTGTTAAAAATAATAGACAACGAGTCTTTATGCGACCTGTGCCATTATACTTAAGTCAGGGATATACTACAACTTTTTTTAAAACTGTAAAATAATAAAATAATATTATTAAGTTTAATTAATGAAGAAGGTAACGAAATGATAGAAATAGACGATATGCTTTGTAGAAAACAAACTCGCGCAAAATTATGCATATCTTATAATGGGTTCATACTTTATTTATTTCATACAAATATAATATATATACATATATTATATTATATACATAGATATATAATCACATGCCTATGTCTCCCAAAGAATAGGCAGTATATTACACCTATATTATGACATTTAAGGTTTAAGTTTCACTTAGTAAGGCAAATACATATGGGCGCTTCGTGGATTGCTAACAGAAAGTACTCTTAAAAAAACGAAGGTATTCCTCAGTCTAAGTATAAGCTTTTTTAGAGTTAGATAATTTTCGCATTTTACTTTACTTTAGCTATAAGACCTAGCTCTGTTCCAACTCTCAAGAACTCTTAACTGAAGCTTTGAATCTGTAGTCTTTCGAACCACTTAGGTATTAAAATAATATTCAAGCCTTTGAAACAACGGATGTAAAAATTTAATTACGAAAACTTTGAGAATCAATGTCCTTAAAGGACAAAGAGCTTAAAGCCTTTAGAGCGGGGAAAGGGGTGATTTTCTTATAGAAATATTATTAAATGACGTGGAATCGATCCCCGGTAGACAAAGACACGATGGAGAGCTTTAAAATTTGCTTTTAACTTGTTTGTTTGAGGATTGCCTCTGTTGACACATTACGCTGTTGTGTTGATTATTAAAATTTTAATCATGGAAGATTCCGGATTGGAAATTATCAAAGAATTGTTTGAACGGAACGATTGGGGCTCAGTCTGTTTTGAAGTGTCACTTTGTGGTATTTATTGGTATTATACACAGTGAGTAATGTTTATGTACAGTCAAATTGTTTCTGAGGTTCGATTATTAAATTGCAGTAAAAAGCTATTGGGCTTTATAAAGTATTACTTTTGCCTTCGGCGTCGCTAGCGTTTCTATCCTCCGGGAACGTAACAGAACAGAACAAACAAACAAACAAACAAACCACATTCGTATTTATAATATTAGTTAGGATTATGATACTTTGAAAACGAAGATGACCGAAGGACAACTTTTTCAATAAATTCTTTCTAGAACCTTTATTTCTTTAATAAATGGTTGTGATATTTTTATATGAAACACATCTTAACTTACGGCGATACTATAAGTTATCAACATTATGATGCACTTTTTAAAAGAAGTTAATAACATTGTTACTTTTTAATTACTTACTCTAAGCGTAGAATCTATTTTAAGTCGATTGAAATTTATTCTACGTAAACAAAAAACTACGTTAAAAAAGTTAGACAAACATAATTTTCTAAATAATTCTATCGCCACAATCTTTAGAGACGAAAGTTATCTAAAAATAGCGAGGTAATTATCAAACGTGATACAATAAAATAACTATAACGACAAAGAAGCAAAGTAAGAGGGTGGATAGTAATACTGATTAAAAATTAATATTCAGAAAAGCATGTTTTAATTCATTATTAAAATTTCGCGGCCGGAGTCGCTTTAACGGAATAATTCACGACATTCATGTCAAACAACGTATTATTACCCGGGTAAGCTGTAGGGCTGATACCTAAAGGGTATGTTACAGCAAGGGATGAAGTATTGGTTTAAGAAATAGCCTTGCCACTGCCATTGCGCTGACTGTTGTGGATTCGTATCTTAGACGGGACAAATAATATATAGCGTTAATTGCTTCAATGTTTGTAAAGTTTACCGTGACGAAAGAATAATCCCTGATGCGAGATTAGTCTTACCCAAGTCAAGTACAGAAGTACTAATGTGTTTTAAATGAAATTACTTTATAATACACTAGAGCTTTCACCCGCGGTTTCGCTCGCGAAAAAAAGTAAGTTAGGTAATGTTAGTAAAAGTATCTACTTTAAAAAAAATTATGACCTATGTTACTCGGTAATAATATAGCTTTCTAAGGTTGAAAGAATTTTTAAAATAGTTTGAGTTAAATCATTATAAACAAACAAAAAATTAAATATTTCCTCTTTATGATATTACTAAAGATTTAATAAAATACTTATGACTTAAGTTTGCACTTTTGTGTGGGATCGTGAGTGGTTATTGGATTCTTCTGTTAGAAAACTACATACATAATACATTGATCCACGCCTGTTTCCCAGAGGGGTAGGCAGAGACTACGGATTTCCATTTGCTACGATTCTGACACACTTCTCTGGCTTCATTCACTTTCATCACATTCCTCATACACGCTCGCCGGTTCAAGGTGCTCTTAAGTAAAGGCTAGGTGCCTTTGTTCAGAACGTCTCCGATCTGATAGAGAAACGTTCGCCTAGGTCAGAGGTACCAAGACTATTTTCTGTCATAGACCACTTTCAAAATTTAGCTGGTTCCGGTGGACCATCTGCAGTTATGCAGCTAGAAATTTAATTCGGCAAGTAAAATCGGTATATTCGGAACAAAAAGTTAAATTGGCTTAATTTGATTAAATCTCTAAGGGCTGATGTTTTATTTTTTTTAAATGTAATTCTCGGTCCGCAGCGAGTGATATCCTATATTCCTCAAAATATCCGTCGACGTTTAAATAAGTAACAGTCGCTGAGCTTCTTAAAATATTATCTGCCTACATTGATAGGTGAAGTCATGCCAACATTTTAGTTCTTCACTATCAAAAGCAAATAATTTCTCGTCGACCTCCGCTTACGAATTGTGAACCTCCATTTTTTTGTCATGTCAAAGTAGATCCCCGTCGAGTCTCCCGTGGACCCCTGGGGATCCACCTGGACCACTTTGGGAACTAAGGGCCTAGGTCTTCCTCTTGCGACGGTTCCATTGAACAGAAGAGAAAACTCTCAGTAACAGTATGTATTGTAGAAGTTTAGGATTGTGGATTGTCCTTGTTACGTGTGACCTTAAAACATAGTTGGAGCAATGAAGGCGTGATACTCCTCCGTTCATAACTTTGGTGGATAATTTTATTTTGTTTATGAAGTCAATAATATTTACTTTTGTATTTACATCCTAACAGTTACGTATAAAGTTCGCTTATAGGTAACTAGATTTTTCCCGCGGTTTCGCTTGCGTTAATGAAGATTTTGTTTATAAATTTAAATTCGGTATATCTCGGGCACAGTACTTTTTCTGGATGAATACACTATGTCCTATTCTATATTCCTGACAACGTGTATGCGAAATTTCATAATGATCTGCCAAGTAGTTAAAGTACCCTCTGTCCTTTTCTGTACTTCTGACAACGTCTATACAAAATTTCACGATGATTGGTCGAGTAGTTAAGGCATGAAAGCATAACTAACATACTCATATTCGCATTTATAATATTAGTAAAGATGTGTAATCTGTGATTAAAGGGAGTAAATCTATTTACATGTAAAAGAATTACAAGCAATAATACTTAAAGACTCCAGTTAAAAGATACTATCAGTACTAAAATAATAGCTTTTAAAATTATATACTTTATCGCCTTTAAGACCCTATTTTATTAAGAATACCATGATCACCATTCTCATGAAACATGTTTTAAAAATGCATAAAGCTAATTTAGAATAATTATTTACGGTTCCCGCCAAAAGTGGTGATTATCGTGCACCAGTTTGAGGTCCTCGCACAGGGAGGGACTGTGTCTGATTGTTAATGACCTTACGTCACATTTACCAGCGATCATCTTGCAATATATGGATAATATTTCTAATTTAAGACACGTTGCCACGAGGCTTAAAATATTTTGCAAATAATTTGTTGGGTGGCATTGTGATAACATCTATGGTAACATCGATTATTTGTAAAAAAGTAAGAAACAGTCTAGTCAACCAACGTGTCATTTTCGTTATTTTAATGTTACAAAATCCCAGCCGATGGATTTTTTAAGGAGAGACACTGTCACGAGATATCTTGGTAAATAAAGATCATTTATCTAAATGCGATTCTTCTTGTAAATATTTTACAAGAAGAATCGCATTTATATTACAACTTACAGAAGCAATAATTTACCTACTAAACGTTCTCAATATAGGCTCTCACGGATGCACCCATTTTTTCTTCTTCCTAAGAGACGTATCAAACTCAAGAGCAAGTCTGTATAGGGGAGTAAAACATTCAGACCACCCGTTAATAACCGTTCACACGAGGTATATAGGTAAGCTTCCATGATTCACAAAAAAAACGCAACCAATCAGTTGCAAACTGTATGCCTAATGGGAACGCGTTCTTATCATATGAATACCTCATTACTAAACCGGGCAACCTGCTGACATAAGCAACAACAGTTTTTAAAACCCAAAGAAATATTTATCTCTCGATTTTTAAAGGCGAAGTTTCGCAAGCCTGGCTTCTTTGTTCTAGACAGGCAACCCTAGCTATCCAGGGTTCCGTACCCATTGTTTTATTATGTAAACCGGCCGAAAAAGGTCCTTTGTCCTTAATTCTTTGGCCCGGAATCTTTTCTAACTTTCCTGAATTATGGTGTCGGAGAATAATCACTTTCGACCCCCGGCACTTAGCGAGAGGACAAATTATTTTGTGTTATTTTTCAACGACCTAGTACGTCGTTTGATTATGTTTTAAAAAGTTAATACGTTTTGAGAAGATTCTCTTACACGTGTTTAGTGACATACAACTACGCAAATTCTTACTATACAGGTTGTCTGGTAATTAATGGGTAACCTGGAAATGTCTTATAGTGGAACTGATTGCCGTTCAAAAAAAAAATATGAAAGAAATCTATCCTAACTATTACCTGAGATATGTGTTTTTTTAAATTACCAAGTATAACTTTCTTGTATACTACGACCATAAATGAATGAAATCCATCGGTTTTTTGTTGTTTTATTATTAAACACTAATTATGCTAATAGACAGACAGTCAAAAGTATGCTATACTATATAGCTTGCACTTTTTAAAATATTCTTATTTAAATTTTTTATTATTATTTTTTCATTTTTCTGAACGGCCTTCAGTTCTACTATAAGACATTTCAAGGTTATCCATTAATTACCGGACACCCTGTATATTCCCATTCTGTATCGGGATCAGTGTCTATACACACACGTTGAATTAAAAAAATACAAATAATTGTTTAGCCTATGCTAAAAGAATTATTTGTAATTTTTCTAATTGTATTAGTTAGTGATGCCTGAAGCTTATTTCTGTAAAGTAACTGAGAATACTGATGCCTCCTGTTGTCTGTTATAGATAAGGCTTTATAGTTTATATGCTCGCTCAAGCTTACCCTTAGAAGAATAAAAGTAACATATAACATCATAGCTAGTTTTTGCTCTGCTTCGACCGTATAATTACACAGATACGGATACACGTGAACACGTGATACAGGAAACTGTCTATCTGTGTACGAACTTATATCGAAATCTGTTTAACTGTTCACGCGCAACTAACATATTTTTCACTTTTATATTTATAATATTAGTAGGTTAAGTGTGAATATTATCATGTCAATGATTAGTCACCACAATTGGTGTTATAACCCTTACCAGGTTTAACTAATAGAAGGAAATAATTAACAAACAGTACTTATTCCGAGTCTTATAAATTATAGTAGTACAAACTACTTGACGAAGGGTTGATGAACCTCTTCAAATCAAATTACACCGTGGGGTGGAAGCCTGGTGAGTGTAACGAAATTAATATTCCTCAGCATTCGTACAAAAATTACAACGTAGTCTATTTTAATTATTCCCTGTAACGTTTAATCGAGGTTCGTTGACCAGACATCATTGAAGCCGGAAAAAAGTTTTCAATAAAAAACCGCTACTGACGGCAGGATAAAACTCATCGGCGTTTTGAAAAACCGGCAATATTAATATTGGAATGAAAGCTTACGCGCCCTATTGTTGTGCCGCACGATATCTTATCGCGCGCGAAACTTCGCGAACGGTTGTGTCCACATGGTTTGTTGAGATTTTTTGTAAACCCTTTTCGAGGTAAATATTGAGAGTAGGCGTTTAAACGCGAATATTCTATAGGTTTTGTTAAACAAAATTTAAATAAACTTTTGGTTGTGGTATTCAGTGTCGCTTATCCGATTGAAATGAAACTTTCCCTTTTATGTTTATAGCATCTAGATTATATCGATTCGATGTGTTACAATCGCTTCCTATTACGTGGGATTTTAACATTAATGGTGAAATATAGGAGTGGTATACCTCGGGCTTATCTTTCCGAGATAGATAAGTATAATATAATCTATTTAATCACGAAGTTGGCTAACAAACTTTCTATTTAACTACAAATGGTGGCCATTTCTTATAAGCACACTGTTAACGTTGCGAACGATCTGAAAAAGATTATACCAATAGTCACCGTTGAAATGACACAAGGTTATTAAGATGTGGTTTTCTGCAACGTGAAAGAATTTCCTTAGTCAAGCTACTCCAAGCGAGTACCTCAACTTAGCTACGCCTATTATTAAAAAGTTGCTTACTTTCCTTAATGCCAGACTTAATAAGAATCTAACATAGAGTTAAACTCGCCTCAGAACAAATTATAATTTCAGTACATTTCAACAAACTATAAATACTAAGAATAAATTACGCAAAACCATTTCAGTTAAAACAATATTTGGACACTAACGACCGTACTTGTAAACAGATTTTCCAAAAACATTACAACAAAACAATGTAAATCTCGGCACGCACAAAAAATAAAACAATTCCTTTCTTTTTACATCCAAATTGCACTCGTTTCAAAGACGAGCGATTATGAAAATCGCAGTACGGGGGCTTACCCCCTACTTGTTAGGATTAAGGTATCCTTTTGTGGAAAATATTGCAGAATGTGCGATTAATCTGGAACGGTAGGAGTATGCTCTGTTTGGCTTTTTGTAAAGACTTTTTTTATTCTTATTCATGATAATCTCGGCGCAATTTCAGTGGTAGTAAGTCTGGGTTGTAAGAGCGCTTGGAGGGTTAA
Source organism: Catocala nupta (assembly GCA_963675205.1). Lineage (NCBI taxonomy): Eukaryota > Metazoa > Arthropoda > Insecta > Lepidoptera > Erebidae > Catocala > Catocala nupta. The sequence goes on from OY776104.1 coordinate 11,072,029, forward strand.
TGATACGATGCCGTGGTTAGTGCTGGCGCTTATGACTTCATACATTGGGTAATGTAATTGGTGATTGCGATGGAAATCTGAGAAACAATACTATTAAGCATCGCTCACACTGTTAATGTTTTTGATCGGTGATTATAAAGCCACATTTTTGCACAGTGTGACTCCGTTTAAATCCGTCAGCGGAATACTGCAAAAAATCATCGCGCATTATGAATGATTAAATATCTCTCCGTTCACGCATACATCTCTAAAGTGGTAGCCATTTTGACTTCTAACGATCTGTTAATAAAGTAACAGATATATGTCTGACTGATACATTGTCATACTATGTCTGACTTCAGGCATATGCAGACATAAAAATCAAACAAGCTTTTTTTATTAATCGTTTTAGAATCACCTTGCTGACATTTCTAATTTTCTGGACTTTTCCTGACTAAAAACACTTTCTCATCAAGGACCATAGGTAGAAGTAAAGTTAAAAAAAACGTTTACAAAACATATTTGAAAGATACAAAAACCTTTTCACTCTATACAAAAGAAACTAATAATCGTCACTAATTCGATTACTATGCAGTATCACACCCGGATTGCCTCGCTCATATACACACACACTTGTACTCACACACAAACACACACACACATACAATGAACTATAGTCCCCCGTCTATTGACGCAGTCCCGTCAAGCGTACCTGTCGTCGAGATAAGATGCTCCTAGGGTTGCCACCTGAAAGTATTCTTTTAGAAACCAAGCTCTTATATCACTTGATTTGTATTATTAAGGTTTATTGCCTTCGTATTACAAAATGTATATTTTAACAGCGACATCCTGCGTCAGTTACGTGTAATTTAATCTATGTTATAATCGCGTGTGAATTCGATTCCATCACACGCAATACGTGCAAACTTTGAATTCAATTTCGATTCCAATCGATTTGTGTGATCCAAGAGTTATTTAGTTTTCTTCTATTTATAGCCATTGATATAGGCAGCATAGGCAATCTTTTACCTCGAGTTGATAAAATAAACACGATGAGTATACATGTGGCTAAAGAACGCACAGGTGAGGTATTTCCCTCTCATAAATAATAATAATATTCTACTACATACACACAACACCATCTAGCCCAAACTAAGCAGAGCTTGTACTATGGCTACTAGACAATGGATAAACATACATATATACTTTTTCTTTTGTAAATACATACATATTATACATAGAAACACCCAGACCAAGTCAAACATCCATATTCATGCACACAAATATTTGACTTGTGCGGGAATCGAACCCGCGACCTCAGGCGTGGCAGTCGCTTACACTAACCACTACGCCATCGAGGCCGACAGATAAAGCAAGAAAATATCAAGATAAACTCGCTTATCCATTATTAAAACTATTTTACGACTTTTCTCAAAACTCCGGCAATAATCTATAGACTATTTTGAGAAAACATTTTAGTAAACATGGATTTATATATGATTTAAAGCATAAAGTGAAAACCATTCACCAGATTACGTAAAGATTTTAATAACTAACACGCGTTGTTGCAAAAAGCCAACAACTTGTATAAAATTCAGTTTTAAAACAGCGTGGAATATCGAAACATACTTATACGGGGAGGTAGGTACAGAAAATTGAATCCTTCTATAGCAGAGTTTTGTAAAAAAAATATTTGCTATAAATTTGGACACAGAAATAAATATTGGTACAGCCAGTCCACAGGTAAAACGAATGTTTTAATGTATCGAACAAAATAGCTTTTGTTTAAAATCAACCTAACATTTTTTGTGTAACAAAAGCTTAGTTCCAATTCGGATAGGTCAATAAACTTATCTATATAAAGCTGTAAAAATTGTTGGTTTGTATGTAAAAAATCTTTTACTAATAGAATTCGCTAAGTTAGATAGGTCATGGCTTAATAACATGCACGCGAGCAAAAGCTTTGTCTAATTTTTGTTAGACAATAAAGCAACATTAACCATAGTTTTAGGCTACATTGCATGTATTTGTGCATGTTAAATTAGTATCAAAGTACATTGTTATTGCACAAAGATAAGCTATTTTTACATACTTTCTATAAAGACGCGACTAATTAAAATATTTCTGATAGATTTAGTCCCTATGATTTAGTTCATATGTCCAAAATTTTAAGATTAGACCGAGGCTAGTATATAAAAAAAAGTAACATAATAGACAGACAGTAACATAATAATAACCATATAATAATAATTAATAATATCCTCCAGACCGATTTCGGCCACGGCGGCCAGTCTTAACGGAGACTGGCCAACTACGCAGGAGATATTATAGTGCACAAATGTGTGCGCAAACACAAGTGCACTCTCTGTTCCCTAACTCTCATAATTTGATTGGACGGTAATCCAACACGAGCGGAGAGAGATCAGGCGCAAGACCAACGGCTTTACGTGCTTTCCGAGGCACGGGGGTGACTTAAACCGCCAACTTTTTAACTCCGGGCTGCTATTGAGATTTCTAAACTGGAAAACCCAATAACTGTTTGTTGGCCCGACCCGGGATTCGAACCCGAGACCTCATTCACAGCAGTCGCATTCACTACCACTGCGCCACGGAGGCAGTTAGTAGCAGAGAGTAATAATAATATCAGTCCTGTATATAAACTGTCCTACTGGTAGGCACGGACATCTGCTGAGCATAGACGGATTTAGGCCCTAGTTCACCATGCTGGCCTCCTGCTCAGACATGCACGTTTTCTTTTTCCTTCACCATTAAAGCGAACGATAATTAACTACTTCATACAAACAACAAGTGACAGCCCTATTGCTCAATCTATGCGACCGACTGAGAACCGAGACGTGCTCAGCGCGACATATGCCTATACCGTGTATTTACTGGCATGTCGCGAGCATTTTGAGCCCTGCATACACCAGATCAATCAACAATCTCATAATACACTTTCTGTATTTGTATACATTACTTTAATGAGGAACATCGCTCGACAACAACAACTAATGGAATCCAAAATGCTAAAATATCTTCACACTCGATATTATAAATTAGCTTTGAACGTTTACTTTACAACAGATTATGAAATGGCATAGATTTTTAGTTAAACTGCTATAACATAGTCTGGACATTTCCACTGCGCCACATGTTGCAAGATCGATTCCTATATAGGACAACAATTTGTGAAATCAACGTATAGTTGTTCCGATTCTGGCTGTTCTTTATGTTTGAATGTTTGTATAGGTCCTCGCAACACAGTATTAATTCTTAAAAACAACAGAAGAATGTGGCTGCAATGTTTTCAATTATAGCCCAGCCAGCTCGCAAACATTTGAATGCATCGGTCATTCCAAATATAATTATTTGATTAGCCACATGAGTACTAGATTTTGCCCACGATTTCGCTCGCGTTCATGTAGATTTTGTCAATAAATCCTCTGGAGAACAGTACTTATTTACGGATGTAAGGTATTCTATGTCCTTTTCTGTATCCTTGACATTATGTATGCAAAATTTTATAATGATCTGTCAAGCAGTTTAGGCGTGAAAGCAAAACAAACAGACTGACATTCGCATTTAAAATGTTTGTTAGGATTCTATAACATGGCTGTTATTACTGGCCAGTGGCCAGTATATTGTAGCTAAACATTGCACTAAAAGCAATGTCTGTTTAGAAGTCCATTTACAATCAACAGATGATAGCTGATCTCAGTTGGTATAATTAGTAAAACGACCTATTAATTAGTGAAACGAGTATGTATTTTATAATATGAACAGTTTCCGTACCGCACAATGGCGGGAGTTGTGTGATAGTAATTAGATGTACTGCGAGCGATTTACGAATGACGGACACAAGTCAGAAATGAAAATAATACATACAGACATAATATCACGCCTATACCTCTGAAGAGGTGTTACACCCTCATTTTGCAAGCTACGTTTTTATGACCTAATGGCTTTTGCTTGCGGCTTCGTTTGCGTAAGAATAGGTTTGGTTAAGATAGGTTTCGTAAAAGAAATAAAAAAAAATGGAGCCTATGCCACTCGGTGATAATATAGCTTTATATGGTGAAATATTATTTAAAAGCGATTGAGTCGTTTTTTTAATCCCTACAAATAAACAAAAATAATATCTTTCCTCTTTATATAAGCGACCCAGGCACAATTTCAGGCTCCGTGCAAAACCCACCATATCACTTTGCCAGACACACATTAAACTCGAGACTTCATACATAGTCGTCACATTTTCTACCCTACCGCAACGCAGATTCTTCTTTTTTACATTTACTATAAAAACAAATGACTTATTTATGCGCTACATCTTAATATGACATGAAATCAAATTATAGTGGTAATGAGCACAGGACTTAAAAAAGGCAGGCGCCGCTGGAAGTTTTAGAACTACTCAAGCGACAAAGTCGACTCAAGAAACCGGAAAACAAACGACACTATAGAAAAGAGTGAGATCACACTACCGACAAACGCAGAACTCGTAATTTTAGCATTGTGCTAAATTACCTAAGAAATTACATGGTATCGATATACCATGATTAAAACCACACGAAAAAGCTTTTTCTACCCAAAAATTTTGTTTCATAAGAAACATGACATCAATTGGAAACTAAGGCAGGTATGTACCTTCCGGAGTGACTCGGCAAACTTTCCTAATTTAATCCCAAAATACCCAAAACTTCTGGCGAAAATTTTGACGAACAAAAACTAGTAAGTACTTAGCTACGTGTATCATAAATATTTTTACATTACATCTATGTATGTCTGGACAGCGTGATAGGTTTTCCATGTATCCATTTATTTTATTTCTATCTTGTTTATAACATAACTATTCGAGAAAATTCCATTTCGGTGTTGGGAAAATTTCGGGAGTTTTCGTATATCAACTATTTATATTGTGGTTTATTACTTTTTCTGTGTATTTCTGTTTGTTGAGCTAGAATCAGCATCGATTGTAGTCAACGAAATGTAAATAGACCTATATACTTTATTTAATTTCTATTTTAAAGTCATGACAATAAATTCCATTGTTTATCTGCAATACATATTTTTTACTTATCTTTAAATACACAGATCAAACAAATTATAGAAAATATAGTAAAATTTGAATAAAGCATTGATAGGAATTCATATTTTCTACCTATTGAAATTAAACACTTTATACGGATTTTGTCGCGTTGTTTATTATAACATTCGCGTAAACATAAGACAATATTATTTTCTACCTATCCATTTCGGGTAACATACGTGACGCAATACACCTTTATAAATGTATATTTGCCAAATAAACTCTCCAAACTCTCCAACTTGCCATTTGTACTACAAGTGGATCATTAGTGCAATGATTGTTACTTCCTTTTCCACGGCAGCACAATCAAAATTGTAATTGGTGTCAATGACTTTACCAATTCCATACTTCGATGTTTACAAACAATCTATTCTCTATCAATTAAGTCCTAGTTTCTGCTCACTTTCGAAATGGTTTTGTTCAATCGATGCTTCAACATAACAAGTCAGTATGAAATCTGACCAATTTGCAGTGTCCTTTAAAACATAGTACCGATGTGACATTCCGTTTTCTGAACAAAGGACTATCGCGCTTTGCATAGAACGAAAAAAAATACGTCACATTAAGGACTTCTTTGACAGGACTCGAGAATACTGCCACTCTAGTTTGCTTGTCGCAGTAATAAGGACTGCAGCTACTTAGTATTGTAACTAAAATGTCTGAGATTTAAATTCGAATAGCCGTGGGTTTTAAGCAGATCTTTTTATAGGCAACCTTTTAACCCTCCACCTAGTAGTATTTATGAAACTTAAGTAGCTATTGTAAATTTACTTACTGTTATATTTTGACGTTCATAACTGTTACCTTCTGAACTAAATGAAAAAGTGATAATCTAATTTATATACTGATAGTGTCAATACGTTTGTTCACCACTATACAGACTTTTAAATAAAGTGTACTAAGTGTCTATGATAGATTTGTTTAACAATACAATTTGCTTTCAAAATAAAGTTAAAATGTTGCATTTATCGAACATTGTTCGTGTATCTTCAGTTACATAAAACTGGCTTGGCTTGAATAAATCTGACATTATCCAGTCAGAGGTGTCGTTTTATATTTGTGCTTTAAGTCCCACAATATCACTGTACCGAGGAATCGTGCGAAAAGCTGCATGACTGAAAGCTCTATACAGTTTCAGAAGACACGTTGCAAACCGTTCGTTTAAACCTATATTTCTCCAATCCTACGACGAAGCTTCAACCAGTCATAAGATAACTATAAAGAGTCAAATTCCATTGCATTTATTGTTTAATATTTGTCTTCGTATATCAATGAAGAACAGGCAGTGAAGTGTCTCTCTGGCTGAAGCTTAGTCGTAGGATTGGAGAAGATAACTGTAAAAGGTAAAATTTCATTGCGCTTTTTGTTTAATGTTTGTCTTCGGACACCAATGTAGCACAGGCAGTGAAGTGTAACTAACTGCGTAACTAATAACACGATGAAAATTTACCTTACGATATAAAATTAAACTACTGTTACGTGTTACCGTTACGGATTTGTCATGCTTGCTTTATTTTGTTTACAATGTCGGGACGAGACTAAAAAGTTGTAAGCAAAACAAACCGCGATAAAATCTTTTAACGTAGCTTCATTTGAACGTGCAATATTCGCGTGAGCTTAAGACGTTATAGTGTAAGCTTAAGACATAAATTATTTTTTATTTTTCCTATTTATAAATGTATATCGAGCTTACTTGTGTGGGTCTAGCGACTGCCACGCCTGAGGTGGCGGGTTCGATTCCCGCACAAGTCAAACATTTGTGTGCATGAACATGCATGTTTGGCTTGGTCTGGGTGTTTCTATGAATAATAAGTAGGTATTTACAAAAAGAAAACGTATATAAGTATGTTTATCCATTGTCTAGTAGGTACCTACCCATAGTACAAGCTCTGCTTAGTTTGGCTTAGATGGTGTTGTATGTATGTGGTAGAATATTATTATTATTATTAAAATTTAAGTAGCTACAATTTTTCCTAATTGCAATAACAACAATTTGCTTAATTAAAAATGTCAGCCATTCTAGGCGAGCTTCTCAAGAAAAAATTACGAATTTTACCGTAGTCTATCACGCTGACCAAATACGGACTCGCAGATTTTATACAGCTACCAAAACAGTCACACGTCTCAACGGTGCATTTATTAATTACGTATTTATCACAATTAAAGCATAACAATATTAACGAGCTTATAAATAATCGAACTCTAATTGGCTTAGATTATTGTAAAAGCAACCAATTTTAGAGTGATTGCATGTTTGTGGGCATTGTTTCTAAAATTAATGTCAAAATTCGCTCAAGGGGCCATATATTTAAATAAATAAATAAATAATAAGCAAAAAACTCAAGAATCATCAAATATATAGGCCATTAAAATCTCAACTTTTTTGTTATTGCCTTTGGTGGCAGATGGGCAAGTGGCCCACCTGATGGAAAGTGGTAACCGCTGCTCATGGACTTCAGCAACGTCAGAACCCAGCAAAGCCGCTGCCTACCGTGAAAGAAGAACTTTCTTTAAACCTCGTTTAAAGAAAGACATATCATAGCGCTCGGGAAACACCTAATCATTATCGCGATTACTTCTATTATTCTTTCTCAAATTACAAAATGCATCTCCTGAACAAGTATTAACTTCTGCATCCACAACTTTGGACACAAAGCACACTCATACACACTCGGAACTATAATCTATGAACCATCTTTTTTCTGATCAAACTAAAACAACAACTTGTTCTACCGAATCCTCAACCCTTATTACGGGTAGTGACTTCTAAAACCATTGCACCAATCACTCCTATTGTCATTTGAAAACACAAGTACCTTGTAAACTCAGTACATTAACATAAGGCATTATCTTTATCGAACCGAGTAACCTTTATAAGCAGATATTACACCGATATGCAGGCTTTGTGGCGACAGGTGTGCCGTTTCACGATTGGCAAGACATGTTCGTGGTACATTCTGTAAGATATTTACACATACATACATACGTACGCCATATTGAATACGACAAACATTACACAACAATCATAAATATAAGTACAAGCTGTGTTTGATTAATCCATGAGCAGTCAGACGTATGTATTCAGAGTAAATTGTGTGTTTTGAGATATGTATATGTTAGTTTATTTTGGTACGTCTTATGTGGTTTGTAGTATATAAATATAACACACGCTTATGTAAATAAAGGCTGTGTATTCACGGATTGTCTCGGTCGCATAGCGGTAGTAAATGTGATTGCTTTCAGTCTCAGGTTCAATCACCGAGTCGGGCAAATTTTTTCCGATTTCTTCTGTCTTGCGTATAACTTTATACGGATTTTGTCACGTTGTTCGTTTGTATTTCATAATTTTAAAACTAATACACTGCTATTGTGAAACTTTATCCTTAATATTAATATTATAAAATTCGAAAGTAACTCTGTCTGTCTGTTACCTCTTCACGGCTAAACCACTAAACAGATTTAGATGAAATTTGGTATAGATATAGTTTAAACCCTAGGGAAGGACATAGGCTGTTTTTTAGGTTGATGTAGGTACCACGCGGGCGGAGGCGTGCGCAAAAGCTTGTAACTATATAAATTATTAAAACTATTTATATTTAAGTATACAATTTCCCCGACGTTTCGGCTGCTTTTCAGCAGCCAAGTTCACGGCGAGAATAAGGTGGTGGTTCTTCTGTCAAGAAATTCTCAGAAGCAAAATGGAATGAAGAATGAAGCATCCCCTATAACGTGGTACCGAAACTATAACTGGCGAAATTTAGTTGTAATACACTTCTGCCTTCCTTACGGATATATAAGCGTGATGCTATGTATATATGCAGGGTATGTCAATAAAAAGTACATTTTATGTACCGCTGCCTACCCCATGTCTCCGTTCTCATGAATATTATACACTCGAGACTTGTTCAAGGGTTACAGGTTTGAATCAAAAGGGTTGCATAACCGGATTTTGCTTTTGTTAATTTTTAAATAGCCCGGTATAGTGTATTGCTCCGTATTGTTGAGCAAATAGTTAAATAAGAGATTATATCTTCTGTATTGTTACTGTCAGTTTGACAAATATTTTATTGTTAAAATGATACAAAAGCCATATTTAAAAATATATCCTTACTTTAATACCAAACATCAAAGAAAGGTCCAAAAAGATATTAGCTTACTTGTTGGATTGGAAGTATGGCAGTAACAGTTCTATTAATTTTAAACTAAGTAGCAAACAATTTAGCGTAAGAGCTAAAAAATATTAAAATCGATTTTTGAATCATCACACTATACATAACATGTGTGTTAACTTACTATGTAGGTTATCCATAAAGTACATTATTATAACTGACCATAATATACATTATGCAATAATTCAGTTACCATAACTAAGAAATTATTTTGACAAATTTCATATATATAATATGTCAAAACGACACTATTGTGAAGCTGTTTTAGGGTTATTTTATTTGGAAAACGAGCTCTTATACCGCAATTTTTTAAATATATTTACATACATTGTTACTTTGTACAATGAACAACTTTTATCTGATGACTGAAACGAACCTTTAATGTCTTTACTTAAATGCTTTGTTAGAACTAGAAATGTTCGTTATAAACAATAAGGAGTTGCAATAACTGCGTATCGAACTAATGCCTAAAATACGGTATTCAGTTGTACAGTAATTGCTTATTCGAATACACACTCTTTACTCGTCAATACCGCGATGTCGCACTCGCGAACCAATACCGCGTTCACAAAACTGAATCGGCGCTTGCCAGGTAACAGACGGTTCACGGTATTGGGTATTACAATAACTATAATACCATGTTATTACTCAGTACCTAGGTACGAAACGATACCGATACGATATAAGAATACCCGTTTCGAAACCTATTAGACAAAACCGATGGTTTCTATCAGTACCGAATATTGAATAGGTATTAGCAATACCTAGTTATTGAAATAAATCATTTCAACTGTTGTCACAGTAAATACCGATAAGTAGTTATGGTATTGCCTAAACGTGTACCCATGACTAATTAGAACTGTCAAAGTTCACAGAACTGTAGCTTCATACCAGTATCAAAAACGAATTCAATATACTAACGCTCTGGATCAGTACAGAATCACAGCAACGTTACAATCAGTAGCTTTTATTTCCATCTGATTTCGCTTTATTCCTACATTCTCTGACTACCCTCCTTCAACTCCCATTTATACATCTAAGGGAAAACCTCTCGTTCGTATCCGTCCGAAATTGTACATCTTTGTAGCCAACCGTAATGAGAGCCAGCACTCGTTTCGTCGTCTTTTTGTTCGGCTATTTCCGGATCCATGTCCTTTGTGATCGTTTTTCATAAAAATACCCAAGAGTAAACGTTTGATGAAAAATTTTTCACCAAGACTTTTGGTGTTAACAAGTTAAAGACAAGATCGTTTTATATGTAAACGTTGGAGGCTTTTCATGCCCGTGTGTTCTAGTTATGTTTAACACTGAAAGGTATTTTGTTACACAAGATCTAAATATGGCACAGGCAAGGATGAAAAATGTTCGATATTTGATCTACTGATCAAAAGCTACTCAGTAAAAATACTCAATAAATTATATGACGTGATTTATCGTTTAGTTGTACCTATCAAATATACAAAGATGTGCCTACTTGATCTTAAATTTATTGTATTTCAAATAATATCAATTAGTACTTTCTATTGAAATTAAACTACTATATACGGATTTTATCGCGTTGTTTATTTATCACTGTATTACATAATTTTGAAAATATTACACTACTACTACTACTATTGAATTTTACTAATTTATAAGCTAATAAAATTATTTAAACTATTAAATCTATTTATATTTAGGTTTACACTTTCCCCGACATTTCGGCTGCCTTTCAGCAGCCATGGTGACGGGGGTATATAGTAGTTTAATTTCAATGAATAACATTCGCGTAAACAGAAGACAATATTAGTACTTTCTATCTATTCTGCATTATATACCTAAGTCTAAACAGAAAAATAATATGTATTTTCAATATATATTATATTTCTAAGCATATAGTCCGATAAATGTAACTTCAATTGACTTTTTACGAAACTCCTGTTTTGAATACAATTTAATTTATTGCAATATAAAGAGTATTGACCTCATTTTAGAGAGCATTGTAGTTGATAATCTCTCCTAATTAAGACATAACCATAATCAATTTCCACCAAAAAAAGTAAACACTACCAATTTTTATTTAATCTATTCCCGATTAAGCGCCCTCTTAACCTTCGAACAACAATTCCATAACGACAGCAAAAAAGGAATAAACGTCGCCAATATTTACCTACGAAAATCGATATTTACTCAAGTAGAGGGGCGCTCTAAATCACCCTCAGTGGAGGGTGAGGGGTGAGACGTTATTGGCGTAAATGATTTCCGTCTTAAGAGCCGATAGAGACGTGTCGACTGTAGACTTCTTCACTAGCGCCTTCGAATATATTCACGGCATTTCGAGGATAGGCATTCTTTTAGGGTTAACGGAAACCCTATTAGGAAAGGTTTCTTTGACAATCGGGTAGCAAGATTGAGATAAAAGTAAGTTATGTAAAATAGAGTCCCTTCGTTTGATAGTGAAGATATATTTTGGGACAAGGAAATGATTCGTGAATTTCTTTATAATGACACTGTTACACTAACCTTTGTGGATGTTTTACTGAACTGCCTAAATGGATTGCGCAGTAATTTTCTGATAAATTCGTCACAATTAATGCAGTTTCAACTCACGTGGGATCAATATTTAGGTGATCCAACGATAATTTATTAGGAATCAAGGTTTTATTTGTGTCTATTGCTACAATTTATCTTCATATTTTATAGCACAAAGAACCTTATTTTCATCAATGCTACGAGCAAGTTGAATAACGTTTCACTATTATTCCCGATAACCTATTCGCTAAGCTTAATGATCATGTTAAGAAAGGGTACACGTCAGTAAAGCATTGAGTGGGTATCGACCCCATGACTAATGCCCTTGGCCCACCGATGCTTTATATTATTTTCTTCATGACTTTGGAATTTCAATATGACCATTCAAATAGTTCTAGTCTTCAGTGTAATTAAAAATTGAATATAGATTTAAATTCTGTAAAATTAACTTTAATACCAGCCTGAAGCAGAAACCCTTTGATACTATACTAAATTAAAGTCAATAGTATGATCATCAGAAGCTGTTTGATAATACTATAACGCAGCCCACAAACATTATTTATTCTGATATTACTTACAAAACAAAAAAGCATAAATAACTATAAACAATAACCTCAAAGGCATTTTATAGTATAAAGCTAGTTACCTCTACACATTGCGAGTGCTAGTTGTTTAAAAAAGGAACAACAGAAAATGTCCGCCGTCAGTCAATCACAAGCCAGGAAAGTGACGCGACGTAAATCCAGCGGTCAATAATTGGCGTCCACGAGCCACGCTCTATTGCATACTGAACCGAATAGAGGGAGCACCGGGTTTTATTTTATTTTGCACTGAAGTGAAGATGGTTTGAAGATAAGTTTCGTGTATTTGGATTAATGATTTAACTGTGTAATTGTACTTATTTGTAATAAACATTTTTATTAGGATAAGTTTCACGAAATGTATTACATGTTTTCCATCCTTTGACGTACATGAGTTTGTGTCAATATTTTTGGCAGATATATTTTGTTGTGGTATCATATCCTTTCACAAAATCTCGCACCTGTATCTCAAAGAAACGATAGACGGTGGTCAAATTATCAAAGTTGTCTAAGAAAAACGTGGTACATAAGTTTTGGGCATACACGCGCTTAGTGTAGAAGTATAATCGACCTTATTGACATTGGTATTTCTTTTGCCTAAGTATATACATGTCCCCAAAATGATCTCTAGACGATATTCTGTACAATAATGATAATGTGCTTTAGTGTCCCATGTTTTCCCTCTCTTTCATTGCAAATGTTTTGACTCAACAACTTTGTTTACAAACAACCATCAGCTCCATTACAACCCACCAATCACGGCCTCATTAAACACCGGGACAATTAACCCTCAAATGAATACCACCCGGTAATACCAACTTCACAGTCGGGTTGAGAGTCGAATCAACACCTAGCCGGGTAAACAAAAAACTTGCGTAACAAAGGACTGGCGAAATGCAATTTCCACATCCGACACGCCCATGGCCAATGTTGCTGACTCCTGAAACTCGCTTTTACAGTTTCACATAGGCTATTCAGGTCAAAGCTTTGAATGTTTTTGAAGAACACGCGGGCCGACTCGGCCAGATTTGACCGGATTTGGATTGGCGGTAGCTTTTGGAAGGTTAAGTTCAAGTTTTTGAAGAAAGCAGGCAGCAGCAAATATATATGTTGAGCGTGTTGAGATATGTAACGTCGCGATTGGTTTATAGAATTTAAAGAAGCAGATGTCATTTAATAAATTCTTCTACTAATACACTTTGATATTCATGAGTGGAGTACTTTGTGACCTTAATGAATAAACGATTTTTACTAACAGAAACAGGCATGATATTATAAACGAAAAATTGTACGTAATCCATTATTTGACTGTAGTTACACATATTTAGTTACATTCTCAAACGTCTATCGTAATTATTTATTCATGCTGCTAGTAGTACGGTCTAAGAATCAAACGTCACGATTTCAGTATTAATAAATTTCTTGTTATTCTATATTAACAACATACCAAAAGATCACGCATTCGTGTATTAGCCCAATAAAGCCTGAACGCGTCGCAGGTATAATATCCCATTCAACGCTGCGGTTGTAAAAACAATTTCGACTATAAATCTTAGTATACAAGGTGCATTATTGCAAGTGTTATATGCGGAGAAACATAGACCTAAGATTAAATTCCCCAGCATAACATAGGAGTGTTGACGCACCCATATCGGACAACATGTAATTCAGAAAGTTCCAGCTTATAAAATAGTGCACTAAAACAACTATAATTACCCTATTCATTAGTTTTGTCGGAAACCAGTCAAGTAAGAAATCAATACACTAAACCCCAAGTGTATGGAAAACACGACATTACCACAAGATCATTACACCACGCATTTTTATTAACACCATAACAAAAACCTTGTCACGACCCGTCACATATGACACCAAAACGCGAAGGGTGTAGAACCAGCTTAGTTGGATCCTCCCCTTCCTTCCTTTGTTCAGTTAACGAAGGAAAAAAGTCATTACGCTATCAAAACCGGGGGCTCTTAATGATCTGGTCAGCACTTCAGGCTAATAAAGTAAACACGTGGCTGGACACGTGTATGGCGCTGATTGGAGATAATGTTCCAAGGGATGGAAGTAGGAAGTACGTTGTTTAGTAAATTGGAAGCTGCCATTATTGCAACATGTGGTTTTTAGCACTTCTAAAGTACATAGTGCCGAAGGGGCATGGGAACATCTCCTAGTTAGCGTATGCTGAAAATAATGACTGGGATTCGCTCTGGCTGTTGACATGGACATGTCAGGGATGGACAGTGATGCCTGTCAACATTGATAGTTTAGATTGCGAATTGTATAAGCTGTCAATTATTGGAATGCCAGTCATAATTGCAAAATCTATTGCGACTGGCCACCGGTGTGCTACTGCGACTAACTAGGTAAAAATGTATATTCTAAACGAGGTCTATCCTAAGATATGTATACAAAGTGTGGATTCCTATATCAATCAATTAACTGATCAGCCTATTCACAGTAATGCATAGCTGAATATAGGATTCTATCATTTGGATAACCATTTGCAATGCGGGCGTTTACAAGTCAGGTACATAATAAATGATGATATAATCAACAGGTATTCGCTCGGGAATTATTCTAGCATAAGAGTTGACTAAAAAGTGAATTTATTATATTCCGACTGGATTTCGCCTAGACAAAGTAATTACAAATACACTTTATATCATCAATAGTTCAGCCATTACAGCTTCAAGTGACTGAGTAAGAACTCTCCTCATATTTTAATTATAGTTGAAATAATTTTCATTGGAATTCTTGCCTACAGCGATGACCTGTTAATGTCTTATTAGCTTTACTTGATTTTCCGTTCTTATTTAAACAGATAACAAAAGTAAATTTGACCGAAACGTTGCGCGTTTTGTACTTCATTTTTCTTCTCTATTATTTTTACCTTTACGTTTTTTTGCGGTCTGCTGGCAAGACAATTTAACTTTTCATAGCGTCCTCTTGGAATCACTGGCTGGGACAACGTTGCGTACCATTACCTACGTTTAAATATATTTCGTTTATGGAAATAACAGTATTAATTTGCAGGTTTAGATTCTGGCAACACTGGATAGTGACGTGAGTAGCTACACGTTCGAATTTAGAACTAAACATGACATTAATGACGTGAATCTCGCTAACGAAGTTTACACGATGAATTACTTCCCGATATCAATCATCTGACTGCAGCGACAAGCAAAATTATGCAGCCTGGTAACAGGATCCTCTCTTTCGATCGTTCTTTTGCAAGATACTGTTGCTTAAGTAATACTGCAATGAACACTTTTATAATTAACAATAAAATAGTTAAAAACTGATAGTAGATATTTCCAGAAAAAATTACGATCATAACCGATTTACCGCAATGAACCTAAACGTACTAGCTTTCTACTAGAGACTTCTCGCTTGTCAGCCTAACTAATATTATAAATGCGAATGTGTATTTGTTTGTTACGATTTCAAGTGTTAACGAATCTAGCTATCATCATGGAATTTCACATACACGTTCTTAGGATCAGAACAATACAGAATATATATAATATATAAGGTACCTTTCATCCAGAAAAAGTATATACCTACTGTTCCCGAGCGAGCAAGCCGCGGACAAAATCTAGGATATTATGTAGAAATTATACAAATATGGCACTTATATTTCAAACTGACAAAGCGGGGCTCAACGCCTTCAATCACTTGCCACGATTATTGTTCTCAAGTAGAACCGCGACTCGCAATATTTCTTGCTCTGTGTGTTACCATCGTGAAATTCCTCAGCATCGCTATCGAATGCTAAACGACCAGACGGTTGGCAACATTACGACACCATATCATACTGCTGATTCTTTACGCGAAGAAAGGTCAACACCGATTGCACTAAAAAAGCAATTCAAGAGACATTTCTTCTTAAAAGTTAAAGACTTTTTTCATGGAGTTGTTTCAAAATACAAAAGCAAAATCCTGGGTGCTGTTTGCCAAACATTTTACATTAAAGGAGGTTACAAAGGGCATGCTATCTAAATCACTCATGGCTCTCATAAACTTGTTTCTGTGAGCAAGCACCTGACTCTGAATGGAGCTTATTTCACTTTACGAGCTTCCCCCCATTTTATTTGAAGACATCTTAGAAATGCTTGACGTAATGTTTTGCTAGTATTTTGCTTACTTTGGAAGGTTGTGGAGCTTGCGATTTTTTGGAAACTAGGCCAAATAGATAGTGTTATTTATATTATAGCTATTTGGAAGTTAATTAAGATTTTATACAGGAACTACATTTTTATGTCTTTGTCATTAAAATGTAAGTAGGAGTGACACACATACTTTGAATTAGCTACGTATATGCCAAAGAGTTAAGATGTTTTAAGAATCTTATGTTAATAGCGACTAAATGGATTAAATTTCCATGTGTAGAGTTTCTCGAAGAAAGAAAGGTATGTGCAAAACTATCTGTATCACTCTTATAACTAAAACTTTAAAATTATTGTAAATGTTAAATAGAGTACCTACAAAAACTTAAATTTTATAACAGACGGTTCTTACAAATTTGAAACAATCGAAATATTTCTGCTCGATTTTCTAAGAAAACTTACTTCGAATCGAGACTATGACTGGAATTTTGAGACCTCAATCCTGAGCACTCAACCCATTAGAGCTGAGGGAATTGTATTCCCTAAGATAGAAGACCTCTCTACGATTCAATTTTCATTTAATCCAAGGATAATAGTTATCGATATATATTTTCGTTAATAACTCATCGGCCTTACAATGAATTGTTGCTTATAGGTACAACATACTACCGCTTATCTGGTCCGGTATAATCCGGGTAAATGATGCATCCTAATAAATTTGTTTTAATTATATTCCCCATAGTAATTTGACAAAAAATGTCTCTTCCTACGTTCTAATAAACAAAAAAGGATATTTTGTCTTTAGATCTTCTTTATCTTTATTGGATAAATATCGAAGCTGTCCTTTCTACCAATGGCAATAGGCTATACCTCATCTTTTATCTTGTCACGTCATTGTGTCTACCGCTGGTTTCGTATCCGCACAGGCCGCAGACAACCAGTAAACAAATTAGACGGGCAATTGACACGAAGTTTAACCACGAACGGCTGGTTCACACTGATCGAGATCCGGACCGGAACGTCCGGATCGCCACCAGTAAGTGTGTAATACTCCTAACATTCAAAGAAGTCCTGCAGAAAGATATTTAATATTATTCTGCATTTCATTTACAAAATGAATTTCGTATTGTGATTCCATTCAAGTTCTAAAATTTAATCAAAGCAATTGACTTCATTGTTTTCTGTATTAATAACAAAAATTCTTGTTTGATTTCCCCGAATTGATATTAATATCTTCGTTTCATTACGTTTCATTATTTTTCTTGATTTTATTTTGTCTACGACAAGTTAACACTTAGGTACAGATTCTCTGGTCTTTTAATATGATTGAAATGAGCTTGAAGTAAGTGTTTAAAAAAAGGTTAAGATTCAGATGACACAGCTATAGTAATCTTGTGTTTATTGTCTCCCTCCGATGAGTAATCTTTGAAGGTACTTAAGGATCTAGGCGTTGTGCTCAGATCAGCAGTTGGGCCAGTTTTTTGACTGGATACCTAGCAGTGGCCTATAGACGAGAAACTCTTTTTAGTTAAGTTAATAACATGCAAAGCCTACCTCAAATAACAGGTTGTACAACTACATGCATACCACCACGATTATTAAAAAGAACTTTGATATATACAGAAATGTATGCAGCTTAATTTTACATAATATTTTTTATTAACTGACGCTAACGAGGGCTTCTGGCGTCGCCCGAATTTCATATGACGCGCATCATATTTGACTGATCCACGGATAGATATTGGATACTGGTTTTAGGTGACTGTCGACAATTTATATAACAACTTCACCGCATGGGAACCAAACCGAAATTGACAAAACTCCCGACTTAAAGAAACTGTTTATCATACTCACCACGCACAAATACGCGTTCAGCTAAAATTGTACAAAGCTTACAACGTTAATATGATTTACTAAACATATTTATTATTTACATTAGCATTAGTTGTACAATGCAGTTGTTCCCCGAAGCGCTCGTAAATCACGAGAAATGTTCGCTAAAACAACAGGTAACTGGTGGAATAACCTCGTTTAGAATAAAAGAATAATAAACCATACAACAATAGGTGAGGCTTAACTTGACCATACAGGGTTATGGGTTCGAATACTTTCTTATAAATAAATACTTTTAAAGCGTAATTGGCTTATATGAAATGTAATACTGTCGATATTTATTGTAATATTTCGACTCGATCTGTAAATAATGGCTTAAAGTGAGGTCAATAAAATTCTGCGTTTTATAAGTCGATATACATACATTGTACTGGAGGGTAAATAAAAATATTGCCAAGTTTACTTTACTAGAAGTTGTTTTAGTAATAATAATAGCTAAATAGGCAAACGGACGGATGTATTTTTAATGGAGAAGTAGGTATGTCCGATGTCTTATCAATGCATGCAATTTACATTTAGTGCTGACATAAGCATTTAGCTCAGTGAGTCAGTTGAACAAAAGTAATAGTAATCTAATACCATATTGTAACAAAAAAGCATCGAAAGCCCATCTACATATGTTTATCAATTCCAGTTATTATTCTAAACTAGAAACACACAAGCAACTGAAAAGCTTTTTAAATAAAAAGGCCTTCCTTTCAACATCGCTATATAAATTCCAAGCATGAGAGGACCAAGCCTGATCTCCATTTCCACCGCAAATGTTACAGGTACTCATACAATTGAATCCCAAAATTAGCATAAACAAAATTGAAACAAGTGATGTCCCCAACATATTATAGAGCCTTCAACGTGAAATTTTGGCTGAAAATTAAAATATTCATGAAAACATTGTGGTACACAACTTAAAAAGGTAAGTAACTGTCTTTGGGTACTTGGTACTTTATAACAGCTCCCTCTGTTAATGAAAATGGGAGTCCAAAACGGGTTTATTTTCTACCCTCGTTGGATAAACCGCAGTGTACCCGGAATAGGGTTGTCACCAGAAATAATAACGCGGGATTCGTCCTGCAAACGCAAAAATGCTGTATTTAATCCGTTGACTGTGTTCTGATATTCTGAATCGAAAGCAATCTGATTTTATATTAATAATAAATATTATATGTTTAATACAATATTTAGTATTAACCTGTCAATTGTTAGAATACCAGACATCGGTCGCCAGTATGCTGACTAAATAAAAAGATATAATTAATTGTCAAATAGCTTTACAACATTCTACCGTTGCCCATAATCAAGCCCATCCAGTGACGATAGGTTAAAAGGTATCTGTGTTCTATCTAGTAAATCCTTTAACATACTTAGTAGTCGGCTTAACGTGTTATTACCACTTGCACGTTAATGATCGCGATGAACTGTTTGATTTTGTCATATTACTTTGCTTTCTATAGCATCGTGTGCAACACAAACAATACAATGTATAAAAAGCTTTCCCTGTCACATGTACAGTAAAAAAATAGAAAATAAAAACAGTATCATGTCCGTCAAAGCTCGGATGCGTGGCAACCCTATACTAAAACAAATATTAACACGTGTGCTGTGCCCTTTTGCGCCAACCCCCTTTTGTGGATAGACCATTGTTTAGTCAGAACTTAGGGACTCTTGGCGGATTGTGTGTTTTTCTATTGTGCTATCTGTTTTACTCGGTTATCTTTGCTAGTTATCGTTATCTTTGGGTATATGTAGACAACGATCTAGTCGGTTATGAGGCGAACTTTAAATAGAGTTTGGCTCCTCCTATTGCCTGTTTTAAGGACTGTTGCGGCGCCATTTTCTGATGTCAAGGATAGATTGTGGTATTGTTTTCGACTGTTGAATTGAAAGAGAATTGGAAAGCAGTTGTAAATAACGATTTCGTAACGCATTTAAGGAATATAAAGCCTTACTTTTAAAATATCGCTAACTAATACTAAGCTTCCTCTTAACTAAATATATCTCTCAAGTCCATGATCAATGATTAACTTTTGATCTGTTACTTACGTATTATTGAACCGTTAACTAAAATTATGTTAATAGATGATTATTTTCGTGATAAGACGCTAGTTAATACTTAGCTACCTTTTAAATATTTCAGAGAAATTTATAAATAAGGCTGATAATGATGAATGCTGATATATATGTATGACGTAAACATCTTTGAAAGTACTACAATACACATACATTTCGCAAGCTATCTTTTAATACCAACTTATAAGAGAGAAAGCTTACTGGCATTTACCGAGCACATTTTAAAGTTACGTCCTACACAGGTGCTAGTTTCTATGTAGGTAATAACAACAAAATAATTCGTCAAACTAAATCTAACAATCACCAGTGTAAGTTACAGAAAGCAATTCAGAAAAAATACATAATTACAGACAAGGAAAGCAAAATGTGATTAACAAAACAATAATTAAATGTGAAATTCAGTGGAAATTGCCCTTTAAACGTGATAGCTTCGTAACAAGCCGGTGTTGACGTCCCTAATGATAGGTTGTTTCAAAAGTTATTTTAATAGGGAAACACTTTTGTAATTCTACAAAAGTATTCGTGTCCGTCTTTAATAGGTTAGTTAACTATGACTCACAACGTTATGGTATTTAAATCATATAGTTCATTATCCAAACTCTATAAACAAAGACTTTCAAAATTATGTAATAAGAGTGTTTTATTATAAATAGTGAGACAAAATCCGTATAAAGTAGGTTATGTATACCATTACGACAATATCATTTATAAATGTAGACAAAAATAAATAAGACGCGTTTTTTAAATGTGGTAGTAATTGACAGAAAAAGGAAGCAAGATACAAAATGTGACGTAACTGCTTTTTAAATGCAGCTGTTCGAGGGAAACAGCCGGATATCCCTACTACAGCCCCACGTTTTCATCCAAATGTAAAATATTAATTTCTATCTTCTTTTGCATCCATCCAATTTTGATATTGTTTGCACAAATAGATTTCTTTTGATTGCTTTTTGCCCTAGTGTGTAAAATCATCATCACTTTCACTCAAATAAAAGAGTCAAACACAAAACACTGATCACGGCGACAGTGTGACGGACAGCATTTTCGCCTCTACGCCAGTACGTGCAGTAAAACATTTGCCAACTTAGGAATAAACAAAATATCAAGACAAATCGTGACGTTACTCGTCACATTCACGGATAAGCCAGATTTACATCACAGAGCGAAACAAAAATAAATACTTATATAAAAAAATATATAGGTAAATACGTCTGTCTAAATTGGACACGTAATCCTAACAAGTTTAGGCAAAGTCCCGGAGACAGGCAGACCCATCGTTATGTCCCGGAAAGGGTGCTTACGCTGAATTTAATATATTTCCCAATACAGTTCGGATAATGTTCCACTACTGGATACGACAGTTTCATTTTATAGACATAAACAAATATTGTATGTGCAGTTGTTTTCCTTGCGACAATGTACGCGTTTTATTAATCTATCAAATATTAGAATACCAGATATAATTACAAATCTATAGTCCCTGGTCACCAGCGTGCCGTTGCGACTCAACAGTTTAAAGAAATAGTCTTGATATGAAGATGAGCTTAAACATTTAGAAAGAACTAGGTCTTTTTAAATTTTCAAGCTATATTCATATCAATTTTACTATCAAAATCAAAACTATATGTAGGTATAACTAGATAATACCTTTTATTCATATTGTGCTTTACCAAGCCAGGTAGGTATTGCTTTCCCTATTACTTCAAAATAATATGTAATTTATTACTTATGTTGACAAAGTCAACGTGACATATCGTTCTAGAAATGTAGAACCTTAGACAATGTTGACTTTATTAAATATATGTATTTCAAAGTCAAAAACAAAAATCTTTATTACCATAAAAACGATTTGACATTTCTTGGATAATACGTTAGTTTAAAATATTACTTATAATAAATTAAAATGAAAATAATAATTTAGCATTGAATAATGTCAGTTCGAGGCGAAGAGCTCTCATGGCAGTATTACTAAAAACAGATACATGACATTACTACTGGCCCTGATTACATATTATATTTTTAAATGAGATCTTTAGGATAATGGTAATCCTAAAAATCTAATTAAAATCATTCATTATTTATTTTGAATTTGAATAAAATTAAAATATTTGATATATTAAATATGTTCAGATCTTCTCATAGCGACTGTTGATAATAAAGGTATAGATGGGATTCTCGGGTCAAGCAATGCTATCGGATGTTGGAAAATTATCTGTATCAGCACCAAATCTGTCAATGAATATGAGTGCAATTTACTTCTGACATGAGTAAGCTAATGCGTTTCTGACCGTTTATTCTTGATACTTAGACGGAAACACGTCGATAGTCTCTCAGATTAGATAACAAAGAGGTTTTAAACATATGTATTAGAATATATTATGGTGTATAAATCATATTATTACGTGGCTATACATCATCATACGATAGTCATCATGGGTGCTTACCGGAGCATGTCTCCTGCCTCATATCTCTTACACCTTAGAGTGTGAAGCAAACCTACATCTATTAAGTTTCACACTATACTTAAGACTTTAATTAATGCAGAAATAAAAACTCGTGCTAAAAATATTTTTAATTGTCTTTTTATCTGCGTTTTGTTATCGCAGCTCTAGATTGAGAATCACAGTTTAGTCACGTGGGATTTTCTAAGTCGTGGGTATTTAGTTTTTGTATGATACGGGAGCTGAACTTCGAACCATAAGCTCTAGGTTTGAATATGTCAATTATATTGTAAGAATAAGCCTTCTTGTTTTGCTTGTGCTGTGTTAAAGACGATCAGATGCAATGTTTTGTTTAATTGAATTTTTTTTTAACTACTTCCACGCTAAGATTTTATCCTGAATCGCGGCGAACATAGAAATAACAGACACAGAGACCACTCAAACCCGGTACCTACAACTATTTGAAGATCACACAAATTTTAGTCCAGTGACGAGATCGAATTCACAACTACTGGCGGACTCACAGTTGCAACTATTTAAGCCACTGTGTAGTGTGTAGATCACGGAGATAAAAGGGTTTCTTCAAAAAAAAAATTAGGGAATCAATAAAAATATTTTTCTAACCATGTTCTACAGAATATCGTATCCAGTCGTTGAACATCTACGTTCATAACAGATTACAGGGGCGGGAGAGGCGAGAAATTTCAAAATAAATTCCATACAGGACCCGCCACTTATTGACGGGACCCTCCGCGCATTAATTTAGGCTTATTTTTAACGTAAACCGTTTATAATTTATATATTCTTTTATTTAATAATTGCTGGCTATTACAAGCCCCATTTTGGGGTTTAATAAACAATTTAGAGGGAAAACAGTTAATGCGAATAATTTTTTTATTGTTTTGGTTCATTAGTTGATCGATGTGCTGTGGACTCTACCGTACATAGACTTATAGAATACTAGATTCTGCCCGCGGCTTCGCTCTCATAAATGTAGATTTATTTTAAGATAGATTGTTTAGTAGCCTATTGTTATTCTAATGTATAAACAATAATACGGTAAAGTTTTATCAAAATCCGTTCACTAGTTTTTGTGAAGGAGTATCAAACCATCCATCCATCCTTACAATATTAGGAGGAATATTTTTTTTGTGGATTTTGGGTCAAACGTGCAGACGGATCGCCTGATGGTAAGCGATTACCACCACCCATGGACACACCCGCAGCACCAGAGGAGTCACAAGTACGTTGCATGCCTTTTAAAAAGGAGTCCGCTCTTTTCTTGAAGTTTTGAAGGTCGTATTGGTCCGGAAATACCGCAGGCGACAGTTCATTCCATAGTATTGTTATGCAGAAAATTTCTGGAGAAACGCACAGTTGTGAACTACCAACCATCTAAATGATGGGGATGAAAATTCTGTCGCGTAGGACGATGGTGAAAAGAGGCGGCAGGGATCAGCCCGAACAATTCCTCAGAGCACTCCACATAGTAAAAGCGAGAAAATATTTTTAATATGTCTATATCATTATATTATACCGTACATAGATTAACGACTGTATATTCTTGTAGGGTAGGCAGGACTGTATAATACATACATTTTGTCATACATGTTTTAAGTCCCAAATAATATGGATGTCTCTATCACCGTCTAACGGGCAAATTGCCCAGCTTAGTGCTACTAACGAGAATTTCCTCCAAAAACTAGAAAATCCTTATCACGTTTTTTTGTCCTCTCTTCACTAATATTACATTTTGATTGATTTATATGCAGGGAAATAGCTAGAACTACGGAACCTATTCTCAAAATTCTTACACTACTTAATAAATCTGTAAATAACAGGCTATGATTCAAAGATATACAAGCAAAGCCACGGGCCCAAGCTTGTTATATACACAGTTTAACCTATGGCCATTTTAATTATATAAAACTAAGAATCACTGTAACATTGTTTGATTAATTAATTATGTCTCTCTAGCTTAAGGTTTTATATTGTTGGAGTTAATAATGAATTATTATTATTGATATTTGTTGTATTGTAAGGCCCCGTCACCTGTAACTGAACTAGTACAGGTATGGGTGACCTGTCTTCTAGTTTAATAATTTTGTACTTGTAATTTTAATATGTATACCTTTACACAATATTTGTAACTATTGATTTTGAAAATAAATTATTATAATATTATTATTATTGAGTCACAGCCACACACCGGCGTCAGAAATAATAGATTTTTAATTAAGTCTGGTATTCTAAGACTTAACAAATTAAGTAAAGCGATTAAATAAAAATAAAATATTTTAAACAAAATATTTCTGTAAACATAACTTAAGCTTGGTATATTATATGCTTTCATTATTGTAGGTGACAAATGATTTATTTTCATACCAGTCATCATGATATTACACGCACCTGTGTCAAAATTCAAATATATATATGTACCTTTGAATACATAGTGCCTAAATATATTCCTTCAGACTTCATAACTGCTCAAACTGGGATTCTCACTTTCCAATAAAGGTGAAATCCCTCAATATTACCAATATAACATTGGGCCAATATTTGTGAATGAAGGAATCAGTTCTATAGGGATGGGGTTCGAACCACAAGTTAAGGCGTAATTTCAAAGTAATCCTGCCTCGACTATTGTAAAAGGCGTTTTACATTATGCCTCGGTTTTGCATAAGGGGGCGCTTCAAAGGAGTAATATCATGAATTCGAATTTAATATAAATGTCGATAGTGATGTATACGAGGGATCTTTTGTCATGTAGATTGATTCGCAAGGTTAAGTTGTGTTGGTGCAGTCGGTTTTTGGATCGGTGACCGCTAAAAATGACGTTGGGCCGACTTTCTGAATGGTAATGTAACATACTAATGTAATATAGTACCTATATGTGTAATTTGTATACATATTTAAGCGATTGCTAGAAATTAACCATGCTTTGTATGGTGAAAGCACATGACGGCATCTAAATACTGACGCGGAGTATCGTGAATACGAATCCCATGCGGGACAAAAAAATGTGTGACCCACAAATAAATATTCTGAATCTAAATGTACTTTGTGTGTGTTAAATATATGTATATAAAGTTCCCTCCGTCCGCGTCATGGCTGGATCTTTACTGCGAGATCCGTTTTTTTTTAGCAACATTATGATAAACAGCTAATAACAATAGGATGACCAAACCCTTGTATATTATCTACTAAATTTAGAAAGATATAGCGTTCCCCATTAGGGCACAACAGAGAGCCGTTGTACTGTCCAGTAGGATGACCAGTCAGGTTAATCTGCAGAAGCTTTAAGTCTTGTGTAGTCAGTTGACAATCTCGTCAGAACTCCGTAGATAGTCCCGATTCGGCGGGAGAATCGATCCGTGAGTCGAGCCTTCAAGTCTCTTTTAGAACCGGGAGGGGGCATATTATCACGTAACAAATTGGTTTCTGCTACCTTTGTTCGACCCAGGCCCTTGGTGAGACGAATGGGAGTACCGACAGCAAAGAAATTTATCATATTAAAAAATATATTCTATATTTTTTCTTACATTATACTAATTGATTTTAATATGCAATAAGACATTCAAAAGACTTACATACGTCGATATTAATATGCACCTAACAAACGAAGTAGCGTCTGCAAATTATTTGTCCATACCTGAAACAAAAATCAAAAACATGAATAATAAACGAAACTACTGTTGTAAAAAATACGTAGTTGTAAAGAAATTAATAAAGAACGCAATAATTTGCTAACCGTACAAATCTAAAGCCGTCGTCTACTTAGCATGGAACAGAAAAAGAATCTTTTGTGAACAGTTCAAGTGTAATACCTATTGAGACGCGTTCTCGGGGTAAATATACCTTTTTTGTGCACTGTACTTATACAATCTTTCATTGTGGTACGCGTACAAGCGGTCGCGTGTGGCGAAGCGGATAGCGTGCCGTCAACATATCCAAATTAATTGTACTAAAGTACAACCTAGCTAAAATAATTGATAAGTGAAATCTAATTAACACATTTCTAATCACGACATCAAATGTTTTAACTTAATCTTTGGTAAGTGACGCTGGATAGTGGCTGAAGGCGAGTATCACTCGCAAACGCAGCTTTTGATAATTAAAAAATATGCAGATGCTATAAATATTTAAGTTCTTAAGTAGCTTTAATAAACCACAAACTTACATACAAAAAAACAACTGCCTCGTTGAACCAATGGTATACCATTACAGCAGTTAGATTTCGGGTTAGAAAGCAAGCACAATATCTCTCAATTTATTTATCATTTATCCGAACCCTGATGTTTTCCATTGCTTTATATATGTATCTTTATTTTGCCATTCCCAATGATCCTATACCAATGCAATAAGTCAACAAAATATGTCTCTCTACTAGTCGCTCTCGCTCATACTTGGGCCACAGCCTTACGAGTAAGCGAGCACTCGACTTTTTGTAGTAACGAGTGAGTTTAAGATCGACACCGTTATTCTAATCAGTGTGGTTTAAAAGTTTTTCAACTTGTTATGGTTTTTGCGATCTATATATTAGAAAATGTTACAATTATGGCTATACGAAGAAAAGTGAAACTGAAAGTGAACTGTGTAATTATCGACAAATTAGTAAGTATTGAAAATTTATGACACGTTTTTATTTTACTTATTTTCAAAGACATCTTCATCACTAGGAATAGGTCCTGTGATCCTTTACAAACATTCAAACAACGGACATAAAGAACAGCCAGACTCGGAACAATCATATGTAGATCACATACATTTTGGTCCCGTTTGGGATTCGAACCCACAACAATCGACGCTGTGTCAATAGCGTGGCGACCATTATGCAGTGAAATTGACTATTTCGTAATAATACATAGCAAAAAGTAATACTTACTATGAATTTAATGTTTCGTGCCAATTCTTATAATAGAACTATGTTTAAAATAATTTTAGATGGTCGACAAACAAACTGTTGTCTGTTTTGGATTGTTGTTGAAATACCAAATAGACTATATAAATTTAAATAAATACCACACGGGAATATAAAACATGAGCTTTTATCTACATGTAATAATGTCGAGATAAATTTTACTTTTATCGTGAAATAAGGCTGTTTTAATAAATAATATTTTAACTAGGCTTAGTTATAATATTCATTTCTTAAAACAAACGATTTCATCTATATTTTCAAAACGCACTATATAGAGCTGCGATCTACTTTCATACTTTTTTACATTTATAGGAGGCGCTCATAGCCAGTTGCACTCACTGATCGGTAAACGATTAGCGAGGTTAAGCAACGTTGGTTGCGGTCAGTCTATAGATGGGTGACCGCTTAGAGGTATTTCATCTGAGTGCCTCCGTGCTTCGGAGGGCACGTAAAAAGTCGGTCCCGGTTGTTGCCAAATTGACGGCAGTCGTTAAGCCATATCAGAGGCCTACGGGCGGCTTTAACAACTCTTGACAACAGGTTGGCCACTAACCACACGAAAAGAATGAAGAAAGAAGAACTATTTTATTATAAATTTTAGTTACATTTCCATTCTGTCAACACACATATGTATTTTATCGCAGCTCATGTTATAAACAATTTAAAAATTATCTATAGGTATTACACTTTCTTCCTATCTCCTCATAACCACGACTATTGAAAAGCAAACGAAACGTCCACGAAAGCCTTAAGAAATTCTAAAAAATACTGAACCCAGTAAACTAGCCCTTATTTCAATGTGTAACATTCTTATAAGCGATAACACTAAGAAAAAACAAACTAAAAATGTCTTGTCAATAAACTAATGAAATCCATCTAACAAGATTAGTGGCCATGTCAATAAAGGACTAAAAAATCAGCGCGGTGAATTCACAAAGCCTTGCTGAAAGTCATATTAACACTGAACTACTCCTCACGTTCATTTAACCATTCCAAATAAGTAGTCTGTCAAAGCTTTGTACCCTCAATTGGTTTCCATTCCGCCGGGATCGGCTCGAACAAATAAATCAGCCGTTCAGTCATTCACTCACTCGTTCATTCATTCACGGATTACTTGCTTGTGGACATTGACCTGTTACGACGTTTTATTTGTAAATTAGCATTAGTTTATGTTATACCCTCACTTGTAATTGATTCTTGTTATTGTCTCTTTCTATGGCAGGTGAATTCTATGGAGATACGAGAAGCACTACTATGGGTGATCGTTACGTTAGGAATTAGTTTTGATAACATTTGTACAATATAAGTGAGAATAATGGGGTAGCCGTCATTTCATATCACTATATCTGGGTGTCGTCGTCTTTCAATAGGTCATTAGAGTGATACAACATTATTAAAAAAACACTGATTTATTATATTCTAGTAATATAACAGAGAAAATATTTGACTCCGAATTTTCAGTAACTGGGTTATTGTAAAAACTTGTGTAACGAATGGTGGCTTGGCGTACTATTGAAATACAACTGACAACGAGCCCATATCACTTTATTAACTAAATAATAAAACCTAATAAGACAATAAATATTTTGAAGAAATCTCATGAATGAAAACTGATCAAAAATCAATTCAGCATGCAAGCATTATATTTTGAGTGTAGATAGCTTTTAAGCTGGGGAAGAACCTAGTCTACTTCGATAAACATATGTCAAGGATAATCCCGAGCAAAATAGTCCACACCGTGAACATCTTCACAATTAATTACTAAATAAAAGCAACTATTGTTCTTTAAACTAAATTTAAGTAACAGTAGATCCCAAATTTTAGATAAAAATGACGTAATGAGCATGATACAAGACGAAAGTTCAATTAGTCAAGCTGCTGGAGAGAGGCAAAACATAAAAGAAATGAATGGCACTACAGCCCTTTGACACACAGTAGGACAAGCTGACGAGTTTATAACAACGATAATTTATACAAATCCTTATTAATAAATAAATAAATATAAATAAATTAAAAATAATAAATAAAATAATAAATAAATAATTATAATAAATTCGAATCACGCTGCCGATATGGATGAAATTTTTTACAGAGATTGTTTAAAACCTGGGGAAGATCATAGATTATGTTTTATTGATGTAGGTACCACGCGGGTGGAAGCACGCGCAAAAAGCAAGTATTATATAAATGTAAAAGTAATGTCTATATATTACGTTTTCTACAGTTACACACCAAATCAATACTGATCAAAAATCAATTCAGCATGCAAGCATTATATTTTGAGTGTAGATAGCTTTTAAGCTGGGGAAGAACCTAGTCTACTTCGATAAACATATGTCAAGGAAGCTACGACTAAAAGTTAGCTAATTATAGACCCAATGTTCCACTACAACTCAATATATCAACCTAATTCAACGACTCACGAATAAGATATTAGCGAACGTACACCAACAAAAATGCACAAAGATTTTAAATACATTAACTTTTCTACTGCAAAGATTCTTTGAATTTTCTACTTATAGTTTAAAAGTAATATAACATAAACTATAGTTGCAGTGCTTTATGCAAATTTACTGTTCTAGCGAATTAAATTACGGCGATAAAAAACGCTGGTTGGATTTATTTTATTTTTCACAAAAAGCTTTCGCATTTGCGTGTGTATGTATACTTTTTGTACCGGTATTATACTGATAAATGAATTGCACTCTTTGTAGTATCTAAAAACATATATGATAAAGCCGTGTTTAAATGGTCAATTCGCTATAAATGATGAGCAGAAATTAGTTTGATTCCCCCGACTATAAAGTGCGATATACAGTTATTTCGAGTGACTGCCTCTGCAGCAGTTGTGGACACGATTGCTGTGTATGACGTCCCGGGTTTGATAGCCGGGCGAAGAGTTATTGAGATTTTCTGCCACTAAATTTACAGTAACAGCAGAGAGTTTGCCCGCCCCATTGTCACATAAGACATTAAATATGTAAGGAAATGTGGGTGAAAAATAGCTACGTGCCTATTTTACTTCGGATATATAGGCCTTTTGTATTTATGTGATTACTAGAAATTGTGATTGCTATTTTTTGTGTCTATTGTTATCATTATAGTCTTAGCTATCACAGGTTGCAAGATTCTGTATTTTTTGGTATGCTCTATTGCATGCTGACCCTAAGCATGTTTGTATGCAGGTTTGTATTCTGATTGAAGGACAGACTATTTCTTTTTTTGTTTTCCATTTATAATGGGTAACAGTCTTCTTCTCCCTAGCCTTTATTATTTCCAAGTCACTTGGGGTCAGCTTTTCTGGTCTAACCGGATTTGACTGAATATCAGTTTTTACATGGAGCGGCTGCCACCTGATCTCCGCAACCCGAAGGCTAACGATACCCTAAGGCTAGACCAATGTCAGGATATTATAGGGCACTGACTTCCCAGTAACGACTGCCATAGATGTTCATGGCAGCCGGGACCGACGGCTTAACGTGCTCTCCGAGGCACGGTGCAGGCGATAATTGTCAATCAATACGCACATAATTTCGAAAAGTCATATAACTTCCTTAACTTATAAGTCAGAGGTGCGCGACGTGGGTTCGAATCCGAGACCCTCTGCATTGCAGTCTGTTGGTCTCCCCACTGACTAATAATAAAAGGGAACACGCAAATCTTGATAATAAAAACCAAATATAAAATAGTAGCGCAGACACGAAACCTAATTCGCTTCTTTTTATGTTCTTACTCAGGGTCCTACACAAACTACCTCCATATCAAATTACATCAAAATCAGATCAACAATTTAACCGTGAAAACTTTACAAATGAAGGCACCGTTACTTCATAAATGTAATGCTATAGTCACTCTTCTCAGCGATTTCTTTCTTTAAGACAAGTTCATGAGTTATTTCTTGCATGAAACGAAGACACATTCTACAAAAGCTTGACGTCCACACGGCTCATTATTCCTAGTCTTTTCAACGTCGGCTAACTCAGCAACATTCTATATCTAATGTCGGCCATGTTTAAATAACGTAAGTTCGAATGACCGCCCTTATCCCGGTCAGTTTCATCGGGGCGTGCGGAATCATTCACCCGGTCTCGTTCACAGCTCAGTCATTCGTTCGTTCACTTTGATGTCGGCCTTCGTACGCACTTTACGCCTGCTGCACATTGTTATAAGCATTATGAAATTACTTTTACTTTGCGGAGCCGATATAAATAGATAGGCTAGCTAATAGAAAAGAGTAAATTATATATAATTTGTGGTAATATGTTGTTAAGAATTGAGCTTGAATGTGTTGGACAGTTTAATTTGATTGTTATTAGAAGTTCTCTGGCTAGATCAGAGACGGTTTAAAGGAGGGGTCAAATTAGAGTACTGAATGTGATGAGGATGAATAAAGTGCATTTCTCGGAAGGGTAGGCAGAGGCCAAGACTTTGCCTCTGCTTATATGTATATGACTTTTGTTATTTTTAAGTGAGGATTGGTTTGATATCTAAGCCAAAAATAGCATCAGAATTGATTGAAAATTGATATTATTATTTTAAATTTCAGTATATGAAAATGTAGAAGCTTAGAGCGTAAAGGTATCTCGCTGGTACCCTTGCACTCGTGCACTTAAATAGCAGTTACAACACATAATAGCATCGTACGTCCTTTTTTTTATTTCCATTGTAATTTGACAGTTAACCTTTCTAACAGATTGAAAAAGCTATCACATTTGTCAGTGGATTTTCTATTGATATTTTAGATTTGGTTATATCAGCCCTGTATTAAACTGTCCCACTGCTGGGCATGGGTCTCTTCTCCGTGTAAGAAGGGTTAGGCAGACTTCACTTATCTTCGAGAATATTTTGAAGAACTGCAGACATGCAGGTTTCCTCATGTTGTTTTCTTCATCGTTAAAGCAAGCGATAATTAACTATTTAATACGAACATGAGAGATGAGCGCCTTAGCATCAAACTCGAGACATCTGCATGGCAGTCCAACCGTCTCTCACTAGGCTGCTTTTTTTATTAGATCTTGGATGATAATAATAAAAGAAGTCCTATTGCGTCACAATCATTTTACTTTTATGTTTCTCTAAAATCCTGCTAAAACCGTCCCAAGATCACATGTCTCGTTATTTAGATCACATTAAGTCAGATAGGTAAAAATACATTGCTTCTGTAATACTCGTGTAATGAACTATTCTTAGCGCTTTGGCCAATGTCGCTGTTGTTGTTCAAATTAAAATACCCGATATATCTTCACTAATATAATCATGAAGGCCTCTTCTACATAAAAGAGAGGTGATACACCATAGTAACCGCTGTTGGTAGTCTGTATTGTTTGGAGTAGGCTTGCCTCATGTATCGCTTGATTAACCCTTTTTAGTAGTAAAGTTCTGTAGAACGTCCACTGCTTAACATTTTTAACGTTATATTGTCTTGTTTACGCAAATGTTATACATTGAAATTAAACACTTTATATGGATCTTGTCGCGTTGTTTATTTTACTTTAAAACACAGTTATTACATAATATTGAAAACTCTAACACTACTATTATTGAACTTTACTACTATTTAAGCTATATATTTTTTTAATTAAAACTATTTATATTTAAGTTTACACTTTGCTCCGACGTTTCGGTTGCTTTACAGCAGCCATGTTCACGGGGAGACTAAGATGGTAGTTCAGACGTTTACATATTATGTTGACATAAAAAAAAATTCTTCAAAATGATCTTGTAAACCCTTGTACCTAAACAAAATGCTTGTGTTAGGAAAAGGTTGCGACTCAGATACCAAAGCTGAGACCTTCCGATAGCTCACACTGATGCCACACGACCAATGAGGTAATCACCTTACAAATTTCTTTATTTTAGAATTTGAGCGGGAGTCTTGTATTTTGTTTTTTTGAAATTTCGAATGCAAACTACAGTAATTGCGAGGCACTTACATTACTTCGCCATCAGTGCAATTCTTGTTTCGCTGATCATAAATTTATCTATAATAGCCATAATAGTAACAGCAATAAAATTAAGATTAATGACATCTTATATCATTACATTGATGTCTCTATTTCGTTACGATTGTATCTTAGACCCTTCAATAATTATTACAGTTAGTATCAACTATATACTAAACAACAGCCTAGAACAGATACCGTTTGATATAACTCACGGGTCTCGTGTTTTAAGGCACAGCGTGAAACACCGACTTTTGAAATTTATGTGCGTATTAAAAAGTTAATTATCCTTGTAACGATCAAGGAAAATGTTGTGAGGAGCTCTGAAAGGTTGGAGGTTATATATAATGTTTTCGAAGATGTGTAAAGTCTTTCACTGTTTCTCGTCAAGGTATAACATAGTCTATTCTTTATGTTCTCAGGTGACTCATAGCCAGGTCTTGACAGTTTACAAACATTAGTAACACATTATGATTGAAATTAAATAACTTTAAACGGATTTTATCGTGATTTAAATACATTTAATGTACTTTAATTATAATGTGTAACATTCGTGTAAAGGTAAGATCATATAGACTAGATTTTGGCTTAGGCTGCCTTAGAAACTTAGAAACGGAGAAATATTAACCAATTAACCAATAGGATTGCATAAAATCTCCGCTCCGCTTCAGTATGCAATCCTATTGGTTAATATTTATCTGTATCTTCGCTCCGCAGCCTCGCTCCACTTCAATGGACAGGCAGCATTAAACTAGATTTTGTAAATAAACTTCTATTCTTCGGGTACAGTATTTTTTAGATGAAAGGAACCCTCGATCCTTTTTCGTATTCCCGACAGTGTCTGCGAAATTTCATGATGAGCGGTGGAATAGTTAAGGCATGAATGCGTAAATATTATAAATATATTAAAACAAAAAAACTCACATTCGCATTTATAATATTAGTAAGAATATCAAGACGACAAAGATTAGTGAACGAATCCCATCAGACTCGTCTATTTTCCTAAGTCCACATCTGATTCTTGAAAGATACTGTTATATTTTTGAATTGCATAATTTATGCAACCTAACGTTCTAACATTTAAGCCGGTGGTCACAACTGCTGCAAGGCACCTTAATTCCCATTACGCTTTATCTATAATTATGTCACAACAAGTCAAACCACTTTTTGGATAAATAGACATCTTACTAAACGCTACAAAATTATACGCTAAAGATTAAATGAAGTAATTTCAATAAATATAAACAACAATTCCCATTATTTAAATGACACGGCAAGTAAACAGTACCAAGTTGAGCCTACTTAAATAATATTGTATTATGTCTGCAAATCAATCGTTTACATTATTCAACGACATAATTCGTTTTATTGCTCGGCAGCCGTTGAGTTACGTCATTTCACCGTGACATGACAAATTCATAGTGAGCTCAACAAGCTTCAATAATATCAAGGAGTGACAAGAATTATATTAAGAAACATTTGAGAGAAAATCAGTTTAGTAACAAATAAAGCTAATCTCTATCTATGTGTTGTCTGTCGTGAAATGTTTACGCAACTACAGTCATGTCACAAATTCGGTAAATAATAATAATATCATCCCTATATTAAACTGTCTCACTCGTGGTCACGGGCGTCTTCTCAGTGTAAGATTGATTAGGCCATAGTCCACCACGCTGGCTAAGTGCGGGTTGGCAGAATTCACATTTCTTCGAGAACGTTGTGGAGAATGACATGCAGATTTCCTCACGATTTTTCTTTACCGTCAAAGCGAGCGATAATTAACTATTAAATACGCAAATAACTTCGAAAAGTTAGAGGTGCGCGCCACGGGATTGAACTCGAGGCTGCTGTTGAATTAAATAAGAAACAGATAAAGCTCATCCCTATGTATGTGTTGTCTGTGAGCGAAATTTTTATGCAGCTACGTCATATCACGAATCAGAAATCGATGCCAATTCATAAAACTGGCAAAGGTAATTGGATTTTTTGCTGTCGTTGAGCAAGGGAGGGTGTTAGAAGAATGGATTTTATCACCCCGTCTTGCCTTGCAGTCTTGAACTTCTACATCATTATAAGTCAGTCCCCTCAAAAGAATTCTGAACTGATTTAAGCATTAGATTTGGCTTAGTCTGGCCATTTTTTATCCAAACCAATTCGGAATAGGTAAAACAGTGATTGCAAATAAAACAAACAAACCTTTTATATTATAATCTTGATGTTAATTTAACAGATTGACTAAGAATACAATTAATAACATTGGCGTGACATTTTGTCGCGTGTGTAGGCACAAAACAACAAATGTAAAGGAAATTCCCTTATTTATATTATACCTAATCGTTATTCTTTGACGTTTTTTACAAATGAACTTACATTCGGTTTATAAAGTAAGTTATTTTTAATCTGTGTGTAATCTGTGGAGGCTATTATCGCGGATATTTTGGTGGAAGTCGGTATTTAGTTAAGAAAACACGCGATTAATTAGAGGTCTGTTTATAAGTGAAGTGAGAGGTCAGATAAGTAAATTAACATAGGAAGCAGAAACATAAATCGAACAGAGTCAAAAGTGGGTAAGCACAAATATCTTTAGCGAAGACATGATTCTCGAAATTTCACAAAGAAGAAAGATAATATACTGTGTTCAATTTAAAATAAAAATGTATGGATGATTAAAGAATATTTCATCATCATATACTTTGTCTTGCAGATAATTAATTTTACAACGCTTTCTAACTTTTTGTTGGCTATTTGCTAGTCTTAAATTGTACGTCTTAAGGTTAACGTCGAGGTGCGTCTCAGCTGACCCTAATACGAACAGAAAAACAACAGTACAGATTCAACCATATGCCACATGAATAAAGTTTAGTTTCAATTATTATCTAAGTATACGCTTCGAAGTCCTTTATTTATTTAAAATATATATTATAAGATGTTCTATGATATGATAGTATTCCTCTGTGGCAGAGTAGAAGTGTATGCGACTGCTATGCGTGAGACCTCGGATTCGATTTTCGGGTAGAGCAAGGTTTTGTAGGAGTTTTCTATTATAGTAACAGCACAGCGTATGTGGCTGTGCCCAGTAAACGGCGATAAGTTGACCCCTTATTATGTGAGGGCCTCAAACCCTATCTGGCGAATATGGTTGTATTATTATATACCTCTGCTTTTTTCTTTGGCTATATAGGCATGAGACTATGTATGTATTTATGTATTAATATAAAAATGCGGTTGCATTTCATTGAAAGCAATGAGTAACTACGTTATCTTTCCCACAAAGCCGAGCCTTTAAAACGTTCAAATAAATTACACATAGCGAACAAAATTCTATTAATACAAGCACCAAACAATTAAACACTAAATCACGCACGAGCACGACACGACAACGACACGACTCATTCGTTAGTTTAAACAACCTTCAAACACAACCACAAATCATGCGTTCACCGCACAGTGCTTCAAATCTCCACTACCTCTGGACAAAATTACAAGATATAAATTATATAATTATTTTCTAAGATAGTACACAGTACTGCCTCGGGAGCCCCATAAAAAAACTGTTCACAATAGCCTATAAATATTTTACAAGTAATTATAATGAAAAATGGCTTCCAACAAAAACACTAAATGTTTCCGAACAATGTTTTGAATATAAATTAAATCGTTATTTTGAAGGGGTTTTGAATTTGAATCAATTTGTAATTGGGTATTGTTGGACAAGTGATTTAAGTTGTCGATGTTTCCGATATTTGAAACGTATTCAATATTTCGATGGTAATGTTGTTTTCAATGATGTTTACCCGTTTTGTTCGTGTAGGTGCATAGTTATACGTGTTATAACACGTTTCGACGAACACATTAACAATTATTTACAAGTTAAAAATAATTAATATTGAAATATTTGTGAGTTTTTAAACACTGTGTAGACATATTGTGATATTTGTATGACACATACACACCTCATGCTCAATGCATTGTCGAATACCTCTCCGCGGGAAAAGGGAAGAGGAGAAGTTATGACGTGCTCACCCAAGGATGAGATGGAACGTCCCAGGTACTACCGAGTAAACCTACCACGGTGTGCCAACTCGCAGCATTGAATGGTGGGCGGGTCGCTTCTTCTTCTTTTCGTGTGGTTAGTGGCCAACCTGTTGTCAAGAGTAGTTCAAGCCGCCCGTAGGCCT
The DNA here is from genome assembly GCA_963675205.1 of Catocala nupta. Lineage (NCBI taxonomy): Eukaryota > Metazoa > Arthropoda > Insecta > Lepidoptera > Erebidae > Catocala > Catocala nupta. Next base: position 11,109,909 of record OY776104.1, read on the forward strand.
CTGACATGGCTTAACGACTGCTGTCAATTTGGCAACAACTGGAACCGACTTTTTACGTGCCCTCCGAAGCACGGAGACGCTCAGATGAAATACCACTAAGCGGTCACCGATCTATATACTGACCGCATCGAACGTTGCTTAACCTCGCTAATCGTTTACCGACCAGTGAGTGCAACTGGCTATGAGCGCCTAGGGTCGCTAGAAACGACACATACACTACTAAGCTAAGCAAACAGAGATTATGCTACATTGACTTTCATGAGAATTCTCATATGTTCTCTGTGATTTATGATATCACGACTGTCTATCTCCGAAGGACATAGCAGAGACGTACTGTACTTACATCTCGTTAGGTATATTTAAGTTCCATGTAATAGCTGAGGTGAGAACCATCTCACCAACTCAAACTGCAAACTAACCTCAGCTAAATTGTACATCGTGTGGGTTACTATCGTTTACGCATCGGAATCTACAGCCACATTAAACGCTGCCACATAAAATTATAAATAATCTGATTAGGATGTAAAAGTCTGAGATGAGATGATGAGGTGGTAAATCCTTTGCAGCACCCCGTGTTCTTTGCAAAACCTCAAACACAAAATCCTTTGCAGTACAGATTTTTGCAACAGAAATTTTAATCACTCTGCGAACCTCACTATTGCTAGTAAACTTAATGGCAAGCCTGTGCCACTGACCTCACGACGCATTAGTCGATTCTAAAACATTCAATCTATTTGCTTCCCAGAATACTTCAGAAATCGTGTGTTTGTCTACACATATTAAATAATTTATAGCCTCAGTGCGAATGCGCCGTTATAAGGCTCTTGATCATTTATGAAGCTATATATAATACGAATGGTTTATGTTGTGCCGCAACATGATTAATACTATCCCAATTGATTGATTGGTTAACTATCAAACTTATAGAAGCAAGTTGGTATTAAACTTAAATTTATTAACTACGGAGTTCATAAAAAAATGACTCGGCTGTACCTACTGTTTTGACGTGCCTACAATGATACATTGTACATTTATGTACATACTACTATAAAGACAATTGAGTGGAAAGAAATGAGATCAGGGATAGGCATATTTAATATAGTACGTTCTACTAGATGTATATACATGAATGTTTTAGACGAAACCGCGGGAAGCCCTAGGATGCAGACAGCACGACATCAATGTATGAACAGGTTTGGAACCGATTCTCTAGTGTTCTTTATACGGCTAAGGTTATGATTTTGTATACATATGTATGTATTTATATTCATTTCCTTAATTATAGAGGTTGACATAATTTGCAAGGAAATCCACTTTATCTGTATAGAAACAGAAGTCAGATTCACTACCATCCAATTTGTAATCCTCAAATGTCACCTCAGTAAAGATTTAGCAACAGCATGTTTGTTCAAACATATCATTACGCTAATATCCTCAACAGGGTAAGCAGAGGTATGAAATACATTTCATCACCTAGGTTATTAACTCCAACACATTTTTTATTAGTGTTTACAAGCAACAGTTCCAAACTACGTACTGCTGCTATACATTAGAAACTAACAAATTAAAATTCGTGTTTACCAGGCACCTTTCAAAAAACCGTACTGCTTAAAGAATTTTTAGACAAAAAACAAACATACACTTTTCTGATCCGCGAATTGAACTTAACTTCAAGCAAAGCAAGCGTTCTTTGATTCATCAAAAGATTTGTCGATACCACATTACCGTAACATTACAACCAAACTATGCATACGTAAACGACTTCATAAAATATTATTCTAATCGCATCATAACTTAAAGCGACTGTAAACGATGCTACAGTTTTTTGTCCACTGTTTGTCTCAGTGTGCAGGAATAAATCGCGGCATTGTTCCACCTGCGCTATAAACCAGTGTCGTTGGAGACTGCGTATGTTAGCAGCTTGTCATCATAACTTGGAGGGAGCTATCAGTGATAAATCTCGTGGGAAGTCACTATTGGGACTATTTCTATTCAATTGCTTTGAATTGTTTATGTTTTCGCGTGCTTTTTGATACATATGATTGTGTTCTTTCGTTTCTTTTTGGAGTAATGTTGCCTCCTTTTTTATTGTTTATAGTGGCAGACGTGTCGGGGGCTCACCTGGTGATAAGTGATAACTGCCACTCATGCATTTGCGCAATGTCAGGGGTGAAAAGTGACGCCGCTGTCTACCGACATATATAAAAAAAATAAAACATGTCGTCAAACTTGTTTCCTCTCTACGGGGTAGGCAGATGTGCTATACCTTTACCCTGCTTTGTTAAAAAAGTATCATGGAGTTTATTGCATGCACTGCACGAATGACGCAGCGGGCACTTGGCTATCGCCACCGCGTTGTCGCCTTGCCGCTGCCGATGCGATAGGTGTTGTATGTATGTAAAGTCCCTGAAAGGCTCAAATGCGGTAGATGTGTAGACCTTAGATATCATAACAATTAAAACAAAGAACATTTAAACTCGGTACAGCTGTAGATATACTACTAGCAACTATACTGGCGTACAAACCATCTACCACGACGTTCATAAAATCTAAAAATAACTAATTTCCACAGCCATTATTATAAACGCGAAGCAACAACATGCAATAAAAGCCATAACCCCATTCAAATCCCAATCACAAACCCATTCATCTTAACGCTAAACTGCAGATGAGAATACACCCATCTTCACCCACTCAATCTACACCTCCGTATTAAGCTGGCATCATAACCCGTCTAAATCAAGAAGCCCTCCAAGCTGTCCATAATCCCGTTGAAATCCTGCACATCCTCAACGGCACCGTATTCGAGGTCTAATTGATGCAATTGGCTGTACATGGCCAGCCTGATAGGAGTAATTAATACGTTGGAGCTGTGTTGCGGGATGAAGGCATTTCTGACTACAACAGAGGTCGTTTACATACCCTACTATATGTACCAACCATATACATAAACAGCATAAAAATACTGTAATATATACTAAAAATATATGTTTTAGAACCTAATCTTAACCGCTTGACTGTCAAGTTAACTTGGGTGTCGACTGTACACATAGGATGCGCTCCAATTGGCCATGGATTTTTTTGCCTACACTCGATCGGTTAATTAAGTTGCATTTTAATAATTACTCCCGTTGGTCACTTACTTTACCGGGTTAAATTCCAGGTTTCTATCCTACACGGGTTTTTAGCAGCATAGAATCTAGGAAATGTGCCTAGAAGGCAGCAATAGACACCCTAGGGCCATATAAAAGGGAGTGTCGGGTATCTGGTGTCTGGGGCAAAGATGAAGGGAGAGGTTACCGTCACATACAACTATATTTTAATATAATTGGCGAAATGTGACCGTAACCTCTTCCTTTACCTTCGGGTACATAAACGCTTTATTCTATACTAGATTTTGCCCGCGATTTCACCCGCGTAAGTCCCGTTGCCATGGGAATATCGGGATATAAAGCCTATGTATGAATCCAGGTCTCCAGCTATATCTACATACAAAGTTTCATCGCAATCGGTTCAGTAGATTTTGCTTGAAAGAGTAACAAACATCTATACATCCTCACGAACTTACACATTTAATTTTATAATATTAAGTAAAGATGTATGTATATCACCAATTTACTGATGTGCACACTTGTAATAGACAGTTTCAGAAAATTTTTTCGATCATTAGAATTGTATTTGTATTCTTTGTGAAATTTATTAAATAAATATAGAAAGAAAATGATAAAAAGGTAAATATAATTATTACCAATAATACCATACTATATCAGACCTATATTATTTATAATAAATATACAGAAAATCATCATTCGATATATTGTTTTAATATTCAAAGAAAACGTACCTAGAAATATGTTATGGAATTATTATTTCAATGTTAATCACATACTTTACACGAAAACATTTTGTATCTCATCCATTCATTAAATTGAACATATCTCGAGTTGCGATTTAAAAATAATTAAAATTTTAATTAAACAACTCTCAGATTCGTATCTTAATGATTAGTTAGCTTGCGCTTAAATCTTCATGTTTGCGCTGGGATTATTGAATAAGAACTAAACAAAGGATTATTTTGCTAAGCTAGCAAGGTAATCGACAATCTTATGAATTTCAAAGTTGTGTATACGATGAATAATAAAGCTGACTATCTTTAGAAAAAATAATACGTGCTTAAGTCTTAAGTCTGTTTTGAGGTCACGGGTTCAATGCCTAGGCCGGGTAAAAACGCAAAGTACTTAATAGGAGTTCTGGCAATCCGCAATAACAGCATAACGTATTGCATTTTTGGCTTATAGGTCTGGCTCACTATGACGTGTGCCTTCAAACATTACTGGCTTACTGTGTGTCGGCCTAGTGGCGTAGTGCTTAGTGTAACCGACTGCCACGCCTAAGGTCGCGGGTTCGATTCCCGCACAATTCAAACATTTGTGTGCATGAACATGGATGCTTGTCTTGGTCTGGGTGTTTCCATGTATAGTATGTATGTATTTACAAAAGAAAAGTATATATGTATGTTTATCCATTGTCTAGTACCCATAGTACAAGCTCTGCTTAGTTTGGGCTAAATGATGTTGTGTGTATGTGGTAGAATATTATTATAGAATATTATTATTGCAGCCCTGTGTGCACGAGGTCTCCGGTTCGATTTCTAGACCAGGCAAAATATTAGTTATTGGGATTTTTTTACCTTTCGTGGTAGCACGGTGCCTGCAACTGTGCCTGGTAGAAGACTCTTGCTCACTATTATGTGTACCTACTCTAAAATCATAGCTGGTACAATGAAAAAGAAAGAAATGTACCTATAGTACATTATTGCCTACCCCTTGGGGATATAGTCATAACTACGTATATATGTAATTATCATAATCAATAATATAGGTTAAAATTAAGCTTTAACAGTAAAACTACAGTTAACAATGGCGGTACTATGCGACGTAAATTAAATTTCGAACGTTACGCTCAGTTTAATCGATAATGATCGGTTTAACTCTGTAATCGATTTTAATCGTCAAATTATTCGGAGTCGGTATGAAAATGCAAACCTAATGCCTATTATTATGGCGTAAATAACAGGGTGGGATTTAAAATGCGCATATAATTATACCCTAAACCGTTACAAAATTTCAAATTCTTGTCATATAATATGAAAACGATTACCAAATCTTTACCTTCTACTTCTGTCTTTAAGGTCTAAATAGGTAATATTAAATATCCTAAGCTTGTAATTGGGAGGCCGTTGGACTACCACGAAGAGGTTTCGAGTTTGATCCCAAGACCTCTGACTTTTCGCAGTGATGTGCGTATTAGATAGTTAATTATCGCTCGCTTTAACGGTGAAGGAAAACAGCGTGAGGAAACATGCAAGTCTAAGAGTTCTCCATAATGTTCTCGAAGATATGTGATGTCTGCCAACCCGTACTGGGCTAGCGTGGTGGACTGTGGCCAAACCCTTCGGACATTGAGAAGAGGCCCGCCCAACGTGTGGACAGCTCCACAAAGCTCGTACATTGGCCGTTTGCATTGGTTTTCTTCAAACTTGCCGAAAGTGTAGACGGTAGTACTTGCCTTTCTACAGTTTGCCTTCGCTCGCGTTGGCCTACGCTTGGCCAACATGTAGTGCTGGCTTTATAATTGAAAATTGTTATGCCATTTTCTATGGATAGGCAAGATTTAGTGACAATTCTACCGTTTTGGTAACAAAAAAACGTCTACAAATTTTCAAATTTAAAATACGAACGTCGCATTCCATTCTTTAACGGCCAATCTCGGGTTTATATTTCGAAGTGCACTTTCAAGTTGTGACGTCATACCGAACGCAGAATGCCCGCACCGTGTCCAAAGCGTAGATAATCGATTGCAACAAATTGTGCTAAGTTTTATCGCTGTGAATAATCGATATGCGCTCTGTGCCATCGCCAGTTTGTTTACGAGCTCGGTTTATGGGTGTGTAGAGGTACAGCTTTAATCTGAAACTTACGGATAGAAAGGGTAGGCAGAAATCTACTGAGCTTCCCTACAATCATACTTTTAAGAAATATCCTTGTACGAAATGTAGATATTGTAATCACGTTTACAAGATTTATCCAAATTTGAAAATAGATATATTTTCATTCTGTTATGTTATAGATTCGAAGGTAGGACTAATCATGCATTGAAATTGCTTGATTACTTCTTTCTACATTGCTGTATTTGTGGAATAAATAACAATTTTAAGAGCTTTTAAGTAAAGCATTTTTGTACTTACTTTTACTATTCGCCTGCGTAGATACAATCGGCATGTATCGCCGGTACAAAACGTGTCACATGCGTTAGTTCGAGATTTAGTCTATTGGTATCTTCAATTTCATCCGAATCCCTACAGAGATTTACGCGAGATTGAGTAACAAACATCCAAACATCTTCATAAACTTTCATATTTATAATATTAGTAAGTCAGACTACAGAAATTACAGAAGGAAAACGCAGGTAATAAAACAAGTAAAATAACTTTATACCTAGATATTTTACTTAGTAAGTCTCCGTAGTTCAATCTACATTTAATATTTATTTGTAGTCATAAAAACTCACTGATATTACGTTACTTTGTCATAAGCAGGTTAATGTAATATCAGAACGGGCTCTTAGACGATATATTATTTAAGATGGCGTGTAGCAGTTAAATTTAACTTTACGATAAGTTTAACCTATTGAGTAGCAGCATTACACCGGCAGCCAGACAAAATAGTTTTTTTTTATACAATTAAGGTGGCAAATAAGCATACGGCCCACCTGATGGTAAATGGTCACCGCAGCCTATGGACGCCTGCAGCACCAGAGGTAACACTTGCGCGTTTCCGACCCTTTAGGAAAGGAAGTGGGAAGGAGAAGGAGCGGGAAAGGGGAAAGACGGTGATTGGGCCGCCGGCACTCTCACTCACCGAACAAAACACAGCAGTAGGAATGTTGCTATTTCACGTCGATATTCTGTGAGTGGGTAGTCATTTCAACAATTGATAGGTTGTTAGTATCACTGTCAGGGGTTTTTGAGCCGCATTAATGTTGTGGCTTGGTTTAGCTACCTCGCTGTGTTAGGATATTTTAGTAGTTCTGAGATCCCGAATCGGATCTGTCTAACCTTTCGAAGATAAAAGCCACAATGTACGGTTGATGCAGTAGATTGAAGGGTAGACTAGCTACTGCTAATACGCCGAGTGCCATTGGTTCGATTCTCAACACAGGACAAACACACATGATCCCTAATATTCGTTCCGAATATAGTTATTCTTTGTTTAAATATCTGTGAAGTCTCATACGACAAAATAATGTCCAGACAGAGTTGTCTTTTCTTTTTACATTATTAATTTTAAAACTAATTAATCTAATATACATTTACAAAAGATTAATTAAAATGCATATTAAGTGGCGAACAAGCATAAGGCTCCCTTGATGGTAAGAATTTACTGTAATGGATGGCAAGATGTATGTTTGCAACATCAGTTGTTTAAAGCAATCGTGCTCTCACCGCAAGGGGTAACATATAATTAACATAAAAATGAAAACTAATCAGATTCTGTGCTAAAACATCGAAGCTTAATTCTACACTAACAAAAAGATATTATAATTCAACTTTTAATTAATTTACATTATGCCAACGCACAGTGTTCAATTTATAAAAGTTACCGGACAAAAATATTACTAACAAGCAAAAATTACGAGATTTTCAACGTAACAAATTTTAAAAGCTCATATTACGAGTAAACTGCAAAAAGGCGTTTTCTAGTCCTTCACATGTGCTCACGTCTTTCATAACGTGAAGAAATGACTCTTCTCACATCTTTTCTCTAGCTACCCAAGTTAATTAAAAGTAAGTGCGCGACTTTTTTAAGAATTATTAACTGGCAGTGTTGTAAGTTTACTGGAGAATGTTAGTACGTACCTATGTCTAATCAAGTGAAGCTTGAGTAAATTTATTAGTTCTAGTTTACGTATGCGACTACTGTGCTTGAGGTATCCGGTTCGATTCCCGGGTAAAGCAAAGTGTTACTGGGATTTTTTGACATGAAATTTTTAGTAGCACCACCACATCAATACTGCTGCTATAAACTAGCCCCTTATGTCGTGGGAGCTAAAACTGTAACTAGCGAATTGTAGATTATATATACTTTTGCCTACCCATTCAGGGACACAGGCGAAACTATGTATATTTATAGTTTAATAATATTAAATAGTCCATAGTCTTAAATCAGCTGATACTTATATGGACTTATTGCTGCACGAATAGTGATAACCCTCTTTCCAGACTTTCTGCTACTAAGTCCTAGTTGACATTAGAGCTCACGATCACGCGATAGACCACTGCTTTAAACAAATGAGTCAATAACTAAATAAGTGAATTATATATTAAAATATTGTACACACTTAGAAGATTTCTTCTGTATATAAATCAGTTAAAGCAGAAGATACCTTCCGTTAGCTGTCGGTAATAACAGCCTGATATGATAAACGACTGCCTTAGTCCACAATTTCACGTTTTCGAACTAAGAGTTAAATCAGTGGAACAACAAAGGTGTTCAAGTCCATTGACCTTTCCCATCTGTTTTACTCGGTACTTCGAAAGAGGAAAACGTCTCCCTAGTCATTTAATCTCGCGTGTAATGAATTCCTACGTTCGCAAATATAAATACACCACGTGACCGAAAATACAACACGGACAGTTTTTGCCGATCGAATTTTGTCACGTATATCGTAAAACTCCGGCTGACAAACGCCTCAGCCTTGCTAATTAAGCCTGTAATTGCGCTATTACGCTTTTACGCTCAAATTTTATGAGTGACCGAGTTGCGGCCTCACTTCCACACCACTACCTAATTGTAAGGATGTGAAAGCTTTGTGGGAATTTTGAATAATGCAGTTATTACATGGTAACTTTATTGGCCCTTTAAAATGTTTCTTTGAACAATCCGTCGGAAAATATTTACGATCTGGACGACAACTCAATAAATGCTATTCAACCTATTCGCGTTTAACATAAACAGTTACGAACTAACATTTAACAGCGTATAAAATTTTGCAATTTTCATAAAGCTCTATAATAAATAAGGTAAAATGCTAAATTTACATCACTATTTCAAATTACTCAATTATGCATGTACGACTTTCTGTCGGCGCAGCCACTTTTAAGCTCTTCTTAAAACCTTTCATTCGCCCGCCTCCGTTATTACTACAGAAAACTATTATAATATAACTTTATTATAGTTTCTCATTAAATTCTTCACATTAACTACCATGAAAGGTGAAAATAACTGTGACGCTTATAATCAGTCACAATTTTGCGCTTGTTATGACTAGATATTAATTAATACCTCGTAATTTGCCCGATTGAACGTTTATTTTGGGCATATAAAATAAACGTAATATGTAAATAAATCTTTTTTCGGCAGTGAAAAAATTTTATGGCCGTGTAACAACACTATTCGACCCACTGTGTCAGAGTTAGCCGAACAGTATTACAGTTGTCTTGAACACATTCGTACGTTCACCGGTGTCACCTTACACGGGTTTTTAAAAATTGATGGCTTGTAATAAATGTTTTTTGACTGCACCGATCTTGTCTGCGACCACTGGGCCATAAAGTATTGCAATCTCGTTTTTATTGCGTGCGTTTGAGAGGGACGGAGTTATATGACTTTGATTGTTTCTTACAATTTTAATACCCATGTCGATTTGTATTATGGCGTGTTCAATAAAAGGAAGGAGTAATAAAATACAGTTGTTGAAAACGACGTGTGTGTATGTTTGTGGTTTGTGCGTATAGCGATATAATCGTATTAGACGGTTGTCTGAAGTTGTTTAGATATGATGTGAGAATAGCCAGGTGTGTTCTTCTGATTGGTTCTTTATACCATATAGAATAACTAACGAAATCTTAACAAATTATACACGTAAAACTTATTGATGAATCACTCTGACTATTAGTAAAAACCGATTGAAAATCCGTTAAGTAATTTTTGAGTTTATCGCGAACAGACAGACGTGGCGGAAGATTTTGTTTTATAATATGTAGTGATAATGTACCTCGAAGCTCACATACTAAAGCTCGTTCAGTTTTTGTGTAAAATTGTGTCAATAATATTTCTGCGTGCTTCACAGTCGATTTAATAAATTACGCCAATTCAGAACGGTCACTTAGTTTCATTCAGCCACATTATTATGTTAAAATTTTATTTGGTGTACAATTCGTTGTATTGAAAAAAAGGAAAGGTATAATGAGATATTGTTTACAAATTGCCCACAAGTTCCTAATTAAATAAGGACGATTATTATTCCAAATATGTGAAGGATGAAAAACAATCGTATTTTACTTCCCACGTATAAGAATCATTGAAAATTAAACGACAGGGTCCTAATTGAACCCACTTACCCATAACAAGTATAAATGTAATTTAGATGCATAAATATTTACCAATATCCCAAATTGAAAAGAAATAAAAATACAAACTTAAAAGCTTGTTCTAGAATCTGAATAATATACTTATCCCAAATACTTTTAATATTTATTTTTAAAAGGACTGATTTTATTTTTTCGGCAATGTTTTTCTTTTGAACACACTGTGCTTCTATTGATTTAAAAAATTAAAATAGTGATGAATAATATTCTCAAATAGATTAAAGTAATATTAAATATAAATATTTTATGCTGTGATATTCTTTTCATCGTTTTTAATATGAACCTGTTTGATATGTGATTTTCTCACGAATCAGACATTTTTCTCTAAAGACCTACCTTAAAATAAAATGGCGGATGACGCTTGAAATCGTTCGATTATACAGACTGCAATACTGACGTGAACTCAGCCCCGAAACTAGAATACCTGTTAGTATTTTTTATCTATACTTCTATACTAATATTATAAAGCTGAAGAGTTTTTTTGTTTGAACGCGCTTATCTCTGGAACTACTGAGTCGAATTGAAAAATTATGTTAGTGTTGGATAGCCCATTTAACGAGGAAGACTATAAGCTAAATAACATCATTAATAAATAAATAAATAAACATCACGCTACGACCAATAAGAGCGGAGCATTAATGAAAAATGTTGCAAAAACGGGGAAAGTTCTTCTATGTCACGCAGACGGGTCAGCTAGTTATTTATACTTTAATATTAACGACTGCCTTAGTGGCACAATGGTAGTGACTGTAATTATGGAGCATGAGATCTCGTAGTCGATTCCCAGATCAGGCAGATCGTGGGTTTTCTGTCAAAAAATTCTTAGTGGCAACACGGAGTCTGATAGTAACCGGTAGAATGCGACATTACGATTCTAAAACCATAGCATCGAAAATGTGAGTATGATACTTCTCTACCTATCCTGTAGAAATATAGGCGTAAGATTATAAATATATATTCAAGCAAAACATTAAAATAAAACAGCCGTTTGTTCCAGACATTAGTTCAGATAACACACATAAGTTAAGGATTCCTTGGGACAGTGTTCATAACGGCTAATATAATATCTGTCTGGTAACTTATGCGTTAGTTTAACACTTAACCTTAGGGTTTATGTGCGTGCGTGACTGCGAGCTGTATCCACGTGCGGTCTCAGGTTCTATCAAACTATAACATCATTTATTGTACATATTTTAGTACTTACTTAAAATATGTTAATAGTTGTTGGTTATAATATTCTCTTTGTTGCTAAACATTTATTTAAGAGGTTGTAAAATTGGTCATGTATAAAAAGTGTCTCTTTTATTACCGATGAGCCGTGATGTCACAGGTTTGATTCTAGTATGACGCAAAATATTTCGAGTCTTTGTGTTTGTTGTGTCAATATTTGTTAATCCCTACACAAAGAACTTTTCTAAGAGTGAGAGGCAGAGGGTCATTATTACCCTATCGTATTATTAGTTGACATGAGGAACACATGATTTTTTTGGATTTTGTGTCCAACTCGCAACATTTGCCTTATCGGCAGCGGCGGGATGGCCACTCACATCACTGCACCAGCCACACAGTATATTATTAAAACTAACACATTTTGCCAAATAGGTACCACTAATATTATAAATATGAAAGTATTCGAAGATGTTTGGATGTATGTTACTCAATCACACGTGAATCGATGAACGGATTCGGATGAAACTTGACACAAAGATAGACCATATCCGTGCTTGACACCAAATACTTATATCCCGGTATACGTGGTAGGATTCACACAGTCATTCCAAAAGAGTTTGCAGATATACAGAAATAATACAAGTCTCAAAACTGCTGCAGTGGTCACACCTTCCCATGAAGCTCATAAGAGATAACTGTGAATGTACATCAAGACAATGGCCGACAGTGGCCAAGAGCACACCTTTATATTAATAATAATAATATCACACAGCGAGTGTTCTGATTACGGCTGCGTCTTGAATAAAATGACCATTGTGCGGATTTACCGAAACGGCTGCTTCTTTAGAGCGTTTCAGTTAGACGGTGAACATTTGGCCAAAGAATATTCTTCTTAGCCTAAATGTTTTTCGTCTAAGCGAATAAAGAATACTCTCGACTTAATCACATATACGTTTATAGAAGATTGAATAACTATAGAAGTATCTTTAAGTGCTCTGGAACTAACAATGCGCAAAGTATATTCGATACTTAAGGTGCAAAGAACTCTTAACACTTAAAACTAGTATATTCCCAAGTGTTTCCCTTACTTTTATCATTACTGCTCCGCTCCCATAGCTCATAGCGTGATATTATATATCCTATATCCATCCCCAGTAAAATGACGACTTAACGCACAAAAAAAATATCGAATGGGGCTGTTAGTTACAAAGATTACCTAGGTACATACACTCTTTACCTGCCTTTACTTATTTTTAATATTACAGCATTGTTTGTTATTTATTTCCTTATTATATACATGATTTAAATATTACTGGCCTAATTGTGCCTAAATATTTACACATGTATTAAAAACAGATAAATAATAATTAATTTATTTTACCTCTTTATAGTATTAGTTTAGATGACACGTATCAACGAAACAACGATTTTTCGCTCTCATCCTCGAATAACCTTTTACTATGTTACGCATAAAGATCAATATTGCTCTCTTTGAATCGAACTATCGAATAGAGTATTTGTGCTCGTGCACAGAAAGACCGATCCGATAGTATCGATACCGATCTGTGCTCCATGCTTATGTGATTCTAATAAAAATTACCCTGTCGCTATCTCGATAGGTTTACAATAACGATGGCTGCGTATTTCTTCCGAGTGTAACAGAACACAAGTTATGTCCACATTAAAACTAATACGCAGTCGTCACAGACAGTTAAACTGTATATTAACTGTTTGTGGGATTATTTATTGTTTAGTAACGTCATAATTTTAACTAACCGAGTTGAAACAAAATGTCGGAATGGCGTATTAAAATCTGTTTACAATGTTTCGAATGCATGTGCTTATAGACTTGTGTTGGTTAATAATAGATTTAGTAGAGGTTATTGTCGTTTTTAGTGATAGTTTAAAGGGTGACTGCCTTGTGGTGCAGCGATAGTAAATTCAACTGCTGTGCAAGTTTCAAGTTCAATTTCCGAGTCAGGCAAAGTATTATTGGGTATTCCAAAATCTTTACAGTAGTACCACGGGGTCGGGTGCTGTGTCGGATAGACGACAATAGACCCGCATTCTATAACATGAGACCTGAAACCATAACTGGCGAAATTCGTGTGTCTCTTCTGGGATATCTTCTTATCTTATTATTCTTCTTCGGGGATATGCGTGAGGTGTATAACATGAACGAGAATACTAAGTTGCTTCAATTACTAAGACGCAACTAAAATGTCTATCCCATCTGTGTAACCCGCTAAGAAGATAATATAATACCTCGGCGTTCTTTGATTTTAGTAATATTCTCTGTAATATCACACGAAATATCGTTCTCAAAGCTTCAAAGTAATAACATTATATCCAAAAATATACGTAAAGGAGACAATATTGAAGCTCCACGATCCGCCACTAACTCAAATCAACGATGCACGGGCATAATGTGGCCAAATTATAATTTTATGTACAAAATAATATCGCGCCTCATGAATTTTAAACAAAATAACAATGGTTTGACGTGTACTGGTTTTAAACACCATGTTTTAGGATGTGTTCTCATGAGACAGAAGAATTGTGGCACACTTTACACCTAGACGGTCTTATAAAGTAAAACCACGCAACTTGCTTAAAACTGCGAAGACTGAATTGGTCAAGCAACTATGTTGGAATGGGTAGATCTAGGCGAACGTACTCTGAATAGGTCGGATACATTTTGGAATAAGATCAGGTTAATAATTCCCTAACTGATAACCACGTAAAAATGTAGTCATCTCTAGCTATCCCTCCGGAAAACAGGCGTAAATATTTGCGGAAGCATCTACGAATAGATATACTAGGTTAAGTAGAAATGTAGTACATAGGTTACGCTCAGGGCACTACCCATCTAGAAAGTTTGGACATCTCATGAAGAAAGTTGATTCGCCTAATTGTGAGGTGTGTGCAATCATCGAAGATGTCCAACACTTGCTAGTCGAGTGTGAGAGATATCAGAGGCAGAGGAACTCATTTGTGCAATTATTTGAAAGAAATATAAAATATATTAGAGCATTATCAAGTGTTTCAGCTGAACCTGCATCAAAACCAGCTGTAGCTATTTATAACATGTTTTTGCACAAATTATTTCTATTTCTGATGGGTAGATTAGTATAGGGAATGATGGGGCTGACATTTTATTGTTAAATTTAAAAAAGCCCTAAAGTAGCCACAGATTCTGAAGAAAGACTCCGGTCTTTCTATACCAAATCACCAGTCTGCTATACCAAAACTTAATTGAGATATACTCCACACTAAACCTTATTTTTACGCAAGCAAACCATTCAAAAGGTTCCCAATCCTAAACCTAATTTAGACAGTATCTTCTTATTATATCTTAAACAAAAATTCACACGTATTTTTCATTCTCACTAATTAACTCGCAAAACACACCGCAGCGAGTTGGCCGCTGACTCTTTGCAGTTATACAATGAGTCACAAACCGGTTGCTTAATGAGATCTTGTCTTAAGCTGGTGGGTGAAAAAATTCAGCATTTCGCCGCTCAGAATGTAAAGCAGTTCTTTGCACTATATTTGTGTAGATTTGGCCTGCTTCTCTGAGATAAATGCTATTAAGATACAAGATAAGCGTTAAAAAGGATGTCCCCATAGATTTATGGATGTGTTTGCATATCAAATTATTTAGATAAAGCCTTTTTATCTATAACTGCTTGTTGTTTCGAGTAATGCTGTGATCAAATTGAGTCGAAACGCAGCTGTATGTTTTAAAGTCGAATAAGAATCATATTATTATTTTAATATATATATCTACAGATTAACTCGTAACATAAGTACACTTTTGTTGTTATTGGAGAGTTCTGTTCGCAAATTCCTAGTAGCAAAACGAAATTTAGACATGTGCACCGGGCACATGTCTAAATTTCGTTTTGATTTTGATTTACGATTTAAATAATACAACTCTGTCTATATAGACTAATATTATAAAGCTGAAGAGTTTGTTTGTTTGTTTGGTTGAACGCGCTAATCCCAGGAACTACTGGTTCGAATTGAAAAATGATTTTAGTGTTGGATAGTTATAGTCGGCGGCGCAGTAACCATAAACGCGAGTGAAACCGCGGGCACATCTATTTTGAAGAAGAAGACGATTGAGAAGTCTTTGTACGTATATAACAATTTTCCTGCTCAATAATATAATAATATTTGGTATAATGTATCAAACTAGTCTTTATTAAAATCTCGACAAAATTATTTCATTTCGTGCAGCAATTATGTAGTGCGACTTCGAAATGTGTCCCACACAAATATAAATTAAAAAATGCGTAAGTAGATATGAGTTATGAGGATGTTAGGATTTCGATCATGTTCTCGAAATATTGTCTGTCTGCTAGCTCCCACTTGGCCAGGTTGGTACAATATTACCCTACCATTGTTATAAACGAAGGCCAAGCGCGGCAGTTGTATGCAAATTTACTAAATATTTTCCTTCATTGTTTACTTGACAATCACTTACATTTTAATAATCATTGCTTATAAAGACAGAGTTTTGAACCCAAGACCTGGCTGAGAGTCAAGATAATTTAACACAGGATCATGCTTGGACTATTTCCAAAGGGTTTCGCAAAGCCAACACTTAGACTTTACAAGCTGTCTTTGTCTTAGCTTATACATAACTAGATTTTGCCAACAGCGTCACTCGCGTAAATATAGGTTGGGTGTCTATATTCTATCCCTCGGGAACAGTCTTTTTTCTGGATCATAAACCTTTTTATACCCCTGATAACGAGTATGCGAAATTTCATGATAATCGGTCGAGTAGTTAAGAAGCGAACGCGTAACGCATGAACAAACTCACATTCGCACTTATAATATTAGTAAGAATACAAGGCTAACATAATCCCGTCTACCAACCACAGTTCCTTAATAATAATTAGGGAAAATATATTACTTTAGTAATACATATATTCCAATAAGTTTACCTCACACCAATATGGCGGTCAAAATGGACGATGGAAGGTAACATACAGCTCTGCGCAGTGCAGCTAATGCAAATGTATGTAGATATTTTAAACCATACCCATTCTTAATCTCAGACGAAAAATATCAATAAAACGCTACCGAAACCAGAGATCAAACGGTAGACTGAAAATCACACAAGCATCCTTCATTAGTCCAACAAGAAAAAATTAAATAAAAGCTTGTACCTAATAAAACATGTCTGTCAGAACAAATCTGGTCTGTTTGTTTGTGCTATGTACAACATAAATCATATTAAAGGGACAAAGTTGCATTACACGCGCATTTTACGACTTCCATAGAACTAAGAGCTGCTCATTCATGCTGGTAAGTTTTGGTTTGTAACTTTTATTTGCTCCTACCATGTCAGGAATAACCTGAAGGGAAAAGAAAAATTCCGAAGGCAAAAATCATTTATTCATTTACATAAAGTAACAGTTATAAACATCAAATCTATTGGTCAGTGAGTTTACTAAATGACTGAAGCTACATTTAGGTTAGTTGCTAGATACAGGCAAAAGGTTGAGCCTATGAGAAGACACTTGCAAGAAACTCACGGACACTCTTTTAAATCGTAAAACAAATATTATTTCAGTACTTCCAAGTTTTATCACTAAGGTGTTGCTGCCATTATACCATATATTATATACTATAAATCTAAAAAGGATAAGAATAATTACATGATAATATTTAAAAGATTTAAAACATAGATAGCCTACCGTACCTCAGAAGTCTCCAGACTAAGAAAAGTGAGTTTACACATTAGATAGAAAACGATAGTTCAATGTTCAATATACATATATAAGCGTGATAATACCATATTTATAATTCATTGTCATGTTGGCATTGTGCGTCTTTTGTATCTTGACTGGCAAATATAATTATGTAACCAACTTTAAATTGAGTAGATAATTGATGGTCGTTTATTTTTTGTTTACAAACTAGTTTTGTTTATTTTTAACAAAAGGTGTTTTAATATTTTTGTCTAGTCCTACAATCTACACGTTAAAAACTATGACTTGCATACGATGCAAGAAACTGCCGTTGGTAACATGCGCAAGTAACATGCGCGAGACATCGGTCATTTACGTCATGGATACGAAGATGACATATGCCTCAACTCGCACATGTTACCTGATTTGTATACAAGAGTCATCGTCAACAATCGCAAGACAGATAGACAGATATACAGTACTCATTTTTGCGCATGTAATAACAATACTTTAAGAAGTTTGGGTAAGGCCTCTGAACATAAAACAGTATATTGGGCGTTACATATCGCATTATATTAAGTTAAAATAAAATACATCTTAACATTCCTAAGTCTTATTATTATTCCTAAGTCACTTGGATCGGCTTTTCTGGTCTAACCGGATTTGACTGGATATCAGTTTTTACACGGAGCGGCTGCCACCTGACCTCCGCAACCCGAAGGCTAACGATACCCTAAGACTAGACCAGTGTCAGGATATTATAGGGCACTGACTGTCCCACTGTTCCCAGTAACGACTGCCATAGATGTTCATGGCAGCCGGGACCGACGGCTTACCGTGCTCTCCGAGGCACGGAGCAGGCGATAATTGTCAATCAATACGCACATAATTTCGAAAGTCATATAACTTCCGAAAGTCAGAGGTGCGCGACGTAGGTTCGAACCCGAGACCCTCTGTATTGCAGTCTGTTGGTCTCCCCACTGAGCTATCGCTGCTAAAATATAATAATATAAAATAAAATACATAAGTTCATTATTTAATGTCCGCTTCTAAAGCGCAACGGTAGTAATGCGACTGCTAAGCATGAGGTATCGAGTTCAATTCCCTTGTCTAACAAAGTGGTAACCCTGTCAAGGATTTTCGATAAAACCAAGAAGCCTGGCATTGTACTTACTAGACGGCAATAGGCATTATTACGTGAGACTTAAAAATATAGCTGGCCAAATGTGGCTGTTATACATTTCTGCTTACCCCAATGGAGATATAAGCGCGAGACTACATATATAATATCTGATTACAAAACAAACCACACAAAATGAACAAAACAAAGTGTGTATGTGCAAACGGGATCACTGCTGATGTCATTACTGCTAATGTGATTATAGTAAATTGTATTACGACACAGGAAGTCGGAGCAATACGATAACAGTACGAGATATTACGACGATGTGTGAGGAATATAGCTGTATGGAAGCGAAATACCATACGCTATAACTCACTCATCAAGAAATCGTCGAAACATTTCTTTTTTTAATCATGACACTGCAAAGTGATTGTAACGGACCTGATGGAAAGCCCAATTACAGTCCAGAGACAGTGACGAAGAGGAGAAGATAGATGTCTGCTAGTCGTCGTCAGTGTCAAGCCGGTCTGACCAGATGCTTCTTCACACTACGTTTGAAGGACCCAATGCCATAGAAGGGAGGGAACACATGAGCCGGAAGACTGTTCCAAAGTTGTATGGTATGGCATAAAAAGGAATTGCTGAATCTTTTGGTGCGAGACGGGATTGTGCTAACCGTCAATCGGTGATTACGAAGACCGGCACGTGTGGTTCTCAAAAGGAAGAGGGAAGGTGGGATGAGGTCAAATAACTCTTCGGAGCATTCGCCATGATAGAGGCGATAGAAAACGCTAAGGGACGCAATGTTTTTACGAAGTTGTAGCGGTTCGATGTCCTTCGTAACCTCCTGGCTGTCGATTATACGTACGGCATGACGCTGCAGTTTAACTAAGGCATCGAGTAGGTACTTAGCGGAACCATTCCAAAGGTGCGAACAGTACTCCATGCTGCTACGGACTTGGGCCTTATACAGCAGATACCGCTGTTCAGGAGTAAATAAACGCCGCACCTTGTTTAGAATCCCGAGTTTGCGTGCAGTTGTGGTTATTACACTCTCGATGTAATCCCTAGAGTTAAGGTCGTGGCGGATGTATACATGCCTAAATGCGGATATCTCTCTGCCGATTAAAGGCGTCATAATACGAATATATCTTCTGAAAGGTTAAACTATTGTCGCAATAGTTTAAGTGTTCGCTTCACAACTGCAGCGCGCCGTGTGTTGCGGGTTCGATCCCCACTCGGTACAGAATATTTTTCAGTCTAGCTGTAATTTTAAATTTCTCCGTGACGATCAACCCTAGTGTACGGGTTTTAACTTTTTAAATACAAGCACCATAGAGTCAAATGCTTACATATCTTCAGCTATATTTAGATTATGCATAACAATCACTGAGCGTAATTGCCGTCTCCATTTTATACCTTGTTGTACTACAAATATCCTTAGAGGATCCTAATAACATTTTGCCAAACCCAGACATCAAATTTGTTGTCTCACACTTTACGATGAACTAAAACGAGACTTTGAAGACACTGGGGTAACAAAACATGGACTCAAGTTTAAGCCTATCGATACTAATACAGTGATTTAACTATGAATGTATCAACAGTATGCATAAAGTCCATCAAAAACATGTGTTACACAATGTCACAGTTTATCGAAACACATTATATGTATTCATACACTTTGAAAAACGTTTCTTAACTATTATTCGTAAATCCACAAGAAATTTATAACATATGTTTTAAAATATGTTTACATCAAAATTACAGCCATTTTAAGCAGTCCTTATAAAACTTTATTGGATTCCCCACACTCGTAAATTCTTTTGTCTTTATTGTACACAATTTTTCAAATTTATGCTCAAGCGTGGGTATATTAAACCATTAAGGCACTTAAAGAGGCATATAAAACAAAATCCATCGCATATATCTTATAAAACATCCGAAATATACCGGTAAGACAAGCATTAATGGATTTAACGACACAACGATTCCGATAACGTTATTAAATAAGACTCCCGGTATAAATAACCCTATCTGTCGCTCGTAAAACCGCCGAATTTGGGCGTAACCCTCGCGTGCTCCGGGCTTCGGTTAAAGCCGGTATAACTTGAGATTCACGTCTACACAAAAAAGCAAAATGTATATATCTTCGCGATTTACTTTTGACTTGTAGAAATATTTATTTGAATAAGTTGTATAAGAGCATAAATCTAGCGATCTCATGATACTAGCGAGTGCATATCTAGTTCCAAGTGGGATGGTTCACAAATCACAATAAGCGCTGTTCATTATCCACGTTTCACTGGGACGGGGCCGCATCTATCGGAATGCGCTACAAAGGAGTATCTATACCGACTTACTTAGCCGCTACACTTTGTCCAACCGGCTTCGGAACCAGTCTGCCGCGGGCCGGTCGCACGTCTCAGACGCAAAACGGCCTAAACACCAGTTGACTGACACTTAAATGCCACTTAGAACTCCTCTCAAAATTTTATTGGTAATAAGTAGCCTGCCCGTATTTTTTTTTTGTCCGGCGGGTGTAATCTCGGAGTACTGTGTGTTGACCCCTCATTCATAGAAACAAAAGCTCTCGAAAGGTTTCGTTTTGTATTTAATTTTCTCTTTAAACTCGTGAGCAAGAATGAAAAGTTTTAGAGACGCGGTTCATTTAAGTGAATACAGTTGATAATCGCTCGCCGCCCAGTGGCACTTACGCCCGAGTCGCGCGGGCAAATTTCCAAGTAAAGCGACGGGATATTTTAACTCTCGTATACGCTATACAATAATTACAGATGTGCCATCGAGGTAAATAGCCTGAGTTGCCTCTCACTCGCTCCTTAGATCGTCTCATTCCTGTCATTTGCTCTTTGAAGAACACTCTATTCCAGCAAATATTGAGGGGCCGGCTACATTTGTGGTAGATCCTTTTATGAGATTACTCCGACCAATGACCATTATATTCGATGCTAATAGCTTATACCTAGCAATTTCTATAATAATATGGCTTCGTCGAACATTTGGAATGGATTCTTATGTAATTTAATGTCTCTATCGTGCGAATCTAGTTTGATCCGTTAATAAATAATGATTAGCATATCTGGAAATCAAAAGTATTTGTTTAACAAAACGTTATTGGTTGACAACACATAATAGTTATTTGTCAGGTAGATCGTTATGCTATTTAATTAGGCAGTAAATGTCACATCAACGTTTTCGGTGTTTGCTTTTAGGTAGATTATGTTTCAGTGAAAATAAGGCTTGTTGAAGGGAGGAAAAGTGGAAAATAAAAGTGTGAAGTACATTAGTGAGATTAGCTTTAGCCATATTTCTCACTGCATCTGTCCGTGATGTATGCCGAAGATATGAAGGCTCCACAAAGAAATGGCGAGCCTCACGTATATTCCATTTTTCTGAAATATAAACCCCTGAAAGGCGCCATAGGAAAATAGTAATTACAAGTTCTTTCTAGCGTGCCATTGTATTCGGACCACAATGCGGAGGAATCTTTTTGTCCGCGCTATCGGCTGTTTGCACCCACTGTGCCAGGAGACATATATTTAGACGAAAGTTCCACTTGTCGTTTATTGACTTTTGAATTTTTCGTGAAATATATTTTAAGGTAGGCAGCGGGAACTTTTGGGCCACGATTAAGAAAATATTTAGTAATCATTTTTTATAAACTTATAGACACTGCTGGATATCTTGTTTAGATTACAAGACACAAATAACACTTAAACTCGACACTGCTATTGACCACTTAAATTATCAGTATCACATACGAAAATTAAGACTGCCATACTCAACGTTACCTAAATGAAATTTTGCACAGTACAGTAATGGATTAATTCAACATTAAATCCCTAAACGTGTAAAATGAGGCAGTCCACGCGGACAAAGTCACGGGCGACACCTAGTATATCTATTAATAAAGCTGAAAGAATCCACTGCAGCTACACACCTAAACAAGATTCTGCAGCCATTTACACAGCACATACCGAGCTATAAATTTTCTCTCCATAATAAAAGTGTTTAACACAATTTGAAGAAGCTTTGTTAGTCAGGTGTACCTTTGTGATGCCGTGTTCTTATGTACATAATTAAAGCTCTCCTTACATTGACAAGCGCATAGCCTTCACTTATTATTAATGCTGCTGTTTCTTTGGTAAAGCTGTTTAGAACAATCTAGAAGAAGAAATTTTATGACCGTAGTCGGAGGTGTGGTCATCCAGTTACTGCACCATATTCGCTTAGTTTTATAATGTGAATTGGCAATGGAGTAGATTGGTGCCTATATGACATAAAATTTGTTTTACATAATATTGTCTTCTGTTTACGCGAATGTTATTCATTGAAATTAAACTACTATATACGGATTTTATCGTAATCGTATTAAACGTCGGGGAAAGTGTAAACTTAAAAACAAATAGATTTGATAGTTTTAATAATTTAATTAGCTTAAAATTAGTAAAGTTTAATAGTATAGTATAGTAGTGTAACAGTTTCTAAATTATGTAATAGAGTGTTAAATAAACAACGCGATAAAATCCGTATATAGTAGTTTAATTTCAATAAAATTTGTTGTCTGGGTGTTTTTTATGTCTTATTTTTCTATAAATTAACAAATACAAAGATCGAAAACGTAGCGCGAGTTGTCTTTAAAAAAGAATTCGGAAGATAATCTATAGTCAACTGAGCTATAGATTCACTTAACTTATGTTGAACTAAACATCATGCGGGTCGCTGGCTCGTCTATCACCACTAATAAACACAACCGGAAAAGATAGTAGAAATTAATCTACGAAACTGCGAGTCCGATTTGAGATATAATTTCTGCGTTGGGTAGGCCAATTATTGCAAAATGTTTTACGTTTGATAATACTAGGCTACGTACAACAGGCGTCGGCAACGGGGCAGAACTAGTAAATTATACACATATAATCTTATTAGCTAATATTCATTGCAATTAAAATACTTTATACGGATTTTATCGCGTTGTTTATAATTTATAATATTATCATCATAATTTTGAATTAAAATTATTAATAATTTCAAAATTATGTTATAAAGTGTTAAATAGACAATACTAACTAATATTATAAATTCGAATGTGAGTATTTGTAACGCTTTCATGCATTAACTACTCCAACGATCATAATAAAATTTCGCATACACATAGTCACTTTCATCCACAAAAAGGTATTGTGCCCGAAGGATAGATTTATTTACAAAATCTACACCAGCGAAGCCGTGGGTAAAACCTAGCCTTTAAAAAGTTTTAAAAAACAAATGCTTGTTGCAACCGTATAACACACCTTAAGCACATCAATACACTACCGGATACTTTCTTCGATATGCATTCTCGTCTTCACACAGGCAAAACCGCAGGCAGAAACCGGCGAATAAATAAAAAAAAACATAATTAAAGCTCAAGTTACACTGACGAGCATGTAAGCTACACTTGATACTAAGACGTTGGATACTTTACAAAGTTGGTCGGAACAATTTGGAACAAGAGTTTTATTAACGAAACTTGTTCACTTCTTTAATCATTCACCGTGTAACGTGTAGCAAGTTTCCAAATAAATTCTGTACGAAGTAGCCAAAGTAATTTACTTAAGAGTGCCGTAGGTGGCGTTGCTAACCTGGAGTTGAGTTCGAGGCGAAATTAACAACAGTACACGCGGTTGTTTTGGATAAATACCGATTGGTGTTCAGTAGCTGTGGACTGGGAATATTGGGATCATTACGATGGTAATAAATCGGCATGTTTTTATGCTGCCTACCATACTTTATCTGTAAAGTATTAGAATACCAGACATCATTAAAAATGTATGGTGTTAGGTCACCGGTGTACCGCTGCGACTCAATAAGTAAATCTCACACCTCTATTCCCGACAGGGAAGACAATAGTGTATGGATTTTAAATCTCTCGTGATATGGGATGTGCATATTACCGTCTACCAGACAAAGTTTCTGACTCTGTGTTGCCACTAAGAATTTTTTGATAGGAATACTCAATTTGAACTTAATTTGATCAAACTGGAGACCTCATGCGCAGCAGTAGCTTTCACCACCGCTGAGGCAATATACCTCATTTTTATTGGCTTCTAACGCTTTTATTTATTTTATTTTTGTACACACGGCTACACATCAAGTTAGACACCCTATATACGCATAACTACGCTACATACAAAATAGATAATTGTCGGAAAGGGACAGTGCATAGTAATGTCGATGTAATGGTAAGGATAGAGCGTCGCGTCTCGTTCAGCGAGAGTGAGACAAAATAACAATAATATAACGCAATCCCTCGCACGATTCGCAGCGTTTAACTTCTAATAGTCCATACAGTCTAGGTTGATGTGTCACTGTGTGTACTAGTTATTGCCCGCGGCTCCGCTCACGTAAATATTAATTTACTAATACATTTATTCTCCGCGGCAACAGTACATTTTCTGGATGATTGATAGCCTATGTCCTTTTCTGTGCCCCCAACAACAGGTATGCAAAATTTCATGATGATCGTTCAAGTAGTTAAAGCGTAACAAAGAAACAAACACATTCACATGTATAATATTAAATTAGGATATATAGTAGATCTCTATACGTCCTGATATATGTAACTTGTAACCTTATAGTCAAATTGGAATCAATAATGATATCCGAGAATTTGTAGACCAAATTAGGGAGTGTGTAATTTCCACAAATTAGTAGGTAGATCATGACGGTACGTCATTAGTAATTTCAGTATTGTAATAACTTAATTACGTATCGATTTACAGTAGCCGAGTGGCTTTTGCGAGTACTGATTGTGAGTTTCGAGTTTTACTTCCTATGGTTAGTATTGAGTATTTGATTATTTCTGATATTCGGATGCCGATGCCGCCAGAATATATTAAAAACAAATATGAGTTTCGGTATGTGTAATGCCTGTGTCACGAGGAACTTTACAAACATTTAAAGAACACCCAGACTAGAATTTGTGGATCACACACATTTTGTACCATGTCGAACCCACAACACTCAACGTACTGGCAGTGGCGTGGTAACATTTAAGCCATTACACCATTCGTACAGCAAAAAGCTTCAAATGGAAAGTAGCAGCTCATCTGGGGAAGTATCTCCACCTTACAGAAAAAAGATGAACTATCTTCTTTTCCAGTTATGGTAGTATACCACTGCCGACTTTTCATCCAAATGCCGCTATAATATATTGTTTTATAAATAGTCAAATCATTAATATAAAAGATACCGGTATAACGTAATTCAAAGGTAAATTTAATCTAATAAAAAATAAGTTATAAAGCAATACATTTAATCGTTACTAAAATCGATATCTTTCAAATATAAATCGAGTTATTTTTGTTTGAAAGTGATCGTAAATCTACGATGAAAGCTCCATTATAAACCGTTCAATAGTTTTGTGTAACGAAATGAAATATTTATGGCACCCTCTTTTAAAATCATTTTTCTATAAATTAAATGTTATTCATTTTTATCAAATGGTAAATTATTTTCGAGCGAAGAAATCTAAAATATTGAATACTAGATTTTGTCTGCGCCTCCGCTCGTATAAATGTCGGTTATGTCAATTTTCTAACCCACGGGAACAGTACTTTTTCTGAATAAAAGATATCCTATGTCCTTTCCTGTACTCCTGACAACGTGTATGCGAGATTTCATGATGATCGGTCGAGTAGTTAAGATGTGAAAGCGTAACAAACAAACAAACAAACTCGAATTCGCATTAATAATATTAGCTAGGATTGGCTTAAATAATATAAAACTAAGTTACCACTACCACATACATCTGATGCCTACAACCCCAAGGGGTAGGCAAGGAACAAAGACCAGTGCAGTAAGCAGAAAGATTTTGTCTCCTAAGAAACATGCAACCAAATTTTTTTTAGAGTGATCTGATCATCATGAGTTCCCCTTAGCTCTGGACGGAATGTAGGGGTAACCAAACTTATGTTTCTTCCTTTGCGCTGTACATTCCGGGGCTGCAGGATTCCTTTCGGGTTAGCAACCTAACGCACAGTAGGAACACAACACAAGGTTAATTACCTGCGATCTTCCAAGAATAACGTACGATAATACCAACAAATAAGAACAGTTATTCTATATTTACAAGTTCATTATCACTGAAACACAAATATGCTGTTATAACTTCGTATAAAATGATCTTGTGCATACAATCGTGTATTTTGCCCACCGGTGGCGCATTGTGGCCCTCTGTGTTGGGTCGATAAACGAACAATGTCACTATTGTTAGTGTATCGATGTGTAGGCTTTGTACGGCTTACACCCCAATGCTTAGAAAACGATTTTAGTGGACAACGTCGCATGTGTAGGTAGGTAGGCATAGGGCTTTATTGAGGCTGTATTTATTGAAGATAGTGTTATAACATTTCGATAATATGCGAATATTGTATATTGCATTGCGTACTTGCACTCACGCTTATGTGTTCCTCATGGGGTGGACAGAAGTGTATACATTTCAATGTCATCAGCTATTGAAGGCGCGCCATATAACATATTACTATACAAAGTATTGTTATCAAAAAAATCATATAAAAGAAATATAATAACCCATGCATGACTCCGGAATCTAATTCAAGACTCCACGATCAGTGGCAATCATAAAAGCAAACCGTACATCAACCAGTGCCAAGAGACAAAGCCAATAATACTTATATTGGCAGGTGAAGCATATTGTGAGGATTCGCATGCCTAGAAAAGGCGTAATGTTCTGCTGACAATTTAACTTATTTTGTGCCGATAAATGGTTATTTCCTTCTTTCTTCGCTTGACCGGGGAATCGAACGCATTACCATTTCGAACACATAAGCGCAAACTTACATAACCATGATATCAACACGCACCTACATAATTCTAATTCAATTCAAGAAACTCGTCTCCTACTTTTTATTCCTTACACTATCTAGGAACAACGTACCATATGCTTAAGAGGCCTTTTGTTTCAACATTACAGCGCTAAGCATCTGAGCTAGGTCTTAGCGCGATGTATGCACTAGCCAACCTAAATACGAACTGTTCTATTTAGGTATGACCTGAATAAAGCCCCTCTTATGTAGGTCAGAGCAGAACCATGCCAACCGTGAAATATCCTTTGTTAGAGGCACCATAGACTAAGACTAACTCTAGTTACGCAATATGGAGTTAAAACCCTCAAATCTGTCAAGAGGAACTCGGACTCGTGCACAAAGTTTTTTTAATTATTATTTTTATTCCAAAAAAGACACCTCCGGCACTGGTGCACTCCGCGATATAGTTGATATTCCTGAATATCAGCTATATCGCGGGTACTTAACAAATCTTTATATATATAAATCTTCTGTGCGTGTGTTTGTAATTAAACACCTCCTAAACGGCTGGACCGATTTTCATGAAATTTTTTGTGTGTGTTCAAGTGGATTCGAGAATGAACTAAACGGTTTGATACTTTTTTAGTTTTTTTTTTCGTTTGTACAGTACAACGTCTGTCGGGACAGCTAGTATTATATGTACTATATAAATATAGAAACAGTACATCCAGACCTAGAACAACTACTTACATATTAGTGGTTTACAGTTTTTTGTCCCGTATGAGAATCAAACCCACTACACTCGCCACAGTGGCAATGTTGAGGCGGCCACTTAACCACTGTGTCATCTGTGTAGTTTCTTTTTTACATAAGGCCTGTTTATTTCGAAAGAGGTCATGTGCTATGTTTCAGGTCTGATAGTCGTAAACGCCACGGCATAAGTATGTATTTATATTTGCCTGAGATAGTGAAGGTTCGATACCTGAGTCGGACAAAGTGTTATTGGGTTTATCTGCTAGATAAAACCAATAACACTAATGCTTGTCAAAAACAGCACGGTGTCTGATGATGTACTCGGTAGGAGATAGGCTTGGCCTGTAGTTACATGGACAACTTAAAGACAGCGAAATGTAAGTTTAAAAACCCCTTTGGACACTTGGTCCAAGTTTATGATTATAGACCCTATGCTGTTGCCAGAGAATTTCGTAACAGAAAAACTAAGACATTTGCCGTTGGAAATCTAAACGACTTGTCCAGAATAGCTTGAAAACTAATTTATTTTAGCGTAAAAACGGCGGTGAAATAAGGCGAGCTTGTAGATAAAATCGGAGAGTGCTTTAAATGAAGCAATATCATTAGGTAGATTGTACCTACAATCCTACAACGAAAAATTCGCGTACAAAAGTTGTTTAAGACGAAATATTAACTAGCATCACGGCTATTTACTGCCGCGAGATTAGTAGAGGCAGAAGTGTCTCGTGTGCATATTGTCTATACTGTAATATAAAATAGTAAAGCCGAATGTCCAATTTTAAGCACAGTTTTACACTCTGAGTTTGAGAAGTTCCTGTCAAGAGAATCCAATAATACTTTGTGCACTAAAAGCCTTGTTAGACACGTGGTAAGTTGTGTCAGTGGCAGGTCGATTGTGAGGTCCCAGGTTGAATTTCCAGGTCAGGCAACGCGTTATTCGAAGAACTATTACTAAGATATTCTCATTAATCGCAAGAGGGCTTCCAATGTGCCCAAAAGACCGGAATGTAAGTGATGGTAAAATATGGATGTTCCTTTGCTTACTCTTGTACCTAGAACTATATATGCCTAAGTGCATCAATGCCTGTAATTGGTCATATTGGGATCGAAGCCGCAACTTTTCGACCAGCTGGCTTCGTAAACATTGACATGTCATCCAATATATCCGTAAGGTAGCAAGAGTTGCGAGCTCACAAGAGCTATGTAAAATCGTGGCACCCGAAAATCCGCCGAATAAAATCCACTTTTAAAAAACAACTTCTATCAACATCAGTCTCGGATCGTATTACTTGAAAATTAAGCAATTTCGTCGTCTTATCGACACCTAAACAGTTGATAGCTAAATCACCTGGTGCCCTGAGTGGCCTGATCTTCGATCAAGGTACTGGAACATCAATTTTGTTCGAGAGCACCGTTCAGTAAATTCGTTTAAACACCCTCCCAGTGTAATTTACATCTTCTTATCTATAATAGCGCAGGAGGGGTTTTTTAAGGTACCGTAACAGGGAGAACCCTTATACCGGATTTTTTTATTGTCAGGTATTTGTGGAATGGTGTTTTTTGTAGTGTAGGAGAGGGTGATATCCGACAGATACTTAATTCGGAATTGCCCCCTGCTTATACGCCTACCTATTTTACAAAGAGTAGTATTTAACTGCACTGCTAAAATATACTAATTGCACAGCAAAATATGCTTACCAAAAATACTAATTGCACACCAAAAATATATTTAAAGAGATCAAACTAAGTCGATGGAGCTTCGCGGTGCTCCTATTTTTGGGTGGGTTTAAGAAGGAACCTAACATAACCTAACACTTCCGAGACAGAATGCAGTGATTTGAAAGTGCTCGTTACGATATATTTTACTAAGCATATTTTGGTGTGCAATTAGTATTTTTTATGGTCATTATATTTAATCCCTTTTACAAACCGTGAACACAGTAACACACCTGTGTATTTTAGAAGCAAACGGCTGTATCACGCCCATATTTTGCCAGATGTTTACATGGTCCTACATAATAGGCATAAGCACAGTCCTAAGACTCAAGCCTCCTCTTAAAATTTCTATAAGTGCCACGTTATAGGCTTCAGCACAGATCCAAACAGAAGCTTTTTACAGTTAAAGATTCAGAACAATCCGTGAAAGCATTTCAATATTTTCAACAGATTTCAACCCAGCACCACACGATTAGCAGAGTAACCGCAAACACTACTGTTCACACGAGAAAGACATTTTGGAAACCGATTTAGTTGACGAAAAATATAAATATAAGCTACACATACTTTCTTATAAAGCATGAATTTATTCGATCTCAATGTCTTAGTACCTTCACATTGATAAACTTCTTATATAAATGTATACAGAACCATTTCTTGATCGATGGAGTGCATACTTAATTTTTTACTGAACCAATGGCTTCGCGTTGATAGCGCTATGATAGATTCAGTGGGGGGTGGTGCTGACACCTGGCGGACCATTGTGCATAGATAGACGATTTCTGTGTTTAATGACGCTATATTTTATCGCTCTTCACGTCAGCTTAGCTTGCGGTGGTTTAAAAACTTTAAGTACGTGATTTGTTAAGTGGAACTGTTATGCTAAAGGTTTCCTTTTGTGAATAATTTTTGGGTGTGTTTATTAATTTATAGGCAAGTCGCTGTTATCCTGTCTGTTCCGCAGTGTTTAAGATTTATCCACAATTTTAATGTTTAGAGATTTAGTTGAGTACGTAGAAAACATAGAGAGATTGTGTCCTTTCATTATTTATGTATATGCTTAGTTAATGTTAGTAGCTAATACTAATTGTTGAAGTTTTCGAGTAAAATTTGTTTTTGCCAAATACTAACAATATTGGTAACAACAACAGACAAAAAAGGTTAACAAGACAAAAAAACTCGTCTCATTTTCGTGTGGTTTAAACTTTAAACCAACCTTCAAGAGCGGCTGTAAAATGACTCTCTATTACGTGGGCCATAAAAACATCATAATCTCAGCCAAAAGATGTCCACTGCTGGACACAGACCTAAGTTTTCCACACAGGCCGGTCTTGGGCCACCCGCATCCAACCAACATAGTTACCGAAATAATCGATACACCTCTGCCTACCCATTCTAGGATACAAGACTATATTATATCAAGAAGATATGATTATAAATTCAGTATCACGCACGCCCGTGTGCCCGCTTACCTCCCTAACAATTACCATACGATCATTTCAAATAAAAAATATATATATTTTAATAGTTTTATTGTTCATCTATTGTATGACGTGCCGTATGCATAATTTTACGGCCTTTTTTCGCTGCGACATAAATATGAAATTTATAATGCAGTGCAGATGACAGTCAAAGGTTAAGAGATGAATATTGCATACGAAGAACATCCTATAATGAAAAGACTTAACAGTCGTATTGTTCCCGCGAGTATCCCACAGGAACCCATTAAGAGAGTATATATCCTGTATGTTAATTCAGGATGTGGTCTATCTGTACCTCATATATTTACTTCAAAGTATTTTAAAATGATCATAACAATTATTATACATGCTGACCACTAATCATAAAATTTCGCATACACGTTGCCTTTTCACCAGAAAGAAATCCCGAATGAGCTGATCCGCCGGCAAAAAATGGTATATGCGTAAATATTAGTCCAAGTTTATCACAATATACAAACACAATCAAAATTATTGATCCATTGTTAAAAACTATTATATAAAAATATTGATTCTGCCATTGCCAAGATTAGGTGCCACAAATGGAGAAAACGAAACCTGGTTACGATTTCATTATGAGTAGTTTTCTATTTATGTTATGAATAGTTCACCTAATGAATCTGCGAGTTTACACTACATACATAAATACGTGTTATACCTAACAATATGCTTATAATAATATGTAGGTATACCAGTGGCAACGCTACGCGGAAAACGTGATAGCATATATGTATATAGTATATACGTACAGCTAAACTTAGAGAATTAAGTCATCCAACAGGATTTGGCATAATAAAGCAAGTACCTGAGACTTAAAATCAGCACATAGCGCAGTAATCTCGATGGATTGAATTAACAAATTTTAAACCTTACCTAAATTATCATAATCCAAGATACGTTAAAAATCTGTAGTCTCTGCTTACCCCTTAGTCACAGTCGTGACTATGTTGATGTCTTAATA
Source organism: Catocala nupta (assembly GCA_963675205.1). Taxonomy (NCBI): domain Eukaryota; kingdom Metazoa; phylum Arthropoda; class Insecta; order Lepidoptera; family Erebidae; genus Catocala; species Catocala nupta. The sequence goes on from OY776104.1 coordinate 11,142,096, forward strand.
GTTTAGAATAACAGTTCAAACGTACCTGTAACAAATAGAACATATACATTAGTATTTTACACAACTAGCTTATGAGCGCGGCTCTGTCCATGCTGCCTACATCAATATAAAGCCTACGTCCTTCTCCAGGTTTTAAATTATCTCAGTACCAAATTTCATCCAAATCGGTGGACTGGTTTAGCCATTAAGAGGTAACAGACAGACAGACAGTGACTTTCAAATCCTAAATGTGAATGTGTGTTTGTTTGTTACGCTTTCACGCCTTAACTACTCGATCGATCATCATGCTATTTCCTATACACATTGTCTGGGGTACAGAAAAGGACAAAGAGTACCTTTCATCCAAGAAAAATACTTTATCGGCCTCTATGGCGTAGTGGTTAGTGTAACCGGCTGCCACACCTGAAGTCGCGGGTTCTATTCTCGAACAAGTCAAACATTTGTGTGCATGAACATGGATGTTTGTCTTGGTCTGGGTGTTTCTATGTATAAATATGTATGTATTTACAAAAAAAAGTGTATATGTATGTTTATCCATTGTGTAGTACCCATAGTACAAGCTCTGCTTAGATTGGGCTAGATGGTGTTGTGTGTATGTGGCAGAATATAATTATTATATTATATTATTACTGTTCCCGAGGGATAGAAAATTGTCATAACCTAAATTTACTCGAACGAAGACGCTGGCAAAATATAGTTAATAATATTAGTAAGAATTAAAATATAGATATGCTTGTCTGGTTATAAGTCCAGTACAGATGCTAAGATCAGATAAGAAACCGTTACACAACGCGGCGCCAACCCACGTACTTCTAATAAAGACTTCATTGCTTTAATTGTTACCCTTAGGCCATTTAATCCAGTTGGATAAAATATTATATTTAGACTTATGCGTTTTTACGCCTACGCTGTCTATGTTTTGAAAACGCCAATCATGAAAAACTCTAGACGAAATTCGGAGAAAACGAAATATTAAAAATACCGCTACCATGTATATAATGGTATCTTACTGAAAGATTCCTCATTAAAAAGTCGAATACACTTTGTAGAACCCAAGAATTGAAATTACCAGGCAGTCAAGTCAGGCAATAATTTCATTCATGTGTATACATATATTTTCAGGGAATTTATCTATTGAGGCACAATTCTACAATATCGACGGTGTAGTATCAATATCTGATAAATTCAAAACCATGATGTTAAAGGACGCGAATGAAAAAATGGGTAATTTTTTAAATTTTTAACGTTTGAAAAAGAAAGTTACTTCTATTTAAAAGATAGCAGAAAACACTTGTGATGGTGTGAATGATTTCAATCAAATGTTTCATTTTCATATGAATGTAGTATAAATACAATAAAATGTCAAAATCGTTAAAATGTTAGTTATTATATATTGATAATTCACCGTTGATATGTTAATAGTTAAATAACATTACCAGATATTTGGTTTCCATATTACTAGTATTTTTATCAATCCCAATGAACACATGTTTACCTGGTCAACTAACTGAAAACTTAAATCTAAATAGTATGTACATTTGAATAGCTTAAATAGAAGCAAACTGTAACTAATAACAGTTGTTATTAAAAGTAGTAGTTTAACAGTTTAAAAATTATATACCACTTAATAGTGTTTTAAAATTATCAACGCGTTATAAAGTCCGCTTAATGTAGTTGAATTTTAAAGAAATTATGTTTTTGCAATGGTCGGGAATTGAACAACGACCTCGCTATCACAAATCCATTAGAATTTTCTTCTTTATACTTAAGAGCTTTGCTATTGTCGGTGGATATACGCCATCTTTCTCAATTTTCGGCTAATACTTTGACCTCGTTATAAGATATTAGCTTTTACCCGCGGCTTCGCTCTCGTAAATCTAGGTAAGGTTAGGTTATGTAAGTAACCGTATTTTCCTAAATAAAATATAACCTATGTTACTCGGTAATAATATAACTTTCTAATGGTGAAAAATCGGTCGAGTAGTTTTTGAGTTAAATCCTTACAAACAAATAAAATGTTTCATCTTCATAATATTAGTATAGATGACCTTCGACTTTTATTTGGTCAGTGAATGCCCTTCTGTGTCTGACCCTTCCTCTCTTTCCTTCCACTTCTCTCTAAGGTGGTCAAACATCTCTCATGCATTGTTCTACAGCTGATTATTTTAATAATAGATTAAAGCATAGTAGAGGTTCGCTACAATATTATAAGCGCAGTAACAATAATCATTTTGAATACCAGTGGATCTCCGATTGCAATATTGTACCTGGAATCCGATATCCCGCTTTTTGTATCCATCGGATCACTACATTTACTGGAATCGATAATATAACTCTGTGAAAAGCATACGGCTTAGAGAGTAGACGTGCTACGCATTTTATTTTAAAATTCAATTTACCAAATAAACAATATTAGTACTTATTAATAGTCATCAGTAGTTATAAATTCACTTTAACTCATCTATTAATTATATTCGAGTTAAACAAGTGAGCGAAGGTCACGGCTGGAGTCAGCGAGCGCGGGGTCAGCCCACCTCACCGCTGCAATAAGAGACAGGTGCGATTTTCTGTCTCTGTCTAACGGGCCTCGAAGCACAGGCAGGCCGGCCGATTGTCGCGCTGAGCTGCTACGACGACGGCTAGTGCGCTACGACGACACTGCTACGACCATCTACGCAGTCAACGAGTGCTACGAGTGCTATCGCCTACGACGACGTCATCGCGTTGATGTCTCGCTGAGTGTGAGTGAGGAGGATTAGCTGTCGCGCCTTGCTGTCTCTTTCTCGCGCCGCTTGAGTTTGCCGCGAACTGTCAACCGCTATCCTACTAGGAACTTTGAAACTATACGGTGAGACATAATCCCACGTTTTATTTACAAACAATAACAATGAGTTGTAATGCATGTCATAAGAAATTAGACACTGAAGTATTTATGAAATGTCGATTATGTGTGGGCAAATTTCACCTGGAATGTCTGAATATCAACAGTGAACAATATTCTGCATTCACTAAAGAATATATCTTAGCATGGATATGCCCTCTGTGTGTTAATGTTACTCGTCGTCCAAGATCAACAGATAGTACTCCAGTACGTCATAATAGACTATTTTCACGTACTGATAATGCCATGGATATGTCTTACGATAACTCTGATAACAGTACTACAGCTGCAGCCCTGCCCCTTTCCCCTATTGTGGCGACCCCATGTATTCTGTCTGCACACAAGCCCAGTGATGTAACAATGGATAAAATTAGTGAATTACTAGACATAAAGCTTAACGCATCATTGTCGGTTTTCATGGAAAACTTTCGAGTGGCGCTTAAGGAGGACATCCAAACCATGGTCAAAGATGAGGTAAACTCAGCGCTAAAATCCCTCAAGGACGATTTTACTGCTAGTACAGACTTTATATGCGCAGAACAATCTTCGATTCGTTCAGAATTAGAACGGAGCAACAAAATTATAAAGGAGCTAGAGAGTGAAAAACATACACTCAAAAATGAACTCACTCGTTTGAATGGCAAGCTATCTAGTATGGAAAAAATATCTCGCAGCTGCAACATTGAACTACAAGCTGTACCAGAGCGCAAGAACGAGAATGTGCTAAAATTATTTCAGAAACTATGCGACTTCTTGAAGGTTCCGGTAGAGGACAGTCTAGTAAGTGCCTGTCGCAGAGTGGCAAAACTTAATCAATCCTCTACAAGGCCACGTAACATCATTGTGACGTTATCAACACCGCGCATAAGGGATTTGATACTATCCGCATCACATCGCTATAATAGGGCACATCCTGGCCGTGGGCTGTCGTCGGCTGACCTCGAAATCTCTGGAGAACATTGTAGGATCTTCGTTGCTGAGCATCTGTCTCCTGAGCAAAAGCATCTGCATGCCGCTACAAGAGCACGGGCCAAGGAGCTAAATTATAAATTTGTATGGATCAAGTACGGTCAAATATATGTTCGCAAGGATGAACCGGCAAGTGCAGTTCTCATAAAAAATTTGGAGTCTCTTACCAAATTAAAATAATTTATTTCTAGTTTTATTTTATCTTTAACATATAGTGCAATGTTAATTGGACATCCATTAACTCATTATGTATAATATATTCTATCAAAATCTGGGTAGGGCTAGATCTAAAATCAAAGATATTTACTTAAATCTGCTAATTAATGATTATGACATCGTATGTTTTACGGAAACCAATTTTGATAGTAGTGTTTTCGATGGCGAATCTGTTGATGAGCGATACAATATTTTTAGAAGGGATCGTCAAAGCTCATGCTCTGTTAAGACAGATGGTGGAGGTATACTTATTGCTGCCAAGAAGCATTTTGATGTTATCCGTCAGACATCTTGGGATTCTAGGGTTGAGGATATCTGGATCACTATACTGCCGCGCAACTCTGATGAACAATTGTTGAATATTGGCCTCTGTTATTTGCCTCCAGACTTGCCTATTGACGATATCGCTGTATTCTACGACAACTGTCAGAGGTTGATTCTTAACGCTACGAACAGGGATATATTCCTGTTGCTGGGAGATTTTAACACCCCTAACTTGACTTGGAAGTTACAGAGTGACCCATTGTCGTTAATTCCCACGAACGCCCGGGATCGGAAAGCGATATTATTATCCGACCTGATTAATACCTGCAACCTGACACAGTTTAATACTATTCCCAATAATAATAATCGTTATCTGGATCTTGTCCTCTCGAGCATACCCGTTGTTGAAGTATCGGAAACCGACTGTCTTTGCAGAGTGGATAGCCATCATATAGCTTATTGTATAGCCTTTCCAAATGTTCTATTGGACAAACCTCTTAGGCCTACGTATAATAAACGTTTTAATTTTAAAAGGTGCGATTATAAAAGTGTTAAATCTGAATTGCGACGTGTGAAATGGGCTGAGATTTTATCTTTCACTGATGTTAATGACAGCGTTGAGAGGTTCTATGATATTATTAACGAAATAATAGTTAACCATACACCGTTGGCAAAAACCAACTGTTTCAAATACCCGTTATGGTATAACAAGTCCTTAATTCGTTGCCTCAAGGAAAAAGCTAAATTTCACAAGCGTTTTAAAAAATTTGCTAACCCGCGAGACTATGATACTTTTGCTTTACTCCGCACCAGATGCAAGTCTCTGATCAATGAATGTTATAAGTCTTTTCTATCATCTGTAGAGAAATCACTATCCCATGATGCTAAGATATTCTGGCGTTATGTCCATGATAGAAAAGGGGTAAATACCATACCTCAGTCTATGACCCATGGAAACAAAACGTCTTCAGACGGTAGAGGAATCTGTGAACTTTTCTCGGAGTATTTTGGTTCGGTTTTCGATTCATCTTCCTCTCAGCCAACTCTGTGGGAAAATTTGCCCAACACTTCTAACACTACGCTTCATCCATTTGAAATCAGCCAAAGGGATATCCTTCTTAAAATTAAGAATTTGGACGAACGTAAAGGTGTTGGCCCAGATGGGATTCCTCCAATTTTTCTCAAAAATTGCTCTGAGGAATTATCTGTCCCATTAACCATACTATTTAAGAAATCAATCAACTCAGGCGTTTTTCCAGTCCGTTGGAAAATTGCGCATGTTATCCCTATTCATAAATCTGGCGATAAGACATCCTGCTCTAACTATCGGCCCATTAGCATTCTCGGGTGTATAGCGAAGCTCTTTGAATCTTTAGTATATATTCCACTTTATAATCATTTATGTAACTATATTTCCAACAAACAACACGGTTTTGTCAAAAAAAGATCCACACTTAGTAATCTTCTTGAATATAAAAATTATCTTTGCGGCGCCTTTGCTTCTGGCGGGCAGGTAGACGCCATATATCTAGACTTTAGTAAAGCTTTCGACAAAGTAGACCATTCGCTGTTATGTCTTAAACTCGCACACTACGGTATACATGGGTGTTTGTTAAGGTGGATCACTTCGTACCTGAGTAACAGGAGCCAACTTGTAACTGTTAAGGGTTATTCTTCTGTTCCCGTACCCGTCTCTTCTGGGGTTCCACAGGGGTCACATCTTGGTCCGCTCTTTTTTATAGTCTTTATTAACGATCTTATAAATCGATTATCTTGTCCTGCATTGCTATACGCTGATGACCTAAAGATTTATAATAAGATAAACGACACCACAGATAGTCTGGCCCTTCAGCGAGATCTCAACATCGTTACGGACTGGTGCTTGTCAAACAATATGTGCCTCAATGTGGACAAGTGTTGCATTATTTCTTTTACCAGGAAAAAGCACAAACTGTTTCACCCTTACTTTATAGAAAATAGTGTGTTAAATAGAAAAGAGGTGGTAAAAGATTTGGGAGTCTTATTTGATAGGGAGTTAACATTCCGTTCTCATTACGAGCATGTTGTGAAGAGAAGTAGCAAGCTTCTGGGATTTATTATAAGGTCCACTAAAGAGTTTAAGAATGCACAAAGTACCCTGTGTCTCTATTTCAGTCTGGTGAGGAGTATCTTAGAATACTGTTGCCCAATTTGGTCTCCTTATTATAAAACGCATATATATAACATAGAGAGAGTACAGAAAAGGTGCTTAAAATTCCTTTCTCGTAAATTCAGTTATGGTCGCTTGAATTATGCTGAGAGGTTAAGTAAATTTAATGTTGTCTCATTGCAAACCCGACGTCAGAGATACGATTTACTCTATTTGCATAAATTGATTCATTCATCTATCGATGCTCCGGCTTTACTCTCATCTCTCAGCTTTAATATTTCACATAGATCTCGTAATCCTAACATATTTGCAATTCAGACATATAAAAATAATACATCATTTTATAATCCAATAGTAAGAATGTGCAGATCATATAATAAATTAGCACGTGTAAATGTAGAGGTCGATATCTTTGATATAAATTTTAACAGATATAAAAAGATTGTATCAGGTGTACTTAGTTCCGAAAAGTTCCAAGCCTAGCTGTTATAATGTAAAATTACAGTTATTAAGTTATTACCCGTTTAATGATTCATTTGTATCCTACGCTAGCAAATTTAAGATTATAATTAATGTTTATTTTTTGCACGAGTAATCTGCTTTAATATGTACATGTTGTGTACACTACCTTAGGATTACCGTCCGGTTTATATATTATGTTCTTTATTACTATCTACTATGTTAAGACTGTAATCTGTTTGTGTACCTATTATAAATAAATAAATAAATAAATAAATAAATTTTGTTCCCAGTATTGAACGAAAAAGTACAACGTAAAATATATTTTGTTTTCATGGAAATGCTTGTTAATGGCGAACGTTTTATTGAAATTCTTAATCTTCCTCAGTAGACCAAGCCGTCAATGAATTTCGCAAATGTCCAGTCGTTAAAATATACTAGCAGAAAGTCTGCCTGCCCTGGTCAAGCAAAAAGTTATAGGTTTTTCTGTCAATAGGCACCAGCTCGACAGACGCTCTGTGGCAGCAATAAAGCGTCATCTCCTATTACTATAATCATTGTCGTTCTGTCATTCTCATACACTACCTAGCATTATATGAATATCACACACTTAGAGAATGTGTGATGTAAACACACTTGTATTAGTTTTATAAGTTTCTTCAACGGTCACGGACATCAGACACATAAAATTTTCATTAGCCAACAACCAAATGGTGACATTTCAATGTCAAAAATTTGTGGGCATTTTTTTATTATCACCTCCCACATAAATCAATGAATCCAAATAAAAACATATCTCCAAGTATCAACAAAAGCACAGAGGCAACCCTTACAAAAAGAAAATGCATAATGTTTCAAAATCAAAACGTCGCTGGACAAAACGTAATACAAAAGTCCCCTGTGAGCCGACGACACTCGTTTTGACATGTATTAATGATAGCTACAACCAACACGAAGAGATAAATAGCAATCCACCATTAATGAGATAAAAAACGTGACCAACGTTTTCCGTTATTTCTGAGGTATTTAGAAGATGCTGTAATGAAGCATTTAGTTAGTATTGTGGACTGATTCAGATCGAGAAGAATGCATCGTGCCATGTGTGGTAATCAAGTTCATTTGAGAACGAAGTTCTAGTTAAAATAAACTTGGATCAGTTCATTTAGAGTTCACGTTTGTGGAAATTAAGCGATTCAAATGTAAGGAAGAGTACAACTGATTTGTTAATTTTGTATAACTAGTTTATTTCAAGACAAAATATGTACGTATACATAGCATAAGATATTCTTTTTCTTTCTTCTTAATAAAAAGACATACAGCATACAGGTGGTATGCTCATTTAGCTATTCCGATTATCGAACCTGGAACTTTACAAGCAAGAGTGCATGCCAATTCATGCCAATGAACAAACGAGACGAGAGAGTTTTGAATTAATATTATGTCTTCGAATGTTAGCTACATTCGAAGACATAATATTAATTTAAAACAAAAAGTCAAAAGTCATTGCTAAGAAAAAAGTTTCTAATTTTAATTACAAATCTAAATATGTAGCTCCAAGTTGTGAAACAGATACTTAAAACTTCAAAGGGAAAGTAATCAACTTTAGTCTTAACCTTTTTTTACGTCACAAGGTCGCGGGAAACCTCAATTTACCGACAAAGAACATCGATTGAAGTGAAATGAAATAGGTGCACGATTGCCATTACAGTCTTAGGTAAAAAAAACGCAAATTAGTTTTTGTCCACAAAAACCGCGATTCGGACCACTGGGAGCGAGTTATTACATCGTTTCGAAACATTTTACTTCATCTGCATCTAATTGGTGTTATATAAAACATTGATAGACTTTTTTCTGTTAGATTTTTATGATTTGAGGCACAAAACATAGATATAGAAAGGCGGGCTTATAAAAGAGAGAAAGAAAATAATATGCAAAAGCTCAAACACACACAGTACTTGGTTGCTTTTGAAAAATACTTAAAAGTAATAATGATATTCTGTACCAAAACTATTGAACACAATGTTCGCGCAATAGTATTTGTGATCAAATCTTCACTGTTCACTACCAATGCACCAAGTGATTGAGTGTGTGACCTCTTTGATAACCTCACGAGGTAAATATTTGTGTAATTTAAAATAGTTGTACTAAATCTAGGTTTTCTTAACGTTATTCCTATATCAAAACTGGTTAAGTATCCTGGGATACAAGGATTACAAAAAGCTAGTGTAAGCCTTATCTATTTAAAATATTTACTTTTAATCTTTACAGTTGTCCCATAATGAACAAAGGTATCCACTTAACATTTTCCCGTACCTGTTAATTATATACTGAAAAATACTTTAATAGGATTAACCATTTTAGAAACAAAAAGCTAACGCTGGTCCAAAATTCCCACAGCGCAAACCCACGATCATTAAAACAGTTTACCCAACCATATGGTTAAAGTGACAGAATTATAACCAAATAACGAAATTGGTGTAAAAAAAATAAACACGTAGCTGCGAAAACACAGTCGGCCAATGTTTGAATTGCACTTAAAACGGGGACAAAAAACTCTTGCGTCCGGATACTGCATGCACGCGAAAAAGCCAAAAGATTAAACCAAAATTCGTGGTACAAACTTGTAAACACATTGGACCACTGGGCAACGTTTCCCGAACGAAAAGCGCAAACAAGTTACCGAAGACTACGTTTTTTAAATAAGTCTCTTTTTAAGAGTCTGGCTAAAGTAAACGTTATTACTTATCTGGTGGTTTTTCAACAGATTTTAAAGTACAATATTTGATGTCGTAATTAATTTACTTTAGCAATTTATTTTATGAACAATTAGTATTTGACACGTAAATAACAAAAAAATAATTAATCTAATGGTATCATATAGTAGTTTAATTTCAATTAATAACATTCGCGTAAACAGAAGACAATATAATGGCAATATTATTATTATTATTTCAAAGAAATTCTACTAAATAACATCATATTCAAATGTATGAATGTTAAAATAAAACCTTGTAATCAATGTAAAATAAATTTAAAATTAGAACCAACGACGGCCATTTTACTCTATGGTCAAAGCAGAAGATTTTTTTTTATTTGTTGCGTCCCAAACATGTAATTTGTTGTAACAGGTGGAAGCCATTTTATAAAAAAGGCACGCTACGTTTTTATTGAAATTAAAACGGAATTAGAGAAAATCGTTTCGGTTAACCGCAAATGTTTTATGATAGGTTTGAAATAGATTCGGAATTATTGGACGTATAATGCTTGTGATTGCTTCATTGATGCTTTGTTAGAAAAAAATGTTCATTGATAAAAGTAGCGAGCGAATTTAGATGGACAGTAATTTGACAAACAAATTACTATCAATGAATAGCTGTTATTCACTATTACATTTCTTAAAGAAAATTAATTTGATAATCTCATAATACATTCGGCAGAGGATAAATAACTTTGTAAAAACAGCTTAAATGTGCAGTCCAAGTAACTGTTGTTACAGTACCATTAACAAGTTCCACTTAATAGTTGTACGATCCATTTTCTAAATAATTTCCAATAAGAAGCCAACAAAGGGAATCTTTAAAGACGATGGCACTATGGAAGAACACCGTCTCTCGCTTTTTCGTTTGAAAAACTATTCATTAAAAACTTGGTGAGAAGTTTCATTATAACTACCCATTGAGTCAGTTCTATGCGATCCTTTTAGATGAAAAGCCTGGTATCACTCGCCAGTGCCAAGTCATATTCGTTTGAAGTTCGAATGCTTCTGGTGGAATGCTCTCTATGCTCTTTATGTTTTCTTTTAATGTTTATGATGTTGGTACTTTAAATTCGTTACTGCTTCGCGATTAAGAATTCTAAATTTGAAATTTTAAAGAACGATTCTGGGATACTTAGAAGCACTGGAGTTTGTAACACTTGTATTAGTAATAATTGCACTGAGTCACTCAATCATAAAACTCAAACACAGCATCTGCCCAGAACAGATACACAAAAGATACATTACATCATATCACAAAATAAGTTTAGCTACTATGAGACGCTGGGCATATTGCTCTAAACAAAGACTATACGTACAGACCAGCTGTAGATTAGAAACTCTTATTTAAAAAAACACTACCCGTTGATCGAATTCTTGCCTAGTAACAAAAATGTTGGTGGTCATAAACATAATACTAGCAACTAAAATTTTGTGAACACATAACTAAAACAGCGTTTCCACATAGAATCACTTACATCATTTATAATGTAATTTAATAACCTCCGTACTAAAAGGAAATTTCCTCAAAAACGTTGAACAAAGGGTATTTAATTATTCACATGTCGTACATTACAGTATTCATGTTAACTACCTTGTATTAAAAGGCTATTTTCTGTTTTACCTGCCATTGGCTGGACTCCAACTGAGTTTAAAATACTTCTTATTTATGTTACATACTACTATTACTTATATAAAAATAGTCTTATATCTGAAGTTTTTAATATAATTTAAACGTGAAAGTGTGAGTATTTAATTGTTATTTTTGGCGTAGAAAAGGACGAGATTTTAATGGCGATAGCAGAAGAAACAGAAACTAACAAATGGTTGCTGTTTACCGCGGTAAATCTTATCAAAAACTGATGTTGTAATTGTATTGATTTCAAAACTTTGGAACGTCACGGGTGGTCGCTAATATACATTACACTTCTATAAAAACTTAGTTAGCTTTGTTTGTTGTCTTCTCAGTTAAATAGATTAATAAATTTTAATGAATTTTAGTTCTGGAAATAGCTCAACACAAGAATATATTTAACAATTACAGTCGCCGGTAACGGCTAAAAGATTATTAATATAAGCACAGTTTATACTCCATCCTACTGCTGGACTCGGGTCTCCAATTACGATAAGAAGATCTAGGACAGTGCGAGAGTTCAGTCTGAAGTTGGTAAACGTAGAACATGGCCTAACTCGTCACATGATGCCTGTTCCCAGCAATAGCCAGCCATCCAAGAATATTTGGAGAACATTCAATAATAAAGAAAACATATTTCAATATGCATACATTATATTTAAACGATTCTAGTCATAAATGTTTTGAATTACGTCAATAGTAACACTAAAGATTTAAAAACATTTAGACATTAAAAAACAAGCTACGCATTCAAAAATATACATTCTAAAGGTCACTAAATTCATTATTAATTATAATACTCTAATATATACCGAACTCGTAAATTATAGATGACATTTTAATCAAAAAATCTACCAAAGACTTTATTTACGATGAAACGACATTATAAAACACAAATTCCAAGTTATTTTTTCTAAATTATTTGATGACAGTACATAAATAATGTTATAGCGTGTTTATAAATGTAGTAAAATACATTAGGCTTTGAATGAAACTTGATTTGCATTGATAGGAACAAATTGGCATCCTTTGCTGTATAGACTGTTTGCTTGACTAATCTATGGTACGTTATAAAGTGACCATCGACTATACTCATCAATATTGTATTGTTGTGAACGCAAAACGTCGTAATTCTAAATTATGAGATGAACTGTCAGATCGTTCGATTTTCGAATTTATTTATCGAGATTAAGTTAATTAATTATTGAATGTCAATACGAGAATGTCATCTTGAAACTCAATCTTATTTTTTTATATTTAAATAACAATGTTACTCTTATGAACGTTTAAGTTTAATAATTAGTGAGTTTAATGAACTTGCTTGTACAGTTGCTAGGCGAGGGCTTATCAGAAGAAAGAAAGCCTTTTTTAAATTAAGGGCCAGGGGAAACATTGTCTTCTCCAAATATTTTTACCTTCGCAATTATAATTTCAAATTATTCGATTACAAGAATGTAGGTAAATAGTCGAAAATTATTGACTGGACGAATGGCATAGTATTTAAAGTGGTTGCATCGCCACTGTCACTGCGCTGAGTATTGCGAGTTCGAATCCCACACGGTACTAAAATTTGTGTGATCCACAAATGGTTGTACCGAGTCTGGATGTTCTTGGTGTCCGTTGTTTGAATGTTTGTAAAGTCATCCGTGATACAAGAATAATAACTAGCGCGGGAGTTATCTTTTTAAAAAATCGTCTTTGTATTAGGTTTTTTTTTAAATTGTTTTACTTTAACAAGCATTTAATATTTTAACAAATAATAAACTAGTACATAGTACTTTTGAGACACAAATCGGACAAAGTTAGCCGAACGATCAAAGTAACCCACATAGAGTAAAATTATTTTGTATTTAATTTCCATCAATGTCATATACTGCCATTCAGATGAACAATATCGGTCTCTAAGTGGATATCATTACAAGTAAATCAAACCACTATTCCAACTCATATGAGTACATTTAAGAGTCCATGTCTGAGTTTTGTCATATAAGATCAGATAGCGCTCATATTAAGAGTCCGCCCACATACAATATTTCATTTTTATTACATCCTTTTTACTGTTACACAAGTATTACTTAGTTAGCGTATGTGAATGTTTTGTTTTTCTCGTGTATTGTCTGTGATTTTATAAATGTTATTATGAGACATCATGTATGTACCTATGAGATAATTTCCAAAAATACCTATTAATTGTATCACGCGATATAGGGATAAGTCAATCATTTTATACAATTTTGGTTTTAGTTTTGATGCGTCACCAAAGATTGTCTCGGTGGCGCAGCGGTAATGAATACGATTACTGTGCATAAGGTTTCGGTGTCAATGCCCTGGTCGGGCAAATCGACAGAGGGATTTCGGTCAAGAAATTACCAGTGGCCCTTTTAATGTGATAGGTACCTCAAAATACTGGCTGGTTAAATATGGATATTAAATAATACTTATTATTCTTCTGATCGCGTCAATGCTTGCGGCGATATTCCCGAAATATGTTTGTATATAATGTTACTGAGTAAAGAAATTTTGCACAACGTCCAAAAAACACTAGTCAACCTGAGAATGGAACAAACCACTTTACCAAATAACGAGAAACTGCTTTAAAAATCTCAGCAAACATTAAAAGAAAACTTGGTATGTCGTTATTATTTAAAGCTTCTATATAAACCAAGTACACGCCACGTACGGAATGCACAAAGCGACATCCGTATTTGCGTTTCTGCGAAAGAATCCCTGTGTAAACATAGCCTTAAATAATAGGATTTTCTTTAAGCTCATTATTCATTACAGAACCTACGTGCAACGGGGGTTTACTAACTAATACGTGTATAAAAGAAGGGAGCCATTTTGATCTCAATATTTCGATGAATATAATTAATGAAACGCATTTGAAACGGACTCGCAGGTAATTTGGAAAACTTAAGAAGATGCCTTTGTTCAGCATAATTTAGCAGTAGCAATTATTGTATGTATTTCTAATTTTCTAAAGAGAAATACATACAAAATAATTATATTCATACATTAATTAATTTTAAGATTCTCTTTTTGTTTGTCGACGGTATATCGTAACTTTAAATCAAAACTGAGTGTAGAAATTTAAGTTTTGAATACCATTGTCACAAAATGTATAACTACCGCTGGTATACCGTATGAGTTGGCATTTATGTGGCCGATTGTGGAGTGAGGAGCATTCTTAGTCCGGCCAAAAAGATATTGGAGTTTTGTATTAGAATATTCTGAGTAACAGATAGTCTTACAATGTGCCCAATATACGGCAATAGAGTCGCTCGTTAAGTCGCTAATGGACATCTAAAACAGTTGGTGAAACAGAGACCTATCTACACCTACGTCTACGATTTTGGGGATATAAATAAACTAGCTGACCCGCGCAACTTTGTCTGCTTCACATAAGAGAGAGAATTTTCTCAGTTCTTGCAACATTTTTCATTAATGCTCCGCTCCTATACCAATAGTCGCAGCCTGATGTTATATATCCTATAGCCTCCTTCGATAAATGGGCTATCCAAAACTAAACGAATTTTTCAATTCGAACCATTAGTTCCTGAGATTAGCGCGTTAAACCAAACAAATAAAAAAACAAACTCTTCAGCTTTATAATATTAGTATAGATTTATAACACGGTATTGTCTTACGCTTACGCTAATGTTATATTCATTGAAATTAAACTACTTTATATGGGTTTGGGGCGTTGTTTATTTGTAAAACACTTTATTTCATAATTTTGAGATATTACTGAACTTTACTTGAACAACTCTTGACAACAGGTTGGCCACTAACCACACGAAAAAGAAAGAAGACTGAACTTTACTACAATTTAAGCTGTTTAAATTAATTAAAACTATTTATATTTATGTTCACAGTCAAGTTCACAAAAAGACTTAGTCTTACCGTGAACATAGCTGCTGTAAAGCAACCGAAACAGCGCAAAAAAGTGTAAACTTAAATATAAATTCAGTAATTGCAGGAAAGGCTTTCCTTCCCTTCATATCATATGACAATAACTATTATTATGTAATATGAAGGGTAAAAAGGATATTTTCATCTGACGTATAGTAATTTTATTTAAATATAGTAAAAAAAGCTGTTCAAAATTGCTTTTAAATTAAGGCTACCATTAACTTCAGTGCTGGTGTCGAGAATTTCCGAAGAGTTCCGAGCTCTTTCGAGTGTCGTAATTTAATTATTCTCTTCGAATTCAAAGTAATTACCAAAGTGATTTACTTTTACTTGCCATTACTATGGAGTTTTGGACATTTTCTGTACTCATTACGGACAGATCGCGATCTATCTTCGAGACAAGATTTTTTGTTAATTGGAAATTATTCAAAAGTGTATATGTTTAAAATTAAACTTTTAGACTTCCGCGATTTTGTATTAATAGTACCACAATAGACAACGTGAAACAAAAAATACATATTTATTTCGGTAAACGTCGGCAATTAATTTCTTTTTTATACCCTCTAAAGATTCAAAATGGCGTTAGTAAATCGATCAATCAGCAATACCTAAGCATAAACACAACAATGCTTTCTACAGTCTTTAATTCTAAAACAAAAACACTAAATCCACTTTCAAGAACGCATCTACCTAACTTAAATGCATAATAACTAAAAATACTACTATTAAACACTGGCCATTAAAAATACAGAAAACGCTCGCCATGACGATCCGTTTTCCCGCTCATTACAACTCATCTTTGCCACCACAGATAACTTATAACAACACTAGCGACAACTATACCATAAACACCTTGCCTCTAGTTCTTTAAACCGAGTTTAGATCTCATAAACGTCTAATCTATTCCGCTTCAAAGACCTCCTCTTGGTGTGACAACATTAAACTCTCGTTAAACCTAGTTTAACGTTTCGTTTTCTCTTTTGCCGTTTCACTGGCTTCGGTATTCGAATGGTAAACATTTTGAAGTAGCAAGTTTGGGATTAATCTTTCATTTTGACGGGAGGGGATGAACCTCCCTTGCCCCCTTTTGGGTTAAGTCTATAGTCCATCGGTCTTTAGTACTAGGGAACTAGTTGATGTTTCATTACAGTATATTATGTTTCGGGCAGAATAAATGCCAAATTTTGCAGATTGAAAATAAGGTTACAGGCTTTTGTTTTAAATTTCGAATGTTATCAAATCTTTTAATCGGGTCAGACAAAAGAGCATGACCACATTAATATCCGTTTTCCGTCATGTAAACCATGCAACGCGTAAGTATAAAAGTGTTGTCAAATCGATTAGCACACTGTAGACGATTAATGATATACAAATGCCTAGTGGTGCTGTGGCATTACTGTATGTATCTGTAACTGACCGTGAGGTCTGGTATTCAAATCAAAAGCGAAAGTTTGTTTAGGTTCAGACATCACAGATCTAGACACTAACTCACACATAACCAGAATAGTATAATTGGCGAAATGTATTCACCCTAATTAGTAGGTACTTAACTCATTGGGGAGATACGTATCGATGTAATGTTAATTAGTTTATGATTTAATTATAATATTGGCTGTTATTGTGATTAGAGTTAAACTACGGTGCACGACACCAAATTACGCGCTACCGGCGCGAAACGCTTTGCCTCATGCAAGTTTTGGAACCCTTTTTAAAAAAGAAACAGTTTTTTTTATACATATTGGGACACCGAATACTAAAATACAAATGTCAAGAGCTTCTAAATTTGAAAAAGGAAACAACTCTTCATCACGAATAACGCTAGTATCTAATAGATATGTTCACGAACTAGATTGAAGCCTATATTCCCAATCGTTGTATTAGTCTGTACCGAAATTTGATTTCCGAAACACACGCCACGCTAGGGAGCGTCCACTTGATGTGAAATTTCGATGCTTTTATCGATAATCACAACCCTATTGATGTTTATGATGCATCAAATAGGTTACTTAGTCGATTTATACGTCGAATACTTATTCAGAAATATCGAATACTTCTTACATAATAATACTAGCTTGTACTTCTCTACACACAGGTGGTAAAAGATTTGTAAAAATAAATTATATAATCAAAATCAATAATGTTTTGGAATTTACATACAGCATTTATTTATTATAGGTATAGGAGTCCAAACATGAAGAACTAAATTATTCTATAAGAAATTAATGACTTATCAGATTTAAGAAAATATATATATGTATAAGATACTATCATACTACTTGTCGGCCTCGATGGCGTAGTGGTTAGTGTAACCAACTGCTACGCCTGAGATCGCGGGTTCGATTCCCGCACAAGTCAAACATTTGGGTGCATGAACATGGATGTTTGTCTTGGTCTGGGTGTTTCTATGTATAATATGTATGTATTTACAAAAAAAAATGTATATATGTATGTTTATCCATTGTCTGGTCCATTGTCATGGTGTTGTGTGTATGTAGTAGAATATTTATTTATTTATTTATCACCATATAAGTTTTTTAATAAATCTTATGCTTTAGTTTCTGAAACCCGGTAATGAAAAATATTTTATTGTTCATACTTTTTCTTCTTTTTTAATAAGACAACTCCTGTTCTATGAATAAATAGCTCTTGTGTCGCGGTGGACATTACAAACATCTAAAAACGGGCAGAAAGTATACCTATATATAAGTATACTTAGACCAGCTATTCGTGGATCACACAAATTTTGTGTGAGTACTTAAAGCACTACGCCAACCGTGAAGTCAATTTATAAAATTAAAACATAACTTTTGGCTTTGTCTAATAAGTCAACTGGTCTTTCTTTTGAGACGATAGTACAGTTCCAATACTCTCCCAAAGGAACGTTTGAATTATCTACTCAAGCTTATCGATGCATCAAATAAAATCATAAGCGATTAACACCGATGCATGCAAATGTAAAATATTTTCAATGTTCACCACCAAAATAACGAAATCGAGAGATCGATACTCAATGGTGAGTTTAAATAGGAGTTGGTCGCTAGACACGGGAGAGTATTTGAGAAAGTTTTGCCCGATTAGTTGTCGGATTTCGACCTAGTTGGTGGGCACTGTAAACAGCTTTCAACTAGTGTAGACACACAGTTTCGTACGGTTTTTGTGCAAACGGCAACTGTTTTGCTTATAAACGGATGCTAGTATGTACTTTGTAAACAGCTTAATTGCTATGCTATCTTTTTATTTATGTTTTGCACGTCCAATACTACCAGCGAATAGTATGACTACAGCACTATACTTTAAACGGTCTCATTGCAGTAACTGTTTTTAATTCTAGTAGAGTAGCAAATAATATGAGTGCAGCACTATTTTCTAAACGGTCACATTGCATCAAGTGTTCGTAAATCAAACTAGGATAAAACATCTGACTTTCACACATAGTTTTTTTTTTTTGTACCTATTACGCTATGACTTTATTTAAAGTGTCAGTTGGCTTGAAACTAGTTTTTTCCCACGGCTTCGCTCGCTTTGGTATAAAACTTTTTTCGAGATGAAACATACCGTATGTCGACTTCTGTATCCTTAACATGTATGCGAAATTTCATGATGATCGGTCGAGTAGTTGAGACGTGAAAGCGTATCAAACAATCTCACATTCGCATTTATAGTATGAGTTAGATTAGGATAATTACCGTTGGTGATGGACGCTGTCTACATAAAGAATAGGTACCTACTGATGATCACACAAATATTTTACTGCCTACGATAATTATACCTACAAAAGCGATACATATAGTGCAATGGCGCCTTATAAAATATGTATTGATATTTACCAACTAATAACAGTAAATAACGGCAATGTAACTAATGATTAACGCCTAGAGTGAATAAGTTCATTTAAGATAAGGAAATGTTTTGGTTTTGCCAACTATAAATAATATAGGTCAGTATAGCGCTGATAAGCTAAAGAAACATTACTCACTGGTAATAATACAACAATAATTATTGCATTATTATGTACTTCTACATAATATTATGCACCTACGTATGTTATAATTTTGCCGGCACAGTTTGTAAATATAAGCTGTAAATCGACTAAGAAACTGTTTACACTATTTCACATTAGGTATCTGTGTTTTGTTATTTTCAAATTTCGAATTAAGTCATTCTTTTTTTTATAATGCACGCGATTTCGTACTAATCCTAACTTTTCTATTTTGAATATGGTTCGGATCTGAAATTAGAACGTTCATAGATAACTAACTGTGATAGATAAATAGTTTGTAGTTGAAATGCCTGTCCGTGAGACCTAATATTTAAAATTTAATTACATCGATGATTAGTGTCTATCTATAAAGATCTACAGAGATGTTAAAAAAAATTTAAACTGCTGCAATTTTGCTGGTGAACTATGAATGATAGTACGAGAAACTCCAACAGGGCTTAGTATGTTTAAGCTTAGCCCATCGTCGCACATTCCATTTTAAAACTAAATATTAATTTGTTCTCAGTTCAAATTTTAGAAACGATTCAGACTTATGCTTTGTTTGTTTTAAATTAGTATTCTTGTTAAACTTGCCACCTAAGCTAAAATTCTGCCATATTTAGAGTAAATATTAATTAAAAGGATGATTACAAGAATTTGAGAAAGCTTAATACTGTCAACACATGTATTCGGTATTTTGTTTGAAAGCTCGTACTCTCTGTAATTAAATCCTAACTAATATTATAAATGGGCATGTGAGTTTGTTTGTTACGCTTTCACGCCTTAACTACTCGACCGATCATCATGAAACTTTACATACTCGTTATGACGGGCATAGAAAAGGACATAGGATACTTTCATCCAGAAAAACGTATATTTGCCGAGCGAGCGAAGCCGCGGGCAAAAGCTAGTCTTATATAAAGCGTTTTAGGCGGCATGAAGAATTCCTACATAACTTATGCCACGTTAAACTTAGCCCGTAGATTGCAGATAAAAACACGCAAAAAGCTATTTAAAAAGTTATTCGGCCACGAATACCGCCATTCCACCACAAATATATCACAAAAACATTCCGTTGACAATAATAAACGATTAGCCGAATGTCCGGAAACGGATATGGGGTGTAGGCCGAAGACGACACCCATTGGGAATAGTCGCCGTAAAAGTTGCCCAACGCTGTTAGCTCGCTTGAATGTTTTCTAGCGCACTGTTGGGCTACAAAGCCAGTGAGGAATCAGCTAAGCTGAGGCGGGTTAATTTTGAACCGTTATATTATCGATATTTCACCGACTTTTCAGACTACTATTATCAGTACTATTACCATGTATGTATATAAACCGTCCCACTGCCAGTTTGGGTCTCTTCTCTGCATAGGAAGGTTTAGGTCCTAGTTCATCACGTAGGCACAATGCGCGTTAGCGGACTACACCTATCTTCATGAATATTATGAACACCCAGACATGCAGGTTTACTCACAATGTTTTCCTTCACCGTCAAATCGTGTGGTAACTCGATTTCGTTCGTTAATTAGTTTGAAACACAAAAGGTGCGTGCCTTAGGATCGAACTCAAAACCTCTGCTTGGCAGTCTAACAGTCTTCCACTAGACTATCGCTGATTTTACTATGAGTGAGTCAATAAGAAACAGCATTCAAAATACCTTAAAACATTTGATGAATGTCATGCCTATCAAGCAGTGTCGAGCGCCTCTAGCAAAAACTTCGGCGAACTAAACTGACTACTAATCTGGCCACTACGTCGAGGGTTCGGATTCTACACGGAACAACAATCCGTCTGATATACAAATTATTGTCCCGAGTCATGTTCTTTGTATCTGAAAGTGCCTTGTGATACCAGTGCCTACAAAAAAAGGCATTCGATAGTCCTTGACACGTTTGTATATTCTATATATCTAGCTTATAATAAAACCAAGATAACATTAAGCCCGTTTCTTGTCTTATATAATGGATTGTCACTAATTTATACCTAATTTAATTCATTATAAAGAAGCCTGATTTAGTTTATTATCTCTTTAGATCATTATATAATCGTGAGCGAAGGCTGTTTGAAGCATTTAATTCAATATATATTCTCTAGACTTAATAACATCCTATTCTATATTTGGCTACATCAAACTACTATGCAAAGGGTATCAAATTACGTGTATCGATATCATCATAATTTTTTGTGATATGATCTCATCTTAACAGAATATGATATTAATAAACTCTATTCGATAGCAATAAACATAGTTATTACATAAACATGATGAAAATTTACGCGGTCGTAGGCAATATCAATATATCAAAAGATTAAACTATTTAATGGATGGATCTTTGCATCGATGGCGCAATGATTTTAGTGGTTGACACACTACCTGTGTTGCGTATTTGATACTAACACGTCAGAGATATCTACAAACTCCTATTCTGAATCTCAGTATCCGTAATCATCATAAATGTAAGTCTTCTGCCTCACAAGGGTCTATATCGCCAAACGATTTCATGTGAATTAAAGGTGTGTCTTCCAAATCTTTAGTCAATATCATCCACATCCTGGCTTTATCCACAACGAGAGATAAGCATAATGGCCAAGCCTTGGGACTTCGTACAAACAAAAAGAGCCACCCAAGTCGTCGTCCGTAAGTAACCAAAGAGGTACTTAAAAAGAATTTCTTTTTAATCTACGTTCCCGCCGTTTTCAGTGCTCCAAATAGCGCTGGCAACTATTATTCCTTACTGAAAAGTTTTCCAATAAACGACTTTTTTGTGTGGAAATCTAAATCCTTCCACCAATTGGTTAGTTTTCTTATAAATATATTTCATTCAGAGCGAACCGCAATTTTATCTGGCTATTCTTATGCAGATTTATTTTATTTAGTTATTGATGCAACAGATTGAACGATATAAATGGACTGTTTGATATTTTTCTGTTTGCGAAGTAAGTGGGGCAGTTAGTAATGGCGGTTGCCAATGACCGGGGTATTTGTGGTTTTTCGTACTAGAAATACAATTTTGATGCGAGTTCCTTACAAATTACGTACTTACGTTAAACCTCGAAAGAATGCATGTAACAAGGGATAGTTACATGGAAGTGGCAATCCATATTTTCTGCCTTAGAAAGATCCAAACCCAAATAATAAAAATGCCAAATCAATGGACGAAGCTTTAAAAGTAAGTTTGGATACATTGCTTACCTAACATATTATTCCAAATTAAATACAACAAAACAAGTCTTTAACAAAATGTTTGACGGTTTTTGAAGATTGCACTATTACATAACATACCAAATCGTATTTAAATTGTATTATTATTTCGAAAGTTTAATATGCATAGCTACTTGTAACCTTGATGAAACATACACACATAAAAACGACAGACAACATGTAATTTCTAGCAGCCTCCAACATAAAATCTCACGCGAAGCAATCAGCGGGAACAAAAAAGTACAATCACCGAAAAAATATCCCTAATAAAATATTTTCTCGATAATATATTCCATTTATTATGATAACGATGATTTCCCATGAGATTGGGACGATATTAAATACCAATTTAATAGATACACGACGAATCGGATTCATAATTCATATTGAATTTGATAAATTAAACTCATGAAAATGTTAAAACCAGTACCCGGCCGATATTGTTTTGTTGTGACGAAGTAATTTCACAGTTGAATAGTTTTAAAAGTTAATGGTTGTTTAAAGTGTTAATGTTTCTATTGTTTCAATGACTATATTATCGGAAGTTATCAATCGTTATTATTATTTATTGAAAGCTTAGTGCGAGACTGTTGGACTGCAACAGAGAGCCGTCGAGTTCGAATCTAAACCTGTGATTTTTCGAACTTATATGCGCAAAAAACCAGTTAATTGTCGCTCGCTTTAACGGTTACAGAAAACATTGGAAGGAAACCTTCATGTTTGAAAATTCTACACGATGTTCTAGGCCAACTTGGTGGACTATGCCCTTTCTCATACTAAGAGGATGGCCAACTGTGAGAGAGTTTATATATACAGGACTAATATGTATTATTAATATTTAAAACAATAATTACCAATATATCATTTTTAATTATCGATTGAAATATGATCATATGGTCTAATTAATAAATCAACGATTATTTTATCTTGATTTTCGCGATCATGGTTACAAACCTTAAAATTATTTATTATTCAATATCTGTATTTATAAATCGGCTTATATAACTTATAGGCTCGAATACCGCAGAATCTATTGATTTCAAATTTATGACACGAGTTACCAGGAATGTATTATATATACCTAACACATAAATTTAGAAAGTAGTTTTAGCAATTTTAGTTTGGACAGGACGTAATTACTTCTAAATGAGGGCGAATGAAACCTGTAAAAGGTTTTACTTATAAAAAGCGTAAATAATCAATCGTGCATTGAAGTTGTTTACATAAAATCTTACTAATATTTTAAGTGTGAGTTTGTGAAGATGTTTGTATGTCTTTTACGCAATCATACGTAAACTGTGGAACAGATTTGGATAAAACTAGGCAAAAAGATAGATCAGATAAAATGCCGACTCATTCCCTCGGGACTCACGCAGGCGAAGCCGCGGGCTGAACATTATAAATGTTAAAGTTTGCAAAATGTTTGGATGTTTGTTATTTAATCACGCACATAGATAGACAGTATCCCAAATTAACACAAAGTATACTTTTTATACCGGTAATGTATTCCCTTGGGATAATAATTTTACTCTAATGTTATTTAAACAACACTTTAGTTCTTATAAAAAAATGGCGCCGCTTAAATCTTTAGGCAAAACCAGGGTCAGTACAGCACTCGCTTTCTATAAATAAAACAAACTGACAAGTTAGTGATGTAACTAAATGCAACGCGACATGGAATTGTAAAATTCCGTATTGATGTCGATATGCCATGCTTTTAGCGTGCAGCGATTCAACAATTTATTGAATACCTAACCAACATCAACTATAATATTATAACAATGTATATTTCTACTATTATTTATTCTAAAGTAGTACATAGTAATTTTAAGGCCAGATCTACACTGCAGAGTCGGCCACAGTGACAACTCGGCCACAAAGGTTTAAATTTGAAATGGGATTTTTTTATTATCGGGCTTATATCGATGAGTAATACCTGTTGTTTCTTGTGTTTGAGTTAATAGTCTCTGAACCGCAAAATGGTAAACACTTGTGACCCAAGAGTCAGTGGTTCTGATTATAAGTGTCACTTGGTTAGGAAAAGCTGAACTTTTCTTCTAGAATATTATCTTTAGAAATGTATTATTATTATCATATTATTATTACTGGTTGTAAGGAGATATTCTGAAGGCCTTGGCAGGTCCAGATAATTTTTTTATCACGTTGGCGGAATGCAAACTTTGTTTATCCGTATTCAATCTTTTACAACAATAATTTTAATACGAAAGATAACATTACAGCAGTGTTATTAAGCTTCTAATTAAACAAAATATAACATATAACTATGCTAGTTTGCTTTTATTTACGCGAGGAAATGGTCAGTAATTGGGTGCCCGAAACTATTAAAGACTAGGCTACGACTAAAACGCAGGATCTAAGCTTATTTCACTTATCGGTAATAACATGATAAATATAGTTGAAATGACAGTTTAGTAGTGGCCTATTCATATTTCCATTTATATTAAGCCTGAATAAGACTTCGATTTCTGTTTGCAATGTTTGGCAGATACATATTATAAGAACATTTCGACAGGTGCACATGCACATGGGTTTCAAATCGTATGCAATAGGAGGCCAAGTCTTTTGCCATCTATCGGGTACAGTGCTACCGCTTGCTATTAAGAATTTCTTGACAGAAAAGCCCAAAAACTTTTGCCGAAAGTATAACAGTCGTTCTCACTGCCGCTGTACCACTGAGGCAGACTATGGTATGTATCAAGCTTTAGCTGGCAAGTGACTGTTGATGTCATTGTATTAAGCAATTCAACTCAAGTACGAATCGTTGGCAACACAACTAAGTAATAAAATTCGAATTGAATGATACGGTATAAATTTAACATTATGGTACGGTAACTGTAATTGACATTTTATTGTCTTCAAATTATTTGTGAAATTATTGAAGTGCTGAAGTTTTTAGTATCTTAATTTGATAAATGTATAGCTTTATTGGTTCTGTGGCAAGCTCGCATTTAAGATTACAGTCGTGGGGTACCGGGTCCGATTCACGGCTCGTACAAAGTGTTTTAGTTTGCTGTGGGGTCTTTTTAATTGCACCGGTAAACAGCAATATGTATTGACAATACATAAATTTTGCTCGCTATTAAGCGAGAAGGTAGGCAAGAGAAAAAGAGACCAAAAAAAGGAGGGGCCAAAACCTTATGCCTACCTATGAAAATTATGTAAATTTTGAAAATACAAACAAATAAGATAGTTTTAAGTAAATGTATTTTTGCATCTCCTTACTAACGGTAAATTACTGACTGGTAATCCCTGACGAACATTACTGCTTTATTCTTCAGAAAGATGTATCTTGCGTAGAGATATAAATAACATAATTTTAAACGTGTGACGATAGGAGGTCATAAATTGAAATTCAATCACGTTAAGGGTCCGTTAGACGTTAATATCAATTCTTATTGAGCACCGAGGTTACGAGCTCGGTTTATGAGTGGGTTTTATTGTGGAGGGACCCTTATAGCAGTTAGCAGATATCTTTTTTAATTATATATTTATTTTTCATTTATATATTATATAAGAATACTATATGTAGGTACCATGTAATATATAACCCGTCACGCGATTGCCTTAAAAAAACAAAAATCAAGTTAAGTGTCGTTATTTGATCGAACCGGTCATTAGGCGACATTCGACGCCAAAATTTTCTATGGCCAGCGTCTGGGCGCAAGTCGCGTGACGTGACATACACGTAAATTTTAAAAACATACGGTTAAGTCTCGTTGATCTCAAGGCGTAAATCTGTGCTCTCATGCACAATATGTATCTTCGTATCACGGGAATCGTGAATCTATCACGGGTCAGTGAAAATGTGATCAGCTTTTTTTGTTTAGCAAATTTTTAGTAACAGCAAAAGGCTGGAAATGTTATAGATAAATTCGACTCATGTGGTATTTAGCTGACGAAACTTAAATGTCATACATCTCTGTTCGCTCCTTCAAGGCGATACCGGCTTGAGTCTATATATACATATGTATATGTCTGTATTTCTAATATCGCAGCTTAGACGCTGCAGGTATGCAAACTATATCGTAAGATCTAAAACTTCACTGACAAAAAATACATTCATACATCTCTGCCTACCCCTCCAGAGACAAACAATCACGGATCTATCCATGTATATAAATATCCGTTTTTATAAAGAAAGTTGTGCGAAGTTCCGCATCAAATGAAAACCAGCCAAGTTAGCCAAAGTTGTTTTTGTGCTTACAATTTATGGCGCCACTTACCACATCCCGGCAAACACTTAAAATCTTTCCATTACTTATATAACAGTGCCAACCAAAGTGTAAATAAAAACTAAAGGTTTCACAATTATAAACAGATAAACAGCTACTTAATGATATAAAATATTAAAATATAAACGGTAAAACCTTTTGTCTGTGTCTTTGATTGTTTCGGGAACGGCTGGTAATGTCAAACGAAAGGTATAATTCTATTTTTAATACAATACGAAATATTATGATATTTTAATTATTATTTTAAAAAGTAACCTTAATTAATTTTGTGTTTAAAAGCTACCTTTATTACACAATAACAGTTTCGATTAATCACTACAAATTTAATCAAAATCGGTTACCTATTATAGCGTTAAAAACAACGAACATGTTAAGCGATGTATACCTTACAACCTTTGAATTTTTGTAACACTTATATCATGTGTGTTCTGCCTCAATATTCAAGCTATCTGTATACCAAATTACATAAATATTGATTGAGTAGTTTAGATGTAAATACAACACAAATAGACAAAGTCACTTCTGCATATAATATCAGTATGGATATAGATTACATGCTTATCATAATCTATAGAAGAATCAATAGCAACGTAGATATCCACTTCCTCTTTTGCAAATTCCTACATTGCAACAGTGACGAACCGTAAAAACCTCAGTTCAGTTAACACAAGTTGTTGTTCAAAAGAATTTAAGCTAAATTCAACTTGCTTCACAGGTACTTAATTAATTTAAATCTCGCGAAGGGAGTTCACTTCTTTTTACCATTGTCTTTTTATAGCATCTAAGATTACCTTTTGTTCTGTCCAGTCGCCATGCTTTTTATTTTCTTCTTTTTGAGATAGTTTAGTAGACAAGGCGTAGTTTGGACTTTCTTTTGTTGGCTGCCAGTGATTTTTGCAATTAAAAGTAGGTGGGACACCGTACCCTTTAGTAATAACGTTCTTTACCGCGAGCTGCAAGCATTTTAGAGCACAGGATGTTAATTAAGTTTGTCATAAATCATTTTGGTGCACAATATACTTAAACAGAGGAACCAAGCCTAGTTTAAGGAAGCTTTGTGAATTCTGACAATAACAGGTTCCTCTTACATACTGTACTGTAAAAACCGGTTTATTAACCTCTGAGTCTTCTTCGAAAAGGTTAATGAAAACACTATGTGGGTCTGTGTGTATGTCTGTTAGTGACAGGCATAGCTCCGGAACCACTGAACCGATTGACTTGTAACTTGGTGTGCAGACACTTGGGGTCATCCATCGGTCGCGTTTGTATGGGCCACGTGGGTCAAAGACACCCGAAATATAGGGGTCACAAGGTTAGGGTATATCCACTAACAGAGTGATTTGGAAGTCCGAGGGAAAGGCTTTTGCCTAGCAGTGGCCAAAAAAAAGATCACATGAAGACGAAGAGGTTGAATCCTGGGTTTTTACACTCATCTCGTTATTGAATGGTAATAAAGTTATTATTATATCGTCGTCTGTATACTACTAACGCGGTAGGCAGAAGTATATTACCCCTACACTTCGCTAACTATTTTTAGATAGCACCTAAATGAGAGCTACTCTATTGTCATTGCATACTGCCTGATTTCGTCCGTCAGTTCCTTAGTCCGTCAAGATTATTTGATCCATACAAATATATTTCACACAGGTGCAAGGTAGAATCAGGTGCCAATAAAAAGTATGAGATAAGGATGAGACCGAATTTTGATAAAAAGCTATATCAGGACCGTATTAATCACATCATTGCACCTCATGTGCCGCCATCCATTTGCTTATTTGCCAGTGTGTTATAAAAATAACTTCTTAATAAGCACACAGCACCAAAAAAGTGAATTAAAACACATAAAAGCATGTGTAGATATTCATAACAAGAAACCATTATATCCACTTAAACGCAGACTCGAATCTTATCTCCACCAAAAAAGGTCATGAATAAATTGTATTCAATAATGGCAGAATTCAATAAACATATATTTGATAATCTGGCGTTGATCTAAATGTATTAGTCCGTGTCAACGATACGTAAATTTGTTGCAAATCACTTAAAGCTCTTTTGAGTCAACGATAACGATTCAAATTTAAGGAGAGACGGAGTTTGGGCTCCGTTGAGTAATTATTGAGTGAAGTGTATATATCCAGTAGAGGACTCATATGATAATGTTGATTTTTTTATTGTCTTACGTTTACGCGAAAGTTCTACATTGAAATATTTAACTACTTTATACGGATTTTATCGCGTTACTAGCTATGCCCGCGGTTTCACCCGCGTTTATGGTTACTGCGTCGCCTTCGTGGGTCGTAGCGTGATGCTATATAGCCTATAGCCTTCCTCGATAAATAGGCTATCCAACACTAAAATAATTTTTCAATTCGAATCAGTAGTTCCTGAGATTATCGCGTTAAAACAAACAAACAAACTCTTCAGCTTTATAATATTGATATAGATTTATATAAAAACACTATTTTTACATATGTTAGAATTATAGAACTACTATTATTAAATTTTACTAGTATCTTCACCTATAAATTATTAATTTTTTAAACAGCCTTGGCGGACACAGGATTACGATGGTGGTTGTCTCAATCTCTTCAAATGTAGTTATTTCAAAGTACCCGAACATAATTTAATTAACGGTGTTCTTATTTATGCAGTAGTAGTAAAGTTCAACGGCAAAAGTTAAAACAAAATTAAAATAAACAACTCGATTAATGCCTCTCTCACTCTCTATGTTGATATGTTCTCAGTTCTAGACCGTTCTACCAATTTTTCCTAATTTGCTATGGAGATATTTACCCTAGGAACGGTCATATACTACTTTCAATACAACAGAGCATCGTTGAGCAACATATACATACGAAAGTCACATAAATGAATACGGGACGGAACAGTCTTTGTCGCATACGGATTCGAGACTAACATTCCAATTGCAATCAAGGCAGACCTATGTAAAGGTACAAGATAGATTTACCAATTTGTTCCTGTAGCTCTAAAAGCATCACATACGAAACTGCTAATAGACCCGAATAGTTTTGGAGAATCCGGGATACAAATCTCTTGTGTTTCGAAATCTGCTAAAATTCGGTTAGAACTGACAGATAGACTGAAAATAGAAAGGAGGAGAGATAGACTTCTCTTTATTGTATTCTAAAGAATGTTATTAATGCGAATTTGATTTCGGTTCTCTGTACGCTTTCACGCCTTAACTTCTAGACTGATCATAATGATATTTTGCATACACGTTGTCAGGGATACAGAAAAGTTTATAGGGTATTTTCAATCAGAAAAGAACTATATCCTAGCGAGCTAAGTCAGGCGAAAGTACTAAATAAAATTGAAATACGGATTCTTCAACTATCTCCGATTAAGGCAATAAGTTCGTACCTTATTTATCAAACTAAAAATAAGAAGAGTATGCGTGTATGTGTGTCATGTTTGAACACGTCAATCTCTGTAAAATGCACTAATCTCAGTAAGTACCAGTTGGAATTGAACAATTATGATTGCGTTTGATATTCTTGAGGAAAATTATAGACTACTAGCATTTGCGCGCGGTTCCGCCTGCGTGGTACCTAGATTAATAAAAACAGTACCTACATTAATAGTGGCCTATATCCTTTCCCAGGTTCCAAACTATCTCTGTATCAAATTTCATCCAAATCGGTTGAGTGGTTTAGCCGTGAATAGGTTATAGACAGATAGACAGACATACCGTCAGACAAAGTTGATTTCGAATTTATAATATTAGTAAGGATTACATAACGCTTCGAGCCACAAGAGCGGAGTAACAATCATAAACGTGATTCAAGCCGCGGGACATAGCTAGTCCCTGAGCCAGAAACCCAGAACCGTAGCTTGATCCTTTCCATTTATCATTTAGGAAGACCACAGCCATTATATTACGTTACAATGTTTAAATGACAAAAATATTACACAGAGGTCTAGTTTTTCATTACTTAGTAATTAAACACTTGCCCTTCAGACCTTTTTAATTCGTGGCACATAAAAAATGGAAACGTCCACGTAACATACGATTTAAAAAACAAACAACCGTACGTGTCCTGCCTTTATATTAAAAATAACGTCCAAGTGTGTTCTGGTACACGCATTTAAGGATTCCGTAGTATTGTATTTATTGTTTCCTGTTCGCTCCATTTGTAGATTTTTTATACTAGGTACTAAGATGTGTAGCCAGCGGCCTTCTTAACGGTAAGCCATTATCGTAGCATATGCAAGCTTGCAACACCAGAGTATCATTAGTATGCACCGTCCATAACGTTTTTTTTAAACTGTCTCGCTCTAGAAATAATTCTTATGTCGCGGCGAAATTTACAAACATTCAAACAACGGACATTAAGAACACTTAGGCCTCATTTACGGAGACGCGGAGCGATGCGCGTCGCGTGCGGCGTGGCGTCTCGCGGCGCATCGGTCGTTTTTTCTGTTTACGGAGCGGCGGCGCGTGCAGCGGCACGCATCATCGCACGCGTAAACACAAACATAGGGCAATATACGATGTCGTTTATAGAATTTCGTGCCCAGAGCGTGTGATGCAGCGATGCCCACCGCTGCGCCCGCGGCGAGTCGCCACGCGTGTAGCGAAGCACACGGGCGGCGACTATCGCTGCGTCGCACTCGGCGGGCATCGCTGCGTCGCACGCGGCGAGCATCGCTGCGGCGGCGTACGCTCTATTTCGAGCAAACGCGCGTAAAATCGCTTCTCCGTAAACGCACTCATACAACGCCATATTTTTGAATTCAGTGCGGGTCACGCCGCCGCACGCGACGTGCGACGCCCCGCGTCTCCGTAAATTAGGCCTTAGTCTCACACCAATTTATGGAACACGAAATTTTATCGTGTGGTGGTCGAAACGACAATACTTGGCGCACTGGCCAAGGCCGCTAAACCATTTGACCATCTTTGCATTTAAACACGGTTGCAGTGCTTCTAGCGCTAGTGACAAAGATGCCTCTACCAACACAGCATCTCTTAAAGAAATCTGGTCACTCTACTAACCGCAGAAACATAACGCAAAATGATTTGGCTTCGATCTTCTGTAAGATTGAGTGGAATTACTTCCACAGCCAAGCACTGAACGTTTAAATCATTGAACGCCATGCCGGTCATGAATGACCGCGAACAATACATTTTCTCATGACATAGCATTCAATATGTAAAATAGGTAAAATAGTAGTTTAGGAACCTGGCTATGGCCTTTTTTAAAAAGCTACTACAGGAAATTTTACGTCACCCTACATTATACAAACATGGCTTACAAGGATCCTGTTTATAAGGGTCCCCAAAAAACACAATTAGTCTGACCATATCTCTTGATAACATATTTGGGTGTATGGTAATGTCCAAACGCATTACGAGGGGACTTCACTATGTATGTTAATACATTAAAAGATAAAGGCATATAAATTATATGATAGCTAGCCATAATGGCCATTATTTGTTCTCAATATGATAAGAAACTTGCATAATGTTCGCGAGGAATTCTTAAGTGGTTTGGACAAAGAAATTAATATACAAGGTCAATGAAGTTTTGTGTCTTTTATATATATAACATGGCTATATATTAGTATTTGTTATTGGCCTGCTTGTTGGTGAATAGTTAGCGAAGATTTTGGACGCTTATAACACTATAATTATTAATCTTCCGTGAATTCGTAGTGTTTCGTAGTTCTAGAAAGTACAAAAACTACCGATTTTCTTGCTGACAAAATTTTACAATACACGTGTAGTACAAAGTTCACAAAAGATTTGTTCACAATTTACATATATTTTAGTAGATATTACTAAACAGGCCCACAATGTAATTTCAACCTTACATAGTAGAATATAATGTTCAATATTGCTTGCGCTATAAAAGGTTCAAGTTGCAAGTGAGATCTTTTTGCCAACACTAGTAATTTATTTGATTAAAGACAAAAAGAATACAATGATAGCGATCTTTTTAAGAAGAATAGAGAGGTATGTCGCAACGTGATGCCTGCTTTAAGTTGGAATTTCTTTGAGGCAGCTTGATTGAAAGTATCTCCACTCTGTGAAAGATGGCAACCAGACATTCTAGTGTTGTATTCCTGTGTGTGTGTGAGTATGGTTTCCGATACCCAGACTCATTAAGACGGACGTTGTGCTGTACGCGACTGGTATCGTAATTACTATATCTCTGTTACCCCGCCGTACAGAAATAATTTCTCCCAAAATCAAAATATTCTTGTCCTTTGTTCCTCACAATATTCGTGTCTTAGTAACGTCTAAAACCTAATTTGATATTCTAACAAAATAAGACACGGCTAATGTATACACGCGAGTTGCGAGTGTAGAATTAGTTACTCAATATTTTGCATAAACAACCATTTTGTAGGCCGCTCGTCTCGTATTATTTATAATCATTGTTATGCATCAATGGCGGAGAATAAAAAATGACGAATAAATGCTAATATATCTACTAATTTGTGTGTAAATGTAACGTATGGTATAACAACATTTACATTGGTTTATACAGTAGGTATATTATAGGAATTCGTGTTCGAAGAAATTTGATTATGATCAGTCATAACCAAATTAAATAGAGGATGAAACGAAGCAGATAGTTTTCTTTATTTTAGCCGAGAGTTCGGTTATAAATATGAATAGATACAAGTTACATACTACTACATCTTCTATATAACAACACTATTCAAAACACGCAAAACTTACACATTTTTTTATTTGATTTGCTCTATAAACAAAACGGTGATAGATAAAACAGCACGACATATTTTTAAAAATAAGCGCGGTGTCTTAACTCTACGGCGTCAGGCGAAATACTCAGAATATGCTACCTGACTTTGGAAAATACGAAACCCGATCTAGTTCAAAATTAGACGGGCAAAGCAGAATAATATTATCTATTACATAATGATTACCATTTACGAAATAATCATTACTCCATTCACCTATAGATTTTTGACGTAACTTAACTATCCATACTATTAATTATGTTAACGCGGGGTACGATAGATCAATACGAAGGCAAAAACCAGACTCTTTAGTTATACGAGTAACTCACAGACCCAGTTAAGGTCCACTTTCATAATCACGAGAGCATTGTTAATTGTTGCTTCGTGCTTATAAGACGTGCAACTTAATAAGAAGCTTGCATAAGTGTGAAAAAGCGTGTATCGCAATTATTAGTACTGTCTACCTTAACTTGTTAGCAAATCAAAGAAGGAGTACATATGAATATGAACGGAGTACAAAGCTTTTGATTTCTCAACACATGATTACAGTGTAGCAAACACGATAGAAAATGTATTGTGCTGAGTTACTATTGACCTCGGTGGCTTTTAAATACGGTAGCCTAATGGATGAGATATCGACCTTAAGGTAGAAAGGTAGTGGGTTCGAATTCTACCTATTGCGCTACCGACTTGAACCTAACTAAAACATTTTCGCTTTGCGCGCTAAACGAAGCGTAGTTACTCAGACAGTTTATCAAATACGACTGAACAACAAAAATAAATAATCAACGCTAAAGAATTTATCCTATAGGTAAGTTTACGAAAATAAATGTTCATTGCAAAATCCCGCCTTCACTATGACATTTACGACAATTCAAATACACACATGTAAAACGCAAACCATTACTGTACCAAATCGTAGAACAAAACTACAAAGTTTCACACGGCGAGCAATCTATAACGCTGCCAACATAAAACACGAAATAATGATGAGCATAGCTCCTCGGAATCCTGAAGACATCGGCGACAATACAAAGTAAAGTCTGCTAAAGTAGGTCGTATAAATTCAAAGTCTGTACCGTGTGGATCTGGACACTGGGGTGACCTTGCCTCTTGTAGTTTCATGGATAATACACGTTCTACTTTCATACTAAGTTTACATTTAAAAACACACTTGTATACCCATGAAAGCAGAGGAATATTGCACCTACTATGTACATTACATCAGAAAAGTTTAAGGAGAATTTTCTAGCAGGAAAACCCAGTAACGTTACCCCACTAGGAAAACGAAAGCAAGATCGCATGAGTGGCCACTAATATGCAAACTTATTCCTCATAATTTTTTGCATTTTATTTTAAAGTCATCTTCAGCACTAGGAATAAATACTTAATCATATTGCGCGTAACTTTGACAAATACTTAAACAACCAAGAATAGCCAGATTCAGAACATCGTATTGTAGATCAATAGGATTGTTGTCCTGTGGGGATCGATACCACAAAACGGCGCACGGGCACGCGTGGGCACAAAAAAGGTAACTTAAACTCTTTTAAATTATAAGTACAAAAAATAGATAGTGGTTTTAAACTGTGAAATAAGTCTATTTAATTTCTGGTGCAGTTTTTGTCATCATCGTTATTGCGAGCCTTGAAGCGATTGTCGCGAATAATGTGGATAATTTGATATTGGACGATGACTATTGCAATTGAAACTCAAATTTATTACTTTTGAATGCAGCTAAAATTGGTGACACAACAAAAACGTATATACAGAAGGCTGACCATGCCGAGTCGTGCTTTCATTATATGGATATTCAAATATAGCATATAATATATATCTAAATCTTATTACTAACACTAAAATTAATGTTTTAATTAGGTATTCTATATGTTTAAATAATGTTAAAATCTTTTTTTAGGGACCAAATAAATATAAGACGCAAAATGAAACGAATTTTAAGTAATTGATTTAAATAGGTAACAATACTTTAGGGCATTTTGTTATGTGTTACAATTTATAGTCTTCTCCTGCTTAATGAGAGTATATAGAATTAGTAGTATAGGTAACAAGTCTGACTTCAAATAACAAAGAGGAATAATCGCCTTCCAATTCAGTCACTATAACAATCTTACAAGTAATTATCTTTAGGAATATTTAATGAGAACATGATTCAAAGGCTTAGTAGTCGTTTCGCACGAATTTGTTCGCACAAATCGTGCGAATAAACACTTTTTTAAATAATATCTTTTTGTTGTCGTTTCGCACACATGGAATATATTTTCTTGCGAATCGTTTCCGTCTGAAAACGCAGGTGTCGTTTCGCACGTTTTGTATTTTTAATAAGAAAATATCAAAATACAGTCGTGCACACACTACTTTCAAGTGCATATAAGTAATATGTATTTTAAGCACTGTTTTGTGAGAATGTTGTTTTGAAAAATTCATATATTTTTTGGTTTATTGGTATACCTTGTTTTATTTAAAACTATCACCTTCGTGCGCGAATGTACAATACGTCTACTTTTATTAGCATAAAAAAGAAAACGTGCGAATGGACAGCTGCGTTTTCAGACGGGAACGATTCGCACGAAAATATATGCCTTGTGTGCGAAACGACAACAAAAAAATATTATTTTAAGAAAGTTTCTATGCGTACGATATGTGCGAACAAATTCGTGCGAAACGATTACTAAGCCGATTCAAACGCAGGTCAGAAATCATTAGGCTTGCCTCCCATGTTATCTAAATATAACAAACGTACTTTGGGTGTAACACATCTCTACTTAATCCTCAGGTTATACAGTCGTTATGTTATGACGGTAAAAATGCGTGGGCCGGTATAATTTGTTATATTAAAACGCATTTATATGTAGTCAATTCGCATCGAGGCCAAAGATATTAGGTTACAACGTAATTTGAATAAAAAAGAACGCGCTTTTATGTTATAATGCTCAAACAGGTATGTTTTTATAAACATTAAATCGAAACCTATTGAATTGGCACTAATGTTTTTATATGTATCTCGTTGCTTAATTATTTCCGTTTGTTACCGTCCGTTCACCTTCACGGCGTGTTATTGTAGGGTTGAATATTTACTATGAACCAAATACTAATTTTTGAAGTTGAAAACTAAAATGAAATGCACCAAAGGTCGTGGACCTCGGTAAGCGTAAACGGAAAAGTTCTAATAAATCTGAACTAGTTTTTATTCACAAAGTTCCGCATATATACCAAAAATATTTCGCTTTGCTAACTCTAGAATTGGCGGTGCAATCGCTTTTGGTCAAAACTAAATTAATTGGTATATGTTTTATAACTTTGTTGACCGGGAAGCGTATATTTTAAATATTGCTGACGTAGCTAAGTAACTATATTTATAACAGTTTTATCTAGAGCAACGTCAGTATTCAACTATGTATTTTTCTAGTCATACCATGAACAACAATAAAATTTTAGGCGATGCGAAACGAACGTTAAGCCAGACTAAGAAGGAACAAATTCTATCGTCATTTTTATATTTCATTGAACTTAAAAGGTACTGTTAACATTAGAATATGCAAGTAAACTAATAAACAGGATTGCAGCATACATAGACTCGCATCTATTTTCTGGCTTGGTAAGCAGAGGCTAGAGATTTATACGTACTCTAATTCTAGCATATCTTTCTTACTTCATTAAAATCAGATCAGTCTGCAGAATGCTTCGTCAGAAATTGGTTGCTTATGACATTATTTTTTTAATTGACGATGTTTTTTTCTGTAGGTCTTAATTTAATTTTACATTTTTTATTGTAATCTATTTAACACGAGTGCCTTCCTTCTAAACATATACATAAAAAACAAACCACTACGCCACATATCTCCATAACAACACATTGCAAACGTACAATCCTAATACTATCCGTCCATTTCAGAAACAATGGTCACAGTGGTACAAAGAAGAGCCAGGGATGTCGTGATGAGCGAAGTTGCCGGTGTATCTCGACCCATCAAACTTGTCGTCAACGAAAAACAAATATTTGGTCATTGAGTTTATATATACTTGGTACTAGAGGAGACATATACAGTAAATTCTTTGTAACACGAGTTAGTGCATGTTCTCTAACTCAGTTAACCCTGGTGCCTATTTTCAGAATCGTTTTATCTACAGGCATTTATTTAATTTTGACATATTTTTCATAGAATATATCAAAATATGGGAACCGGGCTTTCATTATTTCTTTTTATTTTTTAGGTATATTAACAGAACATAAACACATACATTTTCATAATTATTATCACAGGCATGGGCTTTCGCAGATTATTGCAACGACACGTTTAAGTGCAATATATTTAAAATTTAAAACATGACGTCATGTATTACTTTATTTTTTATTTGTTTTTTTTTATCGCTATGGACAACAAACAATCAAACAACGGCAACAAAAACATTTAGACTCGGAACAACTATTATGGATCACACAAGTTTTTGTCCTATTTGCAATTCGCATCGGCGTAGTAGCAATAGCGAGGCGACTTAAACCGCGATGCCATCCGTGCGCTGCTGCTCAATTCTCAGACGTGTCGTTCCAGTGATCGCCTGACTAAGACTAATTGAATTTGAGTGCACGCACTGCAACTCGTGTTGTAAACGTTTTTTGTTCAAATATCTCCTCTAATAAGTTTTAACTCAATGTATTTGGCTGGAACACTTCTAGTTTACACTTTATTAAACATCTATACAAAGGGAAGGATTATTCATGTACCGTAACTTAGTTTGAGGTTGAGTAGTTTTAGTTTAGTTTGCGCAGGTAGGCTGCCGGGTAATTGATTTGTTATCTTTATTAATATATCGAGAACTTCATTTTGATGGTTTTGGCTTTGTTGTGAGGTCACAAGACAGGACAGGAAAAAGTTTTAAAATTTGTCCGCTAGATTTTGTGATAATTTTGAAGTCACAAGTTCGATTCTAGGATCGATAAAGTATTTTTATCAGAAATTTTCAAGTATTCAAGGTGAAGTCTAAATATGTTTCCGGTAGCTTCAGTAGCTATTACGTGGAACATGAATCAACTGTCGTACGCTTCTGCCTAACCCATTTGAAATATACAGACGAGAACGTAACACACCATACATAAGAAAATATAACCATTTGAATGATAATTTTTTTCTACACTATTATTGAAGTCTTTACGCCATGGTTATCTTTTTTGAAAAACAAAGAGTGTATTCCATGCAAGTACCCCTAGTCAACGGACCTCATAAAATTATTAATTCGACACATATATCAGCCACTATTTCCTACTTAATTTATCAAAATGTGTAACTATCTTTAACGTGAAACGAATTTAAAAATACTATATTTAGATAGACGTCATAGAAAAGTAGGGATTACATTATTTTATTTTTGATTGACTGTTTAGTGAAGTCGTTTTGGTGTGTGTGTTGTGGGTTCAAATCCTAAACGGGATAAAAACTTGTGTGATTAGTGAATCACACTCTATTCGTAATCCTCGTAAAACTCCACGAGACAGGCCTGACCTAGTGTGTAATTCATGAGCAATTTTTCCTTAATCAACAAATTATGTTTTGGTTGTTTTTATACACTGTGTACATTCTAAGGTCTATTGTTTAAGGAAACGTCTGTGTATGTTTTTAGCAAATAAATTATTATTATTATTATTATTATCGTAAAGCATTTCACTTCACGAATAATCAAGCAACTTACGCTGTTAAAGAGACTATCTAGTCTTTTTGAAAGAGAAAATACTGGCCTGATATTTATGCACTGCCAATGCTTAGATTGTCGTTGGTTCGATCTCCACACGGTATAGAAATTGTTCACAGGCAAAGCGAAATACCCGAATTTTAACACAACAGTCGCATTCACAACTGCTGCGGCAATGAAGCAGTATTTTGCCTATAAATTGTCTTATGCCCAGAACTTCGCTTTCATAAACTGTATATCTACCTAATATAATAATAATAATAATATTCTATCACATACACACAACACCATCTAGCCCAAACTAAGCAGAGCTTGTACTATGGGTACTAGACAATGGATAAACATACATATATACTATTTTTTTTTGTAAATACATACATATTATACATAGAAACACCCAGACCAAGACAAACATCCATGTTCATGCACACAAATTTTTGACTTGTGCGGAAAATTCACCGGCCTACAGGCTATCTATAGTAAATAGGTGTGTTTGTCAGTATGACCTAGTTCCATTTGAAATTTGCACTAAGGGCCCTTGTGCCAGTCTTATAGAAACTGGTTCAGCATTTCGGAGAAGACGAAGCATACAAACAGATTGACTGAAGCTAGTAAAAGTGCTCTACTGTACATATACATATATTTCTTGTTATAGGGGGCGAGAGTAACGCCATCTACCGATCTTTCCTTTGAGTTGCTTCTGAGAATTACTAGACTTGCAAATATAGGTATGCTTACTCAAATGTCATAGCATTATTATTATTATAATATTACTTTACGAAAGAAGGCTAGGTGATTATTTGCAACTGATCATGAGGTCAGAAGTTCGATCCCTAGATTGAGAGGTGTTATTAGATTTTACTGTCAAGAAAATATCGAAAGCAGCCCGGCGTTCGGTAATACGTCCAATATGTCAGATTTTTGTTTAGTGGAACAGATTAATAACACGATATAGATAACACGGGTCAAAAACGCGGGCAGTAACTAGTTAAAAATACAAAAGGATTTATTCATGACCAGGAATGAGCTATTTGACGCATTCTGACTAAAATTACAATCATAGTCCGGTGTAAAGCAACGTTCTCAGAAAAGTACGATATAAGCTTTCAATTTAATATTGAATACGGGCAAAAATCTAGATTATTCATTTTCAATATTCATTTCACATATTAAAATTACAAGGAAAACAAGTTATGGATTTATTTTGTCAAACCTGAACTGTAGAATATTTATTCCAATAGAATTGTGTGAAATGTATTTTTACTATAGGTAATTATTAACAGATATCACTCTAAAAAAACACATCAAAATGCACCACAATCGGTCAGTTTCGCAGTTAAAACGGGACATACTGCAAACACTTTTATCGTCATAACAACGAAACTGGACAATCATTTAAAAATAAATCTAAGTTAAAATTAAAAACAATCAAAGACTCTTCCCAAACAAACGGAACCAGAGAGAGAAAACAAAAAATTTCCAACAGTCCGTTTTAATCAGTCCACGGCCCTTCCCGGAATCGTTGTGTGCCTCCACAGCCTTAATTCTACTTTTGAACTCTACAGAAAAAAACAACCGCGAAACCTGTTCTTGGAGGCTTTCAGTTCCCTACATTTCCGGGACACGTCTCCATACAAAAAGCAACCACATGCCACTTTACATAAAGTCCAAAATCCAACGCAACATTATCATTATTCCCGCTTATTCCTGAATCCTTATTGCTAATGGAATAAGGTTTAATTTTAAATGGTAGGTCGTGTTGAAAGCATACCGCGCGGGTGGCAGAGTTAGTGTAATACGTTTCTGATGCGTTTTTAATTCGGCTCTCGTGTGAACTCCTGCGCACTAATAGACACATTACTGTGATTGTTACGTGTTTTTATTCTCACCTAGTATGACTGTCGCACTGTTAATTATGAGTTAATATGATGCGTAAGCGCACGAAAGGCTGGGTGACGTCAATTTTACAGCACGTCAAGAAAATCAGAATGTATCCTTAGGGTTAAATAGTTAATTATCACAAGCTTTAACGGTGAAGGAAAACATCATAAAAATACAGATTTCTACATAATGTGTTTAAAGATGTGTGTAGTCTGCCAACCCGCATTGGGTCAGCGTGGTGGGCTATGGTCTAACGCTTTGCAAACTGAGAATAGGCATATTATGCTCAGTGGGACAGTTTTAAAACAGGCCTGATATTATTATCAAGGATTATTAAAATTCATAAACAATTGAATACATGCCATCCGTGTTCTGTCAGTGGCTTACGCCATTTTCATAACAATGCCGTACCTCATCAAATTTTGTTAAGCAATCTAGGTGTGGTTTAGTGGCAAAAAGCTTTTATATAATGTTCACTAGAAGAGCTAAGTTGTATTACCTCATGACGACACCACTCTATCCCGGCACTCAAAACAGTTGCAAATATGTGTAGAAACTTTACCTGCAAACAAAAAGAGAAGGGCAAATAAGAAAAAAACAATAAATTCAAATAAAGCCTAATGTAATCTTTAGTAAACTAAAGAAATACACGTCCCCTCATAAATATTTGAGTAAAACGTTAAACAAGTCGATTTGGAACTAGCATTAGGACCTTTAAGTCTTAAAGTACCCTTCTAAAATCCTTATAGTTTAGTATTCTTAAACGAAGATATAGTGATATACGAGGAATAGTATCTTTGTGGCTAAATGTTTACAAAATGTTTTGGAACACTATACAATATAATATTAATGTTTAGCAGCCAATTAACATTGTATTGTAGACTGGTAACAAAGATGATTACTCACAGCAAGACCAAACCATCAAATCTAGACTTTAATATAATTGAATCTTGAAAATAACTTGGAGATCAGTTTATACATAAGATAATTATAAAATGATTCTAAATTTCAATTCGTTACAGCCAATAGGCTACAGACATTTATTTTTAAATTTATAATATTATTCTCTCTCCTACATATTTTAACTTTAATTGAGAACGCACGGGAGTTCCAATTTCAAATACATATTGAACGAAGCCAATTTTAATTTTCTCTTTTTAATTGAGAAGTAATATTTCAGATATCGTTTTTCATTTATTACAAAAAGGCATGCATCGCAATACACTAT
This sequence comes from Catocala nupta, assembly GCA_963675205.1. Classification (NCBI taxonomy): domain Eukaryota; kingdom Metazoa; phylum Arthropoda; class Insecta; order Lepidoptera; family Erebidae; genus Catocala; species Catocala nupta. Next base: position 11,184,314 of record OY776104.1, read on the forward strand.
TAAGGTATGCCATTGTTTAACGCCATTCGTAAAAAATGTATATAACTTCAAAGTCAGAGTCTTTGTACCTACAAGAATGTATAATAAAGCCATTCAAATATTTTAAAATCTAGTTTAATATAGAGTATTCTAGAATATAAATTTAATGTCAACGTAACATTAATAAAAGTCTAATATAGTAAGTACGAAGGAAGCTCACGAACTCATCTCACACAAATCCTCAACGGGTGCCGTGGAGGATTAAATTCTTTCAAACACTATGATTAGTCGACGACCCAGATTTTCTATACTTAAAAAAAAACCTATTTTAAAATTAAAAGTAAAACGAGTGCTCTCTTTGCGAAGTAATCAATATTTGAGGGGAACGAAGTGGATTTTGCTCGGTTGATATATAAAATTAACGACCGTAATCTAGGTTAGGCAGAGGACTAAGTACTAGAACAATTATGTTGAAATTCGATTTAATTCTCATGCAGAATAATTACAATACATAGGTACATAGTCTAAGGCCTATATATATAACTTAAATTTCAAGAGGTAGGCAGAGGTGTATTTTAATTTAATTTTATAAATGCGAATTTGAGTTTTTTATTACGCTTTTACGCCGTAACTATTCAACTGATCGTAAAATTTCACTTACACGTTGTCAGGATTACAGAAAAGGACATAGGGTACCTTTCATCTAGAAAAAAAAACTGTTCCCGAGAGAATAGAATAGAAATTTATTCTCAAAATCTACATTAACGCAAGCGATGCCTCGCCAAAAGCTAGTATTTTATATTATGCAAGTATAACCCGTGGCACGGTGATGCACTACCTCCTATTTCATGTCACCTTAAATATGTGGATAGTCACTTCTACCTGGTACAATAGCGCTATTAATAATTTCCTAATAGAAATACTACTACTATTAATTTATGCGACCCGAGAATTGAATCCGAGACCGATCGCGATGGCATATCTTAACTTATATTATAATTATGCAATTTGTTTAATTATTTGTTACGAAATGAAATGAAATTATGCATACACATTGTCAGGGGAACAGAAAAGGACACCTTTGATCCCGCAAAAAATCTGTTACTAATTTATTCTAACCTTCATTTACGCGAGCGAAGAAGCAAAATCTAGTATAAGTATTAATAGGACCAACAAGGCACTCAAAAGATTATTTTCGATTAATAATTACCGATCTCAAAATGTCCGATTGATTACTAACCTCAGGTAGCATAATAATCCTGGAATTCAATTAAATCGCGTCAATGGTGCAGTTGATCGTGTGTATAACCAATTTAGTTCTCGATTGAGCTGATTGTCGGTCGCAGGACATGTTGCTGAGTTGGCTATCAATTGATTAGTTACATTGGAACTTCACGACATGTTGCACTTTACCTACGTATGGCGGTTTAGTTACGTGAGCATATGTAGGTAAGACGACCAGAAAACTGAGAACATGTTTTGATTTGTCATGTTTGATGTCCGTTTTCTTGTGTTTAAGTATTGTAGATTGAAAGAGAATTTAAAAAACGGCTAGGGGTGATGTCGCTTTGTGTGGGCGTTTTTAAAACATGGCTGAAGCACAGCAGATTGATAGAAAATGTATTATTTATGGTTACTATTGACGGTGATGGCGTATTAAAGGTTAAGTTTTACATTGTTGCTTTTGAAGAATCTTTTACACAACAAGTATATTAGTACCTGCGTGACAAAAGAGTATATAAGTACATTAGGTCATAAAAAAAGTTACATGTTTATAAACTCATACACAGTCACAAGAAAACTTACATACAAAAAAAACATAATATGTTTATCTAATAATAATATTTAATTTCTATTTTTCGGCCGCAAGACACTTAAAAGAATGCCACAAAGAAATATTGGAAGGTGACAGTAGGTAAATATTATTATATCCTACCTACATGGTCAACTTAACCATAGACATTTCTTACCAGCCAGCCCTAGAATAACTCAGATAAAAAAAACAAAAGAAACATTATTTACCGTTATTCCATTTTCAAACGAAACAAACGCCTTCAAACAAGAATGTATTAAAAAGATACCTTTCTAAACAAACATGTCACAAGTTTATACACGATAAACCCGCCTTTGGCCATCCTTAGGACCTTAGGAAACATAGCTAAGAATAAAGATAAGATAGTCCAACTGTACGGGATTAAATGTGACCACACACATTGCATATCAAATAGTTTATAGAGGTCCCGGGACCTCTGACAACGCTCTTTCGTTTGATTTATTGTGAAGGCAGAAAGGAATTTCCTTAGATATTTTCTCCGATCCTAGAAAGAAATGGGCTAGGTATTCAGAAATCTCGATAGTAGTGATCTAGGTTTGTAGGGGTGTTTGCATTCGTTTATTTGGCTTAGTAGACGACGCTTTTGTTTTTCTAACGTTTAAATAAAACGTAGCGTCGTCTAGGCCGATACTTTCATGTAAGCTGTAGGTTTTTTACGAAACTTGAATAAAGAATATTATTCTACTAAAAGAAATGAACGACATTTCCTTAAAATTTGGATTGAATAAAATAAATTTGGATCGTTGTCACGTAAGGACATACAGACTTTATCTATTGTAATATTAATTTGGATTTGTCAGTTCCATATCCCCTACTGCTACCATTTCTTAACAGAAAAATCCTACAGCCAATTTAGCCAACCGGATAATTAAAACTGAACTCCCAAACATAAGCGTTAATTTGCCAGACAACTAGCCCCTATATACCTGAAAGGGTTGGCAGAGATGTATTACACCCAAATATCGTAAGCTATAGTTTTAAATCCATATGACTCACATCACAGGTCGCAAGCCTACCAAGAAAAGTTGCACACACATATTGAAAAAAACCCACTAACTCTTTCCCCGACAGTAATCGAACCCAAGGCCTCTAACATAGCATCCGCACTCACAACTGCAGCAGCCCTACATCATTCTAAACACGTATCATTCTAAAAACTAATAGCTATTTATTCATATAGTGATAATAAAACATTATGATTATATTTTATCGATACGCATTGTCGACCATACTGTCAGCTGAACCTATCGCAATATGGCCGCTAAGTAGGTAGTGTTCTAAGAAACGTATCGTAATATCGGCGTGTATAGAAACGATAATATATAAAGTAAGTGTCGAGTTATATGGGTAAGCAGAACTCTTTATTACTAGTATACTTTGTAATTTTCCAATGAGCGAACGCCTTATGGTGAGCAGTTGGCGTAGTATGTAGCACTAATTTTATTTACGTACAACAAAATTTAAACCCTACAATATTTTTACGAACAAATGTTATCTATTTATATTAATTTTACATCATATTTAAACTTGAACTTGAAAGTTTTATATTTGGGAATTGAACCAGGATCCTAACAATTGGTTTACTTTAGCTATGGGTTATTCCACACTCCGCGATGTTATAACATGGATTGTGAATACACACATCCAAAATAAATTTTATTAACAATATCATTATTAGATGCGGGCATCATAACCAAAACCTCACGATCAATATTTGCAAATGTTTCATTGGTGTCTGTACTAACAAAAGTAAACATACATAATGATCAATTTAGTTTAAATTAAATAACATCCTACCGAACCATCACACAACACCATCACTAAGATCTTTTATAAATGTTTTATTACACACCAGTTCTATGACTTTCTCCCACTTTTTCTCCACTACATTTTCCCCAGTTCCACGTGAAACTCGCTCGTTCCATAATCTCCCAATTTACTGCGCAAACATGCTTGTTTACCCACCACTCAGCGCTCTACCTGACCCGGGAATCTCCCCTAATTCCCCTTTATTTTTACTACAATAACTTCATGAGAACACCTATTTCAGTTTACGGAGTGCTCGGAAAATGTGGATAATCGAGACGGCTATTCGATACATTAGTTTTCTATCCAAATATGTAGATAATATAAATAAACGATTGATCGTTATACTGATAGAAATTAACGGCGTTTGTAAATCTATCTGACCTTTTATAAAACTATCTGATGTTATAACTTAAAAACAACATAAAGGCTTTTATCACACTGGGCTTACGCGACAATTATAAGCCGTGTCACTTTACCTACTAAGCTATTCATGTTTCTAAGTCAAGGATTGAAATTGTGGTTTGATGTTAGCTTCTAAGGCAATGCTAAGCGTTATCAATCGAATATTTTATAGAAATATTTGATGGTATTCTAGATTCAAGTTGATAAAAGAATGTGAATTGGAACGATGATGTGTTGAAAATGGTAAATGAGACCAGAAGATTAGAGACGCAGTTGATTTGTTACGCTAAACAGAAACGGTATATTTTAAATGTCTTGAGCAATAGCGGCCCGTTGGCAGCCACACACAATTGTTTTTCAATTTTGACTGGCATTTCACCAATATACCAGTTAGGAACCATCTCGAAGGAAAAAAGAGATACAAAAAGAATATATTGGCAAACTATGCCTAAGGTAGGCATAGTTTGCCAATATATTATTTTGCTTGCTTCGTGGTTATAAGCATTAATGAAAGAGAAATGTAGAATTCTTAAACAATTAGCGAAGATTACTGCAGATGATAAATAAAAACGGTGGTTAAGTCAGTAATAAAATCAAATTCCTTACATATGTTATTCGTATCAAAATGTAAATTTCATATGTAACATTCTATTATTCGAGAATTATGTTCTATTCTACAAAATTAATTTCGTTACATAAATTAATGGACTGATCAAACAAATTAGTATGTTAATACATAAAATTCATGCTGATATGGGTAATTTAAATTAGTATCCTGTTCTAAACATAGATATGGCTGTCTGAAATTCCAAGTCAGATAAGTCTTTCTAAATAATTCATACACAGATGGACCTGAACCGATCCGAACAGATAGAAAAAAAACAACTGAATATCTCGTAACTCTGGCCATGCTAAAATCGATAGGACCTTCGAAGCATCTTTCGTGTCGATGTACATAGCGATTTAAACGTAATTATGAAGGTATTACAAAATTTTCATAATTATTATTCATCGCCCTCACTTAGAAGGCACTCGAAATATGAAGAATTTATTACGGAATTTCAGGAGGAAGCCTTAACCCAATTTTGAGGAATGAGTCCTTGGTGGGATAGCCAAACGTCCGGATTTGGAAGGACGTGACCGGATTTCGGCTCATCTCAGAACTAACCGTTAGAAATAGAGTAACTACTTACTTGAACCGATTTCATAGATATACGTCTAGTCAAATAGAGTTTCTTACATATTACACATGCGGCAATTAAGAAGGCATACATGCATCAAATAAATGCTCGCTGTACACTTCTCATGTCTTTCATCTTACTGCTTTTTGACAAGTTAGCTGGTTAAACGTTATTCGAGACACACAATTAGTGCGCAACTTAATACCGTAGATTAAGATTTATCTCTAGAATAAATAAGTACATATGCTATTTTCATCTGGTACTGGTTCAAAAGACAAGACAAAAATGAAAGGCTAAAGAAATTTAGAAAATCAGTGAACCTTTTATATGGTAACCCTAGTCCGCGAGGGCACTGTTTTGACCTGAGAGATACGCAATAAGTAAATGAACTTTGAAATTGGACTATTATTAGGTTGGTATTTATTATAATAATAATTTGAAATGTCTTACCCTTTCAGCCTTGCATCCGAGTTTGATATTGTTGTGATTCATTTATTATTGTCATTTGTTATACTAAAGGAAAACTATGCATAATTTAAGTTCAACTTGATTACCAACCGAGAACTGGTACCATCACAGGTCCTTGAGAAACGCCTCAAGGATATTTGAATGTTTATGTATCTTGCTCTAGTAGTGAAGCATTATTCTTTACAATAATACGAAAATGACACATAATTAATTATTTTATTAAATAAATGGCACGTTCTTATGGTCCCTCGTTGAAATAAACCGCTTAGTAATTGAGTCTAATTGATAAAATACATATAACAGTTTCATGAACGAATGACAACACAAAACAATGACTTGAAAAACTAAAATATCGGTCACGGCCGATTCGGTTTTACGGTTTCCACGATTTACTCGTGAACGCTTACAAACGTGATAAAATTGTCTGTTTGTTTGTGTACAGGTGTATAAGATCATGAGGTTAGATTCAACGAATTTCGTAAATGTGTTTAGATTAGCGTTGTAAGCGAGTAGTTTTTGTTAGTTTATCTTAGCGTATTTTGTGTGGCCGTAGTAGTGATGAAAATTTATTTTGTTTACAGTTTGCATCGTATTAACCTAACACGTAATACACGTGATAGTAAAATCATCTTTTACAAGCGTTGTCTTGCTTTTGAATTGTGTATTCCTTTGAAGATTATATTAGCTATAAAATAGTTAATATCACCAACAAAGATTAGTTCTTGTGTAAACAATACTGTCAATAGTAGAATTGCTTTAACTAAGCAATCTTCTTCTCTACAATCTAATCTAACGAACAATAAAATCATTTGTTAATATTAACTCGAAATAGGATATCTCGAGTATACCTTTTCTACAATCAATGTATCTTATAGTAAAATAAATATTAATACACCTTAAATTTTAAATTACATTGATGATATTAATGTTTTAGGTAGCAGAGAGACACTCTCGTTCTTTTTCCCCTATTGTGATCTATAACAGAATAGCAACTATTGTATCATAAAAGAACACAGGTACTCCCTTTACGTTACTTGTGCTTACCCTTAATATAAGACACGTTTTATTGCCACTCGTGGGAATAGGTCCACTTTGATCTAAGCAGAAACCGCTCTCCCAACATAATCCAGCTTAATTTACTAGCAATAAAATGTGATTAACGATCTTGCTAAAATTAAGGTGCCAGCTATATTCCAACCCACAGTTGACCAGTATATACGAGTAGGAATTTGACCTTAAGCTCTCATCTGAAGTCTATATTTCATAGTAATTAATCGATATAATTGATTAATCAATCAATCAATCAGAGTGAAGGAACAAGATACAATATGTATTACAAAATATATTCAATACGTGTATCATTAAACTTTTAAATGAGTAATCTGACACGAAAGCAATCAATCTAATAAAACAATTCTTAGCCTAAAGATATTTAAACAAATACTAATCGAATAAATTCCAAATTTAACTACCTAATTTGTTTAAACACTTGTCAGTATCAATAAATTTTGTTTAAATAGATTATTGCGTTTGTTTTTCATTTAAACAAATGTAATATCAGCATGCCACTGAGTTAAAGCTACAGATATACAAGATCTTGAAACACCTAAATGTTCCTGCATTATAGAATGTATTTTAACTAAACACACAAACATTATCTCGTGCAGTTTGTTATTTTCAACAGGCCACTGTCGTTCGCTAAAAGCCCCAGATGAATTACGACATATTTCGACGTTAATATCAGATAGAAATTTTAAGGAATTTCACGTCCCGACGACGTCCCAACTCCCGACGCGCTTTCTGACTAGTGATTATAAAATTTGGCATTTTTAAGATATATAGCGTCTATTTTGTGCTTAAAAATTGAGAGATATATCTTGAAAGCATACTTTGAAAATTTGGCATTCTTACTTAATTTGAAACGTGAGTAAATGAACTATCTACTAAAGTTATGTGGCAACATTTATGTTCGTTATTTTTCTTCAATCACAAACTTAAGAGCAAATAAACACTCCTGTCATCAAGAATAGGGGACAACGCGAAGATAATCCATAAATAAATATGAAAAGGGAAAAATGAAAAGATAGGAAAAACATACCACTAAGTACCTAAGCCCTGTAGATAGAGATCATACGCCTATCGAAGGGTGAGAGCGAGACAGAGGTATTACCACTTTAGCAAATTACTTTGTCCCTACAGAATACCCAGCTTTGTTCAGAATTCGATTTTATCAAACAATATCCTCACCTATACATAATCTATCTTTGTACTGAGGCAATATAGTCGATACCTCTTTACATTTATTGAGTTGAAGCAAAAAAAATATTAGCAGCAACGGTTCCCAAACTTTAGAAATTGTCACTCAAAATTTGGTGAGAATATTACAATAAACATTCCGGCCCAAAAGTTGCGGCGGTGAATTGAGCAATACAAGTGTCTGAAAAATTTCAGAGGCCAAAAACGGGTGTACAGGATGCCAAATAAAAAGCATCCGGAACGACACTACAAGCCATAATTTTTGCCTTAAAACAAGAGCCACGTTGGCAGCGGTTCTCAACATGAAGGGGTGGCGGGGAAAGATGGAAGGGCGAAGAGGGCCGTAAGCGATTTGTAAGAACCGATGAAAGCTCTCCAGATATTGGACGACAGGGCTGTCAACGCGACTAATGGATATAACAGTGTTTTATTTTTAGTTTCAATGTGGACGTAATTAAACTCAACATTTCCGGAGTTATGAGGCTCTTAAAAAGTTCCTCTAACGAAAGTTTGATTGGCTTTTTATGAAAGCGTTTTAAGGTGGGCACTCAAACCAGTCAAGAGACGAAGACTTGACATCAGATAAATTGCTTTATTTGCGATTATAAATGTGGTTCTTCAAGCGTACCTGAATCCTGAATCTTTCCGTCGAGATGTGCACACAAGAAAATACGATTGTTAGACAAATACGCTTGTTATTTGTCTTTCTGCCTTGCTCTATCACGTGCAAACCTTATGCTGTTATTGACCTATGAAGTACTGGCTGTCACGTCACAACGGAATAATCTTTAAAATTGCTGCGTAGCTTTAAGGGCTTTAAAGACAAAAGATTTTGACGATGTCATCGAACCAAAATTTGACCGTAATATTTTTACACCCATCGGCTTAGTGGTTGAGTGAAGTGGATTAGGCGATTTTTTCGCTGCTACGGTGCGTGTGCAAACCAGTTTGTTTTGGATCAGAATGGATAATTGATTCTATCTGTGTTGATTGTAACTTGATCCTGTTTGATGGGACACCCGTTTGTACAAGTTAATCTAAACATCGGATTATTTCAGCATTTGTAAGGTGAGTGGGCTTTGAGGGTGCCATGACAAGATAGTGTGGGGATCTGTACGTTAGGCTGGTAATAAACGTCAGATATGTTCCTAAAATAAAGTTTCTGCTGGTGATAATATAAAGGCCCGATTTTCTTTCCTCCTTGCCAAAAAGTGTTTAATAGGATGACTAACAAGCGATGTATCATTTCTCTAAAATAAAATCATCACTGCGATCCATTTTATTTCTGGCAAATACGTAACGTAAGGAAATAATGGCGACTTAATTCTGAATGACATGTCTTTTGAATCACATGATTGATGCACTACTCGGTGCAGGTCAATGGAATCTAATTTAATCCAACACTCAAATAGATTATCAGTTTTAGCCAAAATTCGCATTGCCAATTTGACTGTCAATCTTAATTTGTATTATTAAAACCAGACTTTGTATCTTTTGATTATGATAATTTCAGCACAGTCGTACTACAGATTTGTGGTGCAAAGATACCCAAACATTTTATTTCTAACAGCAGTTATTTTTCAGGAATTCCATTTTCTATCAAAGGTTGGTATTACAAATACAGTTAAATGTAGTATTACTAACATTAATGAACAGCTTACTTAATTAGCTGTATATCCGAATAGATTCTCAACCTGTCATGGCACGAACGGATTATTTAGGTCAAGGCAACGTTTCAACTAATCAATCTTTCGTACCTCACTGGATATTAATTTAGTCTGTGGTTTTGAACGAATGAGTGAGTGAATGAACGTGTAGGAGGTGAATTATGTTATGGTTGTATAATTTTGCATTTCTCTGTTGGGTTTGCGCTAAAAATAGAATCGTTTAACTGCCGCAGGTATTTTGTGAGGCAAAAGGTTATTTGAGCCTTCGTATCTTTTCTGTCTTCTGTCAGGCTTATTTAAGTCGTCAGAAATACTACAAACCTAGTTGACACAATGTAATACTAGCACAATCTAAATTTTCAAAGTAATTTATAGCATAGAACGTCCTTCCAAAATATGAAAATAGGTCAAAAAAGAACTAAAAAGAAGATATGTGATAGATAGAAAGATACTGTTATCTCGAACATCACAAACAACACCTGTACCTTTATAATAACTGTCGAATGTAACAAAAACACTATTGTATTACGAAATCGGCTTAAACTAAAAAGTTTATAGCCGGCCAGCCCTCGCACAAGAGGGCTCGCCCTCTGCGGTTGCAGAATTCACTCTTCAAAGTTCATTCACCTCCACTCATTAGGCGCTAATACCACATGACGTCACACAACGAACTTACAACATGCTGTATAAAAAAATAAAGTTTGCTAATGAAGTGTCTTATTTAGTTGGGTTTAAGCACGTATACAATAATACCCAATTTTGTAGAAAAGACCAATTGTGCATGGCTTTATCGGAACCCTTACTCGAATAGAATCGTCTATGTGTGTGTATCGGTGTGATGTATCATGACATTGTCACGATTTTCTGAAAAGGTTTTCTGTAAAGATTCCTCGAAGAAAAATAAAAGCGTGCTACATTCGGTTTAAACGTATGATGAGAGTGAAAATTCCTGTAGGTTTTCATACGGCACTGTAAACCGTTTCAATAAACCGTTGGTTTTAAGATTTGAGCAGTATTACCCCATTGAATAATATGAACATAAGCATAGCAGATATCGGCCCGTTACTATCCTGATATATCTTAGTTTAATTCCTTTTTATGCAAGCAGGCGTATTTATACTAATGCAAGTTAGAGGGTCTGTAACTTGCATTAGTATAAATACGCCTGCTTCAGGCTAAAAAAAACACTGAAGCACATTTAATTAGTAATGTGACCACGTGACGAAATGACGTCATACATAATTATGGTGAGTAAGAATAATTGAAATGAACATTGTGGGATTCTCACCCGAAATTACTGAAACAGACAGGGTTATAAAAAGATTTTCACAAATTCTAATCACACTTACATAATTTAGTGATATAACATTAAATATAAATCCAACATCAAGGCGGAATCATGATATCATCGCAATTTTCGTTTACATAATCCGCAATAAAAAAAGCATAAAAACGAACTTACAACAAAGCATCTTCGTTCAAGTCATATGTTATTACATTCAAGCATTTAATAACGCTGCTGACGGCCATAAATTAATGCTACATATTCAACATTAAATACCAAACAGTTTTAAAATCACTAAATCATAAATTATGTTAGCAGTCAAACGGTTAAACTTAAACATAATATTATCTATTAAAAACAAAATCTGTTACGACATAAACGTTTAAAAAAAGAACAAAATCGGTTACGACACAAACAAAATCATTCAAATGTTTAGGTTCCATTTATAAAAATTCGAAGCTGTCATTCGAAAAATGAACTTCATATCCTAGTCGGGTATTAATTACAAAGCTTAGCGTACATGCGCGGGCCAACAACTGTAAAACTATTAACGGGTTTGTCCGAATAGTTCGAAATAGTTTCCTTGGCGTTCCGCCAGGCGCTCGTAGTGATAGATCGAGTCGCCTTGCATTTGACATGGTTGTAAACAAAAATAATAAATAAGAACATACACCAACATGTTTTGATATATGTGGATTTCGTTTTGGTTTATAGCGTTCACCAGTTTTATTGGTTTCACGTAAGATTAGAAGTGACTGTTTTATGGGTGACGGGGTCGACGTTTATGTTGATTGCCAATTTCTGGGCTGATTTTTTAGTATGTAATCTCGGGAGATTGACAGAATAATTATTTAATTTAGGTAGTCTTTATATCGTCTAAAACGGTGAAAATCTGTTCTCTTTAAAACTAAAAGTATACGTCTTAGTTTAACTTTTTTAAACTTAACCGAAATGCCAAACAAAAAACTAAATATCAAAAGTTCTAAAACTAATTTCTTTGCCAAAAGATTTACTTTGTAAATTAAAACGCTCATCAAGTATTATAAACGCAAGAAACTCAACGTACATAAACGTCCACAAAGTTCTGAATTTACAACTTTAGTTCAGACAAGTACTTATAAAGACTCAGTACGTACTCAGCTTTATTTGGCAGACTATTTAGTAATCACTCGCGCTACGCAAATGGTTTCTGGCAGATTGTTGGCTGACCGACCCTGAGCTATGTGTCGGTTGCTATCAGTAAGTTGTTATTAAATTTTAAGAAAAATAGTTTCAAGACATGATTATCCTTCTAATCTGTCAAGTCGTAAAATACCAGACCAGAGAAGGATCTAGAAATGTAACCGGTAGTCGCCATAAGACTTGCCGCCTACCGAAACCGTAGCGGACAAAATATGAATTGAATTCACCTTTGCCTTAGTTTAGGACTTCCTGATTGCGCATTAATTTCGCTTTACACTGCAGCGCAGTATACGCTTACATAAAGTAGCATAATTATTTGCCTAGTACGAAAATAGCCTTAGACATATTCTTTGCAAGAAGTCCTAAGGGAAAAACTTGTTTAATGAATGCTAGTTAAGCGGGTCAGTAGTGAGTAAGGCCTTAGTGATAATTATATAGGGTCCAAGGGTAGGAACGTTTAACGTAAATAACTAGGGTCATATTTAGTGTGTGCTTGGGTTTAGTTCTAAATTGTCTCGTGTCTATTCCACGTTTTCAGGGTGAATAGACAATTGTCTGTTCTAAAATAATGTTAAGTTTGGTTGCGTATGTTTTATTGTTTATGAAATTTATTATAAGAGGTCGGATTAGGTCGGTTTAATATCTACCGTTGGCGCCAGGAAGCGCTAGCTCGGGTCGAAGGACTAAGTCTTCCCGCTTTAGAGGAGGCACGGTCCGAACTCCGCCAGATCCTGGTGGAAGAATGGAGAAATCGACTTGTGTACCCTAGTATCGGGCACGCCACGATCGTGGCGGTAAGGCCCGTTTTTGAGGAGTGGCTGGAGAGGCGGCATGGCGCCCTCACCTTCCGGCTAACACAGGTAATGACTGGCCACGGTTCCTTTGGCCAGTTCCTGTGTCGCATAGGCCGGTAGGAGACGCCTGGATGTCATCACTGCGGCTACTGCTGCGATGTTGTTGTGGACACGGCGCTGCACACTTTGGCGGAATGCCCCGCCTGGGCATCGCAGCGCCGTGAGTTGATCGCGGTAGTCGGACTGGTTGCCCTCTCGCTCCCGGCCATGGTTCAGTCTATGGTCCGAAGTAAGAGATCGTGGAACGCCGTCGCATCCTTCTGTGAGGAAGTGATTTCCAACAAGGAGGCGGCGGAGCGGGAGAGCGAGCGCTTAAACCCTCTCCCCAACCACAGAACCGAGCGCCGGTGGGCGCGAGATGACCTCCAGCCACCGTGAGGTTTGACCGGGGGGTGGTGGGCCTGCTCGCCACCCGATCAGCACCAGGTCCGAGAGGCGGCGTGCGTGATCCCACGTGCGCCTCTGTGTCGTGTCTTCTGCGCCGAGTGTTGTGGGTTCGATACCCACACGGTACAATAAATATTATGGTCCACAAATGGTTGTTCTGAATGTGGCTGTTCCTTGTGTTTGTTGTTAAGATGCCTGCGACATAAGTTTTATTCCGAATGTGTTTTCTACTATCTCAGATATTAGATATAAATGCATAAATACTTCACAGTGCAAAGGGTCATTACTTACAAAAGGCAGTACTACACAACCTACACCATTATTGAAAACAATTACGTATTAAATATTAAAAGCAGTGTTACTTACAATTTTACTGTTTATCCCATTAACCTATTAGCTATTAAACCAACAACGCTTTAAAACACAAACGAAAATAAAGGGCTACCTTCATCGGATGCCCAAGTGAAGGGTTAGCATTTAAATTTTTAATAATTTGATGTTCTGCCATGAACACCTACCGATTTTCACCCACTGCGGCTGCAATATACTGTGATTAAATACAATTTGGGGGCTCACGAGTGCCCTCTAGCACTTCCGGGAAGCCTAGCGACTTCCGCCGCCCGACTTCCGGTAGGATACCGCGCGTTTTCGTACTTTTTTCCAAGTACCCTCGTTTTTTGTCATGAAATAAAGCTCTCTTTTTTCAGCCAAAAGCGAATGTTGTAAAAAATGTACATTACGTAGGTATTTTATGACGTCGTCTTATTTATGTAAAGGAACAAGTATTATAAATAGACGTTGAGTTTTGTAAACAAGTCGGGGTCTTTAATTTATATCTGGTTTCTTTGTGTATTTTAAACTTGTGGGTCCAAAAGGTCTCTGTTATCGTGGGGTATTTTTACACTGTTGTGTTTCTAGGACCTCTAGGTTGTTTAACATTTGAATACGATAGATAGTTCGGTCCTTGTACCCGGTGGGTCACCTTAACGTTAACATTATGTACTAACTAGTAACCCGCCCCGGCTTCGCACGGAATGAGACCTATAGAGTATTTTATGTAACCTCAATAGTTTTCGCTGCGCACGCAAAATAATGACTTTTAATAGTATCTTTTTGATACCTTGGGTTATATCGTTGTAATTTAGGTAGGTACCTACCTCAAATTATTTTAAAAGTAAAATATAGCACATGTTTCTCGGCGATAACATAGCTTCCTAATAGTGAAAGAATTTTTAAAATCGGGTAAGTAGTCTTTGAGTTACATCCTCATAAACAAACAAACAAAAAAAGACTTCCCTCTTTATAATATTAGTATAGATAAAGATTGATGTTATATTTATAAAAAAGAAACAATAATTGAGAGGTTGATCTGTATTTTGATTGCCGTAGTCTCCAACTGATCATCTTTTTATATTTTTACGTTAATAAAATATTTATGACAAATTATAAAACAAAGTCCCTCGACACGTCTGTGTCTTTGCGATAAACTCAAAAACTATATAACGGATTTTATGCGGTTTTCACCAATAGACAGAGTGATTCATTAGGAAGGTGTATGTGTATAATTTGTTGCGCGTCGCTAATACTAATAAAGAATGAAGTTATAATTAAAAAAAAGAAAATATTGAGACATTAATATGTATTTTAATTGCCATATTCTCCAACTGATCATCTTTTTACATGTTTACGTTCACTAACTATTTATTACAAATATTTTACAAGCCTGCCCTGGGGTTTATGAAATATTTGTAATAAATAGTATATGGATATCTGGCTCTCTTATACCTTTTACACACGGTAGATAAAAATAAGTACAGCCAATATATCCCGTGTACGCAAACCGTTAGACAAATATGTATGTTAGTTGCCATTTTAATGTCTGTCGTATGGAATACCATGCGAGTCGTAAAAGTCAACTGAGAGATAGGGTTATTGCTACCCGGTTATAGATGAGTGAAAACCTGTACTCTCACTTATGAGGACTACATTGTTAGGTGTCTGTCATCTAATATTATACGCAAGTTTAGAGAGGCAATAAAACTGATATATGATAGCCTGCGATCGTCATGCTAGGCTGATAATCAAACATGTTCACTATGATGCTAGAATGAAAAGGAATATCCACGGTATAGTATCAATATCTTATAACAAAACCGTGATGTTACAGGACGCGATAAGAAAGGTTTTTAATAATTGAAATAAAAAGTTACTTGTATTCAAAAAGTTGTAGGAAACGCTTGTAATGGTGATAAGGATATCAATCAAATATTTCAGATTAGGGTAGTAAATGTAGAATATATAATAAATTGAAGAAGGAAACTGAAATTTAACTACATACTATCTACATATATATGGCTTTTATCGCGGTTTACTAAAATTACATATTTATATTATGATTCTGAAACTATTGATATTTACACTTTTCCCAATACACGGTGATGTACTTTTTAATCTTAATGTCAATAAAACGCAATTAGAACCGCGTAAAGTAGTTTAATTGCAATGTGTAAATAATAATATTATAAGCAGGTCACATAATAACGCCCAAGTACGTCAAAGTTTACTGAAATTACAAGCACGCACACAAAATACAATATTACTAAACTATTAGATTTCCTTGCTATGTTTTTCTTTAATATGCAAATAATTTCAACAAATCAGTAGCCCGTTCGTATTAATTATTATTAATTATCCAACCCCAAAATGTTTATTAACCCGCAAATGCTAAAGTACTTACATCAGAAAGACATTACACACACTGTTTAAGTATCCATCCACTTAGGATAAACAAAAGCTATCGAAAACAACTGTCACGAACCCTGTTACTTAAACATGCTGATAGATTAACTAACGAAAATTTAAAAAAAAATCTTACACCCCAACAATTTTGTTCAGTTGTTCCTTGTCTGTCAGTATGCAAACAACACAGCTATTACAACCTTAACAAAACAGCTTCTAAAATAACCAATGCGTCTTATTACAATACCGCAAGGCTCAAATTTGAAGGTTATCATATCAAACGGAAGGTAAAACAAACTTCGTCGAACAACACAATTCAATTTGACAAGAAGGAACAAACAATTTGGAACTTTATGCAAACGTCGTAAACGTCAATTTTGATCGTTAATATTGAAGATGGCGACCACATGGTAGTCTAGTTAACAAAATATATGAAGAGAATTGTTTATCACATCCTGCTGATGGACATTAAGAGGTTTTGTCTCAAAACGGGATGTTGCTATAACAAGTCAAGTTTAGGACTACAAGCGCTACTGAGAGATAGTTCTTAAAATGTTTGTCGTTTGAAGATATTTTTGGCGAGATCAATGCTGTACAGGAAGCAAGATTACATGCGCAAGTTCGTACAAGTTACTTACTTACGCAAGTGCTATCTGTAGTTTACACAACGCATACAACCCGCCAAGTTTCTTGCCATGTCTATGCTACCTGCGTCGTGCACAATAGCCATTAATATAAATGTACAAAAGATGACGAACAGCCGTGATCTGGCAGTGAAATCCAAGAATGACATCACACAGCAAGAATCTGTCCGACGGATTAAGCAAAAGTATATTACACCCAATTTGCTGTGCTAATTATATGTATTTTCCATAAAATAAAGAGGCCATTGCCGTATACTTATCGAATTTCCAGCCGCCTCTTGACAGAATAATTCAATTAAATGTTTTAACCGAGTTTGCAATCGAAACCGACAATCGGCAGATGCACATATACCCACAATTACGTCAACTTACAAACCTGTTTATGGGTTACGAATGTTTAGTTAAAATCACCCGGCAACCAAAGGCTGTTCAAGACCATTATCTCCAGAATTTAAGAGTAAATGTTGCCTACCTAAGTGCAAAACACAACATCAGATTTAAACCGTTTAATTGGACCTACAAGTGTCGAAACACCTACTTAAGCACTCGTGATTTATTTACAACCTTTGTCCGATTCGTGGCTACTAAATATGCAGTAATTTCTGCATATTGCTCTTGCTAATTGGACCCAGAATACGGCCTGCGCTACACTATAGTGCTCGTTACATACAGGTCAAATATTTAACCTTTGCGCGATGAAAGCATTGTGAGCCGTGTCTGAGATTTCCGTAACGTTTGAATGTGTGAACTTTGCTAATGCATTATTTGAGGCGGCTTTAATCCTCTCGTAAAGAAAACTTATCGGTGACAGCGAATGGTATAATTAGCTTATATTTTGAGCAGGATTATTGTATGTAGGTTGTTAGTCTTACGGTCTTTCTGACCCAATGGCGTAGGATTGTCTCTTAGCGTCATAATCCACTTATAAAGAAAATAGAACTAGACTTTCATGCTTATGTTTGAAGTAGATGTCTTATACCCAAAACGGTGACGGCTCCCTTTTTATAACTTGCTATTACCAGACTGACAACACCGCCTACATTAGTGCTACTAGCGAAATTAAGCTTCAAACTATTGCGTTATCTACATCGTCAGCATAAACTAATTAAGTACTTCTAGGCAAGCATGCGAGCACTATAGTTTGGACCAACCTAAAACCTAAATAAAACTCGAATGTTTTCTTAATCAAGATATCAAACTCCACATAAATTCCGCCGATTTTATTATTCCACTAAACATTTTGGGTCCCAAATTAGCGAGCTCGCACAAAATTGTTTTTTCCTGTTACCCAAAAAAAGTTTAAGCAAATATTCTTAATTAGAATTGGCGTGAGACAATTTGATAATAAAGATTTTGCGATGGCATGGCTTAGTAAACGTTCTTGGTTGAAATCTCTAAAATGGGAATGGAGACTTTGTTAAAAGATTTTTTAATGAGAAGTATCTTAATTTGTTTATACAAAGAATTATTTATATTAAAGACAGTATTTATAACTTAAAGAGCTGTTAAAATTTCACATTATACATTGTGGACTTCAGAATCTTCAGATTGAAGTAGTCACCTTTAAAAACCAGTATTAATATTCGTAATTAAGACATGAAAAGAGTAACTTCTGTCATCTCCCATTTTAAATACACCAATCTTGACATCTAAGTTGTTTAAGATCTCTTCTGAAATCTGAAATCTAAAATATGATTTAAATTATATTGGGTTCGTCGTTTACCCGTATTCATTTTACCTCTCGTTTTATTGTCAGATCAAAATAAATGATTTATGATTACTTGTACAAAGTAACCTGCAACTACAATCGTAGCCTTATTTGGCAACAAAACAACAATATTTATCGTAAATCATAGATTGTGCAACTCAAGACGCAAGCGTATTTATCCTTACATACGTCTAATATATTACAAACACAATATTATGGCAGCCGGATTAATACCGCAAGTACACAAACAGACGCTCACTTGTCACGGAATCCTCTTACTAAACCCACTTCTATTGAAACCCTACATAAGATTAATATTCTCAAATATACATCTAATTATAATGCATTTCAACCGCTAAGCAGTTTCGTGAACTGGGCTTCTAGTTAGACAGAATGCTTATGTAAATTGGCAACACTAGCAAAATGCTAGTCTCTTGTAGAGACATCGACGTGGATAGGGTTGCCAAACGTCAAATTGGAATGTCCGGACAATATTTAAGTAATATCTAATTCTAAAACATATACCTATACTACATGTCTTTTTGACTATTTTATGTAAATTATTCCTAAAATATGAATGTAGATACACACTAAAGTCCAGGCTCATTTTTTTAAACAGTATTTAATTTATTATTGCTATAGGATATACAGAACAGTTTAGTGAATAGCAGGGAGCCGTTCTAATGTAAGAGCTATTTAGTTTGCCATGTCAACAATTCTATAGATTTCTGCTATCTACATTGACCTGGGCTCTTACCACAACCATTATCAGAGTACGCGAGAGAATGGAACAGCGCATTACACAGTGTATAGTCTTGTGATGGTAGAAAGCCCCTGGTTATTTAAATCGCCAAATTAGATAAACGCAACGAAAACAGTCTTACTCACACATAAGCGAGAACGTACAGCGATTTAAGATCTAGTCGACCGAAAGTCACATACTCCATTAACACAACTTGATCAGAAATCGGTTTACGCACGGGCTCATGTGTGAAACGCATAATTGCATTCGAATGGTATCCGAATATAATTGTGTACTATCGTATCTACTTTGTATGGTCAGTGAACAACCGCACTTATGTATAGTGTTGTAATACATTCAAATATTTAAAACGACATATCCCGCACTAGAGAAATTCCTATACTACGGGTGACATAACAAACATAAACAATAAAAAAAATATGTTTGTTATCATTTTCTTACATGCTATTTGATAATCACTTCTACCTCTTTTAAATCAATTTGCCTGTGTTAGAAGACCCCGCTCTTAACATTACAATATTAATTTAAGTACTACAATAAGTGGATGTGTAAATTTAAACAACTAGCAGACACAAAGAACACCGAGATGGTCTCGAAATAACTATTTACTATGGGTAACTTGCTCCGTAGTGGGAATCAAAAAAGACTCGGCGCTGTGGCAATGGCGTATAAAATGCATAAGTTTGCGTCACGTTTTCGCGCGTTTCGGGCGAACATCTGTACTATTTCTAAGTAGCTGGAACTCAATCGATTAACAACATTCTATATTCGAATTAGATAATATTATAAATACGAATAATCGAATAGCTTTATTAATATTTATAATACTGTCTCGGTACAATTGGCGGTTTGGTATCCCTACATGCAAAGATTAGGGCTGCAACTGAAGGATTTAAGTTCTAAGATGAGGTGTATTAAGCTGACAAGGTTGCCGCTTTAACTTGCTCCTAGAATATAAGGAATTATAATTTTGTTTTGTGGTAGACTCGAGCGTTGTTTTGAGATTTTAGTGTTCAAATAACTTGTTAATATTGTTATAAATTAATACTGTTGAGGGGAACCTGGTTGAATGTTGTAACTTGAGGAATAGAAACAGAATTTTAAAGGGAAAAGTAGGACGTAGTTGGAGTAGCTTTGCGAGTTTTATTCGATTTTATTTTTTGTTTCGTCATCGTTTCTGTGCCACAGTGGGATTTATGAACGCAGAACAAAGAGGGCATCCTGATTCAAAACCAGCATCTGTGGATCGCACAATTTTTTATCCTGTATGATGATTGATGACTGAACACATAACTAGGGTCAGCCCAGAAGTATGTATTACTAAACCCTCCTTGATGTCAACATCACTACATCAGAACAATATCTATATTCAAGATTCAGAAGGTTTATATGCCTAGAAGCATAAGATGTCTCGTTTTTTTCTATATTATTATTAAGTGTAAATTAAAAACAAGTAATAAAATCGCTAATAACAGACATCACACAATAATAACGTTCACTTTATAGGCTATTAGACAATGTTAATGCGAAATCCGGAGTAGTTATTATCAAAAATATGTTAAATACTGACTTCGGTGACGTCACAGAGCAATCGACGATAGTATTGGCCACCCACACACTTTGTATACTAATTGACAGAAACTGAGGATATAATCATAGTTGTAGGCGATGAAAACAACCTATAGTTTGTTATTTATTAGTTCATAAGAAATTGCTGTTGAAATAAACTAATATACCGCTGCGGGCGCGGTATGTACTAGACGCAATAGATAAACAAATGACAGTCGTCGACAAATGATTGTGATGCAAAATGGCGCTGTTCGAAATTCAAAAATAAGCGGCAAGCAAAAGAATGTTTTATAAACTTAATAGTCTGTACTACACATTCTTATTGAAAAGGCACGATAATCTATTTACCTAGCAATAGGTACGTCTAAATATGACCAGTGAAGCACATATTTGTTCATGTTCTTGGATACCTCGTGTGTTCTCTTTACTTATTTTTATCCTTCTGAATATCGGCCTTTGTACCATTAAATCTATACTATCCTAATATTATAAAGCTGAAGAGTTTGTTTGTTTGTTTGGTTGAACGCGCTAATCTCAGGAACTATTGGTTCGAATTGAAAAATTATTTTAGTGTTGGGTAGCCTATTTATCGAGGTAGGTTATAGGTTATATAACATCACGCTACGATCCACGGAAGCGGCGTAGTAGTACTGTTCAAAAAATAAATTGATTAACATAATCTACATTGACAAAATCTATAATAACGAATTGGGTGTAAAAACCCAGGATCAACCTCTACGTCTTCATGTGACCTTTTCTTTTTAATCAGCTTTTTGTAATGTCCAACTGCTGGGCAAAAGACTCTCCCATGGATGTATCTTCGAGAACATTATAGGAAACTCCCAGACATGCAGGTTTCCTTTATGTTTTCCTTTACTGTAAAAGCAAATGATAATTAACTATTTAATACGCACATAACTTCGAAAAGGTCAATCGCGGTTTTTTTTTTGACAAAGTAAAATTCTAGGTGTTAATTAATAAAATAGTCTGGGCACCAAACGACATCGATTATTATGAAAGTAACAATTTACATTCGTCTACTTAAAAATATCATTGCGTACGTCGCCGCGTCGTGTCCTTCTACGCTACATATTGTTAATATAAATACATTTAGGTGGTGTAACTTTTGCAATAGAGTCTACTTAACAATTAACATTGAGGGATAATAGCCTCGTTTCCTGAGGGGGCTGGGTTTCTATAACTAAATGAGTGATAGGGGCGAAGGATCGCGCGGACTATTGCACATAGAAAACGATTCTTAAGAAGTCTTTATTTCATATTTACGTCCCATAACATCAGATAAAATTGTGGACTATACGGATGGAATAATGATATAAGTGGACGTTTCGCCACTTGCTACGCGTTCAGTGTGGGTTCGACACAAGCCAAACATTCGTGGAATCCACAAATAGTTCGAGTCTGGATGTTCTTTGTACCTGTTGTTACATTGTTTTAAACTTCTTATAACATCCGAACTACTATTATAAATGCGAATGTCAGTTTGTTTGTTAGGCTTTTGCGCCTTAACTACTAGACCGATCGTCATGAAATTTCGCATACAAGTTTTCCGGCGCACAGAAAAGGACATAGGGTACCTCAAGAAAAAGTACTGTTCTCGATTGATAGAAATTTGTGGAATAAATTTACATTAACATTGTCGGCCTCGGTGGCGTAGTGGTTAGTGTAACCGACTGCCACGCCTAAGGTCGCGGGTTCGATTCCCGCACAAGTCAAACATTTGTGTGCATGAACATGGATGTTTGTCTTGGACTGGGTGTTTCTATGTATAATATGTATGTATTTACAAAAGAAAAAAAAAGGTATATATGTATGTTTATCCATTGTCTAGTACCCATAGTACAAGCTCTGCTTAGTTTGGGCTAGATGGTGTTGTGTGTATGCGGTAGAATATATTAACGCGAGCGCAACCGCAAGCAAAACTTATTATGTATTATAATTACTTGTTACTGGTATCAATCGATATACAACGTGTAACATATTAAACGCACTTCCTGAAAGTACTTTGTTCAGAATCGGCTACTAAATCTATTTCTGACATTTTAAAATAATTAAAACAACGTAAATTATAATCATCCTTTTCTTTGAACAGTCGAAATAAACGAAAATGTATCATAATTCAAGGCAATAAGGTTTTTGATACAATATACCCATACTATCCGCGAACAAGAAGGAGAACACACTTAATGTAGAAAAGACAAAATACATACCTTTTTCTATCAAGGCCATCCCACCTTTCATAAAAGACAGTAAATACATCACAGCCCACAATTGTCTAAACACTCAAGCTTGTTCCTGCGACCACCTAACACCAGCGTCCAATATCAAATACCTCGGTGTTATGATTGATAGTGCTCTTAGCTTTGCTCATCACATAGACCTCCTGTCATCTAGGGTTCGAAAACTAATATTTATCTTTAAAAATCGCCGACATGTAGCTGATAAACCCGTGATCAGAATGGTATACATGGCATTATGTCAATCCATCTTGACATACTGTGTCACTGTTTGGGGCGGCGCATGTAAAACCCACTTATTAAAGGTTGAGAGAGCGCAAAGAGCTGTCCTGAAAGTCAGTCACTTCTTGCCTTTCCTCTTCCCAACAAACGAGCTCTATAAACTCGCTGATGTTCTGACGGTAAGACAACTTTATGTCCTAAACACTGTCCTGAAACAACACTCCTTACTTGACTACGATCCTTTATGCAATAAAGATAAGCGCCTCAAACATAAAGTCTGTTGGCCTGACAATCGGTGGTCTACGGGTTTCGCCAATAGATTTTTCGGATTTCAAGGCTATTACTTGTACAATAAAATCAACAAACAAATTAATATTTACCATCTTACAAAATTCAAATGCAGAAAGTCCATTACATACTGGTTAAAATCATTTAATTATGACCAAACTGAAGAACTACTACACATAGGCCTATAGTTACATTATTTAGAAAT
This sequence comes from Catocala nupta, assembly GCA_963675205.1. Taxonomy (NCBI): domain Eukaryota; kingdom Metazoa; phylum Arthropoda; class Insecta; order Lepidoptera; family Erebidae; genus Catocala; species Catocala nupta. The sequence continues at coordinate 11,208,011 of OY776104.1, forward strand.
GCACAGATGCACGCACTGCCACACAAATACACACACTTAGTCAGACATGCGCAAACACTCACACACGCGTGCACCCACTCACTTACACACACACACATACACGCACACAGACATTTGCACTAACGCACTCTCACCATTAAACTAAATTAATCTGTACACACACTAGTCCAGAGTTAGGAGAGGCTGGTGTTCTGTCATACAGGTCTCCTAGTTCAGACACCAGTCTCTCACATTGATTTGTGTTACTACTATATTTGTACATAGTTAAGTTGCCTCTGTAAAAATATCTTTGTGAGAGAAAATAAATAAACATTATTATTAAAAAACATTATTATTAGAACTAATTCGTTAAATTAACATATTTAAGTACATAAAAGTAACATTTTATTGATTATATTATTATTACGATTTAATAATCTAATTGGGGTGTTTGAGGTTGTGCGTCAGTGACACGTTGTAGATATGTACATCCAAATCTACTATGAAATATTTTATTTGAATACAAACAAAAGAACATTTAACATTACTTTTATATGTGATACATCGAACAGGGAACAGGTTAACTGTAAATATAATTCCATAGTTATTGGCATTCGTAGCTTTCTGGTTTAAATAAATATATTTTGTTTATTTGAAATCCATATAGTATATTTATTTTCAATTAATTCCTGATACAATACAATTCCGACCCGGCAAATCTCACCTGACAATTTGAATAAACAAAAACAAAATTTCAATTTGAGACGCAACCCTCTGTGTGCCGCGCGGATCGCGACGCAAATCCCACTTTGATCGACTTCCCAAGTCCTTGAAGCTTATACCCTTAGTTTTGCAGGGTTACGTACATTTCGGACGAAACGGCCTTTCATTAGAAGTGCTGGGTTAACTTGTTATTCCGAACATGAGAAGTTCGTTCGTTTCTTTTTTTATTGCAGTATTATCTTAGCTATAACCCTAGTCGTGACCTGTGACGTAATGGCGTAGTTTTGTAAGCGCCAGCAACGTTGCCAAGGTCAAATTTTAGATGGGTGGCTATGGCTGACATAAAGTCAGTACTCATTAATTTTAATTTAAGCAGAATTTAGTTTATAGTATTGGTATTTGTTATATTTCTTTTTTATTTTTCTAATTTTATTGTTGTTCTGTTTTTTTATTTTAAATAACTTTTTTATATATTCTTTAATTTTTTGATTTCGTCGTGTTTTGCGTGTGCCCTTGTGTGCCAAAAAATATTTTTCTTTCTTTCTTTCTTTCATTGTAATTTAACTATAGTCTGTTTCAAATAAAAACTCCCACTTGACAAATGATCGTTGAACAGCAATAGCGAAGAGACCATTTCAATCGGCACTTCATATCGATTACGAATTAACATTAGAGACACAATACGAGTATAATCGAACGCCATAATTTTTTTCAAATTGCCTTTTGTACCATAAGTAAGATTTGTTATTTTTTTATTGCGTGTATATGAAATGTGCTGATTTATGTGCTATGAAGTGTCAAACGGTACTTAGTATTTGAAAAAGACTATACAAGTAAGAAAAGGGTCTTAATATATTATTATATAAAGTCTTTGTTGTTTTTAAAAGACGACGACGTAGCGATATCCTTAACATGGTGGACCGTTGGACTGCCATATTGGTCTTGAGTATGATTCAACAGCACACGCATCTTCCTTATTGGAGTCATACACCTATTAAATAATAATCATCGCTTGCTTTAATTGTCAAGGAACATAATGACGAAACCTGCTAGTCTAAGCGTGCCTCATAATGTTCTCAAAGATATAATGTGAAGCTTTTCAATACGCATTGGTCTAATCCTTCTCATGCTGATATGTGACCTCTGGGTCTCACTGACCGAATAGTAGACAGTTTATAAACTGAACTAATATTATTTATATTCTATTCTAATATTATAAAGCTAAAGAGTTTGTTTGTTTATTTGTTTGTTTGGTCGAACGCGCTAATCTCAGGATCTACTGGTTCGAATTGAAAAATTCTTTCAGTGTTGGATAGCCCATTTATCGAGGAAGGCTATAGGCTATAATAACATCACGCTACGACCAATAGGAGTAGAGCATAATTCTCTTATGTGAAGCAGATGAAGTTGCGCGTGTCAGCTAGTTACCTATATGTCTACGTCTAACAAAAAACTTTTTTGCAGTTTAGCAGAAGTATTAATCCCAAATAATATTACTAATGCAAAAGTGAGTTTGTTTGTTTGTTTGTTACACGTTAACGCCTTAACTACTCAACCGATCATCATAAAATTTTGCATACACGTTTTCCGGGGAACAGAATAGGACATTGGGTACCTTTTATCCAGAGAGAAGCACTTTTACGAATCTTACCTACATTACCTGTTACGCGAGCGAAGCCGTGGGCAAAATCTAGTTCTAGTATTTTTATTTTATACAACTAAGGTGGCAAACAAGCATACGGCCCACCCGATGGTAAGTAGCCGAAGCCTATGGACCCCTGCAACACCAGAGGCATCACTTGCACGTTGCTGATCCTTTAGGTAAGGAAGAATTGAAAAAGGAAGTAGGAAGGAGAAAGAGCGGGGAGGGGGAAAGAGGATGATTGGGCCTCCGGTACTCTCACTGACCGAACGAAATACAACGGTAGGAATACTGCTATTTCACGTCGATATTCTGTGAGAGGGTAGTCCTTCCCCGGTAGAGCCAGCCCATTAATGTTGAAATTGGTGAGCTTTTTCTATCTGTTCGTTTCTTTTTTATTATTTTATTTGATAGCGAGAGATACATAGAAATATTATGTTTTAGCTCGCGGCCAAATCATAAATCTCAAAACAACTAATTGCTGACCAGACATTTATATTCTCTTTATTTTTTATTTTGAATAGACAAAGGAATATTTATAATTAGTATGGCACAAGTCAAACTTGTGAAGAAACGCACAAGAGTTAGTACGTATGTGTGACTCAGTGCTACTATTCATTCATGACCTCTGACGTTGGGCTAGAGTGAATCACTTGGAGGAATAAACCAGTATATGTTTGTGAAGTATTATACATTAAACAATGTTTAATTAACACTTTATTATTATTTTTAACTCATTGAGTCCCCGCAGCACACCGGCGGCCAGACATAATAGGTTTTCAATTATGAATGGCATTGAAACAATTATATAAAGTAAGAATATGTAGTAATAATCGACAAATATCAAAAATGCTGTGATTCCAGGACAATTGAGAGTGCTTATTGGAATTTAAGGCAGATTTTGGCAACCATACAATTTTTAGGATCATTGGAAAATTCCTAGGTTACCTTTATTATCCTATGACGTATAGGTACAACTTTAACGAGACGAAACAGACAGATATAGGGACAAGTTCAATACTAAATATCTCAACAAGGCGTGATAAAAAATTATAAATGTATATACATAAAAATATTGATTCGTATGTCCACAAAACTCGAAGAGTAGGTAAGTCGATGGATTGACTTTAAATTAGAACACAACGCGCAACTTTACATTTCTAAATAATAGCGTTTTTACATACTTTTTATCTTAAAATTCCCACGGTAACAGCAACTAGACTACTTTCCTTTACTTCCCTAATAATTAATATGAAACCGAACCACAGGGAACCATGGTCGGGTTTAGTTACTAAAGAAAGAAAAAACATTCGATGCTAATAATAATGAGTAATTTTAACGACGTCATTTAGGTCCGTACTTTTACGCTGCAGCGGCGCACTGTGGGCTGAAAATCGACCTCCATAGACATAGAAATGAAAGTTGCTAGATGTTCGTTTTGTTGACAGATATGGCTTCTATTAGCTATTATACACATAACAATGTCGTCTGAGCTAAATCCGCACAGAAATGAATTTATTATAAGGTTTTTTCGAAAAAAATGTATGGAGCTACCATGAAAAATCTGAATATCTCTGAACTTGCAAGGAAAACCGTAATATCCTCAGAGATGGTTATAGGACTAATTATTTGTGATTTTTTGACATACTTCATATAACGGTACCTGCTGCAGAATTTTTTTTAAAAATCATCTAATTTTTAATTAATTTTTTTTAACATTAAACGATTTGTTTTATTGTAAAAGTAAAGAAACAACACGTTATATGCATATAATACTAAATCTTCGCCAGTTATTTGTTAAAATATCAAGAAAATTATTTTTGCCTTACATAGTATATATGTTTTAAAACAGGTAATTGGATACCATTACTAAACTTTGCATACAGGTAAACCACTGAATATTAAATTAGCCTTCTAATGAGTTCTGAATAAGAGATTAAGTGATTTGCAATATCGCACAATGGTAACTACGGAGTACACTAATTAAATTCTTACAGGTAAGTACATAAGTAAACTAATTAGTTAATTAGACATGTTACGAGTTCTAAGAAATATTTTCGACAACTGTCTAATTATTTTATTATTATGTCTAAATGAAGGTATTTTTTTTAATCATTAAATTCTACTAATGTCAAAGTAAAGATCAATCGATAAGTTAGTTATTTTATTAACGCTAATAATAGGCATTAAATAAAAAGAAAAATAAATTAAAAAGGTATTTTTTAATAGTTGATAAAATTTATATAAAACAAAACATAGGTACAAAAGTATGCAAAAATATAAATAGGTACAAGAATAGTAATATAAAATATTTAAAAATAAATCAATTGCAAAACATAGTTACGTACCAAAGCTAAATAACGAAAGATCATGAAAAAATTACATTGAATAGAATTATAATTAAAAGCACAAAAAGTTTCTAGTTTTCCTTATCACTCTCGTCGATTTCTGAATCAGAATCTAGATTGCCTAGAAACTCAAAGTCAGTTTCTTGAAACTGAATTAAATTGAGGGTTTCAGGAAATAAATCCTCCTTTTTCTTGGCATCTAACTTGGGCCTTTGTACATTTATAAAAGGATCCGAAGAAACAACTAACATATTAAGGATATCATGATTCGAATCTTGCCTGCTCTTTTTCTGCGAATGATGTTCCCGAAACCTCCTAAAATCTTTATTGCGAGACTCGGATGCTTCTTCCGAGAGACTTCCTATGGGTACAACACCATTCTTCTCGATTATGTCTGCCCCGTGTATAAGTAATTTGTGGACGGTTGATGACATATAGTACCAGTCATATAATTCCACGTACCTCTCTGCTGTTTTGAAGGCATAATCTTTAAATTTAATTATATCTACTTTTTCCCCGGAAGTTATTGCCTGTAAAATCACAGCAAATCTTCTTATTAGTTCTTCGTCCAACCCAGTAATGGCTGCAGTTTTATGGGGAAATTTGAAAAACTTTCTTGCAGTGTTGCCGTCATTAGTAGTTCCGGAACCTTGTTTAACAATGTCAATCAATAGATTTAATTCGTCTTTAAATTTGTCTTAAATAATCTTTTTTCTCTTACTTAGCATTTCTTTGTGCTCGTTACCTCTCGCAGCCCACTCTTTAAAATCTAGTCTATACGAAATATGTAGTAAACATTCCATACAATTTATACGGGCGCGTAGAGATGACAATCCAAACTCGTATATATCAGAAGATACGGTCTTTGCTGTTACTACACTCAAACGGTTCATTTCTGTCGGTTTTGCCAGACACAAATAGCATGATGAACTTGATCTGGCTTGAGACAAATACGTGCAGACTTTACCATCGATCATTGTCATCATTAGGTGATGATTCACCCTGTTTCTATTATTGCACTCTGTAGGAATGAGAGCCTTAATTTCTTCATCCATTCGTCGTTTGTGTTCGATGACTACTGCTTCGCTTTCCTTCACAAAAGTAAATTGAACTGGACGACAATACATTGCTGAGCATGGTTTTGGGTTCATCCACAAAGTATTGTCTCCATCAGTCAGTTTTAGTGGCACCAAGGAAGTCATGAAAATACTTGAATCGTCTTGATCGCTATCCATTTTCTGCTTGTATCGGCTTTGGTTTGACGCACCATCGAAACCCCATTTAGATATCAATTTTAAATCCTTATTTTGCACATCATCGTTAGGAAAACTTTGGAGGATTCTTTTGACCGTAATGTCGAGTAAAGCTTGAAGGGTTATTCTTGCCGATGAATCGGTCACTAACACTGATTGCTTCGGAGGATAGCATGCCAGCTTGGTTTGTTGCACTTTATAGTAGGATGGATAAATATCCTTTCTACCTTCCCGAATAGCTGACTCTCGTAAAGTGATGTATTGCCACTTTGATAATTTTAATGAAAGGAGTAATCCAAGTGCTTTTTCTGGTGTAAATAAGATAGTTTTCACCGGTTGCTTAAGCGTTTCCTTAATTTTAGAGGCTGCTTCAGGATGTTTCAGCATATATTCGATTACAGATGCGATATCCTCACAACCTTCTTCCTTAAAACGCGCTGCTGCTGTATATGCCAATTCACTGGGATTGTCAGTTTTATGCTCATCAGATCTTCTCTTCTTCTGTTTGCTTTCCAGATCTTCGAATGGTTTTCGTGACCTCTTTGTCATTGTACCAACAGAGTATGATGTTGAGGGTTCTGGAGAGATTGATCTTGATCCCTCAGCAACAGTTGGTTCTTGAGCGACTAAATTTATACAACTTGGCCAATCGATAGTTGCTTGCAGCCAAATTTCGTATTGTTTTCTAAAAGTATCAAGAATTCGGTGAGATTTTTGCCACCTTTGTGATGCAGCTCGTACAAATCTCCGACAAAATTCTTTTAGAGTCACTTGATCTTCAACGGAAAGACAAACGTCTAGGCGGGATATAACTTCACTAAACAATACCTCATGATCAAATGAAGTACTCTTACATTTTAGAAGAACGAATAGGTCTAAATTGGTATTTAAACTTTCCATTATAAAATTTCACAGTGATATGTTAGGGGTAACAAAGCTTAGAATAAACTAAATTATGATGCAAAATGTTAACCATTTTATATTTCAGTCCAACATTAGTTAACGACCTCATTAGACAGTTGTCGAAAATATTTCTTAGAACTCGTAACATATCTAATTAACTAATTAAGTTACTTATGTACTTACCTGTAAGATTTTAATTAGTGTAATCCGTAGTTACCATTGTGCGACATTGCAAATCACTTAATCTCTTATTCAGAACTCATTAGAAGGCTAATTTATTATTCAGTAGTTTACCTGTATGCAAAGTTCAGTAATGGTATCCAATTAACTGTTTTAAAACATATATACTATGTTAGGCAAAAATAATTTTCTTGATATTTTAACAAATAACTGGCGAAGATTTAGTATTATATGCATATAACGTGTTGTTTCTTTACTTATACACCAAAACAAATCGTTTAATGTTAAAAAAATTAATTAAAAATAAGATGATTTTTAAAAAAAATTCTGCAGCAGGTACCGTTATATGAAGTATGTCAAAAAATCACAAATAATTAGTCCTATAACCATCTCTGAGGATATTACGGTTTTCCTTGCAAGTTCAGAGATATTCAGATTTTTCATGCTAGCTCCATACATTTTTTTCGAAAAAACCTTATAATAAATTCATTTTAGTGCGGACTTAGCTCAGATGACATTGTTATGTGTATAACAGCTAATAGAAGCCATATCCGTCAACAAAACGAACATCTAGCAACTTTCATTTCTATGTCTATGGAGGTCGATTTTCAGCCCACAGTGCGGCGTAGCGTTAATTCCTATAGGGATACATGTGAAAATGTGTTAATGCTTAAGAAATAATAATATCACCAGCACTGTTTGCAAGAAGGCCACAACATAGGCTTTCCCACCAGAAAATTTTCAGTTGCAGCGTGATGTCTGGACATATGCCCAGTAAATGGCAGAAGCTATGTAATACACGTCTGTGTCTAGCCTTTTCGGAGGTATACAGGGAATTTATATAAGTGTTATATGTTGAATACTGATTGATTAGATAGCATTATTGCATTCAGTAATTAAAAAGCCCATTGAGGAATATTCATTCATAAAACTACATTCGAATATACTAGTAATTGGACATACAATTGCGCACGTCGCTAGTTCTATACTACTCTAATAGATTAAAACCCAAACAGTAACAGTTCTAAAAGCCTACTACAATTCCCGGTATCAACTCGCTAAATACACAAATCACAAGTACACATACAGCCAGGCTTGGAACAAATATTTGTGGGCTCGACAAACATTTGTTCCACCGGGAACGATCCTTTAGCACCAAAGAAGGATCGCCGCGCCATTTAGCTCGTCAAATACGATTTAAACATTAAATTACACCTAATTTTGTACTTAAAAGGACAATTTAAGTTCGAATAAAAATGAACCTTAGTACGTTGTGATTAGAACTATCATGGCACAAGACATTTGAGAAAACCTTATTACTATACTATATGAAAATAAGGCTTTATGTGGGGTATCATTGAACTACAATTAACGATTCGTTTGACATTAGTATCATTTATAAAGATTTATTGACAAATTGCTTCGTTCGAGTTATACACCTGCTTAGTAAACTAAGAAAAGGGCTATGCTAAGCCTCTTTATAGGATTTTATCCTAAGTAATAATAATTAAAATATATAATAAATGCAAATGTGGGTTTGTTTAGTACGCCTTAACTACTAGACCGATCATCGTGAAATTTCGCATACAGTTGTCAGGGGTACAGAAAAGGACATAGGATTGACGAGTGAATAGATATCTTCTAGGCAAGCGTGCTCTCATCCGACTGCATCGTCACTTTACATCAGGTGAGATCGCGGTCAAATGCAAGCCTATAAAGTAATAAAAAAATAGTACTTTTACCATCCTAACCTATATTTAGACGAGCTAAGACACGAGCAAAATCAAGTGTCAAATGAAACAAATATGTACTCTAACTGAAATTAAAACAGATCGACATAGCCAAAAGATATTTTTGTACACAACTATTGTAGCAATACCAACTCTCCTTGAAAACTGCCCTTTTTCTAAATAAGGGTGGGCAAATTTGGATCTATACCACAGCCTAGCTAGCGTCAATAGACTTCGATGATAGTTAACCAGTAGACCAAAAATCCAATAGATCTTATTGTATCTTTACGTCATATTTAATCACACACCATATTAAACGCTCGTTACACTTTTATCAGTTATTTAACGGCAATGGGAAGGCGATATTCAATGTGATTTTATTACTGGCCAGTGTGTTCGCCATTTTATGAGTGGTCGTAACTAAGATGGCGTCCTTATCGGTGTATGTCACGTGTTATTTTACTAGCTGTTTTGATTTCTAGACTTATTACTATCTGTTCTGTTTATTAACTGTACGACTGCTGGGTATGGGTCTCTTCTCTGGATGGGATAGGTTATTATTATCTGTAAGTATTTGTTCCTTCTTTCTTTAGGGTTTCGAAAAAGGAATACCCGAAAATTATGTTTTCTAACAGTGAATAAAGTGAAATCCATCTTGTTTCTTTTTATTCTTCAATATTTCACGCAACCTCAAAGTTCTCTAAACTAAAGCATACTGAAAAACACTAAAGGCAAGCTAGTGTTAAATTGATTATAGTGAATTATTATGTATCGTCGATACAACTATTCAGTAATGCATGCCAATGTTCACAACTTATTCGGACACAAACAAAAAAAAACACTTCAAGATTTCCTTTTATATCTTTTAATATCAAAAGAATTAATGCCATCAAAAGAGGGACATCCAAAAAGCAAACGAATTATAAAAGATAAATGTTTTAGTTAAAGTCTAATTGAGACGAACAGGAAACATCACTATGAAAAAGAAATCAAAGACTTACTAATGATACTATTGCTAGTAATATGTCCATCGTCGGACATCAATTTATTTAAAAACACTAGACTAAGCAACTTAAAAACATTTTATAAATAAAGAACTTGTATCAAACCGCAAAATGATCAAAGATCAAAGACAAGGAAATGAACAGATTTTTTTGTCTCCCTCCAATTTATTTGACGTATTTGATTAAACAATATTATATCCACTTACGGTTACTATACCATCTACTAGATTTCTCAATTTAAACCTTAAAAAAAGTACTTATTCTGGATAAAAGGTACCCAATGTACTTTTCTGCACCCTTGACAACGTGCATGCCAAAATTTAATGATAATTGGTAAGGTCGGGCGTGAAAGCGTAACAAACAACAAACACACATTAGAATTTATAATATCAGCAAGGATTTTTTATATTATTAGTAAGGAGATCCATGTAACAACTTTACTTTTTTTTTTAAACAACTTTAATAAAAGCACCTATAAGTATTAGTGTTTTACTATTACACGCGTTGTAGACCGTGTTATATTATTTTAAAGAAACCTATGTGTATACCCTTGGCTGTTGCTATCTCTATACCAAGTTTCATCAAAACTGGTTTAGCATTTAGCCGTGAAAACCTAACAGATTAAGTAACTTACGGGTTTACATTTATCAGTAAGGCTTAGGCTAGTATTAGTCCCCATAGTCTGATAACGATTAGAGACAGTCAGACTGTCAACGAAGTTAAAAGTACCGGCTTCTCAGATAATTAGCTGGTACTTTTTTCGTCCGTTGGGCAACCACCACAATAATTTAGCTTTCTGTATATTGACTATGTTGTTATTATTTGACTTATCTGTACTAACTACATGAATATTATGCCAGTACTGTTTCGAATTCAACTTAGAAATATTCAAGGGTCCAGACGAAGCTCAAACTTTATCAAACACCACCTACACAAACTAGCAAGAATGCCGCGCAATTCACCTCACGCTCGACCGAGAGGTCCGATAATTACTAAGAAATCAGAAAGAGACAGCTAGATGATTTTTACCTCTATAGTATACCAAGGCAGAACTATTCTATGCGAGCATACAAATTAGAAGGGGCCTATTCGACCAGCGGGCTCATTACAATTCCATTAACAAAAGCAGGGTTGCCTAACCCGAGCTACATTTAAAAAGAAGCAACCTTTAACCCGTAAACGCTTTGTGGGCGGGTCCGTACGGCCATTGTAACACTTCTGAGATATGCCGAGTGTCAAATTAATGATCCGAAACATTGAGGCGTTGGATGAGCCTGTTCTTGCCTACTCGGCATTTTTGTTGTGTGGTGTAAGATGTAAACTGTTAATTAAGCTATTATTGAGAAGTTAAAAATGTTAACATCTTTTTAGTATATTGTGGGCACAGAGGAGTTATGGCATAATTAAAATATTAGATTGGAGAAAAAGTGCAGATAGTTAATATTAATAAAAATAGGATAACTCCGGGAATGTCCGGCTTCGGTTATTTAAACACGGGGCCGGTAAACGGCCCCGTGTTTAAATAACAGCGCTTAAGTTTGTGGTTTATGACTAGGTCCCGGTCGGTCGGTGTTCAAACTTAAACTCTCGCAAACAAAACAGAGTCTGTTAGAACCGTCTGTAGAAAAATTGTATTAGATGCGCCTTATGGTAACTAAAATTAAAAAGTCGCACGCTGCCTATTAAAACCTTCAAAATCTTCATGAACCAATCCATATTGTAATATCGTACGAATACAATAGCTGGCAACGTAGCCATAACCGAAGCGTCCGCACAAGGAAATCCTCTGAAACTGAAAGCAACAATAATCCGCTAACACCATCTGTGATTAAAAAATAACACGCTGCAGCATCTGCTATATTTCCCCGCTCTTCGCTTACAACACACCTCACTATTACACACAAGAATTATGCAAGCGATCTACGGATAAGTTATCGTGAACTTTTGCACATCCCTATGATTACGCGACTAGTGTTGGTACTCGTTATTTAGTTGCATAATTAACTTAACAGTCATTAATCTTAGTCGGTGAGTTAAGGAATGTTTGTGTGAATGCAATTTTAAGATGTAACTGTTCTAGTGATGCTTTCGCGTGACCCAGTTAGGAAGATTCTACCTAAGCTTTGACAGGGACAGGAGCTGCGGAGCCAAACTAACTATGTTAAGTAAGTTTAATTATAAAGTGGTTTCTAAATACCCTTTAAATATATGTTTGTAGAATGTTTTGTGTAGGTATATAATGCAAAATTTTGTTGTAATATATTATAGAGTGTCTATGTACGCCGTTATTGTCATGTGCCAATGTATCCAATACTATTTAAATGTGTAGCGATAAACTATAATGTATGTGATATGATGATGATTCATGCAGAGAATTATTGTGCTCTGGTCGAGAATCTTATTTGAAGAAAAGAAGCAGACAAGATACTAGTGCATGCAAAGTGAAGACACGCAAGCGTTTTTCTATTGAACTCGAAGCAAAATCGGTTTAACCAAGTTTCTTTTCCAAAACATTTAAACGCAATTGTTCGAATGATAGCTGATGGTTTCACGTAAAGCTCTTTTCATACATAATTATATTATTGGTTCAAATTATCAACATATAGGTGCAGTTATTAATGACAAAACAGACCGAGCTTCAGACTTTTGACTTCCATTACAATGAAAGTAACATATACAGTTAATGTTGGTACCCTCATTTCGTCAGTTATGCTAAGGTGTATCCTTGACAGGAAATTTCTACTGGCTTTACTTCTTTCGTTCGCAATGTTAAAAAAGGCAAAATGGGACCACCTGCACTTTGGGCTTCACTTATTTTTGTCTATTGGTTTTTATAGCAGCGGTTAAATGAGCAACAAACTCAAAATATATTCTAAATAGCATCGAAAATATTAAATTATCGTAATGTTTCATTGTTTAAAAAAGACAATTCTCGCACTAGGAATAATTCGTGTATCGCGAGGGCTTTTACAAACATTCAAGCAGCACAAAACAGGACACAAAGAACACCGGAGACTCGGAACAACCATTTGTGGATCACACAAAGTTTCGTCCCGTGTGGGATTCGAACCCACATCACTCGGCGCAGTGGCAGTGACACGGCGACCAATTAAACTGCTACACCATCCGTGCAGTCATTAATAACATTATCGTAAAGTTAATTACTTTACGATACTTGCAACTGCATAATTATATTTGATAATATATTTAAAAAATGTGACCTTTGTTAAATGTAGTTTTACACAATGACATATCGTCCATGTTTTGACATAATCGACAGCTGTCACTTCTATAACTGTCGCTGCAACTGTTCTATATTCAAAATTAAATAAGTACCTACCTGAGTGCAGTGAACGTGTTTTTAAGTTTAGAATAAACTTAAATTCAATGCATTCAAATTCATATTACCATAATAACAAGAGAAATACGGATATTATCCGCCATCTTAGTTCAAATATCAAGCAAAATAGAACAAGTTATTGTTATCAGATCTATTGGCATGTTAGTCAGATTGAGGCGAACGAGAGAGGCCGGAACGACACGTTCGACCCAATTTCTATATCTGCCCACTGCCCACCGCTGGGCAGGGATTACGACATCGATAGCATTCTGCATATTTGTAAATCCAATGATTTTAGTATCACGCCTGTATTCTTTAAGGGATAGACACAGGCATATTATTCACCAATGTCGCTATAAAATGTTAAGCTAATGCGAGCAACTTGTCAAAAAATTCAACTAAAACGTGGCATGTTTGAATAATTGTTACATGATTTTAATATATTATAATTTGTTAATTTGAACCATATCTAGAAACAATAAAGAAAGGATTGTGCCTGGCCGCGGATATCCGAATATCAACTTATGAATTAATATCATCGATCAATTCAGAAATCGATCCCAGGAGCGGACGTAAGCATAAAAGCAATATTACTAACATCAAAGTAACTGACACATTAGTATATTACTATATATGATTCATTCAAACTTGATTTATGTTGGGTTCGTTATGTGCTGCGCATGATTTATAGAAATTATTTATTTATATTTGATTTTTGCCTGTACCGTCCCACTGTAGGGCAAAGGCCTCCCTTCGATCTTTTCACTCCTTTCTGTCCAGCGCCAAGTATCTCCAATTTATGGAAATAGTGCATCCAAAACAAAGACAACTTTTTGTGAATCACACAAACTCAATCCGGACTCGAACTACTATACGCATTGGTAGTAACAACATCACGTAAACCATTGCAACATACAGCCAAAAGTCCGAGTTCCAACGCAGTGTTGACACATCAATAGAAATAAAAAAGCGTAATCTGGATTTAAAAATAAAACTAAGTTATTTTTATATGGCAACATAAATCGGAATGTTTTCACAACAGATTATTTTGGATAAAAAGATCCATTTATGTATGTGTAAACTGAAATAAAATATACAATTTCAACGTTGTTATGGTATAGCTTAAGTTTTTAAGCCGTTGCTCGTTATATTGTTATGTCATGGACACACATACAAATAAAGAATTTGTTTTATATAGGCATACACTTGACGGCACGGATACTGCAGTGATTTAAGTGGCTGCCTCGCCAGTGTCACTAATATATGTGTAACTACACCGAGTGTTGTAGGTTCAAATCTTAGGTCAAGAATGTGTGATCCACTTTGCCCTGACCAGGTATTGAACTCAAGACCTTCAACACAGTCGCATTTACTAAAGCTGCGCAACCAAAACTGACAATGATTTAAAATACAATTTATACACAACGTTGCACTTTTATAAAATATAGGTACTTTTCATCCCGGAGCATCCACGAGAAAGGAAAATAGAATACTTTGTTTCTTAATTATTATTAATTAATTTATTAATTATAATTAATATCCGACTGACACAGCAAAGCGTGGCGTTTACTAGCTTATCAAGATAAAATAGCATGTCCAATAGTTTCCCTCACTAATCAGTAATTTAAAAAGGTAAGAGTACAAACGTACTTTACTTTGGCATTAGGTTAAATTAAATTCTTTTACTTAATCTAAAAGACAGCGGTGCATCTTTGTGCGCCGGCGCAACCAATGCGAATCGACTACAAAAGATTTACGGCAACTCCACTAAAAGCTGCGTGAATTATGCCGCGATATTGCTATCTCACTCTTCCTCGTGCAGTGTGAACGAGACGGCGATCGTGTTTAGTAATAGGTACTTTAGTTGAACCTTGTGAAAGTTCAAAGAATTTTACGAAGCTCGGATTGGAATTTTAACATTTGTAGTAATAAATAGTTGAAACTCATTTATTTATCAATGGCGGAATGCGAAATATGTTTATACAGCTTTAGTGGACATTGTAATTACTTTAGACATGTAATCTATTCTATTAATATTATAAAGAGGAAAAGCTTTATTTCTTTGTTGGTAAGGATATTACTCAAAAATTACACAACCGATTTTAAAAATTCTTTCACTATTAGAGAGCTATATTATCACTTATCAGCGAGTAACATAGGCAATATTTTATTTTTTTAAAGTACCTACTGTTTCTACCACCTAGAACCTAACCTACTTTTACGCGAGTGAAGCCGCGAGCAAAAGCTAGTTTCTCATAAAATCCTGTATTAAAATATTACATTCACACCTGTTAATCTCCGAAGAAGTAAGTAGAGGTGTTTTATACCCAAATTTTGCTTGCTGTGTTTTAGGTCCTATGAGACAGGGTAGCCAGCCTATCTATAGTCGTCTTCTGGACATCTTTTCTGCCGTGCTACTTCTGAAAATTTCCTAACAGATAACCCAGTAACAAATTATCTGGAATGGATATCGTACCCAAGAGTCAATTTATGACACGGGAGTCTACCATCACACCCACTCCGACAGTCTAGCTAATGCTTACACTGTAAGCAATCGTTGAGAGCTTGGACAAGCGACAATGTACCGGTTTAACAATAGTTTGCTCGGTACCTACATTGCTCGCTAGCAAGCTGTATGGCTTAGCTATCGTTAGACTTTCTAACTATTGTTTTAATTTGTTTTTTACTCGAAGTACCAACCTAATAGTTACTTTTCCGCAGCCATAAGGAAAATGCCAACATTTTAATGACTTATTGAACAATGGATCAATCTCATTCGAGTCAAACAAAGGCGTTTGTGGTCAAGGAATTAGGAGTGTTTTGTTACACATACATACATACAGAATCACGACTTTCAAAGGCGTATGGATTAGATTAGAAGTGTGTTACACTCACATTACGATAGCCGTGTTTAGGTATAATTTTGTTTTAACGAAGTTAATTGGATTTTGCTTGCTATTATACTGTTTTATAAGTGGTAAGATAGCAAACAGTCATACAGCCCGGCTGATGGTAAGCAGTTACTGTTGCCAAAGGACGCTTGCAATACAACAGGTTTCGCTTGCATGTTGCCGTCGCTTTGCTGTTCGGACAACAGGATTTTCTTCTGAATCCTACTGTCAGTGCTAAAGGCTCAAACATCCACTTTTTCTAATAATTCTATCTCATCCTATTTTAATTACTTTTGCTAAGGATCGGTAGCTATAATGATATTCCTGGCAATCCGAGTGTTCGTAGGTTACGGTAAAGCGCAGGGGTACAGAAAAAGACAGTGTACCTTCCACCCAGAAAAACGCGAGCATAGCCGCGTGCAAAAACAAGTAAATACTAAAATAGAAAAACATCACCTTGTTCATTGATTATTTATTATAATTCACCTCACTCGTATCAGAGTGACTCATGTTAACACAATCAAGTATTGTTCTTTATGATAATAAACATGTTATAATAAAAACAATGCCGCCATTACAATACACACAACTATAATTTCTATTTTTGTCACAAAGCGAGATATTGTCTGTATGGATGGCTCAGTAGTTAAAGTCACTTCGTTACTGCCACGCTAAGTGTTGCGACTTCGAAGCCCGGACGAGATAAAACATTGTGTGATTCATTTATTGTCGTTCCTAGTCTGGGTGGTCTATAGTATCCGTTGTTTAAATGTTTGAATAGTAGTATGCCATCGGAGTTATACCTAGTCCGACACTTAAATTAAATCTAAAATGCTGATGACGTAGCATGCAAGAGGTCAGTGTTGTGGCTACGAATCCCACTCGGGGCAATTATACATAATGTATGCATGATGCACAAATTATTGTTCTCAGCCCAAGCGTTCTTTTAGCCTAAAAGAACGCTTGGTTATTTTAGGCCATTGGTTCAATGTTTTTAAAGTCCTCACGATATACGGCTTTATACCTAAAGTAGTACTCTTTTAGACAATAAAATTAATTCAACGACTACGATTATAAAATTGACGAACACGTTCAAAGAATGTGATGATAGCGAATTAATATTAATATTTATTTATTTGCATAGAATACAGTATTTTTAGAAATTATTTGATATTTAAACTATTATAATTAACTATACTCCATTTGGTTAGGTACTTAACTAAAGGTAAACAATCTTGATGGGTCGTTTTATCTAAAAACTCAGTTTAAAAATAAAATGCTGCCAAAGATCAATGTAAATACAACAATAACGATTTCTAAATCAATTGAACCGTTAGTTTAAGCAGTAGTTTATTTGTTTAATATGGGTTTGTGTAATAAGTCACATCAAGATTGTTTACCTTTAGTACCTAACCAAATGGAGTATAGGAATAATTTCTACGACGCGGGGATCTTTGCAAACATTTAAACTGTGGACACAAAGATCACCTAACTCGACAAAAACCTATTTGTAGATCACACGAATTTTTGTGCCGTATGGGGATCGACTCCGGCGTAGGATCAATGGCGAGGTCATCACTTAAACCACAACGCTATAGGTGCAGTCAAATTTTATTTAAAAAGTATACAAGAAATAGGGAAATATATAATATATAAACACAATGATAGCAAATAGAAATGTAGACGATGATGAAAATGTAGACTCTGCCTACCCCTGCGAAGAAGTCTAGAGACTAGGTTAGTGCGTAAATATGCAAAAGGTTTACTGGATTTAAATATGTATTACATAAAATTTGATATGTGGAAGCCTTCACAGAAATTAGGAAATAAATGGTTTCTAAAATTATGTGCCAGATATATTGTTGTTATAATATGCTATTATGTTACATAAAATAATGTAACCTTATGCCTTCATACCCCAAACGGGTAAGCAGAGGTGTTACACCCACATGCCGCCATTAACCTTTTGATATAGGTACCAAATTGAATTATAAATATTGCCACGGAAATTTGATTACGGAAAACTCAATAACATTATCCAACCCGGCAACCGAACTTGATACCTCAGTTTTATTGTCGCCTACGCATGATATCTGAATAGAACATATGAAAACATAATACGTAAATAATTATATTTCAATTGATTAGTTATGACGTCATTAAAGAATACTTACGACTAAATAAAAGTATTCTAACTAATATTATAAGAGAGTGAGTGATGTTGTGAGTTTGTTTGTTACGCTTTCACGCCTAACTTTTCCCGATCATTATAAAATTCGGACGTAGCCTGAAAAAAGTAAATGGGCTTAGTCTGAAAAAAATGTTTTTTCATGCAATCCAATGGGTTATTCTTGAATGAATTGAGCGAATCTACGACGATGTGAATGATCGGCCGGCTACAATTGTTGCACCAGTTGCACCTTGTAAGGCATTAAAGCTAAATCCTTACGCAGAATTCGCCATGTGGTTGTTGTGGATAACCTCAACTGTTGAGAACGTCGAGGAATTGACAAATTCGGATCTTCTTCAACACTGTGGCTCACGGCTGAGATGTTCTCACTTGAACGACCCGGTCGACTCAAAATTAACCAAATTCTTAATAGCGGTCTCAGAAGGACGATTATGTTGATCGAAAATATCTCGAATTTCGCATACACGTTGTCAGGGGCACAGAAAAGCACATAGGGTACCTTTCATTCAGAAAAAAATACTGTTTCTAACCTAAGCTAACATACATTCACGCGTGCTATGCCGTGGGCAATATCGAGTAAATACATGATTCTATTTCAATTGACTGGTAATGACGTCATATTAAGCATATTTACGACAAATAAGTGTATTTATATATATAGACATAAGTAAAGACAAAACAGTTCAATACCTTTTTCTTCTCTGTCTATCTACCAACATTCCTTCTTTTTTGTTTTGTTTAGCTAATGAAGAGCTTTAGTATTACCAATATTGTTATTGGAAAGAGTAATTCTTTTCTAGTCGACTAGATTTTGCCACCGGTTGATTCGCGTTAATGTAGATTATCTATTGTAGAACAGTACTTTATTTCTGGTCGAAAGGTACTTTACTGTACCATACAACGTGTATGCAAAATTTTATGATAATCGGTTGAGTAGTTAAGGCGTGAGAGTGTAACGAACAATCTCACATTCGCATTTATAATGTTAGTTAGGGTATGTTTTTCTCAAACTTTCTAATAATATACTAGTAATACCTACTTCGTAGGCGTGTCATGTAACAAGAACAATGCCAATGTCAAACGCTACAAGCGACACTGACATAAAAAAGTTAATTATTTACTTTAATTTCAATTAAGTATAATAGCTTTATTGTAATGATATTAAAATAAATAGCAGTGACGGATTATTAAACTGAAAAATAGTTTTAGCATTTTAATATTGTGATGGATCGAAATCTACCTACGTAAGTACTACAAGACTACGTTAGCATAAAGCTAAAAGAAACTACAAAATTGTATTTTTATGTGTGTTCTTTTGTGGCCAAGATAATTAGCAGACATAACAAATAACCAAACATACTGCACTGCCAAAATAGGTATTTAATACTCCGTATAAAAATGAAAAAAGAAAATCTTTGAGTTCAATATCTCAGATTAAAAACATATTATTGTTATTTGTCCCAGCAGCGAGGACAAAACTAAAGTTTGTCCAGTTGCCGCGCGCTATACGACCTTATTAATAAAATTGCCAATGACGTTGATATTTGTCACTGCAGCCTGCCGAAATTCGAAGAATTTGAAAAATGCATAGTATTTAACGAGTATTTTTTTATTTTATTGTCTTATTTATATTATATTATGTATATTTAGCTTATAATATCGTTTTAGGATATCCTGTAAAGATCAAATAAACAAGAGTAAAATACTGTCATACTATTTAAAGCCGCTTAAAATAAATGATTAAGCAACTACCTTAATAGCTTCATACTAAAGCCAAATAAAAATATATTATGTTATTACAATCACACCAACAGTCTTGACATTCACTCAGACATGCTCAAAACATTGAAATATGTTTTATATTACACCAATAGCATAACAAATCTATAATTACTTTAAATTACAAAATTATCAAGTGTAAACTACAATAAAATGTAAAATACCAACATGTAAACCGTAAAGGATAATTTACAGAGTATCATACTGCGCTAATATCTAATAATTTAAATCGTTGACATAATAGCATCTGCTATTTAGCATATAATTTAATAGCTAAATATTTAATAACGGCTTAGTAAAGCTTCTTAATGTTAATACCCATTTACGGGTCACAGTTCGACGCAATCAAAAATTATATGTTCAATTTATGTGATACTTAAGTATATATAAAAAATGGCCTTGTTATATTGTAGCGAATATAATATTAAGTATGAAAAATAGTTCGGATAAACAAATTTATTGAATAATTAAATATGTATTAAGTATCTGAGTGGGTTAAATAAGCTATTTGAATTATGTATTATAATATCTTATATGTTGTTAATTTGATTAAAATTATGTATTTATTAAAGGATTAATATAATTAGGTTATTAATTTTTGGATGAAATAAATATTATGATATAAAGTATGTAAGTAATAATATTGTATTATAAACAAATGCCATGACCTGTATGCTTCCGAATGATTAATTGAAAATTAATCTACAGACAAAAGGTCTTTTAATTCCGAGAGTTGACAAAACCTTCATAAATTAACCTGGTGTTGTAGACGGATAAAGTGTAGTAACATTTAATTCCTTCCATAAATCGTATCTGTGACCTCACGAGTAGAAGTTGCGTATGAACTCACGCTTACGCCACTGAACTATTAAGCCAGTCTAATTACTTATTCTAAATGCCATAAAATGCCACTTGAGAAACATAGAAAGTTATGTCGAATATAGATGTTCAATACACGCATTACTCAACGTTAAACGTCGTTACGAAACTCGATAATAATAGAACAGAAAACATCTTATCTAAGAATCGAACCCTGGATCTTTTGTGTGAATCGAAGAATACATTGTGTTGTGCAATTGTTCCGTGTGCATACGGCCGGAGAAGGCCGAACGACTATTTAATCGTTTGTAACAAATTGTCTATGGTAAATGCAAGGCCAAAGCGGGCTTCTTTTGGAAATGGGGAAATTCTTGTCATTAGGTGCAAAAGACTGACATATTAATATTCCTTGCTCGAAAACGATTTATAGATATATCATAATTTTGATAATTACAATCTTTATTATATACAGTAAAACCTAAATGGAAATATTAAATTCAAAAACAAAGACATGACATCACTCAAAAGTACTTACCTTAAAGACAATTCTTGATATCATTGAGCCGGTCGGTATTTGCACGATGCACACTTATCTAACTATAAATACATTACACGTAATGTTAAAAACCTATTATCGACTACTAGGTATGAGACGAGTTGATACTTAGGTTCCTTAGCTTAGGCCCGACATTTGTATCATATCTGGGTCGAAAATATGATTGACAGGCACGCTTACACGTTTACAAAGTCGTCATATTTTCATCATTTTCATTTACTGACATCAAACTTCTTACACACAACAGAGAGTACGTAATTCTACTTATTCGTCAATCTTCGTGTCAGCAAAACAAGCCCGACGTTCTCGTATTACCTTTCATTGTGACAGCACAAGATTTTTTTACTCGAAATAGCAATTTCGCAGCAATACGTTGGCGCCAAAAGATAAAATTCTCGTAACAAACGTACATAACGCTTAGCAAAAGGCATCGGGACAAAGCGACGGACGCCATCGTAAGGTGCCGCTGAGTCAGCTGTGAGTGCTACCACCCGCCATATTGGATTTTTATTTTTTAAACTGCGAACATAGACAAACGATTCGATTGAGTTCGAATACAATTTGTTTTTATGGCATTAGCTTGCGCAGTTTGAGTTTGGAAATGTCTTTAGGTGAATAGTAAATATTTTTCGTACAATCGGTAATGCTCATAGCGAGTTTGACGTCGTTTTCATAAATTATTGTAAATCTTGATTTTAAATTAATACATTAGGCATGCAACACTTAAGTTTTATTTAATAGCGTGATACAGTATGATGTTGTCATATTTGATTTCCATTCATTTCAAGCCTAACAATCAAATGAATTACTGACCATTCTATTCCACTTTATTTAAAGTCTGAATAATAATAGTCACATTTGAGTCGAACTGAAGTTCTCCCAAACTAATTATTCAATAACAAACCTTCACAAAAGTAATGTAGAGTAATATTAAACGTAGGCACCGTTTAAAATACTGTTTACGTCAAAACTCTATAAGTGAAGCCACTTAAATAGCCCGTTTTACTTCTAACAAAACCACATGTAACATTTGTTATTCATAACAACGTAATTTCTATGTTAAAACAATGTCGACTTTGCTTTCTTAGTTGTATATTAATATTTAATTTGAATATTAATTACTTTACATTTGAAATCCAGTCATGCGTGTGCTCTATACACACTTGGCTAATAAATCAACGTCACACAGCGATAAGCATAAAACAAAATGAAAATTCGGTAAATTTCGCGAGCACAGGGTAAAAATCACCGCGAGAATTACGCCAAAAACTTTTTTAATAACGCTCTGGATTCAATCTCAATCGAAAATACGTAACAAAAAAATCCTCTACACAACAGTAAGAAAAATGTATAAACATGTCAGGGGACCGGTTCAGGTACGCCATTTTTTATTGAATTGAACACCTATGCCCGAAAGGGACGCTCGTTTCCCTACCTTTTCATGCGCGGCAAAAACCACAAGACGTGAGCAGGACCCACATATCGTCCTTTCCCGCTTCCACGGCCGCTGCATTCATGAGGACAAAGAATAAGTAGTAATAAAGACGTGACATTCGTGCAGATGGTTGATAAAACTTAATACTTGGCAGTTTGTTCGCTCTTGGGCTATTAAAAGGCAACGAACAGATACGTTGTTACACGCTCTTTAGTTCTCGAGACTCATGAAAACATTAAAGGAAATGGTTCTCTCCGGCGAGGTCGTATATCGCTTTCCATGTTGGTGGTATCGGCGAGCCTTTTTACTTTTGCTATTGGCGCGAAATTGGAGGGAAAAGAAAATGGCAAACATTCAATGTCTCAATTTAACTCCGAAGCAGTGGAGGCGAACTTGATTGCGTTCAAAGTATCCGAAACGTTCCGAGTTACGACCCAAATAAAAGAGTTCAATTATTTTAGGCGCGCCTAATTTTTATCGTTGGGCCGAACGTTTGGATTCCAGTCGAACGTTTTTAAATGACAAATGCTGCGTGATCCATCTGTTTCGGCTTTCTCGGGCCCGAGTTATTCTGTCCTCTCGAACCAATTAATGAAAGAGAGAACCGATATCCCCTTTCCGATCCGAGGGACAAGTTTGGGCTCCAATTTTTACCTGATGTTATTACTAGCGTTGACAGTGGTATTACAAGGGTCGCAAATGTGTACGACACTTTTGAAATATCCTAATGTTATTATGCTGGGATGGCGCTTAATAGGATTTTATGAATGACGTCAAATACTTTCACATGTGAAAATATGGGGTCGTAATTCTATAAAATAAAACGCCGCGTCAATATTTAGACTTTTTATTATATCGAATTACATACCAAAGTAGCTATTTCGACTTTGACGAGTAGTAAGAATAGATTCTACATACAGTTTTTATTGGTTTAATACGAGTAGCAAAGGAATCAGAGGCTTATGACGCATGGATTTCCACTTTTGATGACACCAAACTTCTCAAATGAGTTCTGGAAAACGGCCTCTGAGCCGATTTCGGAGTCATACGAAACTCGTAAAACCCTCGCGAGACTTGACTCACCACCATTCTGTAATCTAACATAAATGAACGATCCTGTCGCTGTTATCGTTACATTTCTCCTTCTACACGCAAATCCGTCCGAATTTATAAAGGGAAAACTCAGTACGTTGCAGCTTTCGGGGTGCGCGAAATCGTCGGCTTGTTACTACAGAATTTTGGTATGAAGGCACTCGTAAACCAATGTTATATAAATCGATCGTCTGTGTAGCTGATTGCTAGATTGAGAACCTCGCTTTTTGCTTTTTAATCTCATCAACTCATAGCCTTACACAACCGAATTCTAGCAATTTCCGCAAACTTTTCATGAGTCCGCTTTATCGTGCGATACTGTGTTAACTACATAGTTTGATTGACAATAGACCGAACGACCGAAGTCTATAATTCTGAAACAATTTTCGTCTACAATAAACTTTCAACTTGAGATCCTAACGGCAACCGAAATTATTTCCAAGGCGAGCCTTCGAGACAATAAAATAGCTTTCTTATAACCATTCCGCCTTGGGGCTATCCAGTAATGTACGCAACTTCCTTACGCACTCCGACAGAACCCGGGTGTAATAAAATAATAAAGTGTTGCAAAACTCCCAGGATTACTGTTCTTAGCATCTCAACGTGGGGAAAAAATTTAACAGTCGCTCAGACTGCTATAACCTTAAGTAAAGTCTAGGTAATGCAGTTAAGTATAGCTAAAGGGTCTTAGAACAACTTTGCGCGTCGCTTCGAGGGACATCCAAGTGATAATATAATGACCATACTATTATAATATTGATTGTTGCTATAATCGGAGTTAATATCGTAAATGATTCAGTAATGGTAGGCCGAAGAAACCGTCTAGCCCGAACTAATGAGTCCAGATTATTTAATGGTGAGGCAGAACTATTTCAATAGTTTACTCTAAAATAGTTTCAACCTTTTTGACTGGCCATTTATATTTAAATGCTATTATGAAACATCTATAAAGAGAGCATTTTAATGGATGGTTAAAATAACTAGGTATTTTTTTTAAATCCATGGTATTTATATTCAAGATTAAGCATAAATACCGCGGTTTTACACACACTTCTGAAGTCTAACACATTCTAAAAAATAATGACTCAAGTGGACATCAAAACGCATCTTGTACTAAAAACTAAAAGCTTTTTCTTCAATGGTTTACTTACAAGCGTTTATTTTTATGGCTGTTTTGACACACAAACATTTTGAACACACATATAAACGTGGAGTAGATATGTCAATATTTATGTGATTAATGTTAAGTCATTTGAATTTTAATATCCAATGTTAATATATAAATATTATGAATTCATTCGAACTAATCTAAGAATTGAGGGTCTGACTTTAAATATTATTTTACTATTAGAAAGTTAATAGAACTACCCACGAGATATTTGTATGATGTAAAGCGCGACTAGAATGGTAATATAAGAAAATCATAAATAATTATGAAGGTTACAATGAAGATAGTTTAAGCCACGTGGTATTTAAAAACGCGCAAGTAAAGTGGAGAATAATATCCAGTAGATAATATCTTATAGCTTTATTATAAAGCAATACAAAGATAGGTAGGTTTACTTGTTGTAGACAGAATAAATATAATTACTAAAAGGTTCTTTATTTAACATGCCACACAACCACACAACTTAGTTTTCTTTGATGTCTAAATTACTTAAGTTTGTTTGCTTTATCAGAACTACATGAACTGCACTTAAAGTGGTTTTTGTCTCTGTAATAGCAGTCTTAAGCGAGATTATAATCTGTTAAGACTAAAACTCTATTCAGTTTCTACACATTACCGTAATTTTCGATAATACAAGTTGTTGAATAAGTAGTCTATATTGTGTCAGTAAATGTATAGAAAAACAGATTTTACTCCAATAATACACGTCGATTAGTACGACCGTTCTACGCTTAACGATTCTTTTGACCCGAGTCAGAGTTATGACCGTTTTAACTTTTGTTTTTAAAAGCATTCATATTTAGAACATGCTTTAAAAACGGAATAGCTTAATAGCAGAAAGCAGATAACCGTTTTTAACGGACGTTGGTTATTAACTAATGAAATCATTGACATGTGTCACACCTTACATCATGGCATGTTTATCTCGATGATTTAATCTACAAGCTTCAACACAATAGGTGTAATCATTTCATTCAGTCCGTGCGCTGGAAGCAAATAAGATCTGACTAGTGTCAGACTTCACAAAGTGAAATATAAAAGTACAAGTTACATACCATCGTATCAAAGTTCCAATACTGTCAACAGATATCTATCAATAAGCTGACAGTCGTATTGATTTTGGGTGATTGATATGTAGGTACACAATTCGAAGTCATACGAAATTGGTAATGCACTTCGGAAATTTTCGGTAATATGATCATGTCTATACTGTTTGCCAATTGTATAACATGGATAACTTGACGGCTGCTTATCTTTAAAATTTAGGTAGTTATTTATCCTTATTTTGTAGTATAAGAGAGATTCGAGACGTCTACTTATCACGCGCAATTAAAGTTATTCGGAAATCGAAGCCTAGATTTCATGGAAGATATGCGGTCACACCACTTAACCAACAATGTAGTTAAATATTAGCATTTACTAATTGCTTGTTAATTTCAAAATAACCTTTTAAGGGGTCAAGATCAGCGCAAGCGCATAATATAACAGTAATTTCATGACGTCACAATGGCTTGTCAAATTTAATTAATCCGTTCAAGACGAAACATGGCGACGGAGACATACAGTGCTTTATTATCTGTGGCCGCACTTACCATAACTGACCGTCGGCTAACGGTAATCTATGGTCCAGTATTTTTTTACTGTTAAACTTTAAAGTCGATGGAATATTTAGATCTAAGTACGGGCTTGTGCACATTAGTTATTTTTGTTTTTGTGACACTTCCTTTTTGGAGTTCAATATTATTTTAATTGTTTTGCGTTTAAAGCGATATGTCGTCCCTGTGGTGCTTTAAATAGCCAGATTAGACGTTGTTTTGAAATGGAACTTAATGCTTATAATATTTATAAGTGACTTAGGGTCGATATTTAATCGTCAGATAACTTTTATCTAGGGAATATGTTTGACGTTTTGACAGCTTTTGTATAGAAAATATGTCATACCGCCATATTTATTCTTCAGATAAAAGTTATCTGACGATTGAAAAACCGGCCCTTAGTCATATAGTCATGTTAAAAATAATTTGATTGTTACAAAGATGGGCGCGTAATGCAGTGGCAAACACGTGGTAATATTTCAGCAAATTATACACAATTTGCCACCGTCATGGTCGTAGATAGGTGACCATTTAGCACCACAGTGCTTGGGGTCTTGGTTTCGAGTCCATAGTCGGGCAAAGTGTTATTAGATTTTATTGTCAAGAAATTCTTTGTAGCAACACTGAGTCTGAATCAGTGCTCAGCATAGGGGCAATAGGGCCGTTCCTCTGTTACATAGTATCTAAAATTAAAGTTGGCGAAATGTGGATGCAATTGCGAAATGTACATAGACTTCACCCTTTTTTAGGATAGAGGCGTAAAACTAAGTGTGCGTGTGTAGTGCGTATAGATAATTAGTTATGTTATATTTAATTATCTTATTATCTAACGTAAAATAAACATTATTACATAAGTAAGTAGATATCATTTATAATTAGACAAATTGATAATATTTTAATAAGGCCTGGCCTAACCGTCGTAGTAACTAATTGATGAGATTAAGCAACTTTTCTGAGGTCAAATATCTGGATTGGTCACCATATACAAAATATCAAGCTGCTAACCCTTGGACGGTCAATAAAGATTTTAGAACTCGTAATTATCCTGATCACATATCGAGTTCCAGATTTAATTATACGCCATATTAGCAGACAATGACGCCGTAATAGCAGATTGTATTTCAATGGATATAACCCTAAAATTTACCTAATATAATTAAAACTAAATTAAACCCTGGTTCTTGACAGGCAGGCATTAACTATCTAAGGTCCAACGCATGTCAACCGCTATCTAAATTGGCAACAACCGATTACCTTTACTATTGACTGCACGGATGGCGAAGTGAGTTAAGTGTCGCCGGTTCGAATCCCACACGTGACAAAAAATTATGTGATCCACAAATGGTTGTGCCGAGTCTGGGTGTTCTTTGTGTCCGTTGTTTGAATGTTTGTAAACTCCCTCGCGACATAGGTATAATTCCTAGTGCGAGTTGCTTCTTTGGAAAAAACAATTTTAACATGAGTTAGACGTTGACACCTTTAAGTAACTGAACTTGTAACCAAACAATTAAATTATAATTTACGATATATTTTTCGATAATCGTTCCCCATGAGCACGTTTTACTTCTCACAATAAGTGGTACTAAAGCTGTTATCCAATTCACACCTTCGAAAATATTTCTTGTGAAGATTATTTTAACAAACAGATTTTCCTTACGATATTTTCCTCAATCGGAATTGGCCTGTAGATTTACTATCAGTACTTCTAGCTTCCTGATATTTAACACTTGATATTCAATTATTTACATGTACATATATGAAGTGTTATTTATCTATCAATATTATATTACCTACCTACTTTGGTTTTCACAATCATACGACAAAAGACAAACATTTCCGTAATCATTACATTACTGACAGTCAAAGCATTATGTTGTTACTGAACACCTAATTTAAATTTCAGTGCAGATTATTTTGAAAAACAATATACTTAAGCTATTTTTAATACCATTTAAATTTAAAGTGTTCTATTCTTTAACTAATTACTTACTTTAATATGTTTTAAATGTAATCAAAATCTGGCGTACAAATGTAACATAATCTAGGTAATACGAATTTGAATAATTAAAATAGAATAAATCCACACCTATTATCTTTTTCGCTGTTATTACTACAAAACAGACAAAAGCCAGAAAGTAACAGAAAATTACTAATTTAATACAATAGGCAACTAGAATTTTAGCGGCTAAACCCCCTTGCATGACTCTGAAACATACCTCAGATTAAACGAAAATTTATTTTCGTCCTTTTGACCGCTAGACGCCAAAGTAATTTACATACATTCAGCCAAACTTAGAAAAGAAAATTCTTATAAATCAGAAACGCACCCCAATTGAGCAGCCGTAAATTTTAACACCATCGTGTTATTAGATTAAAAAAAGAAAGTGATTTAGTTTATAATAATCACAAAAATATATATTTCGCTTTTTCTACCAGATCCCTTCCATTTGAAAAAGAACTTAAAAAAGTCGGCTTATTTTTGCTGTAACAAGTAATATTTAATCAGCAATTGGCTAGCACTTATTAATGTAATACTAGAATTTATCATAGTACATAACAGAAATAATCATTGATTATTGCTGCCGTTACTTTTGCTATTAATATACGAATTATCATTTGCAAGTTGCAGTGTTGCTGCAGGATTAACTATGTATGTATCACGATCATCAAAACTCTTAATTAAGAGTCATGCCAAATGTGACATGCATGTGACATACGGCATCTATAATTAAAGGCCATTTTCCATTATCCACAGTTCTCTCTTTTCCAAAATAAATTCGAATAAATCAAAGAGAGAACACAAAAAGTCAACTCCCAAAACGCATCAATCGTACATTTCGTTTCCCGCGTAAACGACAACCGTAGGGTCGAACGGAACGCAGCTCACGTTTTTTCCCTAGTCAATTAGCTCACGGCAGTGCACCATACAGCCAGGCGACACATGTCAACATCTGTTCCACACTCTACAACTAGTGATGCGACATGCACGTTTCCGGATTCGGATCTTTAGCGGTAAATTAACGCTCGGAGGCATACCCGAAAAAAGTAAAAACCACTGCGACACGTGCGTTCAAGCACCCTATATGAAAAAGTAATAAATCCAGATGTATTGTTTTTGATTACGAGTGCTTTGTGTGACAAAAAATATTGGGGTAGATATCGCTTAATTACTTAACTAAATGACCATAAGTAATAATTGTATACACCAATGGCTCTTTTTTATGATCAATGTTGTTTCGCCCTGCATTTCAGTAAGCTTTTATGTTAGATATGTATTAAGTAGTGTAATTATTAAGTGTAATTTTAGCATTATGAATGTTTTATTCCTACTTAATGATTTAATTTTATTACTTTACACGGTTCAGTGCTAATCCTCTTTAGCACATTAGTTTTATTTTAAGTGCTACTTTGGTTTGTTGATTAAACGGTCCGGTGCATTAGAGTTAACAATTGAATTGCTAAAATATACGTACTATCTATCATGCAGTAAATATTAACTTATAATTTAAACAGAACTATCTGACACAAACTCAATAATAGATAAACACATTAATCAAGTAAACCAATCAAAATACTAAGAATTTATTACCTGCCAACACTATTTTGTCAAATATTCGTAACGATTTACTTCAAAGAATGTTACTCCACGTTAATTCAAATTCCAAACTTTTGTTTCTCTGAATGGCTTTATTTATTATTATTCAAAATCCACAACTTTATCTTACACACGACCGCCATCAATACAGCCTTTACGACTCGGTTTACGACTAAATCAACGGTTTCATCTTGTAAATGTAACCCTTAAATTGTATATAAAATTATGTTATCCGATGTAGGTATTCAAATTTGGATAATAAAACTGAATCTGAAACCTGCATTGTTATTTTCGTGATAACATGGAAGTTACTTGGACTTCTTTATTCATTTTTATAATATAAGTTACTATGTTACTCTTTACCTTCGTTAAAATAGAATTACCTTTTAAGCACCACATTTACAGATAAAGTCAGTACAGACTAAAAAATAGTCTATATTGACTTTACCAGCTAGTCTTTTTTGCCGCCAAGCTTTTGAAAGTGGAACAATCAATGTTGACTTTTGTCATTTTGCTGTAGTGTGGCGTATAGGTACCTACTTAATAGATTCATTGATTAAAATAATAAATCTGTGATTTCAATTGTATTTTGCCAATACATATTTATTTAAACAATAAATGCTCACGGGAAGTTTAATGGGTTGTTTGTAATGTAAATTGCGTGCCGTTTTAATGTCGAAACGTAAAATTAGTGTACAAAATGTTTGTGATTGCTGTTTCGGTGAAATCGGGTTAACAAAGCTATCTATTATGTTGTTTCGTATAATTAGCAGTAAAGATTCGCCTCGAAACGTTACATCGTGTCTACAATGGAGAAAGCTCATTGTTTTGAGACAAGTCTCGCCAT
This sequence comes from Catocala nupta, assembly GCA_963675205.1. Classification (NCBI taxonomy): domain Eukaryota; kingdom Metazoa; phylum Arthropoda; class Insecta; order Lepidoptera; family Erebidae; genus Catocala; species Catocala nupta. The sequence goes on from OY776104.1 coordinate 11,239,081, forward strand.
CTACCGGTCCCGATGAGTAAGTAAGAGCTTACACACAAAATATTATTTTGACGAAGTTGTGTTTTAGTTTTATGTTGCGTGTTTACTGTTGTTTTGTTATGTTCTACCGGTACGTGTAATGGTATAGATATAAAACATCTGTACATACAGATAACAGCTTATCGTGCTTTTATATCTGACCTCTGTCAAGGTACAAAAAAGTTTAATGCCACACAACACACTATCATGAAAGACCTACCGAACATCAGATCATTGTGACATTAAGCTTTATTATTTCGTTTAAAACTTAAAAGCTCGGTGACCATAACTAATCTTATCAAAGTAATCTGTCGGTGTAACTATTCATAATGTCCGGTCGACCATCAAAAAATGTTATTAACACAATTATAATGGAATCGACTAAAATCCTACAACAAAAGTTATCAAATGATCGTTAAGTTGGAGTCGTACCATCAAGCGGTACCGTTACAGCAACTCGCCTAATTAATACTCGCCCACTCGCGCGTCGGCCGGGTTCGAACCCGTTCCCAGGGCCGCAGTGTTTACTGCACATTGCACGCCGCGCGCATCTACAATGCAAATCCACAAACACCATCCACAATCTGCGATTCAATATCGACGCATTACAACCCGCTGAGGTTCGCTCGCATACGAAACCGAATCAAGACTATCGATTTAACTTACACAAGGGTCGTAGAAAGAATTCCTTACAACAATGAGCCGGTGTAACAATAAATACCTTAATGATATCCCGAGATCGGAGAGAAAAGGCGTCCGGCGGCGGCAGGCGGAACCCGTTCCACAGTTTCAAGAGAAATCCTCCACTATAACATCTCGTAACAACATCACAATATGAAATGGCACAACCTCACACGGGCACTATAATAATAGGAATCCACAGCACTGGTTTGGTTTTGGTACAAAATATGTTTTTTCGTAACACAGCGCGGCGAAACACTCCCTCCGCGAGACAACCGACGCACACGGTGGCCGGGCACGAACTGAACTGGTTTTACTGGGTATGCGGGCGGGGTCGCGGGGGGAGGTGGACGGGTGCGTTTGGTTCGCTTTTATGAAAATATTTCGTGAGTAATGCCACATGCACGTGTTATGTCGGCGAGTGCGTCGGCCTAGGACGGCCTCGGCTCTTTGATTGAAGTGCAGCGTGTAGATTAAGGTAGTAAAAATGACCAACGTGTCGTACTGACCACAGTAACACATTTCCCACCGAGTCTTTGTCTCCTACGTTTTCCATTCGATAAATGCAACCAGGGCCTTACTTCATGCATTTCTATCTACAATCAAATTTACAACGGATTGCTACTCGTTCGATATTACATTTGTATGATTATTGTACCTATCTTTCGAAGGATATTGCATCTATAATTCAGTTGAGAGCATTGCCCTAGGTCGGCAGGTCGGTTTAGGCCTTGTTTGTTAGACTATTTACAATTCCGTTTTATCGAAGAACGCGACAGCCGTTCAGAATTGTCATCGTAATTGTTCTGTAATGGACATAATGGATTCGGGCATCCTGCTTGTTTCCGACGTTGAACCAAGAGTTTATTTATGAAGAACCACGAACAGTATACCTATAATCTACATAATTATTATAAATAGATTATAAAACAGGGTTTTATATAGGTGTATACCGGTGACAGGTGTCCGTTCGTTGGAGTTGTAAATGTTAATAGATTGTACTAGCATGAAATATTTCGGCAGATTTATCAGAAGGCGATTTGTTGAATTTGTTTATAAGATGCCAGGTCCTGGTGTGACGGTTCTTTAGCCTTGCCAGCGTTATTTATTTAGCTAGACTACTTTCGAGGCAAACCCTCCGTACTTTACCAAATGTAAACTTACTACGGTTCTTCTAATATTATGGATTTAATGTTTCGCTGTTTGTTTGTTACCTTCTCAATCACGCATAACCACCGATTTTAATGAAATTTCGTATGAAGATAGCTTGAATCAAGGTTAACGAATTCGCGTGTAGCAAATAATGCTTTAATATTATAATTACTGTATAGCTTATAGGCATTATTAGTGTATCCATTGAATCTCACACCCACTCATTTACGATAAATTTATGCTCATAATAGCCCTTAAAAAACAAATTAAAAAGAAATAGATTGGAATCCATTCCGCACCTCATGTGTGGGTAGATTCAATACGACACCTACTATTTACATACAATCGGCAGGAATCTTTGAAAGAACAACTTAATATGAAAAATATTTAGCCTCGGCGAAGTCGTTGAGTTTATCTATCAGGACATTTTCAATAACAACACAAAGGCTTTAAAATAAGCTCCATCCCTACACCATAAGACTAGTGAAATGTAAATCTGCTACAGGTGTGAAGGGATAACAGGCGTAATTATCCAGGTGGAAATACGAAATAGAAAGCATTTATTAAGTAAGTCAGAGAATTTCGAACGGCTTAAACAACTCTGACAACGTCGACGTCCAATAAAAAAGGCACGGCAGACATAGATCCTCGTTCACGGCAGATTTCCACCGGCGGACAAGCCTGGCTTAAACCCTATACACATTGGACGTTAATTTAAAAGCAAAATGCCCGCTTAAGGGGCAAGCCAGGAGTTTTACGATATTAATAAACCTCTATTAGCAACGAAGATGGCTTGCCGGTAATTCTGAATTATGGACCAGCGTACAACCGACATTTTAAATTGCCGCCGATAGGTTCGTATCGGAAAATAGAAAAAAATATGTAGGGCTGCACCGGATCAAATCTTTCAAATGGATGCATAAATGCAAAAGCTGTTAGCATACAATAACTGCATCAGTTTATATACGTCCACGTTTCGATGTCGGCTAATGGAAGTTGGAAATAAAGTTCCTTTATTGACACTGGATACGGTTAAAAATACGTAATTTATGGATAAAATATTAACAATAGCTACGTTACATGATTGAAATGTGACGCATTTATCGAGGTTATATTCATATATTATTGCGATATAAGCCTTATTTCATGTTTTACCTTTGTGGTGTTCTGTATGGACGTAAAATATTTAAATAATGCACATTGCACATGTACGCCGTTTATTACAAGCCCCACTGACAGGTGCACTGTATATGTTGTTAAATTAAAATATTGGATTGAATAGTGATTATGTATTGTAAAGGGTTTTTGTTTCGGCATCGCCTCGCGGTGCCTGCGATATTTCGTTATGTGTTTCGACTTCTTTATGAATGTTTCACTGTTGTTTTTATCATGCCAGAAAATATAAAAGCCTTGCAGTTGATAGATTCAATTCGTCAAGATAAGGATTCCAAATCGCAATTTGCTAAGAAAGCGACTTCAGACAATTACAAGATTCGGAATGTCTATACGCGCACCTGCTTACGAAATCGTTTAAAGCAATTTTCAATAATGACGTGCCTTCAACCGTCTTACGTCGTTTATCCCATGAATTTCTCAAAATGACCTACCTTCCGAAACAAGATCGACTGATCCGCCGAAATTCAGCTCCGCAATCCGCTGACAAAATCTTTGTAGTCAAAGCCGGTATTTCTATAAAAACGCATTTTCTGAATCGCCGTGTGGCCCTTTGAAGTTAATCCCTGGATTTGGGTTCACCGTTACAGGAGATACCTCCTCGCGTTCGGAGTGTGTTTGTATGTAAATGTTTACCGTGAACAATTTGAGCGTACTTTCTCGGCTGGATTACTTAGAGCTCTATACGTCAGTGTGTGTGAGGGGTCGGAGGGGTCAGGTAGCGTTGGCTGCGGGGTGTGTTGTCGCGCCACTAGCGCCGCCGCTCGGACTGGCGTGTAATTACAATCGGCGAGGTTCGAGTGACGTCGGGGCGTCGAGACGACGTCGAGTGGTCGTCAAAAATTCGAAAATCGAATTGGTTCGTTCGTTATTAGTTTTGTTCGTTATTGCATACACACGATGTGGGTACTTTTACACGTTTTTGTACAGTACGCTTATCGCTTAACATTGTGATACATTGTTGATATAAGTTATTCGCAATGTTGCATCGCGGTTAATTTTAGCCAGAGGTTTAAGGTTACATCTAAAACATTGGAATTTATTTACTAGCCGATAGATTTGAAATTCTTGGACAACTTGATATTTTATTGGCTGCTGATTTTATCAAAGGCCAATTTCATAATGTTCTTGCCTATAAAATATAAGACCTTAGAGATATAATTGGATAAATCCAACGCATTCTCTACTCTACGTGCCCAAAAATTAAGTTCGCACAAAACTCATCCAGGGATCATAAAATAGGGATTTAATATAATTTCACTTGGAAAAGTCAATTTCATTTTAGTGTTCAAATTCTTTATTCAGAAATTAAAACTTTGGGCGTTTGGTTCGTCGTAACGTACATTGTGGACCGAAAGATATCGTAAAAAATGCCATACAATGTTATTTAACAACAAAGGAAACATGTAGCTACGTACTTTGACAACCTTTTCCCTTGAAGATACGGGAAGATGATGCCAGTTTTAGGATAAGGGAGAACATTTTTATATTCATACGTTTAATATTTTTCCTATTGTTAGCATAACTAATTATCGATTAATTAATACCATGAATAACAATCGACTACTTATTCAATTAATAAATCATTCGTTCACTTTTGGGTGGCAACACCGTTTTTGACGTTGGTAAAAGATATTAGTTGCAACGGTCATTTTTACTTTTGCGGCTACAGACGTCGAAGGTTGCCTTGAGTTACACTCCAACAGTTGTTAAGCAGAAAATAAAGTACATACAGTGATTAAGAATAGTCAGTTTTCTTTCAAGATCAGAAGTGAGATATCGTTTATCTACGTGCCTGATTGTGCGGTTTCCTGGACTCAAAGGGATAAAGGTCAGAAATTAATGTCTTATTTTGCTGCTACATGATTATCTGCCAACTTAACACTGTTGTAACGATACAAATATATTTGGAAAGACTGTGTTAATCCAATACGAACCTACTGGTGGGTATAGTGAAAAGAGAAGTCTTTTATCATCGGAATATACGTTATTGCGTAATTATATCAAGATTTATGGTGGACCTGTGCGTAAATACAACGAACTTGATACCAAAGTGAAGACGATTTTGTATTCAACATTTTTATTTTATGACATATTAATTAGTGACGGTGTAATATTAGCTGATATCGCTTGTAATCCTTGTCAACCGAAATAACTTATACAAATTGAAGTTAATACCTACATTGTTTGACCTTAATGATTACTTTTTGTATATTTTATTAGTTAATCTAAGTCGTGGTATATTTTTTTTTCCTCTACTTTGAATCACTCAAAACCGGTGTTTATTGATAATGGGCAATTAATTCCAAACGAAGGCGACGTGATACTAGTGAAGACAGTACGTCTGTAAACACAACCTCTAGCGATAGTGACGACCACCATCGTAGATCGCGATATAAAAAAAGACGTCATATTCGTAAACATAGCCATAAGAAACATAGTAAGAGACAAGCGCGTTCTAAACGTCGTGGGCAACGGTCTTCTCGGAGAAGTGTCAGCCGTGAGTTAACTAAGTCTCCTCCATTGCCGATTCCGACTCATTTAATTGTATCGGACATTCCTAGTGCGTTAAATAATCAGTCCAAACCTGGCCCAGCAATTAGTAGTAGTTCAACAATGCACATCCCCACGGCCAATGACCCTATTAGTAATTTTACTACCCCTCCAGTCCCTAATTTTTGGGGACAAAACAATTTTCCTGTTTCTTTTAGTGTTGTACCCGAATACGACCCAAGTGATAATAGTCAGACAATAGAAAATTGGATAAACAAGGTTAGTGAATGTGCGCAGATTTATTCTTGGAATGATCGTCAGATTTGTCACTATGCTCTCCCTAAAGCGAAAAAGAAAAGAAAAAAAACCCTTTAGCGAAAAAGTGGTACCAGGGTTTACCCTCAGTTTTGTATAACTGGCCTGAGTGGACAGAAAAATTAAAATTAGCTTTTCCCTCTAATGAAAATTACGGAGATTTATTAACTACAATGTTGAAACTTCGATGCAAATTTGGACACTCCTTAGAACATTATTATTATGACAAAATTGCATTAATAAATAAATGCGAAATAACGGGAACTAAGGCAGTCGGTTGTCTCATACACGGCATTGATGATAAATTCGTACGAATGGGAGCAGGGACTTGTATGTTCAAGGAACCGGAACAGGTCCTAAACTATTTGCGTACTGTGTCACAACATGAAAATAATGTACTAACTTCTAATTTCCGAAATCGAAATATGGCGTCGCTTAAACAGCCTAATAAAATAACAAATGAACAAACAAAAAATAATATTTCAGATACAGTCCGGTGTTTTAATTGCAATGAAATAGGTCACATAAGTTTAAAATGTAACAAACCTATCAAAAGGTGTAACTTCTGCTTTAAATTAGGACATGATACAAAAGATTGTCGTAAAAAGAACACCAATAATAGTGATGATACCAGTAAAAGTAGTAATGTTACAGAACAAAGTAAGACTGTCATGTGCATTAACAATAGTAAGTCTAATAATGAAAAATATAAAAATGTTAAAGTAAATGACAGTAGTTTGCAGGGATACATTGACCTAGGCAGTAAATGTACTCTTATACGGGAGTCAAATGCAAAACTTATATTAGTTAGTTGGAGTACCAGTGATTTACCAATATTACAGGGGTTCGGTAATTCTTTAGTCAGGCCAATAGGAAAATCAATAGTTAGGTTAGAAATTGGTTCCGTCAAAGCTGAAATTGAGATTCTAATCATAGAAGATCATTATTTGATGACACCAATTTTAGTAGGGCAGTCTTTTACGGAAAAACCAAATGTCATACTATTAAAAACGGCAGATGAACTGATTTTTATGCAGTTACTAGACTTTTATGATAATAATTTAAAGGTTAAAGTTTACGCTAGCAAAGATGAAATCCTGAAACCTAATACCACAATGCCAATCGATGTTATTGCTGACGGTGAGTATACAGGTGGCTTATTTGTGCAGTGTGGTCTCCGAATTTTACATAATAATGAATATGTTATTTGTTCTGGCCTTTTTGAATTTCGAGTAGGTAAGGGATATTTACTATTAACTAACTTATCATGCAATGATCTAAAAATTCCAAGAGATATGTTATTAGCACGGGGTCAAATATATCAAGAAGTGAGTAGTGAATATGTAGGCATAACGACGGAAGCTACGACTTATGAACCCTTACCTTTATCTTATGTAAAAATTAGCACAGATGTGACAGAGATACAAAAACAAAAATTATTTGAACTATTACAAAAGTATAGGGACTGTTTTGCAATGAATTTGGCAGAATTAGGTATAACTAACTTAACAAAAATGGACATTGCATTAACAGATAACAGACCGGTGGTGTATAACCCATATAGAATATCACAAAGCGAACGTGAGCACTTAAGTAAAATTATAGAAGAGTTGTTGACTAATGGTATTATTCGTGAAAGTAATTCGGATTATTCAAGTCCCGTGATATTAGTAAATAAGAAGAACGGCGATAAACGGCTATGTATTGACTATAGATCTCTTAATCGGAAAACGCTTAAAGATAAATATCCGTTACCTCGTATTGAGGACCAATTAGATAGATTAGGAGGTAATAGGTACTTCATAAGCCTAGATCTATTTTCAGGGTACTATCAAGTACCAATGGATGAGAATAGTAAGCGATTTACGGCATTTGTGACACCCGATGGTTTGTATGAGTTTGAAAGAATGCCATTTGGGCTTACAAATGCACCTAGTGTTTTTCAACGTACAATTAATTCGATGCTTAGGGGTAAACAAAATTTGGCACTGGCATATATGGATGACTTATTGGTGGCATCACAGTCAATTGAAGAGGGTTTAGATAAGCTGGAAAAAGTATTACAGTTGTTAAGATCTTCTCGTTTAACACTTAACCTGGAAAAATGTGATTTCTTTCAAACTCGTATAAATTACCTTGGCTATGAGATTAGTTCTGATGGAATTCGTCCTGGTGCTGGAAAAATTCAAGCTGTAATGGATTTTGCCATTCCTAAAAATGTTCATGAAGTTCGACAGTTTGTGGGACTTACAAGTTACTTTAGGAGATTTATACAAAATTATTCAATAATAGCAAAACCCTTGACAATTCTTACAAAGAAAAACACTCCTTGGAGTTTTGATGAACCTCAATTAATTGCATTTAATGAGTTAAAATCAAAATTAACTACAAGACCTGTTTTAGCATTATACAATCCCCAGGCCGAGTTGGAAATTCATACTGACGCTAGTAAAGTTGGTATTGGGGCGATTTTAATGCAACGGGTTAATCTTGATAAGTTACATCCTATAGCGTATTACAGTCGTCAAACAACTTCCGACGAAAGCAAACTGCACTCATATGAATTGGAGACTTTAGCAGTGGTCTGTGCATTAAACAGATTTAGGGTTTATGTGTTAGGCAAAACATTTAAAATTATTACTGACTGTGCAGCCATACGGAGTACAATGATTAAAAAGGATCTCATACCTAGAGTGGCGCGTTGGTACATATTGATGCAGGAATATGATTTTACTGTGGAGCATCGTGATGGTACTAAAATGTGTCACGTTGACGCACTGTCGCGTAACCCTGGTATTTCTGAATGTCAAGATGACATTAGAGTTGTCGAAATAATGGCAATAGATGATGATGCCTGGTTGCGTACAGTGCAGGAGCAGGACTCAGAAATACAGAGAATAATAAATATTCTAAATGACACGAATACAAAAGACATTGTCGAAATTCATAAGAACTATACGATAAAAAACGGTCGTTTATACAGAATAACAAGTGACAAAAACAATGATGTTAATTTAAAGTGGGTAGTACCGAAATCTGTTAGGTGGCAAATAGTTCGTATGAATCATGACGATGTTGGTCATTTCAGTTTTGATAAAACTTATAGTAGGGTTAATCAAGTTTATTGGTTTAAGAAAATGCGAAGATTTATTAAAAAGTATTGCAACTCTTGCCTCAGTTGTGCTCACAATAAAATACCGGCTGGTGCCAAGGAAGGGGAGTTACATCCTATACCTAAAATTAATAAACCATTTGATACGCTGCACATTGATCATTGTGGCCCATTTCCAGTAAGTAAAAAGAAAAATTGTCATATATTAGTAATCATTGATGCCTTCACAAAATTCATTTACATAAAACCAGTTAAGAATGTTAAAAGTAGTACTACTATTCAGGTATTTACAGAATATTTCTCGTTGTTTGGAGTACCCCGTCGGTTGATATCCGATCGAGGTACTAGTTTCACAAGCAAGGAGTTCTCAGATTTCGTAAACGATAGTGGTATCAAACATATTTTAAATGCGGTTGCCTCTCCTAGGGCCAATGGTCAAGTGGAGAGATACAACCGGACTATAGTTGATGCCATAACGACCGCAAACCATGATAAACCAGAAAACGAGTGGGACTTGCGATTACCGCAAATACAGTGGTCCTTAAATAACACAATAAATAAGTCAACTGGTCGTACTCCCTCAGAGATTCTGTTTGGCATTCAGACTACAGGTGTTTCGGACGGTTTCATGAATACGCTTGTCTCAGAATCTCATACCCCAGTAGATCGTGACGAAGTTAGGTCGGATGCAGAATCGCGAATTCAAATTAATCAACAGGAACAAAAAGAGCGTTTTGACAGATCACATAAAAAACCTACTCAATATAAAATAGGCGATTTAGTTCGTGTCGAAAAAGATATTCGTACTGAACCTGGACAGAGTCGTAAATTATTACCTAAATGTGTAGGGCCGTATAGAATTTCTCAAGTTATCGGTAATGATCGTTACGAAATAGAGGACACTCCTATTACTAGAAAAAATGTTGCAAACCCTATAGATCAGTTTTCGCTGCTGACAAATTATACCCTTGGCTTGTTTTTAGCCACGATGCAATATCCAGTGATTCGGAGTAGATATAAATGTATTTGTTAGAGTACTAGCACTGTGATTGATTTTTCCTATATCATTGAATGTAGGAATTGTATGATGATGATAATGAAATCATAGTTGTAAAATATATATTGATTAATGGTAATCACAAAGCTGTAAAATTAAATAATATTTGTTTAACAGAGAATAAATAATGTGAAGAGAAATATTATAAGTAACATTAAGTGAAGAGAGTTTAAAAGTGATTATGATTGTATGAGAAAATGAAATAAAATGAATTAATGTTGATATTTGTTATTTAAAGTTATTATTTGTTTAGTTATTCAGAGTCAAATGAAGTTGACTTATATGTTACTATTTAAACATATAAAAGCGAGAAAAATTGAATAAGGAAGTAGGCTAGAGTGAGTAAATGTGAATTATCAAGTAACCTAAGAGATAAATAATCTATTATGAGCATTAAAATAGTGAGTTGCTATTGGTGAGAGTGCCTATTGCGATGTTAGTTATAAGAGTGAGTCGCTATTGGTGAGAGTGCCTATTGCGATGTTAGTTATAAGAGTGAGTCGCTATTGGTGAGAGTGCCTATTGCGATGTTAGTTATAAGAGTGAGTCGATATTGGTGAGAGTGCCTATTGCGATGTTAGTTATAAGAGTGAGTCGCTATTGGTGAGAGTGCCTATTGCGATGTTAGTTATAAGAGTGAGTCGCTATTGGTGAGAGTGCCTATTGCGATGTTAGTTATAAGAGTGAGTCGCTATTGGTGAGAGTGCCTATTGCGATGTTAGTTATAAGAGTGAGTCGCTATTGGCGAGTGTGCCTAAGCGATGTTAGTTCTAAAAAATTGTAAAACGCGAGGCCGCGTTTGACGTCAGGATTAGCCGAATGTTAGCATAACTAATTATCGATTAATTAATACCATGAATAACAATCGACTACTTATTCAATTAATAAATCATTCGTTCACTTTTGGGTGGCAACACCGTTTTTGACGTTGGTAAAAGATATTAGTTGCAACGGTCATTTTTACTTTTGCGGCTACAGACGTCGAAGGTTGCCTTGAGTTACACTCCAACAGTTGTTAAGCAGAAAATAAAGTACATACAGTGATTAAGAATAGTCAGTTTTCTTTCACTATAATATATGTTGGTTTTTATTTATTAGAGAGTAGGCACGGATTAAGCTAAGATTAAATGTGTAAATTCGCTTATGTATTAGAAACATTAGACATAGCCTGGGAGGAAGAGCGTCATAGTTCCATGCGGAAGTCTCAAATTTGATGCCACGTTATGTACCGTTTACTTTTCGAAATGTGTGTAATTATGGGTTAATTATATTATTAGTCGCTGTAATAGTGAAGGATCATGGAAACCTTGCAGAATTCACTGCCATAATGTTTGCAAAGGTGTGTGAAGTCATTTATTCTGTGTAGGACGTCTGAACTAGCATGATGAACTAATTATGTTAACTTGTTCTTACATCGAGAAGACTATAATTGACACAATTAGTTATTGTAATGAAAATTTATTAAACTGAAAATACTATCTCGTACTATGTAAGTACTATCTCGCTCGAAACACAAGTACAACTTAGTTCGGGCAAGTATCTTTAACTGTACTTTATATGTAATTATTAAGATGTAATGAATGCACGGCATAGTGTTTTAAGAGGTCGCCCCGCCACTGCTACTACACCGAGTGTTGTTCCGAGTCTGGAAGTTCTTTGTGTTCGTTGTTTGTATGTTTGTAAAGCCCTTCGCGACACAGAATTTATTCCTAGTGAGGAAGCTGCCTTTATTTATTTAAAAAAAGTAATTAGCAAAATATTTGTAAGTACCTAAACTCGAGGATCTTTACTAAATAAATAAATTATTATCTTTAATTATTATTTTCTCCTCCTAAACGGCTGGACCGATTTTGATAAAATGTTTTGTGTGTGTTCAAGTGGATTCGAGAATGGTTTAGACATTTTTTTTATTTTTTTTCCTTGTGTACAGGAACAACTTCTGTCGGGACAGCTAGTTAATTATAAAGTAAAACAATCTGTTACAATTGAAGGAAATAATTTTCGCTAATAAGTCCTGGCGTAGTAACGTACTTAGATATTTCCTCGTTGTATTTATATATATTTATATATCTGACTGCATTGCGGTAATGGTAGTTAATAAGTCTGTTGTGCGTCAGGTCTCAAGTTTGATTTGAGGTTTGGGAAAGTATTGTTGAGTTTTACCGTCTAGAACTTCTCAGTGACAACAAAGTACTTATCTTAAACTTTGTCCAGTTAACGGCGATAGGTGTGCAAACTATTACGTGGAATTTATAAATATATGTTCTTATATGTGTCTGTGATGGGTTTATTTACGACTAGCTTTTGCCCGCAGCTTTGTTCGCGTATAAGTAAGACAGGTTATATTAGTAACAGTACTTTTTTTAAATAAAATATACTTAATATTACTCGTTGATAATATAGCTCTCTAATGGTGAAAGAATTTTAAAAACCGGTTAAGTAGTTTTTGAGTTGAATGCCTACAAACAAATAAACAAGCAAACAAACAAAAAATCAAAATTTTCCTCTTTATAATATTAGCATAAACATAAAGAATGTTAAGAGTAAATTTTTTTTAAGAGCGATTCTAATGTATTGAAAACACATTTGTTATGTTGTTTTCTTATGTTCAATGTAAGATATAATTCGATTTGGTTATTGGTTTAAGAAGTCGTCTTACCACAGCCACTGCGCTGACTTTTGTGGGTCCGAATCCGACACGGGACAAATCATTGTTTAATACACAAATGGTAAACCCGAGTGTCATAGAGCAGGCGAAGTCTTTAACAAAAAAAGGAGAAATATTATTAAATTCTCATTAATTATTTAGGTACTCCAAAAATAAGTCCGTTAGTTTTACGTTAGGGTCAATCTCACGGAGTCTGTCTATTTACACAGTGACTACAATAGGCTTTCCTTCAATTACGTGACATCTAAAGGCTGGAACTTAGCTGGCGTGATGTGGGTGTAATATATATCTGCTGCTCCTTTGGGGATCATAGACACGAATCTAAATCCAAAACATTTAGAAAACAGCGTGTTTCTTCAAAATCATCAATTTTTCCTAACTAGGATAAATTATATTTCAAAAATTATTTATTTAGTTAGCTCACAGAGTGAAGTAGAAAATAGAACATTCAGTATAAAGCCAGGTTTTAGCTCTTACTTTGTGTGAACAGTATGTACTAATTAAGAAAGTTAGCTGTGTTAATAGGCACATAATACTATGAGTACCTATACATATTTTCTTAATAATAGGGGTTAAAATATGAAGTTGCCGTTGTATAGTAATAGATACTTTGAATTGACATAAAACCTTCATGGTGTGAGATTTTCGAGTGAAACTTTTTTCACATGATACCTATATAATAAGATTCTTCTTTTAAAAAATGTGCAACTTTCGCTTTTCGACTTTCAATTGCTTTTTTATTCATCTTAGACGGGAAAGATGGATACTTCGAAAATCCGAGTCATTTTTGAATACGAGTTCCGACGCGGAACTAACGCGGCAGAAATGGCTCGCTATATCAACGCTGCATTTGGAGAGGAGACTGCTAATTAACGCACCGTGCGTTTTTGGTTTAAACGCTTTCATAATGGTATCTTCTATTTTAAGAACAAAGCACGTGGAAGACCGCCCGCACAGGTGAATAACGCTGAATTGAAGGAGATGGTGGAAGCCGATGCGAGTTAAACTACCTAGGAATTGGCAGCATGGTTTAACGTTGCCCTACCTACAATATTGGCTCATTTGCATCAAATTAATAAGATAAAAAATATGAAAATTGGGTTCCTCATGATTTGATTGATCTGCAGAAAGAAATGCATGTTGAAACTTGTGTTGCCTTGTTAAATCCGTATAGAAATAAAGGAATATTGGATCGAATTGTGGCATGTGACGAAAAGTGGATTCTTCACGATAACCGTAAGCGAAAAATGGAAAAGTTGACCCCAGGTCAAACACCGCAACATTGCCCTAAAGCAAAGCTTACCAATAAAAAGGTAATAGTAACTGTTTGGTGGACTCTTCATGGTGTTATTCACTATAGCTTTCTCAGGTCTGTTCAAGCAATAACAGCAGATGTTTACTGTGCCGAACTTCGAACAATGATTGCGAAACTGGCAGAGAAACAGCTCCGACTCGTGAATCGATCTTCACCATTATTGCTCCATGATAAAGCAAGCCCTCACACTGCACGGGAAACCGTTGCAACTCTACAGGACCTGCAGTAAGAAACCAAACGTCATCTTCCGTACTCGACAGACCTTGCTCCAACGGACTACTATTTTTTTCGTGATTTGGACCATTTTCTACGTGATAAAATATTTTCTTCCCAGGAGGCAATACAAAATGCTTTCACACAGTTTGTCGAATCTAGATGCCCGGTGTTCTATCTTAAAGGTATAAATGAACTTCCGTTTAGATGACAGCAATGTATAGATAATGAGGGTAAATATTCCGATTAAATAAATATGGTACATCTTAGAAAAAAAACGAGTTTCAATTTTCAGTACAAATCGGCAATTTCATACTTAGTCAGAAAATGCAAATGTGTATACGAATACATCGTACGCCTTGGGATTAAATTTGAGACCTCTGCATGGCAGTCCAACGGTTTTCCACTAAGTTAATTATTGGATATATATTGGAAAGGAATGGCTATATATTGGAATAACTAATCGTAAATTAAACAAAAGTCCCGTGTGGGGACATCCACAATTCTCGTAGTGGTACTTCAACTTAACTTCAAACGTGGAAACAACTGGGATTCAAGCAAAGCAGGGAATTTTTTTTAAATTATATTAATAATAATTGTTAAGTTAGAGCCTCAGCCATTTAAAACTAAATAAACGTTGGTAAATTAAGCTGATATAAACTAGTAACACTTGCGGCAAAACATTCACAAATGTAATAGGTAATCAAATAAAATTATATTGTTAAAGTCATCTTATTTTTATTACGATTAAATTTTATCGCTGAGTAGACTTCGCGATGAAAAAATTAAATACAAGTGAACGAGATCAATTATTAGAATCTGCTAATAGATTTGTGTGGTTAGATTCAGCACCTCAGTCTGTTGTTAGTAGCGCTTGAATGATTGACGGTCGTGAGGTATCGAGTTCTACGTTCGGGCCAGAGATAAACTACAAGCCAGCATTTTCACGAAGGATTAGTCCCACTACGTAACAGGGACGAGTATACTGCGTAAACCAGATGAAATCAGGGACGAAGAAATAAAATATAAATTTAAGAATAAACTAAAAAAATATCTACTCAGTACACTGCCATAACTTGTCTATATGTATATATATGTATGTATGTGTGTATATATGTATATGGGTGTGTGTATGTATGTATGTGTATATATATATATATATATACCTAACGGTTGTTTTTCTATTACTATTTTGTTTTTATAGATTAATATTACTATACACTTTCATAAATTATATTAAACTATGATTGTAAATCGATCCAACAGACAAACTATGTACATATAGTTTTGTTGGACTTAGTGTTAAATTGTAAGAACTACTATGTACCTTTATTAAATAAATAAATAAATAAATAAAATAAATAAATAAATAAATAAACGTAACGTAACGTATTTCCGAGAAACTAGCCTTTGTGCCAGTACGGAGAATTGCCTGCAAACCAATAATTCTATGCCAACCGAAAATTGTATCAAGTTATATCTAAACCCGGTGTCGACACCTTTATAAATATGTATGCGAAATTTCATAATGATCGGTCGAGTAGTTCAATCGTGAAAGCGTAACAAACTATCTTTCGCATTAATAATATTAGTGATAATAGATAAGCTGCTTCATTGAACTGATTCAAGAACATTGGCTAATTTAGTACAGTTACGAAAATATTCTCTATTTTACTTTCTTCTTCTTTTTGAAAAAGACAACTCCTACACTGGGACTGATTCCTGTATCACGGGGGACTTTACAAACATTCAAACAACGGACACAAAAAACATCCAAACTTGGAACAAACATTTGTGGATCACACAAACTTTTGTATCGTGTGGGATTCGAAACCACAACACTCGGCGCAGTAGTTATGGCGAGGCGATCACTTAAAACCTTACGCCATCCGTGCAGTCGAAGTCAAGTTGCGAAAATATCGCCCCTTAAGCTTTAATTGGCTGACCACTGGGTTACGAAATAGACGCTCCAAGCTAACACGCTCAACGCGGCATGACTGAACGTTGAGCATCAGAAATAAATAGATAATTTTTAATACTAAAAAGGAAAAGAACATTTTAGTTTTCTACTGTATTTTATACAATATGCGTCATGTTCTATAATGTGTAACAACGCTTTAAAATTTAACGCAGTTAGCAAATTAATGCTCTAAGTGCGGCTATGTTTTCGTGAATGTACGAGTATGTAATGAAACTATGTATATCAGGAAAACACTGGTCATATTTATTTTATTTATTCAACTTTATGCACTTTACAAATATATAGATGGACTTAATGTCATTAGGCATTATTTACATATTAGCCGATACTTGTGTACATTCGCTTGTAGCGAAATTCGCTCCGCTTTTTTGTTGGAGCCTTTGACTAATAAAAAGCAGCTAGAGTATCTCCGTGACCATGGCTGCTGAAAGGCAACCTAAATCTACATAGTTCAATAATTTATATACCTTAATAGTAGACAGTTAAATAGTTATAAAATTATGTAATAATAGTGTTTTAAAATAAACAACGCGAAAAATCCATTTAAAGTACTTAGTTTAATTTCAATGTAATAAAATCATGATTTGTATCTGCTGCTGACACTCCTACATTTCTACATAGCGTATTTGCTTAGAGTGTCTATGTCATAGCCCTTGGGTTAAAAGCAGATTTAACCTGGGAGGCAGAAAACAGACTCGACACTCACATGAGCATACTTAAAATGTTATGCGAGTACCGTAAATTGGGGTGTATTGCAACTACTGGGGTGGAAAACAACATTTTTTTTTAAAAGTTCATCTTTATTATGACAAAATTTTCAGTGTCTATAGTAAAAATTTATATAGAAATATTTAGTTTTAATGTCAAATTTTAAATTTGGCAGTACTGAGTTACGTCATTTGATCAAATTCGCGCGAATTTTATTGTGTTTGTTTTTCACCCCAGTAGTTGCAATACACCCCAATTTACCGGTAAGTCAAACACAATAAAATATTATAAATATATTGCCAGGACCCGAGCAAGTGGAAATCTTTAATTTCTGCCTAGCCTTCCGAGGAACAAGCGTGAGTAAATTTATATCGTAATTAGGTTCCTACCGAGGTTTGACATTCTAAGTCAAACAAAAACTTTATAGACTGATACCTAATCAATAAATAAACCATGGGTAATTATTGTTTGGGTGCGTCGAAAGAATGGACGAAAAAATATTGACCAAGTATACAGGGTCTGTCGTAAATAATGGATAATCCGTTAGTAGTTGGTAGCCCTGAAGCCAGTCTGTAAGAAAATCGCTTTTCTAAACCAGAGTTGACAACGGTCTAAAACTGGTGTACAATTTAATTTTTTTTTCGGAATTTTTTATATTGCTCCTTATATTTTATGCCATTTCTTCAAATTAAGACATTTCAGCCTACTTTTTTTGTATTGTACTCCTAAAAACTTGAACTATTTAATTAAATTTTGAGCGTTATTAATGTGAAACATTATCAAAATTAATATCTTAGGATTTTTTTTTCTTTCCCTCAACTTTTATCCATCGCCTGTGGAAAAAAAATGTACTGCATGATAGCTGCCCATTATCTCAAAAACATGTCTAGTTTATGCAGACTCTAAAAAGGAATTACAATGTATGCTTTACTAATAATACTGACGTGGGATCGAAATTACTTAGCATAGTCAGAATTTTGAGTTTTCAAAAAATGTGTCAAAGACATGATTCAAGCTCTGTAAGTTCCATTTTATTCAAGAAGAATTCGCTAGTTTCTACAAAACCGTGAATTTTAAGTTAGTTAGTAAGTAACTAACTTTTATTTTAACATCTTTGCACTTATGGAAGTACCAGGAGTTTCCTCAATAATTTCAAGCACTTCGGCTGGATTGTGTCGGTAAACCCTGCCTACTACAGGGAGACAAGCGTGAGTCTATGTGAGTTAATTATTCAATGCACTTTAATTATCGGTATCACATTCAAGTACAAGCAAATAACATACATATATTGAATAATCGCAAGGTGAATTCCCACCACGCGATAAATGCGTGCGATACTACAATCACAATCTATGTTTGCTATAAATAAGGCAGTAACTATCAACACACGGGTTCATTGAGTACAATCTATCAATCGATCAATTAATTGAGTCGTTGTTAATATTCTATAGCTTTGTACCTCATAGAAATTAATATATTTGAATGTGGTTGGTTTCCATGCAATTTATAACTCAACGCAAATTGTAACGCTTATGAATGTCACCGTTTAATCTTATGTTAAATGAAGTATATTTACGATAAGGCCTCGCTCGTCCCGTGGTGTAAGGTTTCGCTTATGTGACTTATGTGGTTATGTGATTTAGAGTTTGATTCGGTTGCCAGGCAAAGTGTTTTTGTATTTTTCAATTATAGGTGACTAGATGTGCCCGTGGTTTCACCCGCGTTTATGATTACTGCGCCGCCCTTGTGGGTCATAGCGTGATGTTATATAGCCTATAACCACAGTACATAAATATACAGTAACCTATCTTCATACAAACGGTCGGAATTCGAGTCATACCTACGCGCCTCGGCGTCGGCATGCGCTCGGCACCCAACCAGTCGCGAATGCGCCGCAGTGACGAACGGACGGTGTGTTATTTTTTAAACAGTAACCGTGCGATTTTTTCTCTCAAAATAAGTACAAGTATAGCCTATTTAATATGACAAGTAGAATATATTGTGCTGTTTTTGGTTGCATGAATTCCTCAATAACGCACCCAGAGATAATTTTTAATGATTACCTGGAAACTCCGAACGGTAACACTATAAAATGATTATACTTACTAGTATGTAGGTACGTAATTTAAGTCCTTTTAAAGGATTTTTCCCCTCCCGAAAGGTACCGGGACTACAGTAAGATTAATTCGCAAACTTTTTTAATTGTACCCAGCGATGATTTCGTGGAATATATAGAAAAAAAGAAATATTCCGAACTTCTTTTAAAACTAAACATATAAATTGTAAAGTAGCTGCAGGTATATAACCATGTAAAAGATATTCCTTTTTCTCCTCCTTGTCCATGTTTTCCAAACCAATTTTTAATTAATCTTTAAATTAACTTTAAAATATAATAATAAAGCATTCCGTACGTCTCAGTCGAGGCGCAAATATTTTTCAGTCGTAAATTTATAAGACCGATTTGTTATTAAGTCTTAAATCTAACATAAACATGTTTTTTTTAAAATTAAATCTAGCAATCAAAAAACAACATGCATTTTTTTATTTGTTTAAATAAAATAAAAAATATTTACAATCACAAAAATAGATAGAAACTCAAAGTAGGCAGATTTAATTAAAATGCTGTAGGTGGCTATAGATGGATCACAATATCCATCTAAGTATTTTGAATCAAATTAGTTTGAGACAATCAATCAGAAATTACTAATTAGAAAGAGAACCAAGTACCCTGAGATTGCCAACGCCAACTATTGCAATGAAACATGGTTGACAATACGTCACGTCATGATTTCCAGGAAATTGTGCCTATATACGTGTAACGTTTTGTAATAACGTTTGGTGACATAGTGATCATGGACATAGGGTTATCTTTTTTAAACTGAATTAATACATCTTACACAGTTGTTTCACTGCACTGCAGATCACATTACACTCCATTTTGCATTCCGTAGTCTCAATCTGGAGAAAAGAATATAACGTCTCCATCTAACATAACATAGATCTTGATTTGATTGACTTGATTGATCACAGATCCTAGTTGAACGTTTGAATCTTATTATTCTATCTCCGAAATCTTTGACTTATATCCGACGCCTGACATCGACAATAAGCATTCGTTTTATAGTTTTTTGGCTTTCGGCTTATATGCTCTGTTAAATACATAAAAGTAAAATAATGTAGAAACAGATATGACAGGTCATCATTGTTTCTGCTTGAAGCAGTTTCTGCAGCGTTGATGACGACGTCGATGAAAAAACAATATGCCTTTACTGGTAAAGACGTTACATTCCTTTCATGTATCGTTTCCTTTGTAGTCGGCGATACGCGATTTATACCTATGGTATTGCTAGCGATAATAGGTTAAGAAGGGTTGTACTTACTATTAGGTCTAATACTACTACTACTACTAGGAGGTCTGTCGAGGTATGCTGTGGCGAGCGGTTCCAGGTAAGACACGTAGACTCTCTGAAGGCTGCTGTAGCTGGGCGATGGGAGATATGATGGTTGGTGAGATTCAGTAATAAGTCATGCAATATGTAAGGAATCTATATTAAAGAATTTTTTAAAGATAGCTCTCGGACTAGGATTAATTTCTGTGTCATAAGGTACTTTACAATCATTCAAACTACGGATACAAAGAACACCTACTCGACGTAACTTTTTGTGGATCACGTAAATTTGTGTCCCGTGTGGGGATTGATCCATAACGTGCGGCACAGTGGCAGTGGCGAGATGACCAACTTCTTTAACCACTACGCTGGTCATGAAGTCAGAAATATATGAGTTCTATTCTTATGTAGTTACGTAACATTCTTGCACTTTTGCCACTCCTTATTTATTGGATAAAAACAACATGGGCGACGCAGAAGCAGTTAGGCCGTTAGTTAGTATTATGGCGGACTTAGGGATTGTTCTAAATTTAAATTAATATTGAAAATTATTATCACAATTGCGATTATGAATCTGGCTCTTTACTTATAACTGAATGAATATTTAATAAGAGTTTGACAAAGTTCCGAAGTTTAAGTAGCTTAAATCTATGACTTAAGCCTCGCCCGCTAGTCCGATTCGGCAGTAATATTTGTTTATTACTACAAACGAGGCACTCAGTACTTAGGTCTAGAAATGGCGTCAATTTCCTAGGGAGGGTAGGGAGGCTACCTAATATATTATAGGTGCCATTTGTATCTCAGGTGCGGTGCTTTCGCCGAGGTAATAAAGCTTAATATTAATAATGAATGACGTTACAGGCTGCTAGTAAAAATCGAGTAGCCATAAAATAAACGTTTGTGTGTGCGTGCTTACGTGTACATAATGTGTGTGTACGAAATATATATTGACGTATTATGTATATGGTGTGGTTTAAGTCTATGCTTATTAAGGGAGAACTCAGCAGCAATACAGTAATGTACAACATCCTGGGTATGGAATATTATATTTCATACAGTAAAGTCACGAGCGGCGGCAGAAAAAGGCCCTGGTTCGGTCGTAAATGCGCTGATGCTGTTAAACGCAAACAGGCAGCATACCGCGCTTGGACCAGGGCTAGCGCTCTCCACGATCCTAACGTGGATCACCTGAAGGCAGCGTTCAACCAAGCCACAAAGGTCTGCAAGAGGGCATACTTAAGAACGGATGCCCAGCGGCCAGATACTTATGGCGCATCCTACGGGCAGCCGTAGCTATTGGCGCCTGGCCAAAGCCGTTCAGTCCAACTTATACCATACCTCGCTGCCCCCTCTGAGATATCCGAATAGATCACTGGCTCATCGGCCAGATCTGCTTGCAAATCTCTTTGCGGCCATCTACCGAATCGATGACTGTGGTTCGCAGCTGCCTACCATTTCATTCATTCCAACTGCAGCTACTACTGATATACGTATCAGGCAACGTGACGTTCGTGCGATACTGCAGTCTCTCGATGTTCGAAAAGCCAGTGGACCTGACGGCAACCTAGCTGTGGTTCTCAAAAGATGTGCAGCGGAGTTGTCTCTCACACTTACGCGCCTATACCGGAAGTCTTACGCTGCAGACATTGTGCTTGCGGCTTGGAAAGAGGCGTTCAACCGATTCCCAAAAAGAGGGACGAGCCAGGCAACCATCGACCCATAGCTATCACCTCGGTGCTCTCCAAGGTGTTCGAGAGGATTATAAACACCCAAATTGTCCGCTACCTGGAGGATCACTCGTTGATTAATGATCGTCAATACCGTTTTCGGGCTAATCGATCACCGGATGATCTTCTAGCGTTCGTCACGCACTTTTGGGGTGAGGCTGTGGATAAACACGGCGAGTCTTTGGCTATCAGCCTTAACATAGCCCAAGCTGTCTAGAATAGAGTCTGGCACTGGTCATTTCTTTCCAAGCATCCGGCGTATGGCTTGCCCCTTTAACTATGCACCTGGGTTGCAAGATTGCAAGTTTCCTGCAGAAGCATCGCCGGGTCCTTTGCAACGGTCGCGCTTCAAATTTTATGCAGCTCAATGCAGGTGTGCCTCAGGGGTCCGTCTTATCTCTATCCTACGCTCTTTCTTCTGCATATCAATGATATGTTGAATCTCGGCAAAATACATTGTTATGCAAACAACAGTCCCGTGCATGGGCGATATCTCGGACATCCTAGGGCCAAACAGGCTGAGGTTAAGAGGAAAAGGCAGAATCTTGTCGTTGAACTTGATCAGACCTTAGTACGCATCTCTGAATGGAGTGCCAAGAACTTAGTCCAGTTCAACGCCAAGAAAACTCAGGCATGCGCGTTCTCAATAAAAAAGTCTTCGTTCCTTCCCCTCCTTTCTCTGAAGAACACTCCTTCCACTGGTGATACGTGACAGCCTCTCTATCTTAGGTATGATCTTTGCCGCATCCTTAATCCCAAAACCTATATCGAGAGCGTCATTAAGCAAGCTTCGCGAAAATTCGTGAGTTCGGTAAAGGATGAGGTGGTTCTTCGCACTTGGTCAGCTGTGGTTGTTATATAAGGCGAAAGTATGCCCTTGTATGGAGTACTGTTCTCACCTTTGGTATGGCTCAGCGCAGTACTTGCTAGACGCTCTCGACAGGTTACAGCGGCGGCCTGTCCGTATCATCGGAGATCCAGAGATCACGAGTTGATTGGAACCTCTGCAACTCCGTTGAGACATTGCCTCATTGGCATATTTCTGTAGAATGTACCACGGGGAGTGCTCTGAAAAGGTATTCCATCTTATCCCACCCTCCCCTTTCCAATCCAGAACAACACGTGCTGGGCTCAGATGCCATCCTTATACGGTAGAGTCGATAAGAGCGCACACCAACAAGTTTGTGTCCTCATATCTCTGCCAACCGATCAAGGCATGGAATTCTTTGCCAAGGCAGGTGTTTCTTTCTTCCTTCAATCCTGGGTCCTTTGCGAGAAAAAGCACCTACTCAGGCCATCAAAGTAGAGACCTCATCATTGCCTCAGCTGCTATTAGGAAGGTGTGGAGGCCACTGCTCTTAGGCCACATGACTGGTAATCAACGCGACTGCTGTGTATAAGGTCTCAGTTTTGATTACTGGGATAAACAAAGTATTATTGTGTTTTTTAAGGAAATTTTAGGAGCAGCACATAATCTCGATTCTGTGCTATTAGTTTCTAGTAGTCTAGTTTCTAGTAATTCTGTGTCACTGGTTTTTGTGCCCGGTAAACAGCGATAGACAAGCACCCTATTATGTGGGATTAAAACCATATCTGGTGTGTATTAAACCTCTGCCTACCCCTTCGGGGATATTGACGTAGCTCTCTATATATATATAAGTATCTAATAATGTATGCAGTAGACGGCAATAGGGTTACCCTTTATTATCATAAACATAAACTTAAGTAGACGGGGCGATGGTCTAGGTCTCTGCCCATCTCCCAGTTATTACCATAGACTTAAATGAAATTATTGGGAAGAGAGGAACGAATGCCATTCACTGCCAAATGGTCCTGAAGATGCTTTGTGCTGAGGCGAAACACGTGTCGACGAATATTTTGTGTTCGAAGCGAAATACTGCAAGTTGGAGTACGCCCGAATCCCACGACGCGGCTGTTCCTATCCTTTGTATATTGCAATAGTTGGGGTGGGCAATCCGTGAGTCCATAGTTCCAGCAACCCACCCACCTTATAAAGCAGCGAGTGGCCCACCGAGTTGAGCAATCCGAGGGTGCGCGGCGGTCCTCTCTTTCCAATAATTTTATTACAACGGTTTACTGCCAAGTAACGCCTAATTCGATTCAATGTGTAATGTAAGTGATCTACATATCTGCTTATCTTCCGGCTAGCAAGCGTGATGTTAGCTGTTATGTTATACCATGAACTCTATGTCCTTCAGACAACCTTGAAGTTGTGCTCACTCAACAACAATAGGTAGGTTTATCGCTAGTTAGGTCAATCAGAGCATTTGGATCAGTCGGCAGTGTATTGTTTATAGAATATTGATATACAATTTCGGAGAACAATTAGAGTTAACTGATTAAGATGGTATGAGAAATACAAGAGCTATGAAGATTATGGGGTATATTATTAATGGATTTTTACCTTCGACAAAGGTGGCTCATAAACTAACAGCCCATCTTATAGTAAGCGATTATGGTAGCCTATTATCACTTAAACTACTTCAAGTATCACTCGCGCTTTGCCGAGTATAAGAATAAGAAATGAAAAATGGGATGAAAGGAAGAAAGATTGAAGTAAAATATGCTGACGGAATTTGACTCTCCAGTAGCGAACAGTTTCCACTGGTAAATCAAATTCCGTCAGTAATTTTAGTTTATATGTACTTGTAAAACAAGTAATAAGCAAATATGGCGTACCGTTAGCTACAGACAATACACAACGATTCATCCCTATGTGTCATCTTTCTTTTTGGCATCTCTATTTAATGAAAAGAATGGCGGTTGTTCCGAAGTTAGTTGGATATGAATGAATTTCGTAAACATCGTGAGGAAATCTACATGTTTGATAGTTATTAATAACAAGGAAGCGTAGTCTTTGAGTTGGTCCAAAAATCATAAAACTTTAAATCAACTAAAAACCTTTATAGCAATGTAATATATAAATTGATCTCTAAAGTTACTTATAATATTTAGTTTGCAAAAACAAATAATGATAAATCAACAGTCGAAAATGCTGAAACGTAAATTACATTGGGTCATAACGATTTCACCATCCATCTTTCCTACCTAACATATTGCTATAAGTACCAAAACCCATTTGAGACGTTTCGTGTAAAAGAAATAACCCTTAGGTACTCAATCAAAAATCTATACAAGATCATAAAATGTTCGATATCTATACGACTAGTTCTTGTGTGAAAAATTACTATACAAGGTTCTTTTGTTACAGTTAGGCTATTGTCACAGTAGACCAATAGTTTACAGCTAACAGTTTGCTATGGGATTGTAAGCAGCGTGTTAACGGCGTTGCTCTGTGTTCTAAATCTGCTATCATAATTATAGTTCTAGCTAATATAGTCTTATGTTAACGCAAATGTTACAGATTGAAATAAAAAGAACTATTTTATAAAGTAGTTTAATTTCAAGAGTTCTGGCTGATTAATTAAAAGAAAGAAAGTAAAAATATTTATTAGTACACCTCAACGGTATACCATAATCAATAACGTCATAGGCAACTAGATATCTCTGAAGGGGCAGATGTGATATATTACGCCTGCATTTCTCCAGGTATGACCCTTGGACAGCGATAACAGAAGGCAGGATATAGTCTTCTGTTACCTGGTTATGTCTCTTGAAAATTGTCTAACAAAAGAATCGGAATATTGTGAACCACACGATTAGTCTAAAACCTTTGTGGTAGATAGAGACACAGTAAAACTAAACAGAAGTAATGAAAAATGAATAATGCACAAGTAAAATAGCTGATTATTTACTGGTTTGAGCTAAACATGTGATCGTTTAGGATTATCCTGTGAGCCTGACAAGCAAGGCTTGTAGCGGTCATAAAATTTATAAAAATATAATGTGCCTCATTTGGGATAACTACAGAGGACCTCACAAACATTCAAACAACGGACGCGAAGAAATCTCAGACGCCGAAAAACTATGCGTGGATTATTAACTTGGTAAGTTTGGCGTGGTAATCGAACCCACAACAGTAGCGTCTATATTTTTTATTACACATAACAGCTTTTAACCTTATAACTTATTCAGAAAAACTCTGATCTTATCGCTGATTTATCTCTAAGCAAATATTTTGTAGCAAATTATTTGCTTAATGCCAACATGGCCATATGTTAGTCGTCTCAATATGAGAGTTGGCACGCTACTCTGTATTTTTGTCGCTATCTGGCCTTGAACAGATAACTCGTACTAAGAAAGAACATTTGCCAGTTTTTGGCACATTTCTAGCAGTAAATATGAGTTACTGCAACTTTTACTGTCCGGTCAATCATAAAGTAGGCGGAGCGCAATGTCAAGTTTGTGCGAAATACTTTTAAGTTATTGTGTTAACGGTCTAATAGTTAGATTTGGCGGCCTTAGGCTATTTGAAAGACATCCTCCCAGTTGCCTACTGACTGAGTGTGGTCAGTAAACATGGCGTGTCTTCCAAGGTACAACAGAGGTCTTCTAGACTCTGTACTGGCATTAACCAGACAGTAAAACTTAGAACTCTATGTTTACGTATGCTGTTCCAATTTGAAATGAAAACTTGTCTCATTGACGTTGGAAAAACTACTGTCAGTAGTTCGTATAAGGATAGAACTGCTTACTCCTCGTTTAAATGCAGGATCTTGATTCAATTAAGGTAAGATTATGTACACCCAAATATACACCCAAAGTGTTCTACCAATAGTGACTGTTGAACTATTGGTAGCAAGCAATATGTTACTGGATTCCTTGTGTAATCTACTTCATTTATAATTTTAATCCACTTACAAATTATTAAGATACAAGCCTTTTAAATCGAGTTAAAGTAAAACTGACTGAGTAAAAGATGTTTCTTTTTATTATTTGTCCCATAGCGCTTTGATTTGTACACTGTAAGCTTATACTGTAGTTCATAATACCTGCACATTTCACATTCAGTACAAAATTTTTCTCCAGAGACTTACATATATCATTTGTGCAGCGCGATTGTTGTCGAAATATATCCAATAGTTCGAATATTATACGATTCTTTATTCGAATGGCGAGATATATATTGTCTTTGAGTACTATGCGGATAATATTTGAATTATGATTATATTGGTACAAATAGTTATGATTATTTTTATTTTATTTTAGTATCTGATGATAGGCAATATAAATAATTTGAAAATTAATAAATGAGTAGTAGAATAATATACATTATTGATATACATATATCCCTGGTAAGAATCAACGAATCGGATTTAGTAAGTTATCATATTGTGGACATGATAACTAAAATACACTATATTAATTAGAATGATATACCAATTAACTTTACTCAGAAATAGTCACAAGTTTTCCTATAGCAACACACCATATAGACGCTCAGCTTATTAAAGGAGATTATCACTAAGGCGTCCAACATTATAAGTATAATACAAAGGACCGGTTCTGCCTAACCATGACGTAATAAAATGGCTATATTTTCGTACTAGCGAGTATCGTCTAGACTGGAAGCTTCTATTGACTTTAAGGATTCATTACCATGCCATTTTGGGGGACCTTAATTGAAATATAGGCAGAAAATTAGTTTTCCTCGTCGAAAACTCAATATTCTGCTAAGTAAGAACGCAGGCACAACGGTGTTAGAATTTACAATCTATAAATGTTTTCTGTACTTAGATTATTATTAGTATTTCTGCTTTTTATGTTATGACGTGTAAATTAGTTAGTAATGTTATTTTTTTAGCCATTCTTTTATTTACTAATAATATGTAGTCTGTTTTTTCTTGCTAAATTAACTTGCATGTTGCCAACTTTAGGGAAAAGGAATTAAATATGAATGTCAGGAATAGTATATGATCTTTAAACATCTTATTCAAGGGCAAAACGTTGTAACTGTGTTACTTCTTTTATCACGGTTTCCTATAACAGGGATGTGATTCTCCAGGCTTATTAGTACTGTTATCAAATAATTTGCAACATCGGGATTTTCTATCGTAAATCGGTAGGACCAATATAAAATTGACTGTATGGATGGCTTATTGGTTTAAGCGGTTTCTTCGGCGGTTTTGAGGTTTAAGCGGTTTCACGGCCCCTGCGCGAGTGCTGTGGGTTCGATCCCCACACGGGACTAACATTTGTGTCATCCAGAAGTAGTTGTTTCGAGTCTGGGTGGTCTCCAGCGACACAAGAATTACAACTAGTGAGAGAGTCCTCTTTATAAAAATCTAATTATAAAAATATGTCATATGTTTTAAGCTTATATCTCAGATCCAATTATTCAAAAGACAAAAGAAATTATAGGTATATATCGTATTTATTATAGGTCACGGGTTCGATTCCCGCACAAGTCAAACATTTGTGTGCATGAACATGGATGTTTGTCTTGGTCTGTGTGTTTCTATGTATAATATGTATGTATTTATAAAAATAATTATATATTTATGTTTATCCATTGTCTAGTACCCATAGTACAAGCTCTGCTTAGTTTGGGCTAGATGATGTTGTGTGTATGAGATAGAATATTATTATTATTCTCTTTATTTCCTGATTTTTCAATATTATATAATAATTATATTTTTAAATATAGATTTATAAAAAAAACACATTTAAAAATATAAAAACTGAAGACCCACCAGCATCGGGCACTTTATTATTATTATCATAATTATATCGAGACGCTATATATGGCTATGAAAAAGAAATATTATAGGACGTAATTGCTTTTTTACATTACATTTACATAATCTGTCAGTTTATTTTCTAAAGTTTAAAATTTGCTTTTGTGAGCCTCTTTTCCCCAGCGTTGTGGACTGGAGAAACGTTCTCGTTGAACGGCTCCAGGTATGATGCGTCTTCTTGTATGTTACTATTGATCATAAGCAGCCGTGTTTGATATTCGCGTCGGACAAAACCTGGCCTAAACCTTATTCTACCTCAATTTGCCACAGAATACTTTAGTACAAGAATGCGGTCTTACTTAGAAGGTCAGTGATATTAGATATATCTAAATGATAATGAATATCAAGATAATATAATGATATAAGTAATAACATTTTGCAGTATTGCCTTATCAACAATAGTATATTACTGGAGCTGACGCACTGGTTACTGTAATAATACATTGCCACTGGCTAATTGTCGTGGGTTTGATCCCCACACGGGACGAAAATTTGTATACAAATAATTGTTTCAAGTCTGGGTGTTCTTCGTTCTTTGCTCAAATGTTTATTAAGTTCCACGCGACCCAGGATTTAGTCCTAGAGTAAAAGGGGAAAGGAATCAAGAAGTGTGATGAATTTTTACTTTTTAATCTTATTGAAATAAATAACTAACAACTACTAAGAAGCTCATATAAGGAAAATAATATAACATTGCATTGATTGATATCTAAACATTTCGCGATTGAAAAGGGTGGTCATGAGTTTCTTGCCTGCTTCTTCTCATGAAAGCTCTACTCCTCGAACAGGCTTTTTTCAATGCTAAACTTTTATTTCCTTCTATTTATTTTTATTATTATTTTACGTTACGTGTCCAAGAATTATTTGCACATTTTTATGGAAATAAATATTTTTGACTTTGACTTTGACTTTGACTTTGACTTATATACTTATATATTTACCAAGGTACACTACGCTAGTCTAGTTCAAATTGGTAGACCTCACAAATCTTTGGAAACATAATTAAGAGTATTTCATCACGCATCTTTTACAATTAACATGTTCACATTCACCGCTAACCAACAATTAACTATCGACATATTAATATCATTCATTAATATCACGTCGATATTTATAGATATTGTCATCGGCATATCAATTGGCTATACAGTAGTCTATCAGTCTAATCATGTCTCCACAGACATTGACCCAACACTAAAGTATTCCAATGCCATATCGTCCATAGCGGATACAGTTAAGCAAGTCCTGGCAGGAAATCTTCACTGTCAATAAAGCACCACTATCTGTATCGACTGGAATGTCAATTGGATCATATATTCTAAGTAGGCACCTAATAAACAAAGTGTTTCTATTCAATAAACAGTAGTTATTGTGTTTTACTGAGGAATGTTATCTATAAAGGAAATAGACTGGGATGTGGTGACCTTGTGATAGCAGATAATTAGTTATAATGTCTATGGTATATATAGGTTTATGTCAAAGGTTAGATATACATAGGTGAGCAACACTCACGTTTTATTCGCTATGATAAGTCTTAATATGGGAGAAAGGATGGAATTTCTACTTAATCTACCCAGAATGTTACTTATGAGTGAGAAAAATCCGTTCCGCTCCAACTGGGGCAACTCGACGAAGGTAGTCCACTGTTGGACATTAGCCTCGTCTTTATTACTAATATAAGGAAGTTTGTGAAAATGTTTGGATGTTAGTTACCTAATTACATGTAAACTATTAAATTTAGGTGAAGACATACAGATTTATTATTTATTGTGGGTTTTGATGGATTTCTACAACGAGAAAAATATCGTATAATGGCTGCAACACCATATATAAAACCTTTGCATATATTGAGTTGTTAAATATGAAAATACAATGACGATTGGAGAAAAACGCCGTGTGTTTTTTGCAAGTATCTTTTATTGAAATTAAATCATTTATACGGATTTTATCGCGTTGTTTATTTAACACTGTATTACATAATTTTGAAACTGTTACACTACTACTATTGAATATTACTAATTTTTAAGCTAATAAAATTATTAAAACTATTAAAACCATTTATATTTAGGTTTACACTTTCCCCGACGTTTCGGTTGCTTTTCAGCAGCCATGGTCACGGGGTATACGCGATAAAATCCGTATAAATGAGTTTAATTTCAATGAATAACATTCGCGTAAACAGAAGACAATATTAGTATATTTTAATCAACCTCTTATGTGAGCCTAGCAACTAACCTATACTCCATTTGGTTAGGTACTTAACTAAAGGTACATCATCAGTTTAAAAATAAAATTTTGCTAAAGATCAATGTAAATAACAATAACGATTACGAAATCAATTGAACCGTTAGTTTAAGCAGTAGTTTATTTTTTTAATATGTGTTTGTGTAAAAAGTCACGTCAAGATTGTTTACCTTTAGTTAACTACCTACCAAATGAAGTATAGGAATAATTTCTGCGACGTGGAGATCTTTGCAAACATTTAAACTGCAGACACAAAGATCACCTAGACTCGACAAAAATCACACGAAATTTTGTCCCATATAGGGAATCGAATCGAATCCGGCGTAGGATCAATGGCGAGGCCATCACTTAAACCATAACGCTATGGGTGCAGTCAAATTTTATTTAAAAAGTATACATGAAATAGGGAATATTAGCTAACACATAATGATAGCAAATAAAAATGTAGACGATGATGAAAATGTAGACTCTGCCTACCCCTGCGAAGAAGTCTAGAGACTAGGTAAGTGCGTAAATATGCAAAAGGTTTACTGGATCTAAATATGTATTACATAAAATTTGATATGTGGAAGCCTTCACAGTTCTTTTTACCGTTAGTTAAGTATCTAACCAAAATGGAGTATAATTGTAACTTCAGTAATTTAAGTAAAACACTAGTCACTGTACTTCGTCAATAAATATGTGTTACTTTAAGAACTAATAAATATTTGACTATTATTTTATTGGACCGCTGCAAGCTGATGTACATATTTTTTTATTTCTGCCCCATCGATCCATTATTCCCACTATTCCATGCAGTAATGGAATATCCTCCCCTTCTTTGAAGAGCCTGCACGGAAAGGTCGCACACCGTGTTACGATTACAATGAAACATCGCCTGAGTCACGCGGCTGCGATGCATTGCAAATCCGTCGGTTGCCATCCATCCGTAAGAAACAGGTTGCCTCCCTTCTCTTTGATACTCATCGACACTCTTATAATCCTAACTAATATCTATTATAAATGCGAATGG
The DNA here is from genome assembly GCA_963675205.1 of Catocala nupta. Lineage (NCBI taxonomy): Eukaryota > Metazoa > Arthropoda > Insecta > Lepidoptera > Erebidae > Catocala > Catocala nupta. The sequence goes on from OY776104.1 coordinate 11,270,998, forward strand.
GATTTTGTATGTTTGTTAGTTACGCTTTCACGCCTTAAAAAGTAAGTGGGTCACTGGAACTGAAATTACATAGCAACTTATTAACCTTTTTTTTTTCTACATTTACGCAAGCGAAGCCGCAGTCAAATCTTGTGTTCTATAAGTTCTTTCTAATGCTTTCATCGTAGGCTTACGAGTAATTTGTTTGTTTAATTTTTTCTCCTTGTTGTTGGTTTTGAATGCACTGACGTTTGCGGCGGTTTAATTTTCGAATTTGATTGTTTTCCGTTACGAAATGTTTCTGTTTTAATACATTGCAGCTAAAATCTTGCGCCAGCCCAAGCCAGGTCTTGCAAATGCTGAACTGGACACCTTTTGCAATGATTGTGGGACACACAGTTGTCATTATTATGAGATCATTGTTTTTCTTTTTAAATAATATAATAATCCATTTGATTTAGCTAAGGGTAGTTGACAAGTCCATGATCCATGTTTCTTGTTTTCTTCTTTGTATCCTTCAGGAATAATCTACTTATTCATTTATTTATTCAATAGGCGCGAATACAGATAATAAATTCCAAAAAAATAATAGAAATAAAGACAATTTATACGTTAATTTTGAATACGATTACGGTTGAACACAACATTTTAAGAATATTCCTACGAGTTACTAATATTATTAATGCGAATGGGAGTTTGTTTGTTTGTTATGCTTTTACGCCTTAACTACTCGACCGATCATCATGAAATTTCGCATACACGTAGTCATATAGAAAAGGGCAGGTTACCTTTCATCCAGAAAAAGTACTGTAAAAGAAGGACTTAATTTTTCTAACATAACCTTCATTAACACGAGCTAGCCGTGGATATAATCTAATAGTTCATAATTAAAGAGTAGGTCTAATTATGTATGTAGCTATAATAATCGTAACTTAACAGTATAGATTTTTGTACGAAATTCACATTTACGCAAAAAGCACTTTCACTGAAAACAATTCTTTATGAATCTCACAATTTTTTCGTCAAGTGAATCAACTTGACACGTCGAAATACCAGTGAAGTAGGTACCCGCTTAAAGTACTCCGCCATCGGTGCAGCCAGATTTAATAGATGTGACCTCTGAGAACGGTGTTTCATTCGGTTTGAATATCTTAATGTCAACGCTACTTATTAGATACTGACTATAAATTAATTAAATTGATGACTAAGTCAAACGATTGCTAAGATTTGTGAAAACTATTTGAAATAATTTTGGTTTTTAGTTAAGCTACGCGAAATGTAGTACGTTTGTGACATACCTAATTTCTTGATCAACAAATATAATTATAGCTTCCACTTCCAATCCTAATATTAAAATGTGAATGTTATGTTCTTTGTTACGTTTAAACGCCCGACTACTCGACCGGTGAACATGAAACTTCGCATACACGTTGTCAAGGGTACTGAAAAGTACATAGTGATCATCAGTACATGTACACTATGTCCTTTTTTCATTTAGAACAGCGGATTGTTCCCGAGGGTTAGACATTTTATAAGGGGCAAAATGTTGTATATAGATCATAAATGATACATATATTTTCTACAACGAGACAGCGAAGCATAAGTTAAAAAGCAATTTCTTAAAACTATAATCACATTCGCCCTCAACGCGAAGCACAACACAAAGTTGTTTATCTGTCTTTTTTACTACTGGTTTTAGATGAGCACTCGGCCCACACGAACAGAGGAACACAAAAGCAATTCTAATGAAACACAACCAACTTGCCTAATCAACTTTTAACCCTACCGGTCTGAAGGGAGTAGTTATACTATATCCTTATCCTAACTAATATTATAACTGCGAATGTGAGTTTGTTCGTTACGTTTTCACGCCTAAACCACACGACCCATCATCATGACATTGCCCATGCTCGTTGGCAGGGAAACAGAAAAGGACATAGGATACCATTAATCCAGAATGAAGTCCTGTTAATAACATAAGCGGCGATGCCGTGGGAAAAATATAGTCACTAATAACGACAACGCTTATGTCCAAAAGTAAACTGCGGTAGGACCACAGTCATGTATATCCAGCAGTGGACTGCGATAAGCTGATTGATAGATTAATACATCGTTTATAATAATATACTATAATAATATCAGCTCTGTATTAAACTGTTATGCTACTGGGTACGGGCCTCTTCTCAGTGTGTGAAGGGTTAGGCCATAGTCCACCACACTGGCCCAGTGCGGGTTAGCACTGTTAGCAGATTTCACATGACTTCGAGAACATTATGGAGAATTTTTAGACGTGCAGGTTTTCTCACGATGTTTTCTTTCACCGTTAAAGCGAGCGACAGTTAACATTTTAATACACATAAAAAAAGTTACAGATGCGCGCCTTGGGTTAGGACTCGAGACCTCCACGTGGCAGTCCAACGGTATCTCACTAGGCTGGCTAACTTAAATTGCCATCTGTCCAGTTGTAATTTCTGTCATCCAAAATCCTTCGGTTTATTTATACACGACTTAAACGCGATTGTACGATAAGCCTGAGTGAGCCAGCGATGCCAAGACTGGATAGTGATGCATTCCACTGCTCGCGAAGGACAAGATTCAAATCGTTTAGATTACAAATTACCACTTCTGAATGTCAACTTACTAAGTTGCCCTCTTTATAAGGAAAGCGTTGGCAGAAACGCTTGGCCGAAGTTTTATATTGCCAGCAAGATAAGATTTTGAGGTATTCTCCAAATAAGAAGATGCGACCAACAAAGTATTTTAAATATATATAAGCATTAAAATAATAAAGTACAGTTGCTGACAGAGGTGGCTATATATTTAATTTTATTATTATTTTATTTTATGTTTTATAAATTTAAACTAGATGTTAGCTTTGTGAATTGTGATAAAATAATTAGTTCGATGGTTTAGTGGCATAAGTGTAGGTTTATAATGCGTACAATGGTGCGTACAATGTCACCATTGGTGAGTCGCGTGGTCGCGAGTTTGATTACCGGGCTCGCTATAGTTCTGTTGTGTTTTTCTGGACAGTTATGCCGTGGGTTCGATTCCCGATTTCGTATAAGTGCTATTGTGTTTCTCTCGATCATTATGCAGGGGACTCGATTCTCGCCAGAGTGTTATTGTGTTACTCTCGAGTATTATGCCGCGGGTTTGATTCTCGATTTCGCAAAAGTGTTATTGGTTTTCGATGTTAAAAAATTTTCAGTAACAGCCTGAAGTCTGGAACTGTTCCTGGTATACGATAACAGGCTTGTTCTTAATGACGTGGGTCTTAAACCAAAGCTACCGAAATGTCAGCGTATCACACCTTAACCTACGGCTTTAATGACAGAAACATGAGACTATATGTCTAAAATTATCACAAAATGTGACCCGAACTAGTAATAATAGTCGTGCCAGTGCACTGCGCCTGCATGTAGACATCTGGAAGTATTCCAGCATCCCATTCAGCAGTAGCACTTGAATTAATCAATTGTCTTAATCCACTCGTGAAGGCAGCTGTTGACCGCTCGCTCTTAGCGTGGAACAGGCAGCGTGGCGAGCGGAGCGGGTAGCGATGCAACTTCAGCGATTAAGAACAATACTTTATAAAAGAAACAAGTAGACACGTAGAGTGACGTTATGTTTTAAAATCTCGCGTAAAAGGGGCAAGACCGTAACTGTTCAGGTACATTTTCAGACTCTTTGCAAGAATTTTTTTATATGCGGGTATTTTAAATTAGGCGTATTGTATTACTAAATACAAACTCTTTGACTAAAACTAATGCTAGATGTGAATTTGATGACTTTTCTGTACAGATCAGATGCTTTTATTATGCTTTAATTATTTGTTTGTTTTATTTCTACAATTTTTCTTTAGATAAAATTAAATCTTTAGATAATTATAATCTTTTATAACGCAACTATCCTTTATTTAGTGCCATTTATTCATACTTATATTATAAATGTGCATGTGAGTTTGTTTGTTTGTTTCGCTTTCATGCCTTAACTACTCGAACGATTATTTTAAAATTTCGCATACACGTTATCAGGATTACAGAAAATGACCTAGGCTACCTTTCATTCAAGAAAATAGACTTATTCTGATCGAACCAAGCTGCGGTCAAAGCTAGTTTCATATAAAAAAAAAATATTATCTATGATTTAAAATAAACCTTATTTTTTACAACTAAGTTGGCAAACAAGCATACGGCCCACCTGATGGTAGGTGGTTACCGTAGCCTATGGACGCCTGCAACAACAAAGGCATCACTTGCGCGTTGCCGACCCTTTAGGAAAGAAAGTGGGAAGGAGAAGGAGCGGAAAGGGAGAAAGAGTGCGATTGGGCCGCCGGCACTCTCACTCACCGAACGAAACACATCAGTAGGAATACTGCTATATCACGTCGATATCCTGTGAGAAGGTAGTCCTTCCCCGGTCGAGCCGGCCCATTCATACTGAAATTAGTGAGGCTCTACTACTCCTAAATATGATGTGAATATTATAAATGCGAATGTGAGTTTGTTTGTTAGGCTTTCATCCCTTAACTACTGTTAATCGCTCCCGCTGCTGTAGTGACAGAGCGCGCGGTACAGTCGCCGACAAAGATCTATTTATTGTCCTACCACGTGTTTGTTTATTTGACATAAATTACATTCTAAATGCCTCGTTAGAAGAAACATTTTATTTAAAGCGGTATTTAATCTTAAGTACACGTTTGTATTCAACAAACAGTTTGTGGATGAGTGTATACCCTTTAAATACTAATACTTAAACTACTTTGTAGTATGTTTTAAATAAACATTTGTTTTGCTTCGTTGTTTCAAAGGAACAAGCGAACGATGCTACTACGAATTTGAGTGAAAGGGTTTGATTCTTCTGCATGTCTTGATATTGTATTATTTATAGGAACTAGCCTTCACCGTCTCAGGCCGTCAAAGTAGAGACCTCAACATCGCCTCGGCTGCTATGAGGACGATGTGGAGGCCACTGCTCTTAGACCGCACGACTGCTTACCATCAGGCGGAGTGTGATCATTTTGAGGCGCAAAATAAAAAATAAAAAGCTTAACCGCTGCGCACCGTAAAGGAAACTCAAAACTCGATGTAGACGGAATCTTGGTACAAAATTACTACAAGTCAATGGAAGTGAAGCCTAAATAAAACTGAACTACTCGTGTTACGTGCCACTAAGTTTGGTATTTTGTTTAGACAGCTAAAGGCTTAGGAGTAGTGCGTTATGTATATGTAAATACTTCGGTGCAAACAGTTCGCCACAAACAGTTTGCCTGTTTGCCACAAATAGTTAGCCCAGCGTGGAAGTATTCTAAATTCCTCAGAACGAATTAGAAGGGATCTATATTGTTCTAAATGTTACTTGAATAAACAAGTTTAGCAGTAATTCACTATTGCTGTATACGGCGTGAGTTAAAATAGGTGTCTTAAGTTGTGAGCGGCCATAGTGTCACGTACGCACAGGACTTTGAAATTGATTGATTTAGATTTTATTAAACATATATAGTAGATTTTATAGTACCTAGATTGTTTCTAAGAATTATTTGGGACCTTAATTATTTATTTTTTCGTCGGTGTCTGCCTCGGTGGTGCGGCGATAGTGAATGCAACTGCAATGTTTGAGGTTTCGTGTTTGATTTCCGGGGTCGAGCATATCGTTTTTAGGTTTTTCTGTTAAGGAATTTTCAGTAAAAGTAAGGAGAGCGGAACTGGGGCAAGCTTATTACCGTATACCGAGGTAGACTCTGTGCCTTCGTATATCAATACCACTGATTCACCTTAATTCAGCAACGGAAAGTAAAAATAGCCATTTAAGGCGAAATATGGGTACAACCAACCTTTTACTGTCCTTCAGAACTATGACTATTATGACAATGTATTTATGTTCAATGCATTTTCTTACTTTTATTCCCAAGTCTAAAACTTTAATTATATAATAATTTTAATATTATTTACAAGAACAAAACCAACAATCATAATTTACAGTTTAACTTTTATTAACAAACTTTACTACTTACCTATAAGTAAAATAAAATAAAATGGCACAAAATATAGGAATTTTTTTCTTATGTACTTGTGTTAATTGGTAAACAAACAAACCATTAAAAATCATTCAGTTAATTCCTTCACACTATATCCGTTCTCTAATAAATAGGGATACCAAAGAAGAAACACAATACATAGAGATGGTGTCGATGTATAGCCTATAGCTAATAGTACGCATCATTTGTTTACTAAATAAGACAAATAATAAATTAACCTTTTTTTTTTATACTACTAGCGTGGCAAGCGGCCCACCAGATGGTAAGTGGTCATCGTAGCCTATGGACGCCTGCAATACCAGAGGTATCATTTGCGCGTTACCGACCCTTTAGGAAAGGAAGAAGAGAAAAAGGAAGTGGGAAGAAAAAGGAGCAGGAAGGGGGAAAGAGGGTGACTAGACCTCAGGCACTCTCACTCATCGAATGAAACACAACAGTAGGAAAACTGCTATTTCAGGTCGATATTCTGTGAAAGGGTAGACATTCCCCGGTCGAGCCAGCCCATTCATGCTGAAATCAGCGAGGCTCTACTACTCCTAAGTATGAATATTATGAATGCGAATGTAAGTTTGTTGTTAAGCTTTCATCTCTTAACTACTCGACCGATCATCAAGAAATTTTGCATACACATTGTCAGGGGAACAGAAAAGGACATAGGGTACCTTTCATCCAGAAAAAGTATTATTACCAACCTAACTAAATCTAACTTTCATTTGGGTACGTCAGCGTAGTCGCGGCCGAAATCTGTCGAAATCTATAATCTACATGGTTATAAACCATATATATAGTTAAGCTACAAATTACAAGACGTGGATATATTTAAAGTGGTCCACTATTATAATTAGGTATCTGGTTGTGGCCTGCCTACATTGAGGAATTAGAATCTTGTGGTGCTATTGGCTAACTAGTCGCAAAATGCGCAGCGACTTGCCCTTTACTGCGTAAGCGAGATAAATAGGAACGGGGCGCCAAACAAACTTATACTTTAATTTTATTTCAATAAGGTTGATATTATAATATCTTATTTTTATATATTTAGGCAGGTGTTTAATTTTTGCATTGGTCTATATTGACGTTCCACAAAATGGGGAATGAACTTATTGCCTACTACTAGTAAAGGCTATTATATAATGTCGGCCTCGATGGCGTAGTGGTTAGTGTAACCGACTGCCACGCCTGAGGTCGCGGGTTCGATTGCCGCACAAGCCAAACATTTGTGTGCTTGAACATGGATGTTTGTCTTGGTCTGGGTGTTTCTATGTATAATATGTATGTATTTACAAAAAAAAGGTATATATGTATGTTTATCCATTGTCTAGTACCTACCCATAGTACAAGCTCTGCTTAGTTTGGGCTAGATGATGTTGTGTGTATGTGGTAGAAAGTTATTATTATTAATTATTATTATTATAAGGAATTTGCTAATAAGCTAGTTACTAACATTGAAAAATTAACTAATTGCAGGTACAAATGAAGCAGTGGCTTAAATAATCGCCTCGCTATTCTCAGTGTTGTTCTAGTTATTCGATCTTTTACATGAATCAAGTCTTGGTGTTCTTTGTGTCTATTATTTGAATGAAAGTCTCCCACTACGCAAGTACATATTATTCCTAGTGCAGTAACAAAATTAAAACCATTTTAGCGTCAATGGCGATCATAGATTAATTAACATAGTAAGCTATATTAATCTTTCTTCTGTTTTTATTACAAATATATTATTCACTAGAAAAATAATCTGATCTAACATTAAAAGGTAAACATTTTATATTTATACATACATCATGCTACGCCAAAGTTTAAAAGTTATGAAGATAATCTATGCGGCGAAGGCATTTTTATACACCTTCATTTCCAACTTAATTACGGACGTAAAGAATACCTATATGCTTTTTGTTATTTAGTATATCATAATTAACCTTATGGAGGTGCAGCGGCACACTAGCGGCCAGACACAACATGTTTTCAATGTCTGGCATTTATAGTTCCTGCGAGAATATCAGCATTGCAATTTCAACTGCAATAATAGCTGACGCAGGTACGCAAACTACAAATAAAAATATTTTTCTTACTTTCATTAAAACAATTGACCCACGCCTTTCTATTTTAAGTTTAAATTACATATTTGCATACCGATACTTAAAATAACAAAACTTGAGCGGCAGCTTATTAGGAATGATTTTTCCTAAGGTTTCCTGTATACCGCAGAGGAACCGAATCCTTACAAAGCCACTGATGTGGTTTTTTACCACAGTATATATCTCATATACTTATATCTAAAAACGACAGTTGGAATGTCGACACTATTTCTTGCATGTTGTAACTCAAGGGGGATTCACGTATGAACTAAAAAAAACGTACTAGTTTCCACGGCTTTTATACACGATCGGTAACATGCGAAAATTGAGGCACTTGCGCGGGTTGCATGTATTGTGAAAAAGATTGACGCTAGCAAGTTCGTAGTAGCCCGTATGATTATCTCGCGCATGTAACCCTAGTAAGTAGCTTGTGCATGAATCCCGCGCTAGTTACATGCGTCGTGTACAAGTACTTTAATGTTATGCATAAACTGGTATCAAGTTCAGGGTTTGGTACCATCGCTCTGTTTATTTTATTTGCCACTTCGACTCCCAACCTGACTGAAGGATAGTGTACCATGTCATGATGTGACATATACCTAGTAGTATATAATAACGGCATGTAGCGTGATGCCGCGTGAGTATCTTGCACATGAACCTCGCATTAGTTACATGCGTTGTGTACGAGTACTTTAAATTTCTTCTGTATGTATATATGTTTCTCATTTCGACTTTCATCATGTATAAACTCAAACATTTTTTCAAAAAGAGGTAGGCAGGTGAATTCCATTAACATTCTATAAGCTTTGATAAAGTCTCACTTTATAGCGAGCCTATTGTTGTTTACCGTGTTATAGCAATCACCCTACTACTAATATTCGAATAATAAATCAATAAAACTGTTTGACCTGGTAGCCGAAAGACCTTCTGATCAGCCATAAATGTACGCTTATGCCCATTTACCAACGAGGTAGTCAAGCGAAAGAAGAACACATTTATGTAGAAGTCTGATTTGATACAAACACAATATTCTTGGATTGTACATTTGTCTGCAGAGAACACGAAAAACTCTATAAGATAGAGAGTAGGTAAATAGGATTTAATACTGAAAGTTAAATGTTCAGAAAAATATTATAGGACGAAGTACTGGGAATTACTATTTTTCTGAAAGTGTTTTCTAGTGAAATTGTTCTAAACAAGGTTAGAAGAAAGTTGGTCAAATTTATCGAAAAACTATCGCCAAACCGTAAGTGTTATAGTTTTCTAGAAACACTCCAGAAAAATAAGTTTTTTGTCGTATATTTTAGGCTTCTATTTTATTTAATAAATGAACAATTATGTAAATATCGTTTTAAATTTATTACTTCTTGGTATTCCAGATATTTTAAATTGATACTCAGTATTTCAAATTACTGTATAGTCGGTTGCGTTGTGAGTTTAATGTGCCTGCGGTGTGATTCGGTTTTAATACCCGGGTTGATAAAGATATTATTGTGTTTACTTGTCCAGAAATTCTTAGTAGCAGCAACGAGTTTGAAACTGTACCTTCTGTTACGTGAGACCTGAAATCGTAGCTGGTTAAAATGTGGGTGTTCTATATTTTCTATTCCTTTCCCTTTTAATTTTATTATTCCTTTCCCTTTGAAAATATAGGCATAATTAGACACACTATGTATGTATGTGAATAAAAATGCCTTCCGTTGTCGGAAAATATGGCAAAAGAAGCATGAGAGCAGTATAAATGCTGTAAAAATGAGAGCGCTGAGAAACATATGTGGTGTGACTCTGAAAGATAGAATAAGGTATAGTGTGATTAGAGAGAGATGCGGCATGAAAGTAGATATAGTGACAAGAATAGAAAAGGGTATGTTAAGCTGGTTGGGCATGTAGAAAGAATGGACGAGAAAAGACTGACTAAGAAAGTTTATAAGGCTAGTGCAAATGGAACATTCGCAAGGGAAACACCGAGGCAAACGTTTATCGATCAAATCGGAAACGTTCTGGACAAAGGCCAGGTTAAGAGCACTTTAAACCGGTGAACGTGTATGAGGAATGTGATGAAAATGAATCAAGTCAGAGAAGTGTGTTAGGATCGTAGCAAATGGAAATCCGAAGTCTCTGCCTACTCCTCTGGGAGATAGTCGTAAATCTATGTACGTTGCCCGAATCGTAATAGTAATTACGATTTCAATTCTTTTTTAAAGTAAATCAACCTATTATTACATTAGTTGTAAGTGTCTGACTAACAGTATCTTTATTTTCTCTGAATGCTAATCAAGTTGCCAGTACTAGCTTCAACAATTAGAGAAGTATCGGGCTAATCATCGTACCATCGTACGGCTGAGCTTATAGAGAAACAGAGACAATGCTGTATGAAGTCAACATATGCGTAATTGTCGTACGCGCGAGTGCTGATAATTGAATAACGCCGGCATTGCAGTACTGCCAAACCTACTGCTAAGTACACACGTAAAAAAAAACCGACACATACTCATGTGTCGGTTTTTTACGTAGTAATAGCTATTTTTCTATGTCAGCGGGTCATAACCTGTGACCTCTCTTTTGATAATACAAGTCGTTTGCTATTAATTTTCTATTACGTTGCTACTAATTCTGCTATCACATTTTTATTACATGTTTGCGTTATAAATATAAAAAAGAAAATATTAAAATACTTTGTCAATCGACGATTAATCCGTTTAAGCGGTATTTATCCATTTCACATCTTTATTACTCCTCCTTGAAGGAGTAAAATTATTTCTACTTTCGAGATTACAAGCTTAATGTTATATCATGTTCTACTTTTAATTCTTTTACAGTTCAAGCATGCAAAGTCTTATCACGCTTATATTGCCGAAAGGCTAGACAGAGATACCCTATATTTCGTTTCTCTATAGTTGTCGTGTTTACGTACACGATGGGTATAGGTTTGGTACTTATTACCATATTCTGGGCAAAGCATTACAGTCCGTGCTGCTACGGTGAGTAACTTGACAGAACAAAAACTCAATAACACTTTACCCGACCCGGCATTCAAACTGCAGACTTCATGCACTACAGTCACATTAATTATCACTGCGCCGTAGCAAACTAAATTACAATTCGATCCATACCATCCACAAACCTACACACAAATAAAATATAATATTATGTAACAAGAACTAGATTTTAATGTTCATCAATATTACACAATAATCTACCACAAACAAACACACTATAAAACACTACTTTAATACAAGTCGTACATATTAAATACTTAACCGGCAGCCATTATTATTCGCAGCGCTAAAATATCAATATCAAAGTATTGATATAAGAAATAAAATGTTCTAACTGACTTTATCTGCAAACGAAATGATATCGACATAAATTATACTTCGAGAATGTTACAGCGGTTTGTATACAGTGTGTAGCAGAAAGGTGCGGTCATATTTTACAGCAAGGTATGTAGTAAGGTAACCTTGTGCCGTAAAACTCTCAAACTTTCATAAACAGATACTGGTAATGAAAAGAAAAAAATTGGAGTCGCGGATATGGATTTCAAATGTTGATACAGCGAATTTCATATTTAGATCGATGAGCTAATTTGAGTAAGCTGTAGGTAACTCTCAAGGGCGTAGATGGCATTTTCGACATTGCCCGGAAATGACCGAGTAAAATTTCTCATCATATAGATGAGATGATTCGTATAAGTTATAATGCACTAGCGACCCGCCCCGGCTTCGCACGGGTAGTAAATAACCTTAACAAATTATACACCTAAACTTTTATCGTGAATCAATCTGTCTATTGGTGAAAACAATTCAGTAGTTTTCGAGTTTATCGCGAACAGATAGACTGACGGACAGACGCGGCGGGGAACTTTGTTTTATATTATGTAGTGATGTCCTACGGTAATGTTCGAGTAAGGTTTCTCACCAGATATCTGATGAGCTGGTTTGTATAAACTGTAGACTCTCAGGGGCGTAGATGAGACGTCCGAATTTTTCTGTAAATGTTTAAGTAAAGAATTTGAGAAGTTTTACTGCCATAGATACAAACATTTTATAAATTGTATTTAGAACCTTGTAAATACAAAATCGACGGCGAAAATATTACAAAATTTTTATGATATATTTTCGACTAATACTTTACTAAACCAAAATAAGACCAAACCTAACTGTAACACCCTGTATTATATGTGTTAGAGTCTTGGGTAAGATCTTGAGATTCGAATCACATGCGTCAAAATAATTTCTGCTCAATTAAAACCGTTTGATAACGCACCTCCATTTTGCAATAAGATACGACCGGGCCGCAGTCGTGCCAACTGCAAGTGAATTGATGCATGCGTGTGTCCTATTCGGGGAACGATAGTAACACGAGAATGAAACGATATACTTCGGTGTAGCTTTATAAACGTTTGCAATTTAAGTAGCAGTACTTTGTGATAATAAATTATAACGTTGCTTAGTTCAAAGGTCTGAATTTTATTATTATTGTTCATGCTTAAAATACTTGAGTCTGTGTAGACGTGGTTTATGTCAATTATTATAGTTTATTACAGGGTAGGCAGAGATATTACACTCACTTGTCGTCAACTATGGCTTTAAATCCCGAGTTATAGAATCGGTAGGAAGCTTGTTGCTGCCTCTGTTCCAGATAAACTCTCTGATGCACGGAGACTGAGAATTTAGAACGAATTCATTTTCTCTGTTAAGTATATAATTCTTGATAGAGAATCCTAATAAAACTATACCTGATATTGACAGAAAACCTGAGAATTCATGAATAGCGGTCTGATTCTCTACTACTGTGCACCGAGGAAATAGATAATATGTGAGGACCCAACAGGGTAATTGACGCAGTGTCACAAAGACCACCTACAACAAACAAATCGACATAAAAATATCGACGTAAATATTGGATTCTGCGCTTTAGAATATTATCTACTTCATTATTATATACTCTATGATTTTGGAAAATACTATTAAATATTTATGGATATTGTGGACATACCGACAACGGTGTAATCGCCGCGTGGGCTTTAACGAACATCTTGATATGCGAGAGATTATCAAAATACTATTATACATTACTACATTTTGCGGGCGGCTTCGCTCGCCTAAATGTAGGTTAGCTTAGTAACAGTACGTTTTTGTAGATGAAAGGTACCCTTTGTACTTTTCTGTACCCCTGAGAACGTGTATGCGAAATTGCATGATGACCGGTCGAGTAGTTAAGGCGTGAAAGCGTAACAAACAAACAAACTCACATTCGCATTTATAATATTAGTTAGGATATCCTTCCTTTTTATTATATATGTACGTATATATTCTGGCAAACGTAGGCAAAGGTGTTAGAAAAACAGATTTTGCCATCTGTATTTAGAACCACGTATTAGAGAGTGAGCGCACAGTTCCAGATTCCGTGTTGCTACTGATAATTTTCTGATTAAAATTACATTCTATCCAACAGAGATTCGTGGCCAAAACTTCACAATCACCAGCAAAAATAAGCACAAACTAATACCGCGGGAACAACAAAGCATTCGAAAAATGTTTGGCTCATGTTAAAAACGCTTATACTGATTTTTTTTTAATAATATTCCGTTACATATACATTCACGTACCTCACACGAAGAGCCAAGAGCAAATTAAAACCATCAACATAACACCTTAATTGTACAAAACATAAAAGTACCACCTGCGTAAAATTGTTCGCCCTCAACATCGATAGTCCGAATACTTTCATAAACTTTGCTGTAAGTATTATAAATTATGCACATTACTGCCCCAGCCAGGCGACGGGCAGAGTATTAATTAATTTATAGTCTTTAACAATATGTAAATAATGTCGTAGACTTTTGTAATTAAAATCCTGGTACGTGTATTTAATATGCTAAAGGTTTGTGTATAATATTAGCGAGTGCTTTTGAGTTTCTTAGACGCGTGTCTCAAGAATGCTTCGTAGTCTAACTTGTTAAGTGTACTTCAAGTTGGAAAATAACGCGAGTATTATAAAAGTATAACGCGAGTATTATAAGAACTACGTTGAAATAACTTGACTTGTGACTAGACAGCTTTTCTTTGTAGCCGTTTATTGTTATAGACGTATTAAGTGTGGATATCAATTGGACCGTGTTGTGCAGAAATGATCCAATCCACAAAATAATAAATAAAAGTTATGCTGATTTGAAACATAAGTTCATTTTTCTTGTAATTATTATCCTACTATATCATGTTATGCATATAGTTTTATAAAGAATTGAATATAGATTTTTGCATTACTTGATGTTTATTCAAAAGAACTTCATACTTATAGATAAATTAAAAAAGAACCCCTGGATCATTTCTGCACAACATGGTCCAATTATAGAAGCTTGTGCTTGTGCTGACTGCTTTCTAATTAATTTTACACGTGTCTGACAAATCTATTGCATAATTTTACGTTATATAAATAAACTCTGCTTGTGTTCTTAGGTTTAATATCAGTGTCGGGAAATGGTTAACGTGTATTTCTGTCAAGAGATTTGCAGTTACAATACGGCATCTGGAATCGTTGCCTGGTGAGAGGTAATCTCGTCCTTTTTACTTGGGATTTGAAACTAGACCTGACAAAATAAATATAATATAATCTCAGCACATCCTTTTGAGGATATAAGTGTAAGACCATACATATTTCCGGGTTTTGGTGTGTATGTCTGTATGCGTATTTGTTTATTTAGACACGTGTCAACTATGTTATAGGTTTGTGTAAAATGTTGGTTCTTGTTTTCTTCCAAGATCGTCGTTTTTCTTTCACTTAACAAATGAACAAGTATTTTGAAACGTTTTACCTGATCCTTGTAGATATACCTATTAAGAATACGTGAAGTTTGAGTAAAATGTTGGCAATTACATAACTTACTTTTATTTTTATTGACACGTGTCTAAGCAATACTTTGCTATATTTTCATTGAACGTTGTAGGTGGATTAAATGTAATGATATACGCTAATGATATAAGAATTGGAAGCAATAACTAATATCAAAAGGTATTTAATCCTGCGTCCGAATATCTTCGACACGTGTCTGAAGGACGCTATAGTTAACTCTAGCTCTGTAAATATATTTTTAGGTAAGTCTCGTACTGAGGTTAATTCCAGTATCGCGTGTGGCGCCTCTAACGTTAAAACAATGAACAAAAACACCTCAATTCGAAATTATATATGAATTGTACCACGCTCATCTTCTCTAATACCACCAACCACTGCGTCATTGTTAAGCGGCGGTACCCCAATGGATAAGGCATCAGACTTGCGATCGAGAGGTCGCGGGTTCGAATCCAACCCATTGCACTACTGACGTGAACCCACTCCGAATTCAAGCATTCTAGCTTAGCTGGAGGAATTAGCAAGAATACTATTAATTTGAAAAACAAATTGCTAGTAAACTTTGTAAAAGAAATTACATCCGATCATAATTTAATATCACGCCTAAAGATGCTTAGTTAAATAGATCTGTAGAACACCCTCATTTTGACATCTATGTTTATTATAAACGTTTTTAGACTTTAGCAATTTGTACACATACTGAACACAACACTATTCTAACTCTTTTATTGTATAACCTTTTTAAGATAAATTAAAATTAGATTAAGTTATAATAGTTATGTATAAAAGGAAACTAACTTCGCTATAAGCAGCCAATGTTATATACACCGTAAGTGTTATACATATCAGTCAAAATAGTATCTAATGAAATTAAATATTGTATTAATATGTATGATGTGGTTGTGCCATCAAATAAATAAATACTAGGGGTAACGGATCTTACTCGCGTTGATGTATTTAAAAGGTAATAAATACTTTTTGATTGCCCGACGTTTCGACCGACTTGCATCTATCGAAATCAATAGGGACCTCTTAAATACCTTTTTTTAACCACTCCAACTAAGCTAGAATGCGGATTCGAACCCGTGACAGATAGCAAGTCGAGCCTTATCCATTAGGCTGGTTCTAAAACTTAACTGTCAAAAAATCTTGATAACAATTTGAGAGATCTGAGAATCTAACCCAAGACCATGTTATCGATAGTTAACATAACAAAAATCTTACGTTTTTTTTTATCGTGTGTAAATACTCCTTCTGCATACTCCCTCGCCACAAGGGAAAGCAAGAGAGTTATGTCAGGCTTTCTCGAGACTTCGGGCCTACCGACTAAAATCCCACGGTCTGACAACTCGCTTCTTTGTATGATGGGTAGGTCGCTGAAACTGAAACTGCATCAGCGAACCACCCAGCAGTGTCCAATACAGACAGGAAGGTCTGCGGGCGACGACTCCTGGGCGACGCCCCGGCACGACTAAGGGCGTAGCTCCAACTCAATGCCTGACGGGCGGACGATCCCCGTTCTCCCACCCGCGGCCTTCATTACGGCGGCATAAGGCGAGCATAAGCTGCGCCTGCGCCGCCTGGTTCGCCGGCGGCGGCACGGATCCACCAGGATACTTTCCTCACGGATCTGCTCCGCCGCCTCCTTCTGCGAGATGACGTCCTCGCAGAAGGATGCGACCCCTATCCACTTCCTCTACCCCTGAGCCAAAGTCCCTGAGTCTATCTTACCCCTGAGCCAAAGGCTGTTTGCATTAAAATAAATCAAATTAACGGCATGTTTGTCAATAGATAACCTTTAATGTAGGTATAATTGTACGAGAGATAACGTATAAATTGTAATATTCATAGATAACCTAATAAGTGTTCGTTAACTAAGTTTCTAAGAACTTATTTTTATCAGTTTTAAGTACTTATATATCATTTAGAATATAAATCAATTTATAATTGTGATGTGTAACTAAATAGTTTCCATTAAAATTGCTGCTGCGGCGCTAAATCTATACTCTGTGCAAAAGCCATTTTGCACAGGGTATGTCTATTATTATATACGCAAATTAAGACAAGTATCGACGAAAGGACGCAAGCGATTGCATGTAATCAGTGTTAACCACTTGGGTCGTGTATGCACAAAGACTGTATGTATCATATATAAGTAGGGATTATAGCAAGAGATATAAGACATTTGCAGTTTTTAATTCTTAGTACTGTTTTCATGATAGTTAGTTTGGTTATGAGCACATGCAAACTCATAGATTTAACACATGCACAGGCAAGACGCGATAACCATTTTGAGTTATTTGTATAACTATTCAAGTATAAATGCCACTGTACACCTGTCAGATATGACAGTCAGAATTCGGTTGTCTGTGTAGGCAAGTATTTTGGATTAGTTCAACTAAATAGCCGTCCACCTACTGGTAAACAGCAACTACTACCATGGAAATGCCTGCAAATTGAATTTCTTAGCATTCCTACTGAAATGCTAAGAAATTCAATTAAGCTGCTGCATACCGTAAAATGATAAAATTGACAAATAAATTCACGGCTTACAGTATGGATAACAATAGTAGTAGGCTATGTGCGTTTTACGCGTCGCGGAAGAGAATGGGACAGGCAGAGACCAGTAGGAGAACAGAGAAGTGGGTCGTGGCGGTCTAGAATCGAACGAAATGCAACAGTACGATTACTGCTATTTTATGGTGATATGCTCTGAGTACTGTTTCTCTGAGCTAGTAGGATACTAAATCCAGCAAAGCTATTTCAAAAAGGCTTTTGTAGTAGAACATACCCTAGAATTATACCTCGTAGTCTGGTGTTATATCACGGAGTTCTGAATATATCCGGCTAAATCTGGACACAGAGCCCGCGTTTGCTAATGTTTTAGTTAGGGTACGAAACAGCCTATACAGGGGTTACAATGGTGTAGGAAGCAGCACTGTTACTGCGTTGCACCTGGTAATATACAACTTTTATATTATTATCCATTCAACCCATCTTGAATTCCTTTTCCTCCGTCGGTGATACGCAAGGGGTACGCCTGCTCATTGTCAGGGCATAGAAAAAGATATAGGGTACCTTTCATCCAGATAAAAAGAACTGGTCCCGAAGGATATAAATTTATTAACAATATCTACATTAACGCAAGCGAAGCCGCGTGCACAAACTAGTGTATTATAAAGCAATTCGAAATCGTACAACTGTTTATCGACTTATGTTTCTTTCTGTATAAATTGAAACGTTACATGCATGAACTAAACGTCGGCTAGCATACGTAATGGGGATACCGTGAGTGTAGTTTGTGACGTTACATGGACAAATAAAAACATGTCAACAGTGAGGGTGGATCAAGATTCTTCTGCCTCACAAACGGAGACATGACATCGCTGCATCAGTCAGCTTGTGACCACGGCCGGTGTAATCTGGTCGAAATGTCAAGCTTTAAAAAGGTAAACATGCATGATCGCGTTAATACCCGATACATATTATATATATATCATGCAACGGAAAAGTTTATAAGTATTTTAAAGTATACATGAACCAGTTAACTTAAAACTCGCGGCAAAACTTCAAACGAATCGACCTCAAAATTAAATTCTCCATATTAAATAACGCAGTCTTGTTATCAGTTTATCATCCTAATAATAGATTGTATCATTTATCGTGATTCCCACGGACTGTCCAAATATGATACGCGTCAACAAATGATAACAACTGGGTCATATTTGTCCCCACTCTGAATATTGTTTATCTTCGAATCAACCTTTTAATACGGACGATAGAAGAGTCAATGAGTGATTTAGTAATATCTTGAGTGATGTGATGACGTATATGTTTGAGGATAATTACCAATTTTTTCTATGTTGGTGGTCGAGTTATTTATATATATTTATTTATATGTCACTAGAACAGAACTTTTTATCTGGATAAAAAGTACCCTATATCCTTCTGGCCCCTTGACAACATGTATGCAAATGGTATATAGTATGTCATGGTAATCGGTCGAGTAGTTGAGGCGTTAAAGCGTAAAAAACCAACGAACTCACATTCGCATTAATAATATTAGTTAGGATAATAATGGTATTTCTTCATCTTTTACTGCAGTAACAGTTAAATGGTAGTAATTTTAATCACAATTCATTACTAGAAAACTATAAACTAATACATTTTAATTTATAAAATAGCGTTAGAAATGTGTTTAATATTATGTCGCTGACTGTACGATGATTTCCCGTTACGATAAGCTTGTGTTTTTAAGATTGCTTTCTAGTGCTGTGGCATAGGTTTGCGCTTACGTTTGTAAGCAACCGTGGTTTTAACCCTGGTTCAATTTTAGTTATTCTGTTGAGCAATTATTAGCAGCAATATGGAGTATGAAAATGTGGTCGGTAGAAGACTTTAGATTTGCCATCTTTTACGTGAGACTTTAAAACGTAGCCGACTGGCTGGATATAATACACCTACCTGCCTAAACATATAGGATAGTGATATAGACGTGAAACTATATAGTCTACTGGAGCGTTCGTATGCTCCAATACATTTTCATGAAGTATAATTATGTTTGAAATTCAAACTATTTACAACTGTAGCTCGGAAGACTAAGCAGAGGTGTAAGAGAATCAGAAATCCTAACTAACATAATAAATGCTTATGTAAGTTACTTTGTTATGCTTTTACGCTTTTAATTCTACATCGGTCATCAAAATTGAAATTTCGCATTCACGTTGTAGAGTAAAAAAGTAGGTACTGTTGTAAATTAACCTAACTTATACTAACGCAAGTAAGGTCGCGGGCAAAATCTAGTCATTTATATGTTTCACTCCACAAGGACGCATAAAAAGTATCTTACGATTATTACGTATGTACTTATACAGGACATAATAATATAATGGTATGCCAATTTTCAACCAAATCCATTAAAATCTTAAGAAACTATCGCATTTATAATATTGCCAGGATTTTCTAATTTAGTTGTACTTCAGTTAACCTTTACGGTTCGTAAAATATTATTCACGTAAAATTATAATTACTGTTTTGTCTAGAAACCTAATCCGTTCATTATAACAGCCAGATAATAAAATGATTTATTGCTCTAAAAAAGTATAAAAGTTTTGTTACATTTAGAAATTTTCTATTTTTATGACATAATGTAAGAATTATTACTAGAATTCGCATGTTATTATAGTAAAACTTCTTAAATCTGTGAATAGCAAATCTAATTTGAGTTGTTAGTAATTTTCAGGCTTTAAAGATTAATCATTTTTATTTAGTTTTGATGCTATTTATGATGTGTTTAATTTAATGTAACATAAATCTTTTCAGCGTAGCGGTGGTGATGTGACTGCTGTGCATAAGGTCGCGGGTTCGATGCTCTGATTAAACAAATGTTATTGCATTCTTTCATTACAAAAATTTTCTGTAGCATCGTGGATTCATTGATAATGGTGATTTTTAGTTATGCTTTTAGATCACATGGCACCTAATACTACAGTTGGCGAAATAAAGGAGTAAAGCCTACCTCTTCAAAAAAATTGTCGTGGCGCTGTGTTAGGTATTTTACGTTTGTGTTCATTATGATCATAAGAGTTAGAGAACAGAGAGTGCACTCATGTTTGCGCACGCACTTGTGCACTATTAATATCTCCTGCGCAGATGGCCAGTCTCCGTTAAGATTGCCCGCCATGACCGCCGAAATTCGGTCAAGAGGACGCATAAGTGTAAAAGTGTTCTCGTCTAAGTGAAATGTAAACTTCTTTATGAGAAAATAAAGTCTTTAACCAGAATTCGTTTGCTCTTATGTCTGGAGTGCGATTACAGCGCCGGGCATAAAACTATTAAGTTTTAGTTTAATCAAGATATTCTTACTAGTAGCATGTGATCTAGCAATATTTATGCTGTGTGGAAAGCACCAAATATGATTGTTCACAACCGGCATGAGAGCTTTGCCATTCTAAGCGACTCTCGCTCTGCCCTGGAAACTGTTGTAAATCGTAATTCCCTCCATCCACTAGCCGTAAAAGCGAAAGCCAACATTAAACAAGGCAGACTCCAGAATAAGGAAATTTCCTTGTTCTGGATCAAAGCTCACGCAGGGTTGGAGGGGAACGAGCGCGTAGACAAACTGGCCAGGGAGGCAGCTCTGCACCTCAAGGTAAGACCGGCCTATGATCAGTGTCCGGTTTCATTCGTGAAGCGAGAAATCCGTATGGACTCGCTTGGCGAATGGAACCGGAGGTACCAAAACGGTGAGACGGCAGCCGGCACTAAACTTTTCCTACCGGACGCCGTAGAGGCGTACAAAGTCGTCCGCGATATCAAGCCCTTTTCTCTTCTCACCCAAATACTCACAGGACATGGTGGGTTCTCTGAATACTCGTACAGGTTCAAGTGTAAAGAGGACCCGTCATGTCCTTGTGGGCTGGGAGAGACCGAAACCGTCCCACATATCCTGGCTGAGTGTCCCTTGTACGGAAAGCCCAGGTACGACCTGGAAAATATCCTAGACTGCAATATCCACGTTAACAACTTCTACAATATGCTAACGGACAAAACAAAAAGAAAGTCATTTATAGACTACTGCAAGTTAATAGCAAGCACAGTAAACAAAAGCAACAAAACACAACAAACACAAACTCACTGCACCAATAGATAAACTTAAATTAGAATAAGATGTAAAATATATATATGTAAGATAAGACTGAAATCAACTGTGATAACAATGTGTGTATGTAATAATAAATAGTGTTACTAGAAATAAGATTAAATATAAGCTTGTTATTAAATAAGAACGTAAATAAGGTACCTCTGATCCCCATGTCAGGGGAATAAACACAACACCCTGTGATGACGGGTGTTTAAAAAAAAAATTAACGTAGTGCTCGGACTTGCGAGTCGAGAGGTCTTGGGTTCGATCCCCAACTATTTAACTACCGACGTGAACCATTCCTAACTCAAGCATTGTTTATTGGTAAATAAATACTAATAATACCTTAATCAAATTGCCAGTACCCTTAATTTAATAAAGTCGAAAATTGAGTAATCCAATACTGCAAGTAATCTTGTAAAAAAAAAGAACCTAGCTAATTTCAGCATGAATGAGCCGACAGGGAAAGGACTACCCTCTCACAGAATATCGATGTAAAATACCAGTATTCCCAATAACCCCCTTTCCCCCTTTCCGCTCCTTCTCCTACCCACTTCTTTTCCTAAAAGGTCGGCAACACGCAAGTGATGCCTCTGGTGTTGCAGGCGTCCATAGGCTACGGTGACCACTTACCATCAGATGGGCCTTGTTTGCCACCTTAGTTGTATAAAAAAAAAGTAAATTTATTATTTAGTAAACAAATGATGCGTTCTGTTAGCTATAGACAATACATCGACACCATCTCTATGTATTGTGTTTCTTCTTTGGTATCACTATTTATTAGAGAACGGATATAGTGTGAAGGAATTAATTGAATGATTTTTAATGGTTTGTTTATTTGAAAGACAAAAATGCCTATATTTTGTGCCATTTTATTTTATTTTAATAGGTAGTAAAGTTTGTTATTAAAAGTTAAGCTGTAAATTATGATTAATGCTTTTGTTCTTATAAATAATATTTAAATTATGATATAATTAAAGTTTCAGACTTGGGAATAAATGTAAGAAAATGCATTGAACATAAATACATATGCTTGTTCACCTCCTTAGTTACAATATTGTCTTCTGTTTACGCGAATGTTATTCATTGAAATTAAACTCATTTATACGAATTTTATCGCGTTGTTTATTTAACACTGTATTACATAATTTAGAAACTGTTACAGTACTCCTACTATTGGGCACGCCACGATCGTGGCGGTAAGTCCCGTGTTTGAGGAGTGGCTGGAGAGGCGGCATGGCGCCCTCACCTTCCGGCTGACACAGGTTCTGACTGGCCACGGTTGTTTTGGTCAGTTCCTGTGTCGTATACGCCGGCAAGAGACGCCCGGTTGTCACCACTGTGGCGACTGCCGCGACGTTGTTGAGGACACGGCGCTGCACACTTTGGCGATTTGCCCCGCCTGGGCATCGCAGCGCCGTGAATTGATCGCGGCAGTCGGATCGGTTAACCTCTCGCTCCCGGCCGTAGTTGAGTCTATGGTCCGGAGTGAGAGGTCGTGGAACGCCGTCGCCTCCTTCTGTGAGGAAGTGATTTCCATCAAGGAGGTGGCGGAGCGGGAGAGGGAGCGTTTAAACCCTCTCCCCAACCGCAGAACCGGGCGCCGGAAGGCGCGAGATGACCTCCAGCCACCCTGAGGTTTGACCTGGGGGTGGCGGGCTTTGTGGGCCTGCCCGCCATCCATTCAGCACCAGGTCCGAGAGGCGGTGTGCGTGTTCCCACGCGCGCCTCTGTGTCGAGTCCGTCTCCCCTCTAGGGGGGAGACAGTAGGGGAAGTAGTGCCTATTTTGGGCAGGTCTTTCGTGTAGTGGCCTGCCGTTTCATACGGCGGGCCGAAACCTCGGCGGGGTCGCGACCGTATGCGAAAGTGATTCGCGCGGCCCCGTCGATAGTGGTTTTGTCGAGGAACACCGTGGTAGGTTTAGTCGGTATTCCGGGAGGTACATTATCTTTTTAACATCTTTATTTTACCCCGGCGAGTCCGACATAATCCCTCCGCCCGCCCCCGCGGAGGGATATGCGTCATTGCATTACCCCACGTAAAAAAAAAAAAAAAAAACTCCTACTATTAAACTTTACTAATTTTTAAGCTAATAAAATTATTAAAACTATTTATATTTAGGTTTACACTTTCTCCGACATTTCGACTGCTTTTGACCAGCCACCTTAGTTGAATAAAAATAAATTGTCTTAATATGTGGTACTCAGAAAATTTGTTGCGTAATTGACTGCAATGTTTCCCTACTCACCCAAATATATAGGTGTAAATCTATATCCATATGCTAGTTATAAATATGTAAACCCCTACGTTCTGTTTGACGCTATGTACGGTATTTAATGGCCTACTACAGAGCTATCGTAACGACCCATTTCCTTTACTTGACACTTGTAACTTATGCAAAAGATAAGCGGCCGATATATTCAATATATTCCTTTAATTCATACTCGCTCGCTATCTGTGGGAAAGTTTAAAATATACAGTTTTAAAATTATATCTCAGCTGTTTATGCAGGTTACTTATTTTTAACACAATAAGTGTATGTATGTGTCGGTTTATCTTTTGTATATCTCATTAATAATATAAATGTGAAAACGTGAATACTAGTGGCGCGGTAGAGTATGCGTTTGATGTGCATGAGGTCTAGGGTTTGATTAACGGGTCAGGTTATAAGTATTACTATATGTGCCCGCGGTTTCACTCGCGTTTATGGTTACTGCGCCTTCCCCGTGGGTCGTAGCGTGATGTTATATAGCCTATAGCCTTTCACGATAAATGGGCTATCCAACAATAAAATATTTTTTTAATTTGAGCCCCTAGTTCCTGAGAGTAGCGCGTTCAACCAAACAAACAAACTCTTCAGCTTTATAATATTTGTATAGATTGGGTTTTTAGAAGAAATTCTGAGTAGCAGTGCGGTATCTGGGACTGAGCCCGGTAAACGGCATTAGGCTCACCTCTTTTTATGTGGGACCTGAAACATTGGCTGGCGAAATGTGAATGTGTAGATGAAACCAAATATTTTCGATAACTTGTTAGATTAGGATAGACCAGCTTAACCTCGATTTTTTGAATGAATAAAGATTATTATTACTATTAAAAAGAACCATACCTCTAACCGGATACATAAGTGAGATTGTGTATGTTTGCACATTTTTATGATTCTACTGAGTGGCTCAGTTGCTTAAAGTCTTCTTATTATTATTAATGAGATGTCCGAATCTGACATACTTTGCTACGTGCCAATTTTGCGTTCATTAGATATTCTATATTGAAAGTGTGTCGTATAACTACACTAATATTACTAAAAGAAAAGATTTGTATAGTGTTTGTAAGGAACAAACTCAAAAACTTCTCAACCGATTTTAATAATTCTTTCACTATTGGAAAACTGATTTATACAGACGTAATTTCGGATAATGATCACGCTATGAGTCACGGGAGCGGAGCTGTAATCATAAACGTGAGTGAAACCGTGGCAGACAGCTGGTGGGTACCTACTCATTTCAAAAGACTTAAAATACCTAATAAGTTTTATAACCATACAAAAACCAGTTCCCATCAATAACAAGAACAATATGCACTACCATTTACGACACTCATTCATCAGATTACTCCGCCTATGTAGTCTAGACCAGTCTACAAAAAAAAATATATACACAAACACTTTTTGCGGCGTCTGCATGTACGTACTTTTTCACTGCAAAAAAGTGTTAAAACAATTTCATATGGGCCATATAATAAGTTTAAACCCGACTTGGGTATAATTTAATAACCTATCTACGTATCGCAAAAACGTTCACAAAATTATAAAATCGTGCTTCAGATAAAAATACAGTTCGGTATGAGACTAACAATGTAAGAATCGCTAGATATAAATCATGAATGTACAATAATTAAGGCTGCCACAATGCCTAATGACGTCAGCAAAAAATATACTGGGTACTTCTCGATGACACAAAAAATTTGGTCGATTTGTCATAGATTATCACAAGTCACAAGTATACGATTATATGCTGTTAGATTTATGCCTACATACGTATATTGGCAAAATAGAATTTATGTTTTATTATTTGAGTAACGTTTGTCTGCGGCTTCTCTCCCTTTTACTTACAGTAAACTGTACTTTTTCTGGTTGAAAGGTATCCTCTGTCCTTTTCTATATCCCCCAATATATATGCGAAATTTCATGATGATCGGTCGAATAGTTAAGGCGTGAAAGCGTAACAAACTCACATTTGATTTCATAATATTAGTTAGGATTACAATTTAGTAGATATGTCGTTCACAGCGACACATCAACCTAGACTGTTTGGACTTTGGACTCTTAGAAGTTGAACGCTGCGAATCGTGCGTTATATTTTTGTTACGCTCTATCGTTACCATTACATCGACACCACTATGCACTGTCCCTTTCCGACAATTCTCTATTTTGTATGTAGCGTAACTATACGTATATAGGGTATCTAACTTGATGTGTAGCCTTGTGTACTACCGTACCGTAGTTTTACCTGGACTGGATAATTGCAAAAATTATTTTTCAGGTAATTTAAAAATCGATGCGTAGCAAAAATACTTGTAATATACAACGCGATATAAAAATTAAATGTGTTTCGATATAATGGCAAATATATTTATTATAAAACTATTCTATTTAAAATAGGCATGATTTATAATCATAATTTTGTTATTTATATCTTTTATGTAATTAATAATAAATGTAGGTTAAATCTAGGTTAGATTAGTAAAAGCACATTTTTCTGGATAAAAAGTATTACTATATGTGGAAATTTAATGATGTTTGGCCGAGTAGTTAACGCGTGAAGTGTAAAAAACTCACATTTGCATTTATAATATTAGTTAGAATGCTATCCATATATCACTTTAAATTATGCCTCGGAAAATTCCATGTCTCGTCCAATATAATTTAGTCAGCCTGTCGTAATTTTCTCGTAGGCAGAAGCATGTCCCTATTTTTGTCGTAACATCCGGGCTTTTACCTTGCATCCGGCCCAAACATGGTTACCGAGAGCTGAGACGTGCAAGTAACAAGTTTATCGGGAAATATTAAAATAATATGATCAATAGCTACAGACGATGAACCAATGTCATGTTGTATATATATAACGATGTATATAATAAGAGGCAAATACTATAAACATCTAAGTATATTTTATTGTCTTACGTTTACGCGAATGTTATACATTGAAATTAAACGACTTTATACGAATTTTGTCACGTTCAAAAATAATTTCAGCCATGTTTACGTGAACAAGGCTGCTGAAAAGCAACCGAAATGTCGAGAAAAGTGTAAATTCTATTAAACTATATAAAATTATTAAATCAAAATAGTTTTAATAATTTGAAATAGCTAAAATACTATTGAAGGTTCTGTAGTAGTGTAATATTTTCGAAATTATGTAATAAAAGTGTTAATAAACAACGCGATAAAATCTGTATAAAGTAGCTGTATTTATTTCTGTCATCTCTTTGTTAACTGATTTTATTTTTATTTTGTTTCGTGACTCTTATCAAATTTTCGTGTTATCAATAAGCAAAGATTGGAAACAATTAGATTTCTATATATAGGTAGGTAAAGATAAAACAGTTCAGTACCTTTTTCTCCTCTGTTTGTCAACCGATTTATCTTTAGTTTGTTTCGTGGCTCTTGAAGAGCTTTAGTGTTTCAATAAGTAAAAATTGGACACAGTTAATTTATATAGATAGGTTAAGCTTTAGTTTTTCTCCTCTGTTTGTCAAACTATTTTCAGCATTTATATATAATTCTAGATTTTGCCCGCGTCTATTTTGTCAATATGTCTCCTCGGCAGCAGTGCTTTTTCCGCATGAAAGGTACTACTATATCCTTTTCTGTACCTCTAATAAGGTGTATGCGAAATTTCATGATGATCGGTCGAGTACTTAAGGCGCAAACAATATTCACTCGTTATTTCTTAAACTCACATTCGCATTTATAATAATAAGTTATGTTTTTTTTACTTTTATATAACCGCTTCGCCGCATCAGCTGTCTTGAATTCGCCAGCTATCTATAAATTAGCATAATTACTGATACTTAAGAGACTTTAGTTGTGAGACGTATAGATAGTATCTATAAGAAAGGCACTATTCTTTTTTGATCGTTAACACCTCATACAAGTCTTCATGTATAATGACAGGAGTTAATTTATGAATGATCGAACTGATTAAAATGCGAATTTTACCAGGACAGTCTTAGCTTTGATTCTTAATCACGACTCGCCTGGGGGTAAGCGATTACTCCCAACATTGCCGATCCTGTAAAAATAGCAGGACTAGTTACAAGGAACAAATATCATTGGTCTCCAAACTGCCAAAGGAGCTTGCATAGAGTTGCTATGCGAAAAAATCTATTTATACTAGTACACACAGTCGCTCATATAAGTAAATAATATAAAATTGATTTGTATTGTTAATAATCATTTGGCGATTAAAAGAGTGGCCATGAGTTCCTTACCTACTTCTTCTCATAAAAGCTCTACTCCTCAAATAGGCTGTTTCCAATGCAAAATTTTTATTTACCTGTATTTTTATTAATAGATCAGTTAATTGACGTGTCTAAGAATTTTTCACACAATTTTATAAAAACAATTAGTTTTTGAATTTGCCTCGAAATTACTAAGAAGCTTTGACCAACTTACTAATCACAGTGTAAGGTTATTTCATTGCGATCTCCACAGCTGCTTCGAGCTATTCCAGCTTTCATTGAGGCAGAAATTGCATTATAGGTAGTACAAATATGTCTGTCACATTATACATGCCTGCCTCGTTGGTCCTCTTGTTTTAGTAAGGCGCTAATATTTGTGGTGTCGTACGGTTCCCGGGTCGGACAAAGAGCTATTAAGGGTTTTTGTCGAAAAATGCTGTTTAGTGACTAGAAGACTGTAATGAATTATGTATATCACTACCTATATTACGTTAGACTAAAAACATAGATGCCGTAATTTGAGTGTAATACCCTTCTGAAGCCAGCATAGTCCACACCACCACACGAGACGATTATTATTTGCGTAGTCCACCAAGGATTGATCTAAGTCTGGATGTGATGTAAGTATATCCGTTAATTATATGTTTGTAAAATTAGTCGCGAAACAAGGCATAACACATACTGTGAGCAATTTAAAACTATATTTTTAATTACAACAAACTATAGTTATATAATATTGTCTTCTGTTTACGCGAATGTTATTCATTGAAATTAAACTACTATATACGGATTTTATCGCGTTGTTTATTAATCACTGTATTACATAATTTTGAAAACACTGTTTACACTACTAATTCTATTGAATTTAACTAATTTATAAGCTAATAAAATTATTTAAACTATTAAAACTATTTATATTTAGGTTTACACTTTCCCCGACGTTTCGGTTGCTTTTCAGCAGCACGGTCACGGGGAGACTAAGATGGTAGTTGTCTCAATGTTCCAGTGTAGTTATTTCAAAGTACCCGAACATAATTTAGTCATTGGTGTTTCTATTTACGCAGAATGAGCTCAAAGTATCATGAAGTCTAGCTGTGGGTTGTTTCTTCTTGGGTTTAACAATTTTTTTTTTCAAAATATCAAACCCAAGAAGAAACATAACACATTTACTCAGCGTTTTCATCATTCGCTGGACTTACTAATACGAGGCTTATGTCGAACACAACAACTTGTATACAAAAATGGTGTTGAAATATTTTGTCATTTGACAGAACATGTTAGTACAGTAAACCACGCATTGTATTCGTTTAATATTGCCCAACTTCAACACGTTCTCTATTATAACAATACCAGTACCTAAACACATTTACATAACAATATCACGCAATATCAAATACAGTAACTAAATCAGAAATGCTCCAAATATTATATAAATGAAACACAAAAGAGTATTTCTAGTTCACTTATTTTTATTTATCCATTTCAATATATCAGTTTTACACATCACACTGAAGTGACTCGTCTGTGCTATTTTGTATCTTACTTTTTGATAGATAAGAGTGGTTTTTCTTTGTGGGATGTTAAGGGAGCATTCTAAGCTTTACATACATAGTTCTAGTCTGCTTCCTACGACCTACATTTCTAGATAAAAGTGGTCCAGTGTTTGTCTTAAGGCTGTAGCGAGCAAGGAATTGGAAAAAACGTGGCGACTTGTGAAGTCTCATGACGGATGCTGTTATCGCATAATAGAAGTCGAAATTCCTTTTAGCATTCTTCTTTTGTGATTTTAGTTGAAGGTTTGACTTTGCCTCATTGCGTGGAACTGATGTATTTACGTCCCTTTCGAAGTATACAGTCTAGACTAAAAGGTAATTTTTTGTAGATTGGTTTGTCCTGCCTGTCGATATTTTGGAACGATTATTGCTATCTGCTTACCAATAAGGATTTAAGAAGGATAATATTAAAGATAAAAATAAATAGCAAAACGAACTAGATCCTACTCTGGTAGTAGATATAAAATCTTCTTATCTGTGAACTCGAACTATGTTATATTTAATGAACGAATTACATTTAGACTTAAAAGTAAAGTATCAAAAATGTATATTAATATTATGAAGAGTAAAGATTTGTTTTTTTTTTTGTGAGACTAATTAAAAAGCTATTCAATTGACTTAAAAATGTTTTCGCCATTACAATGTTATATTATCACCGAGTAACATAGGCATTTAAAAATAAGTATACTGTGTTACTTACATAATCTACTTTTACACGAACGAAACCGCGGGGAAAGTTAGTAGTTAATAAAAATCACTTTTACATTTAGGTGAGTAGTCACATATCTTATACTTGGTTACTTAACAATCTTTTCAAAGAGGTCAGTAACCTTTAACTCAACTGTCAATAACGTCTAATCAAGTGCTCATTGATTAAAAACAACATTATTAATAACTTAGATGAATGCTATTCCGATAGATTGCTATTCGACTAATTTCTGCAGGTCATTTGTATCGCTGTGATATCATTCCTGTCTTGCGGTTTTGGACGTGGATGTACGAATGAATATTTAATGGATATGACAGGCTAATGTTGGACAGATGGTTAAGATATTAAAAGTACCACTTTTTATAGGAAACTAGCTACAGAATAGTAACACTAGGTGATACTACTGGAGACTCATATACCGGCAAATTTTTTATTTACCTTTTATGCTATATTTAATTGTTTTTCCTTAACATTCCTCTAATTTTTCCCTTGAAGTTTGTAATAAATACGTGGTATCTGTAGTATTATTACAAGTGAGCATCCTACTAATATTATAAATGCGAAAGTTTGTGAGGATGAATGTATGTATATTTGTTACTCTTTCACGCAAAAACTACTAGACCGATTGCGATGAAACTTGGTATGTAGATAGCTGTAGACTTGGATTCACATATAGGCTACTTTTATCCCGATATTCTCACGGAAACAGGACTTACGCGGGAGAAACCGCGGAGGTCCCGAAAAAACTAAGAGGCTATTATTACTGCTTATGGGTGCGCCGTATATTTATTTGCCGCGGTCAAGGACTATTATAAGGCAAGCCAGGATTCGGTCTTATATGAAGGTACGTCGCTAATGTATAGAACCATATAAAAAGTGGTTAACCAAAAGTTGTTAAACTTTTGGTTAACCAAGAGCCGCATCCATAGCAAGCGTATTAAGAGTAAGTTCCAGTTGATATCTCCAAAGATGATTTATCAGGTTGTCTCACGGCGGTCCGCTCGTCTCTAAAGCCTCCGCGCGATCATGACCCGCTCACGCGCCACGTGGGAGTCAGATCGCTATACTTTTTAATTATTTGTCGACGATCACGACCGCATTGTTGGGAGCTTGGCGGATAATTGTTTCTCTATTGGCCTCTATTATTTTTAAACTGAAGTATGACTAGCTTTTAAAGCTTGTGTGCTGATATTTATTGCAGTTATTTCTTGTTAAAATTGATTGTTTTATTTAAGCTCTAGCAATTGAATTAAAAGCTATGGAGTTTAATGACTTATGTTCTAAATTGGTGGCAATCAAGCATACGCTTCTGATGGTAAACAGGTATCGTAACGTATATGAAAGTTCAAGATATATGTGTATTACAAGCACCTTATAATGAAAATAAAAAAGATATTTATTTCTGGCTTCTTTTTGGTACACAATTGTTACACTGTTTCCCACATTAGGTTTCCATGTGTCGTGGAAAACAGGCTCAGTACAAGTATCAACCACAAATAGTAATACATGAATATTGAATATTAAAATTGTGTGTGTGTGTATGCATATGTGTGTGTATGTATGTGTGTGTGTATATGTGTGCGTGTGCGTGTGCGTGTGCGTGTGCGTGTGCGTGTGCGTGTGCATGTGCGTGTGCGTGTGCGTGCGCGTGCGCGAGCGCGTGCGTATGATATCTCTTAAGACATTGAAATATAAATAGATTTCGAACTGTGAGCATATTAGCCTCTTCATAAGTAAGTTTGGTGGAGTATCGATATGGAAGATGGAGTAGAACCTTAAGCTCGGCTCTTTGTGCTCTTTCAACCTCCAGAATGTGAGTCTTAGCTGTGCCACCCCACACACTGACACAATATGTTAAAAGACATTGACATAAAACTATACAGTGTCTAATGCAAGGGTATCTTTAAGAACCTCTTACAGTAGGTTCTCATTCCTATGGCAAGAAATGGGAGAGTATGTGCCTCTAGCACTAACCTTGTAAAATGCAATAACACTCGTTGTACAGCAATGAGTATTAAAAAGTGATATCACCCGTGCATGCCGACATTCCTACCGCTACCAAATCTATTCGAATATTCGACCAAAAACAAGTTATCCTCTTTATTTAGCTTGTGTAAAGTTATGTTAATTTTAAACAAGCACTTGAAATTGTGATGATAATTTTAAGGTTATTCTACTTTATTAAATTGTTTTTGTGATAAAATGGCAACACTGTTTTCATACTGGAGTGGGGTTGATTGTTGACAAGACAGTATAAAAGCGGAAGTTGGTTTATGCCCGGGTTCAATCTTTCATGTAAATCAAGAAATAAATATTGTGTAAGAGAAATAGTGGATATTATTATACTTGTGTTCAAAAAATCCTAGATTGTATCTCGTAGCGTAGGTAAGTTATCATAAGTACCAAATGTTATCGGGCACGCCACGATCGTGGCGGTAAGTCCCGTGTTTGAGGAGTGGCTGGAGAGGCGGCATGGCGCCCTCACCTTCCGGCTGACACAGGTACTGACTGGCCACGGTTGTTTTGGCCGGTTCCTGTGTCGTATACGCCGGCAAGAGACGCCCGGTTGTCACCACTGCGGCGACTGCCGCGGCGTTGTAGAGGACACGGCGCTGCACACTTTGGCGGTTTGCCCCGCCTGGGCATCGCAGCGCCGTGATTTGATCGCGGCAGTCGGATCGGTTGCACTCTCGCTCCCGGCCGTAGTTCAGTCTATGGTCCGGAGTGAGAGGTCGTGGAACGCCGTCGCCTCCTTCTGCGAGGAAGTGATTTCCATCAAGGAGGCGGCGGGGCGGGAGAGGGAGCGTATAAACCCTCTCCCCAACCGCAGAGCCGGGCGCCGGAGGGCGCGAGACGACCTCCAGCCACCCTGAGGTTTGACCTGGGGGTGGCGGGCTTTGTGGGCCTGCCCGCCATCCGTTCAGCACCAGGTCCGAGAGGCGGCGTGCGTGTTCCCACGCGCGCCTCTGTGTCGTGTCCGTCTCCCCCCCTTTAGGGGGAGACAGTAGGGCTTTTATTTTGTAGAACCTATCTTGGGTAGGTCTTATTGCGTAGGGGCCTGCCGTTTCATACGGCGGGCCGAAACCTCGGCGGGGTCGCGACCGTATGCGCAAGTGATTCGCGCGGCCCCGTCGATAGTGGTTTTGTCGAGGAACACCGTGGTAGGTTTAGTCGGTATCCCGGGAGGTACATTATCTTTTCAAAATCTTTCTTTTACCCCGGCGAGTCCGACATAATCCCTCCGCCCGCCCCCGCGGAGGGATATGCGTCACAGCATTCCCCCACGTAAAAAAAAAAAAAAAAAAAAAAGTACCAAATGTTATGACAATCCGTTTATCTTCGGACTAATAATTAATTCGGGTAATTAGGTCACAAACATATAAATATTCATAATTCTAACATCAGTGTGCATAGTAGGATTATTGAAATAAAATATAATAAACTAGTACCCAGCCTGTAGGCTCATCTTCCATAGTGCCTTATTAAGGCCGCTAGATTATAAAACGTATGCAATGAAAGCTGATTGCAAATCTATCCCATCAACCTGTCACCGTCCCAGTATCCTTATGCCAAAGATATTAAGTACTTGCGCTAACAAATCCTCGTCTAGCTCAGCTTGTTACAGGTTAAGCGTTAAGGGTTTGGTCCGTTGGCACGTAATCTTGTAATATGTTACTATTATTTGGTCGATGTAATAAAGTTTAGAATTTGTACGCCATAACGGTTTAGGACTTTTATTCTTAGCCTAATTAATCGCGTTGGGATAATGGCGGTCAGAAAAAATAGATTTTTTAATTATATCTAGCATTACAAGCATTGACAGGTTTAAAAAGGCAAAGTCATTTACATGAGAATAATAATGGAACATAAATAAAGTACTAAATTACTCTCACGGCGGCCAATCTTAACGACGACGGACCATCTGCGCAGCAGATATTATAGTGCACAAGTATGTATGTATACTGTCTTTTCTCTAAGTCTCATAATCCGATGGGACGGCAATCCGACATGAACACAACTACGGGGAAACCCGCTCCGTGTCTCCCTTGTCACGAGACCCATGATGGTGAAACCGGCGCCGCACCGCTCAGCACCCCTAGCCACTCGCACCGGTGTTGCTCTCTGCTGCTGGCTTGTATGCCTATGGTGGCTATTCAGGGGGCCCATCTAGTGAATTGGCGAGTCACCGTGTGCCCATTGCATTGATGCTATTAGAGTATTCAGGGCAGACGCCGTTTTTTCATCCATAGTTAGCAATATACCGGTCCAGCAACCCATATATTAGAATCCATACGTAGCAATAGTCCTACGCCTGCTCCGGCTTGTGCCGTTGTAGATGTTCCATCCCACCTTTGATTAAAACTCTCGAAGGGCCTCTTAACTTTGGACCCATGTCTCCGCGTAAGCCTCATAAGAAAATACCTGTGATAAGAGAAACATAATAATAATATAATATTCTATCACTTACACACAACACCAACTAGCCAAACTAAGCAGAGCTTGTACTGTGGGTACTACACAATGGATAAAATAATATATAGAATTAATATATATTATATTGTAACAATTATGACTTAAATATACTAAATAAGATAAAATCCTTATGTTAGGTACTTTGTAGTATCATTAAGTCGCTGCAGTATGTAGATTCTAAACTTTCGATCACTTTAAACGCAAAGCAGGTAGACTCTCAAATAAGGCATGTCATTACTCGTGATAGATACAACATACCACACATGGCGTTGAAAGGAAAAGTTGATGGGAAAAGGAAAGTGGATCGTAAGGCTTGGCTGGATGACATCAGGAAGTGGACAGGAGTTATGGTCATGGGTGACATAATATATATTGTATGAAATATTTGACATAAATATTCATATATACTGTGTACATGTAAGTGGAAGCTCGTATTCTACCATTTCACATTCTTCCACTCGTGGAGAGAAGAAAAGTAGTGGACCTGTCATTTTTATTTAATACTAGTTGACCCGCGCAACTTCGTCTGCTTCACATAAGATAATTTTTCCCGGTTTTGCAACATTTTTCATTTATGCTACGCTCCTATTTACTTGTAGCGTGATGATATATATAGCCTATAACCTTTTTCGATAAATGGGCTATCCAACACTAAAAGATTTTTCAATTCGAACCAGTAGTTCCTGAGATTAGCGCGTTTAAGCAAACAAACAAACAAACTCTTCAGCTTTATAATATCAGTATAGATTATGTAAGGAGTGGTCGACTCGTCAGAACTGGTGAGCAAAATGGCTTTAAGTGTTCCGTCGGCACATCTACGACGATTTAACCTGCTATATGTTCCTGGAGTAGACTTTAATTGCAGGTAAAACCCATACTTGATCAGAGCGAGTGGCATGTACAATGCGGTATGCCGGAGTGTTGATATTGACATTTTCTTTACTAGTGTCGCTAAATTTTAAAAAACAATTGTGCAACGAGTTTTTTTACTAGATCTAATCGAATGATAACACGACATGTTTACTTTAACGTATTACTTCACTTTTATCAGTGAAAACTTTTAACTGGCCATCACCTTGTTAGTATTATGTTTATAAATTATATTTTTAGTTGTAATTTATCCTAAAATGTTAAAATAAAATAAAGAAATAAATAAATTACTGTTAGAGACTAACTTTTAAATATTATTTTGCTCAAGTGCTTCATGAGTCGTAAGTGGTTTAATGGTTGCTTCTTACAGCATGGATATGTAAAATAAATAGTATTGTAAACTTGGCGATTAAGAAGAGTAGATGTGAGTTTCTTGTCAATTCTTCTCATTAGTTCTACGACCGCAAGGAAATTAACAAACGCAATGACAATAGCAATAGGTAAATGTAAACTCACATTGATAAGTGTAACTTTCAACTAATAAGTGTAACTCTCAACAAACTGACATTCATAATTACTTTGAAACCTATATGAATAAACGTATTTTAGATTTTGATTTCTCTATTATTCTGTACTGGTTTTTGTCCGCCATTTCATTCGCTCGGGATAGAACTTTCCTTTTTTGGGATGTATGGTGCTTTTATGACCATTTCAGTACCCTTGTGTATGCGAAATTTCGTGATGATCGGTCAAGTAATTAACGCGTGAATGCGAAATAAAAAATTTACATTCGTATTTACAATATTAGTAGTAGGATTAATCCTAACTTATATTATAAATATAAGCTTAAGTACTTCATCGATTATCATGAAATTTCGTATACACGTTGTCAGGTTCCTGAAAAGGATATAGGGTAGATACCTTTTATCGAGAAAAAGTATTGTCTTGAGCAAAGCCACGGGCATAAACTAGTGTAATAATACAATGATCTGTTACTAATGTTGGGATCGGCCTCTTTCTGAAGCAAGTGCCACGTTGTGCTGGGCTACGTGGGCGTCTGTGGGCGGGATTGACATCTCCGCGTTAATGATACTACTAATGTTGTTACTCCTAATTATATTTATCTTTCGAACTTCACTTAAGTACTTGTTATGTTTGAATAAAACAGTGAGAACGCTATTAGTGCTACTGTTATTAGAACGATGTATTTGTAGCAATCGTGAAATAGAAGTACATGAGTATATACATAATGTATATGTGTACGTGTCTGTAACGATGACGTAATGGTTTAAATCAGTAGTTCCCAAAGTGTTCCATGTGGACCCCCAGGGGTCCACGGGAGGCTGGACGGGAGTCTACGTTGGCGTAACAAAAAAATGGAGGTTCACAATTCGTAAGCGGGGGTACACGAAAATTTATTTGCTTTTGATAGTGAGGAACTAAAATGTTGGCTTGACTTCACCTATCAATGAAGGCAGATAATAAATATTTTAGCTCAGCGACTGTTACTTGTTTAAACGTCGGTCGACGGATATTTTGAGGAACACCACACTGAAGAACAGAGAATTACTAAAAAAATAAAAACTAAAAATTTCTAATGGCTTAAATTTCTAGCTGCAGGGGAACCAGCTAAATTTTGAAAGTGGTCTATGACTGAAAAAGTCTGGGAACCTCTGGTTTAAATGGTCGCTTCGCCATTGCCGCTACGCCAAGTGTTGTATGTTTAAATGTTGTTCCAAGTCTGGATGTTCTTTATGTCCATTGTTTGAATGTTGGTAAAGATCCCCACGACACAGGATTAAATCTAGCGCGGGAATGGTCTTTTTTAAAAAGAAATCGTAGATATATCCCACTCTGAACATACATTTCTTTGGTACAGAAATGGTTGTTCCAAGTGTGGGTGTTCTTCGTGACCGCTGACTGAATGTTTGTAAAATCCGCGATATACGCGACTTTTAAACAAGTGGTGTCACTCCTTATTTTTAACGAACATAAAAACCTATCCCAAATATATCTATCCTTCTTAATATTGTAAATATAAGAGTATGTATTTGGTTTGTTTCTAAATTACACGAAAATTGCTGAGCAGAATTTGGTGAAATTTTGAACATTGATAAAACATATCCTGGATATCAAAAAGTATCCTATGTATACCACACAGGATACTTTTTGATTCGGTTTACGACGCCACCATTAGCGAGAGCTATGCCAGAAACTATTGATAATAATATCTTTATCATGTACTAGTTTATATAAACATACAGATTCATAGAAATGTTTTCTAAGTACTCTAATGACACTTTAAATACATACGTGCGACTAAGCGGAAAATATCAGATATTTAGATAAACTATGTTTAATAATAATGATATCAGCCCTATATATAATCTTTTCCACTACTGGGCACGGGCCTCTTCTTAGCGCGATAAGTTAGACCATAGTCCACCACGCCGGCCCACTGCGGGCTAGAAGTATTTACGTATTTGCAAAAACATTTTCGAGAACATTACGGAGAACTTTCACATCCAGATTTTCTCACGAAGTTTCAAATACAAATACTAGACAACGAGTCCTACTGCGATTAATTATTTGAAGGTAATAAATATCTATTGATTGCCCGACGTTTCGACCAGCTTGCATCGATCGTGGTCACGGGTTTACTGGTGTGTGCTCAACGGCGCCTCCGTGAAGTGCGGGTTTCGGCAACTAACCTCACTTGGTCATTATTATATACTACTCAAAACAAAATAAGGGCCACTAGTTTATTTACATTTAAGTGCACTTTAGTAAACTGAAAGTAACTGATAAGTAGCATTATATTGATATTAATTACGAACTCTTTGGTGTTTGATCTCTTTTATGCTGGTGTTCGTGTTCCTAATTTGAAAAGCATTGGCCATCATTTTAAGAAAAAATAATTGGATGTTATTCTTATGTTTTTCTTCGATTGTCTTTTTAACTTGTTTCGGTTATTTCAGGGAAAAGTTTTACTTTTCAATTTTAATTGATTCATTTATCATCTCCCGTTAATCATGCTACCAGTACGAAGGCACATGGATACAATTACAGCATTCAAGAAGGACGTTCTCAGCGTAACGTGGGTTTGCAGTTGGGTTTTTCTCGAAGAGCTGTCCAAAATGTATGGAATCGCTTCCAAGAGACCGGCAGTGTTGCCAGGAGACCCGGTTCAGATAGAGTTCGTGTAACAACGGCGCGCGAGGATCGGTACGTCCAACTAAGTGTTCGTCGTGATCGTACAGTAACGGCCCGTAAGTTACAACACCACCTACGGCTGACAACGGGTACCCATGTCAGTGATCAAACTATACGTAATCGATTGCACGAAGACCAGCAAATGTCAAGACGACGAGTTGTTCGAATTCCTCTGACCAGGGTTCAACGTGCAAACCGTTTAAGAATGAGCAAGGGGTCTACAACCAACAGCAGCTGATTGACGCTTTAAAACGTACCTGGGAGGAGATTCCAGATGAAAACGTGAGGAATTTGATCCAAAGTATGCACACGAGGCTTCAGGAGCGTATTGCTAAGAGAGGAGGACATACTCGTTACTAAAAAGAAGAAACAAAAGTGACAAGAACAGTATTTTGTCTTTCTCCGGTGATTTCTTTTGTTCATGTTTTTCATTCAAAATGGCCAATTTCATTATGAACTTAAAAAAAACAATTCATGATCATTATTTTAAACAATTGTTAGCCTATATTATAACCAATAACATTATTTTGTAGTTACATAAGTTAAACAATTTAATGTTTTTATTGTTTTCATGGTACAGCAAAAAATCTTAGTGGCCTTTATTTTGTTTTGAGTAATATATATAATACTAACGACGTCTACACAGTGACGACCTAAGTCACTGCGGCGACGTTAACATTTACTGATGACTGGATTCCAAAATGGATCGTCGGGCAATTAATAGGTATCTATTTATTACCTTTAAATACTTACTCGCAAGTAAGACCCGTTGTCTAGTATTATATAAAATAAATAATAGACTAAAAAACTGCTAGATAGTAATTTTTCATAGAATAGAAAACATTACCTGACGAATATTTCCTTTTGCCAATTTTCATACAGTTAGTGTCAATTCGCCGGGGAACAGAAACATACATATTATATTGGATGGGCTCAGTTCTACTGATAAGGCTCTATGAAGTTAACACAACTCAAGATTGTTAGTCTACGATCTTCTAATAAAACGACTGGGAAGAGAGGAAGCCGTCACGCACCGTCGGATTGCCCAACCTAACTATTGCAATAGCAAAAGGTTGACAATACTGAACTCATCTGGATAGGGATTGCCGCGTTGTGGGATCCGGGCATACTTCAACTTGCAGTATTCCGCTTCAAACACAAAATATGCTACTTACATAGAAATACAAAATACAATTAAGATCTTCTATATCGACGAACTGCTTTACTTTAAGAGGAGTCCTACGTTTAAATGAGGTTCACAGCTGCGCTCTAATCCTACTTTGTCATAAACTTGTATAAGGATAACCTAAACCGGACATTGTGTAAGTACGGTAGTTAGTGTTAGCGTCTTTGTAGTAAATAATTCAGGAACAAAATGTTTGTCGTAAGGCCGTCGACCTTTGAGTGGTCATTACTGTATTATATAGTGATAGTGGGGCCGAGAAATAGGCGGTTCTACGGGTATGTAATAACTGACCATGTAGGTGTTATGACGTACATATATTGAGCATAGTGCGCTCAAATAGCTTACGAATAAAAATATGTATCACAGTTTTAGGTCTATTCGTTCTTTGAGTACTTTGTGAATGTGTTTGCGAAGACCGCTGTGGTACCAAACTACAACAAATATAACTATATTTAGTTTTAGAAGTAATATAATTTATATAATAACTCGTTATGTTATAATGTTTAAATTGTTATGTACTACAATTTATATTTTCAATAAACACTCATTCAGCAAATGTGTCTGCCTCGATGGCACACCAGTGGTGGATAAGATTTCTCTGCATGACGTCTCGGGGTCGATTTCTAGGTCGGGCAGTTCTTATTAGCATCACGGAATCTTGAATTAAGCCAGAAGATAAACGGCAAAATTATCCTATCACTAAAACCAGTTTTCAACACATTTTTCAATCTGTATCATACACGGCTTGAAACTTTATAAGGAACTAGAATTATTGCCTCGAGGACCCAGCGACAATAAATGTGACTAGGATATATGAGATCTCGGGCTCGTTCTTCAAATCGGAGAAAACTGATTTTGAGTTTTCCTATTATGAAATTCTTATTAGCAGGATGGAGTTTAGAATTATCTCCAGTGGACAGGAATAAGCTGTCCACATATTACGCACGACTATAAACCATACTTAGGCAAATATGGCTGTATTACATTTCAGCCTTCGCCATTGAGGATATTAGCGTGAAACTATATATTAGCCGGAAGGTAATCCCTTGCCCGCTGTTCCAATGGCCCGACGCCATCAGCCAGGTTCAGTTTACACTGGGGGATGTCTTCGTATTGTTGTAGTATCCAGTTACGGTACCTATCATTATCATTAACAATATTGAGCTCAACACGATCGCCCCTGGCACTGTCTTGATTTCATTGGGGTGGGCAGTAATAGATACTAAAATGTATACAAGTAATGGGAGTGAATAGTTGAAAAACAAATCATTGTGATGAATGTTTGGATTATGTATGATTTAAAACTGAAGATGCGCGTTAAAGCGCCGCGCGATGCATTTGTAATGCTAAACGCATTGCAAATGCATTGCATTTGTTTGTTTAATAAATTAGGTTTATTTTTGCTTGTTAAAATCCTTGCGGATGTTTGCGCATACGGTGGGATGTGCGGAAGCTCAGCTTCGATTGGCTTCCACAGAATGGGCGCGCATCCGTTCTGCTCCGCTTCCAGCTGTGCCTTGCTGGGCGCGGAGTGCATCGCTAGATGTGAATCGTACTTTTAAGAAATCTTAAACGTACGATTTGGTCTGAAGACCAAGTAAACAGTGTATTACAGCCACATATCGCTAGGTATTGTTTTTGATTTCAGGATACATAGTATTTGTGTATCGCCGTTTTGTGAACACATTCCTATACTTTGTCATGTGAGCTCAATTACCATTAGAGAAAAAGGTATACTGAATTTTACAAAAGGAAACCCTTATGTTATTTTCATCTTATTTATTTAATTTTCGGTTCTAGAAAGGTATTTGCTAGAATAAGAATTAAAACTTTCGATTTTACCCAGTTTCCAAAGGACTAATCAACGACGTGTGAAATAGAAACTTAAGTCAAGTAATTTAATTGGCCATTGCTAATTCAGTCAGCCAATCACAGCAGTTGACAAGTGTTTGACCGACTCTCTTTAACAAATTTTTGTATATATTTACTTACGTCTTATTTTTTTAGTAATAGTGATTATGCATATATATAAATCTATGAAGTAATGGCATCTGCACAGATTGAATGATCCGCGATATTAATTCGTTAGATTGACCATTGGTATATAAAAGCAATCCATGCCTCAAACAAAGAAGATTTAATGCTGTTGTTGGTGGTTGTCATGCAATAATCCCTGGCAGTCGGTATTAATATATTAGTGCACTTTAATATTAAAAGACTGCACTACAAAATAAATCCGATTGATCTGACTCCATTTTCATGATGGATTTTACACATATACAAAGTTTTACATTATGCTATAGGTGTGAGGAAAGGTAGCAAGATCTGTATTACAACTATTTTAAGAGGAGTAAGAAGAGTATACGAACCAATACATTATGAGAAAACTTTGTACTTCTCGTTAAACAAATTGTGTGTATGGAGGAGTTAGGCATAGTTAGTTAATGTGCAAAACGGTTGTAGTCTCGCTTGGTGACCACTAGTATACATAGAACATTTATTTTCTTATATTTCTTCTTATTTGCGTTGTTACGCAAATCGGTTCTATAACTCGTCAA
Organism: Catocala nupta; assembly: GCA_963675205.1. NCBI lineage: Eukaryota > Metazoa > Arthropoda > Insecta > Lepidoptera > Erebidae > Catocala > Catocala nupta. Next base: position 11,313,612 of record OY776104.1, read on the forward strand.
CTTTTTTGTTGCAGAGCAACATATAAAAGCGATTTATAAGGGTTGATTACAAAAGGTGCGTTTTTCCGAAAGGTTCTTCGACGCAGATTGTTAAAAAAGGAAAGCAAGGTAAGGTAAACGGCTTCTCCACTTTATAGTCTGTGGACTACCACGGACTATATAGTGGAGAAGTCGGATAAAACAACTTCTACAGAAAATATGATATCATAGTGTCCCTATAACCAAACCAGGGGGTTTGGTTGCCGTAGCTTCTTCAGGAGACACTATGCTGTGTATTCATGAATCAGTAATTTTATTTAGTATAGAGCTGATAGTAAATTAATAAATGCATGTAAATGTATATACGAGTAATATACTTTAACGTCGTCTGCCATTTAGAAGCACTGTATATCAATCATGATTTCGCTATTAAAGAGAAACTTACTAGTCCAAAAATACAGTATTTTTTCGTAAATCACTTCTTGCTCTATGATTACTATATATAGCGTAGTGGCTTACAAACGTACAAACATAAAAAAATTGCCTGGACTTGGAAAAACTAGTTGATGATTTTACATTATTCCCTCGTGTGGACATCAAACCAACAATACTCGTTACCGTGATAACTTAAACTATTGGGCCATTCTTGCAGTTATTTTTGGTTTGAATAAGACAACTGCCGCACTAGAAATAATTCCTGAGTCGCGGGGGACTTTACAAATATTCAAACAACGGACACAAAGAACACCCAGACTCGGAACAACCATTTGTGGATCACACAATGTTTTGTCCCGTGTGGGATTCGAACCCACAACAATCGGCGCAGTGGCAGTAGAGGGGACCACATAAACCACGACGCCATTCTTGCAGTCAATTTCATATTGGTCCTACCTGTTAATAAACTTCACGAGGGATAAATCCATTAAAAACTGAGCAACTAAAAACATATATATATTTTCTGCGGCATTAATTTTGTTACTGGTTTTAAACACCTTCATCTGTCATATCCGAAATGTACTTACTTTGTATGGATTGACTCTGGTTCTTGAGATATTCAACATAAAGAACGGTTCCATCAGGACATTAGAACAATGAAAGAAATATACCACGGCCGATGGGACAACCATATTATGATGGCAGACTATTGCTTGAGTTTAATAAGGGATTGTCCTGAACATAAACACAATAGAAAAGCTTACAAATTAAGTTTTCTAATATGTTTTTTATGATTTTTTGTTAATAGCCTACATATTAAGTTTTCTTGTCGTAATTATAAAGCCGCTTCTAAAATATATATTTAATATGTAATTGTATTTTTATTTCTACCTTCTTTCAAACATATAGTTATAAAGTCTATGTATCTCATAAACTAGAGTCAATTTAACAAATCTGATATTTTCTTGTATTCAGCATACTGAACTTACACAAAATTGACTTCAACTTACCATGCCGCAAGATGACTGTTACCCAGTGTAATAGATATTGCACCGTTTATTTCATATGAAAGAAAAGTTAAAGACTGACAGGACTGTAAACAATAAAGTAACAGACACATGTTTGCAATCGATCAAAATAATTGTTATCGATAATGGTGAGGGCAATCAACATTATCGATAACAATTATTTTGATCCTTTGCCCTAGTCAATTAAGGTGTGTACGTAAGGCGTTTAAAAGCGCGGGTGTTCTACGTAAACAAAAGCGGCAATGGGTACAAACCCTAAAACTTATTAGCAACACAACAAATCACACAAAACGTAACTTTTACAGAATAGCCGAGAGAATCTCAGCAAGAATGCTAAAAAGCTCACTTTTACCCCATTAGCTATACAATGGTAATTCAAGTGCTGAACCTAAATATTTATAGGCGTAGTCCATCAGTGGGCACGTAAAGCCCACGGTCCAATGAAGTCGGCTATTTAAAGCTAACAGAAACAGTTTAACGTAATGAGATGGGGCCGTGTGTGCGTGACAGGCCCACTTTATTATTTTGTTAGCGTTGGTACACAGTGGGAGATACGATATGTTAGCTATGTACCTTTTATAATCCTTACTTATCTTATCAATGGTGTAAGTGTAAAATCGGGTGATATTTTAGAAAATTAATGTGGTTTTTGATGAACTTGCCAGTCATTTAGTAGAAGTTAAATGTATCATTTATCATTATAGTGTAAAAGTAAGTACTGTAAAAAAACAACGGCATCTAGGCGCTTAATTGTAGGCAGTTAACCGAGATACTAAGTTAATGACATGGAAAAGTCGCAGGAAGAAATTGGAGAACCGTAAGATGGCATGTATTGTAAGAGGCCTAAACTCCGCATTGCACACAAGTTTGAAAAGACGAACAATTATTTTATTGATAGGCCATCGTTTTTGGTATCGGTTAATTAAAGCAAGCTCAGCAGGCTGTATAAAAACTGTAAAAATAGTAATGCCTTATATTTATTACCCGATGTAGCCCGCGGCTTTGCTCGCCCGAATATAGATTAGCTTATTTAATTAACAGTACTTTTTTCTGGATGAAAGGTACTCTATCTCCTTTTCTTTTCCCCTAACTACGTGTATTTTATGATTATTGGTCGAGAATTTGAGGCGTGAAACAAACAACTCACGAATTTATAATATTAGTTGGGATATCAAATATTAGGTCAAATATACTCAAAATACGTTTATCTCGCACTGATATACATAAGAATTCCTACTTTATATTTTCATGTATATTATAATCTAGTGTATTCCTATTTCAGTTATTAGCTTATTATAAAAGAATCGTAGCTTCCAGTGTACACAATCTTAACAATGCCGGCACGTGAGCACACGTGGTCACAATATTTACTTCGGGGACGCACTCCGCATATTTTGCGCCTTATTATCTCGCTTATTATATCTATAGCTTTTAGTGGGAAACAGCTTGATACATTAATAGTTGAAATTTAATAGCGCTTTAAATTTTGTTAAGTAAATAAGGTGAAGGTTTTTTTAACGATCGTACATTTTCTTGAATATTTTAGTGTCTCGTTAATCCAGTAGCTAACGTGGGGGCACGTGGCGACCTTCGACGACTTCTGGAGTTCTATGTTTGATTTTGTGCATTATTTATACACAAGACCAAATAGCAATAAAAAGAAATGTTTTTGTAAAAACAGTGTCAAAATTGGTTGCAAAATAAAGAAGTAATTAATATTTTAAATTGTATATATGAAGTAGTGTGGTGATGTGGGGACACATCGCTATCTTCCTCGGACTACTGACCACTAGGCGAATGGTATGCTTATTCAACAATACGAAATACATAATACAAATTTGTATAATCTTTTAAAAGCTAGAGTAATGCTCCATATATATTTCCTTAGTATTATTATAAACGGAATAGAGTTATTTTTATTATTTCAATCAAATCAGTCAAAAATGTTCTTTAAACTCAATAAGATACAAGTGTTTTAAATCTGTTAGTAGAGTTAATAGTCAAAAGACAGAAAAAAGATGCACGATACAAATTGTGACGTAACCGCTATTTAATTGCATACGTGCGAGGGAGATAGCGAGATAACCGTCTTAATTCCTCATTTTGTAAAAAAATTTGGAACTGTCCTAATAAACCGTTTCTTTGCATTTTCATATTTACTTTTGCGTATAATATAATGTGAAACATCATACATGGGCAACTACCCTATTTTCGTATGCATTAATAACATTTCAAAACTGTCTAAATTCTGAAGGGCAAGACAGATGGGCTACCCTTTTAGCGAAAAACAAACTTATTTCATCATACACATGCATAAGTAGTTTTTATATACGACATATTTTTGGATTAAATAATTATTTATTTACAGGTTTAATAGAAAATACTAATACCCTTTTTATCTGTGGCTAATTTACATTGTACTTCTTACGAAACACAATACTTCTGCCAAAAATAATATTTTAACTGTGTAAAAATTGTTGTTTGTAGTTTGATTTCGCCGCTGTTATCTTTTGCGACCTAGTATTAAGAATTAGTGGTATTATTGGAGCGACCAATTTCAATAAATATATATTTTTGTATGTAAAAAGTAGTTTTCTTAAGTAAGGTATAAATAAGTAACGTGTAAAAGCTTAATAAAATGTTAGACAACGGGTCTTACTCGCGATAAAGTATTTAAAAGGTAATAAATACCTATTGATTGCCCGACGTTTCGACCGACTTGCATCGATCGTGGTCACGGGTTGACTGATGTGAGCTCAGCGGCGCCTTCGTGAAGTGCGGGTTTCGGTAACTACCCACACTTGGTCACTATTATTTATATTCGCACTGTCGGTATTTCGACACACAACACTAACGACGTCTTCACACTGGCTACCTAAGTCACTACGGCAAAGTTTACATTTGCTGATGACTGGATTCCAAGATGTAGACAAATGGTATCCATCCTCCCGGTTGAAGTTGCGATATTTCTTAATTTCAACCGCTTTACGTACTATCCTGGAGTAATAGTGACGATCGGTAGTTAAAACCTGTGGTTTATGTAACTCAATCCAGTGGTTTGGTGCAGACTCCAGCAAATGCTCGGCTATAGCAGACTTGTTTATTAACCGGTTCTTGACAGCTGCGATATGTTCCTTGACCCTTTCAGCGATTTGAAGATTTTGAGCACAACTGTAATCCACCTTGTAGACACCAGGTGTTTGAAAATGGATAACATCCTTTGGAGTGCGTAGATAATAATAATAATAATAATATTCTACCACATACACACAACACCATCAAGCCCAAACTAAGCAGAGCTTGTACTATGGGTACTAGATAATGGATAAACATACATATATACATTTTTTTTGTAAATACAATATTATACATAGAAACACCCAGACCAAGACAAACATCCATGTTCATGCACACAAATGTTTGACATGTGCGGGAATCGAACCCGCGACCTCAGACGTAGGTAGTCGGTTACACTAACAACTACGCCATCGAGGCCGACAAGTTGTTTACTACTTTGGAGAACAAACTATATACAGTCTTTATGGAGTATTTCTTCAGTGCTGTACCAACTTTGTCCGTTACTCTTTTTGTGAGCTCACTGTCTAGGTGTTCAGCTCACACATTTTCAGGAGTTTCTTAGGCGCAACGGATATAAGGGTAGGTCTGGTGTCAGGTCAAAACTGTATCAGTCTACTCCCCGCCGGTTTACGGCTCCAGTAGCTCCCGGCGGGTCAGGCGATACAGATCGGCAGACTGGGATGAGATGCGGACGTTTTTTGCATTTTATCCTTAGCAGCCTACTTGCTTCTCTTTGGGTGATCCTACAACCTGCGCCGATGCTATCACCGATGTGTTGCTACAGGGAATGGAATATTTTATTCCATTCTCTGACTTGAATACGTCAAGCATGGCTCAGCCCTGGTTCGGTGTCGAATGTGGACGCGCTAAAGCACTGAAGTACTAAGCTTAACTTACTTGGGTTGGCGCTCGAAATAGTAAGGCTAAGGATTTACCAGATAAGAAGAGATCCCTTAACATGGCTGCCAAGTCCTGCAAGAAAACTCTACGGAAAACTCGATTTGACCACATACGACGGATAGGGAACAAACTAGCTTCTTACCTTGCGGAAATCAAAGCGTTTTGGTCCTCGGCAAAGTCGGTCGAATCGAATTTTGCCGCCCCTCACTGCCACCACTGCTGAAAGATGATGGTTCTTTGGCTCACACTGCTGATGATAAGGCGAATTTACTATGCTCTATCTTCGCACAATTTTCGCGTCTAGAAACTGCAAGCGTGATACTGCCGTGTTTACCAGCTTGCAGGAAGTTGTGATGTTTACGACAGACTAAATAACTTAATCACGATCATCGAAGCAGCTAATCCTAACTAAGATAATAAATGCGAATGTGAGTTTGTTTGTTACGCTTTCGCGCCTTGACTACTCGACTGATCATCATGAACTTTCGCATACACGTTGTCAAGGGTACAGAAAGGAACATAACATTTCATCCAGAAAAAAAGAAGTTTAGAAAATTTACATAACCTACATTTACGGGAGCGGAGCCGCGGTCAATATCTAGTATTTGTGTTATTTTATTATTAAACAATATTCCATATTGGTTTAATAAACAACTAATATTATTATATTGGACACCTAACTCTATTCACGTAAGCTTTCAGTACTCGACAAACATGTGATGTTTTCTCTGCACTGTTAGCTATACCACGCGATACCGACAGGTGTGGCTTATGATATAAGGATAACATCACTCTTGTATGTTTTTATGGTTAAGTAGACCTAAAACAGACGAGCCAGCGCTTCACCTGATGCTAAGTGATGGTGAGTAATGATGACCGATATGTTATAAAAATATTAAACACGATAGCTTAGTAGAAGACTACGGGTGTTTGGAGTCGGTTCGGTCCCAAGGCACGACTTTGACTTTTCGAAGTTATGTGCGTATTAAACAGTTCATTATCGCTCGCTTTACGATGTAGATAAACATCTTGAGGAATTCTACATATCTACATAATGTTCTCGAAGGTGAGTGAAGTCTACCAATCCGCAGTGGGCCAGCGTGGTGAACTATGGTCACCTTCTCACACTGAGAGGAGGTCCGTGCGTAGCAGTGGGGTAGTTCATATGGCTAATAATAAAGCGTATAAAAATAAACGATAGACAATATTACGAAAGTATTCCGAAAAAAAAGGTTTATAATTAATTCCATGTATGTAATTATATGATACTAGTTTTTCCCCGCGGTTTCACCCGCGTAAGTCCCGTTCCCGTGGGAATATCGGGATAACAAGTAATAGTAAACTATGTGTGAATACAGGTCTCCAGCTATCTACATACCAAGTTTCATCGCAATCGTTCCAGTAGTTTTTGCGTGAAAGAGTAACAAACATCCATACATCCATACAAACTTTCGCTTATAATATTAGTAAGGATTTAATATAATATATTCTGGATGGTAGGCAGTCTATAGCTATCCAAAATATCGATTGATATGTTTTGGTCGGGTCTCCTTTCGGAATTAAAAGATTTCAACTATAATCTACTGGCCAAGTGCAGGTCAGTAAACGGCAATATAACATTACGCATGTCTCAATTTCAGAGAAATTAAAACATAGCTAAGCAGCCCACCGTACCGTAACGTAGGATTACCACGCAGAGGTCTCAAGTTCGATTTGAAGGCACATACCTCTGACTTTTTGAAGTTATGTGCGTATTAAGTATTTAATTATCGCTAACGAAAACGTCGTGAGAAGACCTGCATGTCTGAGAGATCTCAATAATGTTGTCAAAGATTTGTGAGGTCTGCCAATCCGCACTGGGCCAGCGTAGTGGACTATGGCCTAACCCTTCTCACCCTAAGAAGAAACCCGTGCCTACCAGTGGGTCACATTATATAAAGGGCTATTATATTATTATTTACGAAATGTGGGTACTTACATCTTTGCCTACCCATTCGGGGATATAAAGGCGTGTATCGATTTATTATTTAGAAACGAGTTCCACTGTGTCGCTAAGCCGCCGTGTATTGTAATGATATCGAAGACGAACAAGTGTAATAAGGTTAATCTATTCTTTACAAACGATTATAGGATTACTTTCATTTCGACGCCATTTTGTTACGTAGCTTCAGTTCAAAAGGTGTTTTCGTGAAGACAATGACTGATGAAAAATTGGAAGATTATTATCAGGAATATCCTTGTTTTACGGGATTAATGTTGGAATGGATGCAAAATCCATCACCGAGGTCACAAAGCACGGAACCCGCTAGCTGTCTTCTAAAGGCTTTTAAAAGCTTATCAAATTCTAATAGAAGCCAAGCGTGTCAGTGATAATTATATAGATCATACAAATATGACACTTACATTGTCAGACTGAATGCAGCATGCGTCCGACGCCATTCTTAAATTGACTATTTATTATACTTTTATCTCTTGAAGATACATGGTACCAAGTATTACTTGCGTCGTGATAAAAACAACGCGCACGCCTTTTATTCACTGGCGAGATATACGGCATCCTCGTCCAGGTCCGAAGCTTGAAAACTACAGAAATGCGTCTAACCCAGTAAAGACTAAAGCAAAATAACCTGGTGTTATTGTTTTGTAATAAGGGGTTATAAACATGAGTGTTGTGCGTGAGTTCCCGGGGTCGATTCGCGAGTCGGGCAAATTGTTATTGGGTTAAGTACCTCCGTGGTGCAGCGGTAGTGAATGCGACTGCTGTGCACGAGGTCTCGGGTACGAATTCCGGGTAGGGCCAAGTAAAAGTTATTAGGTTTTTCTGTTAAGAAATCTCAATAGCAGCCCGGAGTTAGGAAGTTGGTGGTGTTAGACACCCTCGTGCCTCGGATAGCACGTGAAGCTGTTGGTCCGGCGCTTGATCTCTCTCCTCTCGTGTCGGATTGCCGTCCCATCGGATCATGAGAGTTACGGAACAGAGAGTGCACTTGTGTTTGCGCACATACTTGTGCACTATAATATCTCCTGCGCAGATGGCCAGTCTCCGTTAAAACTGGCCGCCGTAACCGAAATTCGGACTGGGAGACATTACTGGGTTATGTTAAAAAATTACCAGTAGCAGTACGGAGTATAACACAGTGCCTGGTGGACAGGAATAGGCTCCCGTCGTATAAGATGGAATTTAAAACTATAGGTGGCGAAATGGGGATGTAAAACATACACCTTAGCCTACTATTTCGGAGACCCAGGTGTGAGTTCTTAATAAATAACAAAATAATGTGTGTATGTACTAGCTTTTGCCTACAGCTTCACTCGCATAAGCATAGGTAGTACTTTTTTCTGGATGGATTTCCTTTTCTGTACCCCTGAAAACGTGTATGCGAAATTTCAGGATAATCAGTCTAGAAGTTAAAGCCTGAGAGCGTAACAAACCCACATTTGCATTTATAATGGTTATGTTTGTGGCTATCATCGGCGCTGTCGCCAGTAATGTTGCCAATTAATGAATTATAGTCAGGTGACCATCACTTGCAGCAGGGATAAGAAAAAGAATATATCATAGGGCACATCATACGCATATCAATTTACCACACTGATGTTTTCTTTAATTCTTCTTTCTTTCTTCTTCTTTTTGTGTGATTAGTGGCCAACCTGTTGTCAAGAGTTGCTCAAGCCGCCCGTAGGCCTCTGACATGGCTTAATGACTGTTGTCAATGGCAACAACAAGGACCGACTTTTTACGTGCCCTCCGAAGCACAGAGACGCTCAGATGAAATACCACTAAGCGGTCACCCATCTATATTTTGTTTTTTAGTTTTTTTTTTACGTGTGGATATTCATTGACGCATGTCCCTCCGCGGGGGCAGGCGGAGGGTTTATGTCGGACTCGTCGGGGTAAAAGAAAGATGGAATAAGAATAATGTACCTCCCGGAATACTGACTACACCTACCACGGTGTTCCTCGAAAAAACCACTATCGACGGGGCCGCGCGAATCACTTTCGCATACGGTCGCGACCCCGCCGAGGTTTCGGCCCGCCGCGCCGTGTGAAACGACAGGCCACTACACAATAAGACCTACCCAAAATATGAAAGAAAGAAAAATGTTTTATTTGAATCTCCATACATACACATATATATGTATATATATATATATATATATATATATATGTATATATATATAAACGTAAATAGTCTATAATAATTAGCGTAATAATATTATGTTATACTACAAAATACAACACGTGAAAATGACACATAAAAAATGAATAAAAAATAACGAGAAAAACAAAGGAACAATATAATGATAATGAGTTTCCGAATGCCATTTAAACTATTCACATCTGTCACGAATGTCAAGAAAGCGTCTAACAGAATCGAATACATAAATTATAAAACATACATTACTGCTGCGTACGCGCAAATTAACAAAGTATACACTATATTACCACAATCATTATTAGATATATTTAAACAATATGTTTCGTAATGATGGGTACCATACATGTAAGTAAAGTTGCTATACTTATCTGTTATAAAGATAAGTACGTAAAATTATAACAATGATTTTTGTTTGTTTATTAAAAATAGCTTAAACTTATTACGGAATGTATGTAATGTTTTCATGTTTTCAGATTTCGCATAGGCGGCGGAAGGTCATTCCAGCAATATTGTTTTATATTGGTTGCGGCGTATCTGAAACTACCTCTGAAAGCCGTGGTTCTGTGACTCGATGTGACCAATAGATGTGATGCCGCCCGTGTACTGTACTGATTAACATTACGAGACCACGTTAATTTTTTGTACAGGTATTCCGGATTTTTGTATAGAACAATGCCAAAAAGTAAAATTGCCAGATGAAGGTGCCTGAGAGTAGACATCTTCATAAGGTTTCCACTGTTCAGGAATGGGATGACATGTGTACTATATAGGCCACTCGAGGGGAGACGGACTCGACATAGAGACGCGCGTGGGTACATGCACGCCGCCTCTCGGACCTGGTGCTGTACGGATGGCGGGCAGGCTCACAAAGCCCGCCACCCCCAGGTCAAACCTCAGGGTGACTGGAGGTCATCTCGCGCCCTCCGGCGCCCGGCTTTGCGGTTGGGGAGAGGGTTTAAACGCTCCCTCCCTCGCTCCGCCGCCTCCTTGATGGAAATCCTTCCTCGCAGAAGGAGGCGACGGCGTTCCACGACCTCTCACTCCGGACCATAGACTGAACTACGGCCGGGAGCGAGAGGGCAATCGATCCGACTGCCGTGATCAAATCACGGCGCTGCGATGCCCAGGTGGGGCAAACCGCCAAAGTGTGCAGCGCCGTGTCCTCAACAACGTCGCGGCAGTTTCTCCTTCTTCCTTCAATCCTGGGTCCTTTAAGCGGGGCTTGAAAAAGCACCTTCTCAGGCCGTCAAAGTAGAGACCTCAACATCGCTTCGGCTGCTACGAGGACGATGTGGAGGCCACTGCTCTTAGACCACACGACTGCTTACCATCAGGCGGAGTGTGGTCATTTTGACGAGCAAAATAAAAAAAATAAAAAAAAACCGGGCGTCTCTTGCCGGCGTATACGACACAGGAACTGGCCAAAACAACAGTGGCCAGTCAGTACCTGTGTCAGCTGTAAGGTGAGGGCACCATGCCGCCTCACCAGCCACTCCTCAAAGACGGGAATTACCGCCACGATCGTGGCGTGCCCGACCCATCTATAGACTGACCGCACCCAACCTTGCTTAACCTCGCTAATCGTTTATCGATCAGTGTGTGCAACTGGCTATGAGCGCCTTTTTTTATTTATTTTTGGAGCTTTGTCAATTATATGACTATGCCGCGCTATTGTACCTACTCTTACACTACACTTCACAGCACACCTTGATGGTAAAACGACCACCCGTAAGATATTATTATTAACTTGTTGGTCAAAACATAAACATATAAAACGAAATAACTCAACAATTACAACGCCTTACTAAGTTTAACTACATTTGGCTACACATTACCCCACGTTACTACTCGAAACGACACGTTTAATTTGGGGTGACTCTTTAAATTACCTATTTTATAGTTCAATATCGTTTTATGAGCAACCAGTGCGTGTATCAATTAGTAAAAACTTAATTAACATCGTATTTTCGGATTGGTAGTAAAAATAAAACTATATTTTGCCCGCGGTTTAGCTCGTGTATAAGGTAAGGTTATGTTAGTAAGAGTATTTTTAAAATAAAATAATAATAATGTCCTCCAGACCGATTTTGGTCACGACGGCCAATCTTAACGCAGACTGACCATCTGCGTAGGAGATATTATAGTGCACAAGCGTATGCGCAAACACAAGTGCACTCTCTGTTTCCTAACTCTCATGATCCGATGGGATGGTAATCCGACACGACCGGAGAGAGATCAGGCACAGGACCAACGACTTCACGAGCTTTCCAAGGCACGGAGGTGTCCAACACCGCCAACTTCCTAACTCCGGACTGTTATTGACATTTCTTAACAAAAAACCCAGTAACTTTTTGTTGGCCCGACCCAGCATTAAAACCCGAGACCTCATGCACAGCAGTCGCATTCATTACCGCTGCGCCACGGAGGCAGTTAAAATAAAATACAGCCTATGTTACTCGGTAATAATATAACTTTCTAATGGTGAACTTTTAAAATCGGTTGAGTAGTTTTTGAGGTTAATCCTTACAAACAAACATACAAAAAATCATATCTTTCCTCTTTATAAAATTAGTATAGATAGATTATGCCTGCGGCATCGCTCGCGTTAATGTAGGTTACACGCTCGAGCAATATTCTGCTTGGGCGGTGCAGCGCCGTGAACTCATTGAGGTTGTGGGTGAGGATCTCTCGCTGCCGGCCGTGATCAAAGCCACGGTCGACAGCGAGAGCAAGTGGGCAGCGGTCGCGTCCTTCTGCGAGGACATCATCTCGCAGAAGGAAGCGGCGGAGCGGATCCGTGAAGAAAGTATCCTTGCGGATCTGAGCCGTCGCCGGCGAACCGGGTGGCGCATAATGCCGCCATAATGAAGGCCGCAGGCGGGAGAACGGGGATCTCCCGTCCGCCAGCCATTGAGTCGGTCCGACGCCCTATGTAGTGCCGGGGCGTCGCCGAGGTGTTGTAGACTACTGGGTGGGTCGCTGAGGTAGTAATTGTTGCCAGCGGCCCATCCACTATACGGTTTTGGTCCGTAGGCCCGAAGTACGAGAGAGCCGGATATAACCCTCTCGCCTCCCCTTGTGGTGAGAAGGTATGCATCAGGCGCAATTCCCCAAGTAAAAAGAAAATTAAGTTATGTCTATAAGTTTCTATCTCTCGGGATCTTTTTTCTAGATGATAGATTAAGTTAATTTTATGATGATTGGTCGTCAAGTTAAGCGTTAAAGCGTAACAAACAAACTCACGTTCACATTTATAATATTAGTTAGGATGTAGAGTTTCATGTTGCAGTAAGTGTACCCACCGCCTACAAGTCGTAAATAAGCAATTTTTATATCAAAACATAATAATAAGAAAAGCCGATATTGATGTTACTGAAATTGGTATTGTTTCATGAATTTTTGATCAATGTTTTATAGTAGCGTAACTGAAGCCGGAAAAATATTTTTTTGGCATTTGTAAATTGTTGACCGATGTTGGTTTTATGGAATAAGTTTGTATCTGGTTCTGTGCTCCTGGCTTCGATTCATGTCATACAAAGTGTTCTTGGGTTTTGTTGTCGGAAGATTCATAATATATTTATTTCAGACTTTGTCCATTGCTGTTACAATTACATACATTACATATACAATAAAGGCAGTACAAACAAAAATCAAATCTAAAATTCAAACATAAATAAAAAACAACAATTTAGAATACCAAAACTTGGATAAATTTACATAATATTGTCTTCTGTTTACGCGAATGTTATTCATTGAAATTAAACTACTATATACGGATTTTATCGCGTTGTTTATTTAGCACTGTATTACAAAATTTTGAAAATATTACACTACTACTACTATTGATTTTATTTTACTAATTTATAAGCTAATAAAATTATTTAAACGACGTTTCGGTTGCTTTCCAGCAGCCATGGTCACAGGGAGACTAAGATGGTAGTTGTCTCAATGTTCCAGTGTAGTTATTTCAAAGTACCCTAACATAATTTAATTATTGGTGTTTCTATTTACGCAGAATGAGCTCAAAGTAAGTAAGTAAGTAATTCTTTATTGTGGATCATAGGTAGGTACATAATACAGATGTTATAGTTTAAAATTATTAGGTCAGCTATGTCCTGCCCATTGGGCATACAATAATTGCAATAATTGAATCTATATAATAATAATAATTAATTTATGTCAATTGAATTAGATAGGTACATTCATAGAATAAGTATTTTAGTCAATGTCAATATGTGTAGCAATGTCACAGAGCTTATAAATAGGTAATAAAAATGTAAAAGTGGAGAATACTGAACACATCACGATTGGGCATAGTGGAATGCTACGGTGTTTCATCGTTTAGGTAATCTTTTACTGAGTAGTAACATTTTTGTGTTAAAAACTCATGTAATTTCTTTTTAAACGTAAGTATTTCCGTAACTACTCTAATCTCTCTTGGTATATTATTGTATATCCGCGACGCTGTACAAAATATACTCTCATGCATAAAATGAGTCTTGCTAGGCACTATGTGCAATTTATCTTGGTGTCTTATACGCTTACGATAATTGTATAGCTGTGGATTATTTTTGACAAATAATGCAACCTCCAAAATGTAGATACTAGGCAAAGTAAGAATTTTAAGATTTTTAAAGTGAGGTATACATGAATTGGTTTCGTGCAGATTGAGCATAGCCCTTATACAGCGTTTTTGCGCTACAAATGCGCGGCCTTTGTCTGTGCTATTACCCCAGAATATTATACCGTATCTAAGGGTTGAGCTTACGTACCCATGGTATGCTGTCAAGAGTGTATCTTTATTAGATATTTTTCATAACTGATGGAGAGCATTAGAAAACTGGCTTAGTTTTTTACAGACAAAGTCAATATGAAATTTCCAACTGATTTTGTTGTCGATATGCAGACCTAGAAATTTGGTTACATTAATTTCTTCTATATCGTTTTCAAGATATCTGATTTTTATCGCAGCCGTGAGTTGTGTACGTATTATAAAATTCATTATTTTAGTTTTATCGATGTTGATACTTAAATTATTCATTTTTAGCCAGTCTATAATTGTCACTAAAGATTGATTAATGTCAAATTCTAAATTAGTTAAGTTATCATTATTAAATAGTACCGTGCTATCGTCAGCAAATAAAGTGATGTCATGATTTATTATTGAAGGCATGTCATTTATGTACAGAAGAAAGAACAAGGGACCCAAAATACTCCCTTGTGGGACACCGCATTGGGCTGTTCCAGCTTTGGAAGTATAAGCTTCTTCAGTCATTGATAGTGGGTTCAACTGACGTATTTCTGTATATTGTTGTCGGTACGTGAGATATGATTTTACGAGATCGTGCACATTGCCTCTGATACCATAGGCGTACATGAAGTCTAGCTGTGGTTTGTTTCTTCTTGGGTTTGACTATTTAGTGTACATATCTGTAATAATGTACATATCTTCTAAAACAGTATGTAACAATGTTAATGGCAATCGCAAAACAAATAGTAGAAGGAAATTAAAGGTCAAAAAAGTAGACAGACTTTGAACGTCAAAGAGCCTCTTCTCAGTATGAGAAGGGTTAGGTAATGGCCACGCTGACCCAGTGCGGGTTGGCAGACTTCACATATCTTCGAGAATATTACGGAGAACATCAGACATGCCGTTAAAGCGAGCGCTAATTAATTATTTAATACACACATAACATCTAAAAGTCAGAGATGCGCACCTTGGGATCGAACTCGTAACCTCTGCGTGGCAGTCCCACGGTCTCTCGCTAGGCTATCGTTGCTTATTTTTAGTGCTGATGATATTGCAAAAGAATTGAAATGGTAGTAGTAATGGTTAAAGCATCGAACTTGCGATCTGCAAGTTATGGATTCGATCGAGTAGCTTTAAGTCCTACGTAATAGGGAGCAGAGCCGTTTTTTCTACCGGAAACACCGCCAGATTCAATGCTGTTGTAAGAGGTTAACAAGAATAATTGTAATTTGAAACCCAAATTGCTGGTATTCTTTGAAAAATACTTCTGGCATGAGATTTTAGTAACACTTTGCCCAACCGAAGAATCGGTCCTAAATCTGCTTAGCAGCTGACCCGCAAATATATACTACGTGTGTTATTGTTTATAATAGGAATAATTCCTAGATTCGATCACATGCTAATTTTTACCACGTGTGTTGTAGTGTATGTTAGTAAAAAGCCTAATTGCTCTTGGTCATATTGAAGAAGGTATTCAATTCTCTCCCATTGTGTACATCAGCCAATAAGTGGATACCTAAACATAGGTGTCCCCTATTCCTACACTGAGTTAACCGTTCGACGTCAGGGGTCATTGCACTTGACACCCCTTGAACAATAAAAGTGATCAAGTTTTATGTGTTGTTTACATTAATTTATGACGCCAAGCCCATACGTTATACTACAATTTTAAGTATATGATCGTAGAAAATTAGGCAAGTTAATTGACATTCGACTTTAATGGTACTGAAGATAAATAAATAATGGACGCCGTCATGATATTTGGGTTCTTTGTTAAGACTAGTATGGGTACATATATAAACATATATATACATATATACATTTTTATACAATTAATTTGGGAAACAAGCGTCAGTCTCATGCGGTTTTTGCAGTTTATGGGCGCTTGTGTTGTTAGAGGCATAACTTCAAATTCAAGACAGGAATCCGTATATTTTCTGTAGCAGCCCCTGCTGCTCTTCAATAGGTTTACCCCCTATTACGGATTATGTGAGACCTAAAACAATAGCTGGCGAAATAGGACTGTTAGGGGTAAAATACACCATCATCGTACGTGTTCAAAATGTATGTACTAGTGAAGGGATGGTCATCGCCTAGCCGTAGCTAAATCGACCTCCCGGAGTTGCTAAACCGCTTTGGTTACGCGTTTGCGTTAGGTTGACGCCTATTTGACGGCGAGCGGCAAGGCGATATGGTGACGATCCCTTTCCGAGTTGATATGTGTGCTACAACCTTAAGTGTGAGAACAAAATGAGTAACCTTGAGGTTAAGTCTTACAGGTACATACATTTTGCTAACTATATACTTATTGCATATATATATTATATTACTATGCATTGCACAAAAACTAACAGCATTATATTCGTAAAATATATTATTACTATTCTAGAAGAAGAGAATAGCAATATGCTATCAATTGTTAGCACATTTCAACATCACCCACAGTTCAGCATATTTCAGGTTCATGAAATAGAGGGAAATTTTTTGCCGTCTAACGAGTTTATTTTATGCGGCTACTAAATAAAAATTACAATTATATTATAACGTAGCTACGTCTATTTACGTATAATATAATTGTAATTTTTCAAGTATCTACATTAGACTGTAACAGTTTTAAATTAAAACTGTACGAGCCACACTTACAAATTACCAGTGCCTGATTAGAATTTGTTAATAAATAAACGGAGATTATTTATTAACAAATTGTATATCTCACTTACGATACCTACGACTATCGGTCAAAAAATATGCGCTAAGATAATACATGTCAATAAAGCTTCCAGATTAACTAACAAAGTTATAACAGTTACAACTCAACAACATAATTCTTACCGAAATAGACACATTTTCAAGAATACGAACATCATTTCTTCCATAAATCCACGCACAAGGTTAAATATTCCACAATCGCAGAGACGTCAAGACTCATGTACGATGGCAACTCGTACAAGGAAAATGAATGGGAAGCATGCATGGCGCACTCATATCATCCTATATGTATGTCAGTTGAAAATACGATATAAACGTTCGTGTATGGCATGTGTTTAAACGACATATTACATCATATGGTGCATTTAAATGAATTTTATCCTAGATTTTGCCCACGGTTATGCTCGCGAAAATTTTGGTTAGGTTAGGTTTTGGTTATGTCGCTCTCCTGCCCCCCACCTAAGGGTTCTGGGTGGCAAGGCCTCCACCCAGAACCCTTACTGCCACCCGTGAGTAAGAACCCGTAGAGGGCGCGCGCGGTGTTCCCGCGCGCCTACTAACGTCGAAAGGGGAGAGCAGTGAAATGCTCTCCCCCGGGGACGAGAGGAGGTCGGGTCCCATTGACCCGGCCGGCAGCCATTTTCGGCAAGCATTTTACCTGGGTATCAAAAAAAAAAAAAAGGTTAGTAATAGTAGGTGTCCTTTTCTGTTCCCCTGATAAAGTGTATGCGAAGTTTTATGATCATCGGTCGAGTAGTTAAGAAGTGGAAGCATAATAAACAAACTCACATTCGCATTTATAATATTAGTTAGTGCCCACTTGAATACCGCAGTATTGCAAGCTGAGATGGGGTTTAAAAATCAGATCAACACCTAAATTTGTTAACAGATAGTTACACATATGTCAACTGCTGTGATTGGTTAACTGAATTAGCAACAGCCAATCAAATCACTTGACATGAGTTTAATTTTGACACGTCGTCGTATTAGCTTTTTAGAAACTGGGTAGTAGTCTAGCAGCAGCTATGTGTCAAGTTTTAACCTGTCAATAGGTGGAATGCCAGATATGATGCTGGTGTGCTGCTGGTGTGCCGCTGCCATATAATAGGTAAATAAATAAATAAATAGTTTTTGCGTGATTGAGTAACAAACACATCCAAACATTTTTGCAGATATACATATAATATTACGATGCAACGTATGCATTCCCTTATGCATGCCACGATTTAGGATACGCTCAACGTATGAATACTATATTAAATTAGATATTATCAAACGGAAATGTTTCATGAATGGTGATTGAAAAGAGGTACTTACATATACAATATACTTGCATTTGCTGATGGATTGTGTCAGGAACAGAAATGAAAGGGAATTATTGATCAGAAAATTCAAATTGAATATATTGGATGTTGGGCTTAGTCAAAGTATTTTGGCGAATCCAAAGTCGGAAATTGCAAGGGGGTTGTGTGCTTTGGTTGAAGTTTGCCGCAATAATCGTCAATAATTCCCTTATTTGGTAAATATTAAGATAATGTTGTGTTGTGTATGATAAGGTACGATGGGGTTGGCGTATCCTTGTGGATAAAAACCCCTTAATGGAAAATAAAGAATAAAAAAAAAAAAAAAAAAATATACAATATACTTCAATCCCACGACTATTCCGGTTTTCAGTAGGAATGGATAACCAGTCCGCTCGGGATCATCACAAAGTAGGAAAGCCAATTAAATACAATACCATGCTAACAGTGGTAGAAGGAAAGAACGACTAGGAAATATATACTGTGGATGAATAACTCCATCACAATAATTTTCTATATTTATAATATAGGACCCCCGCGAGGTCATAGAGGTCACAGCAGGTATCTAGCTGAACCATGCAGTGCTCGTAGATACCTTCCAATTATTATAGATAAGTTAGAGGGAACCTCTTGCCCAAGTCACACTACGAATTTTTCATGTAGATACAATAAATCCACTCACCACTAACCTCGATGAGGTGTAAGAAGAAGCCGTCTTCCATGCCTCCAATGTGGTACCAGTCAGCCACGTTCACCTCCTACAAATACAAAAATATTCGGTCTAATATCATTTCAATGAACAAAAATATGTAAAACACAAATTTTATATGTCTAGGTTTACTTTTAGGTAAGCGATATGCACTTACATAAATAATATATTTAACAACATAACGGAAAATGCTTTGCAGTTACAAGAATACAGGATTTTCCCGGAATAAACGTAGCATATATACACATCCTTCGACTTATGAACTAAGTATCCTAGCTAGTTTAAATAATAATATAAATACGAATGTGAGCATGTTTGTTACGTTTGCATGCCTTAAAACTTGAATGCGAAGTTTCATGGGTACAGAAAAGGACATGGGGTACCTTTTATCCAGAAAAAGTATAGTTGCGTGGGGACAAAATGTTATTGACAACATACAGATTAATGCGAGCGCAGTCGCAGGCAAAATCTAGTCATAATATAAAAAAATGCGTCAATCCTTTACTTCACTGCTGCGAATAAGAACAAATCCAAGCGCTAGCTAGTGTATGACCACATCTTCCTGTTACACGTTACAGGATTCTTACACCATATTTCCGTCGACACACGTCATGTCCGGGTCATGGCTCCCCATAATAATAAACGTGTTGATTTGGAAAACTAAATGACATTGTCATGGAGGAACAAAATGTTTAATGTCCTGAAAAAGGACGATAGTTCACAAAATGTGGTTTATAGTTTCTAAGAAACTTATGATAAATAACACCTTTTTTGTCTGAATAAATATTTGTTGAACACGTCTTACTGAAATTATGTATTTTCATTGGCTTCAGTAACAGATGAGTGGGCACAAATTGTAACCAATTGAGTGCCAAAAGACAGTTGACGACGACGGGGCTGACCTAAACGGAGATGGCGAGATGACTTGGATGTCTTCGAAAGGGGCTGGCAGACAATATCTTTAAAAAGAGTGGTTTGGAAATCTAAGGGAGAGGCTTTTGTCCCGCAGTGGGACATATCAAAATACTAAGGAAAAACACACCTGATAGATAAGTTATCGACGCGTATAATAATGGTTGTTTTGGTTGGGTGTGTTGTCTTGGTACTAAAGCAAGAAATAACTACTGTGTACCGAGAGTCATAAAGAAGCATGTTTATCACACACATGTGTGCACGACAGGTACAGGTAACAGGAACAGGTAAAATATAACACTGAACCTTGAAATCGAATCAAGGTCAAGGGCCCGGTACTTGCTGGTTCATGCTTTTTACGAGATGAGAAGCTGGTCGGTGTTGAGTTAGCGTCTCAACAAAATATTCACTTATTACTGACAAAATATTTATATACTGCAATAAATAAAACGGTGTCTGTGTGTTAGTGCAGAAAAAATGGACTTGTGCAAAGAATATGTAAGAAAGTATCTTCCCGTTAACACATTGAACGCCGTGCCGGTCTTAAATGACCGCGATCAATATATTTTCTATTGTGTCTGTTACATGGCAGTCAGTGTGTTAATGGAAACTAAGTAAAATTTTATTAGATAAATACACAAGAAGCAATTCACGTCAAATTTAATTATTCAGGAAAAACAAAATATAATTTTATAAATTTAACAAATATTTTGTAGCTGGTCGACGTTCCTAACGCAAGCGTTGATTTTATCATCAGCATATTTGTAATTACACCTGCGTCTAAAGTTAGTCCAATTGTCCTGAACTTGGCCTACAAATGTGTGACGTCACACCTTCATCATAAAGCCATTTTTCACAATGTAAATGTAATCAGCGTTGGTTCTTCAGGCAGATTGGATAATTAAATAAAGAGCCTCTCGACACTGAAACTTCCATTTATATCTTTTTGAACCCTTATATGTTTTAAAATTAATTAAACGTATGTAGGTGGCAGCCCTGCGCGCCGATGATTAGCAGGGCCGGATTTAGAGACATTGAAAATTAAAAATAAATTGGTTTGAAGTGTTGCATTAACTATGTTATAGTGGTTGCAATTTATTTAAATTATTTATTCTATATACAAGTGTTGTATTGTTTTGTTTATTTTTAAGCATTCAAGATCATAATAATCTGATAATTTATTTTTTCAGAATTTTGGTAATTGAAGTTCTTGTGACATGTATACCATTCCAAATCGTTTACTTCTTTGTTTGTTTATAGCTATTTGTAAGGTTTTTAATTAGTTAGAAGATTTTACCAATTTCTTTCGTAACATCATACAATATACTACGTTATTCTTGTTTGCGTACTAACTTAAAAATCATTAATAAAAGTACACAAAGAAAATTTAGACACCTCTGAATCTTGCAAATTTGGAATATATCAATAATAAGAATTGATTTGACCACTTAACCTTCAATAACATTCCTAAACTAAAATTTTCTAGAAAAAATATTATAAAATAATATTCTATTTCCACCTAAAAGCATTTACTTAGCCGTAACAATAACACCTATCTTTACTTCTAACGTTTATCCAATCTTGCTTCATCACCACGTTTCTTTCTAAGTTATTACTCAGCTTTTTTACAACACTAACGTAAAAAATATCTTTCTCTTCACACAAGAACTTGTAGTCTGTGATAGACCTATTCATGCTAGAAGCTACGTACACGTCATTTATCACTTGAAGACACCATTTTATGCGTTTTATTTGATAGATTGACGCGTCCCTTATAAAAAAGGCTTTAAACTTTTTAAAGGTAACGATTCGTGATAATGGTTTATGTTAGTATTGTTTTCTAAAGCTTATGTGTGTGGGATAAAAGGATTACTAGGTTTTTATGCGTCGCGAAGGATTTTTTATGACTTTATTGGAGAGCGCTTTGTTATTTGGGTATAATAATTTCATGGTAATTTGGTACTTACATTATTACGAAAATAAATTACTAAATTGTATATATTACGATTTTTATAAAGTAATTTTGAGAAACAAGTATAAAGCCCGCCTGATTCTAAACTGTTACAGTAATCCTAAGTTCTCTTACCATAATAGAGAATCATCATCATCATATCAGAATTAAAACATCATGCCATCTTTAATTCCTTTACAGAAAAATATTAATAATATAATTAAAATGTACAAAATAAATTCATTTATTATTCATTCATTTTAATATTAAAAACAACCATCATGGGTGTATCTGAACTCTAATAAAATATTATAATAAGGCTTATAAACTGTTCTATGTTGAAAATGTTAAAGTTCTAATATTAAGGCTGTTGTGAAAAAAAAAGGGGTTAGCGTTTCAAATTAACGTCGATATTTATAAGTTTTTTTTGGCGATTTGCACAAAGTTTCAAGTTTCATGTGAGACAGAAACCTATATATATATATATATATATATATACATTTCCAATATTGTTTCGATCACATCGATAATTAAGAATAACCAATATTTTCTCATATATCGTGTATGAAAATCTGGTTCTCTGCTTACCTGAGCTTTCAGAAGCGATATACTCTTCCTTCTACGATAAGAAAGATAGAAGGAGCCAAATAATAATCAGAATACGAAATATTCCATAAAGGAACGCCAAAGCAAATGCTTTCTGATTAAAAAAAATCTTGTTTATAAGCGACAGGGTTATGTAACACAAGATTGCACCAATAAGCTAAGAGTAAATTTCCAAATCGTTTACTTTTGCCCACCAATCAAATCAATCAGTTTAACTTCATATCGTCAGATAGCAACGGTCGATGAAATCCAACAACGGTACTCCACGTATCACTAGTCATAGATGTGCAAACATGTAAATGGGTCAACCATTCGCCATTCGGCATGTAATGTGTTGATTCGTAGTGCAAAACTGACGACTCATCGCCCGCATTCGATACGGACGATCATCGGACAAGCGTGATTGAAGCATGCGGGTATCTTGTGTTGCGAATTTGTAATCTGTTATTGCTGGTGAACTGTATTTTCTTTGAAAATAATATGATCCTTGTGATTTAATATCACTGGTATTTGAGGTGACTTGGCATCGTGAGTCAACTTCCTAAATAGCTTGGTTGGCATTAATGCATGTGAAGTAAGCTACATCGGACATTTTCATTCAAGCCTGGGATATTGCTCAAATTGGCGCAGCCCGACTGAAGAAGGCCCTGATGGTTGTGGTCTTCTGTAGAGCACAATCTTTGGTGGCTTCCTACAGTATGTCTCCTTGTTTATAAAAAGCAAACTCTATTCTGGCATGAGACAATGGAATGTGAAAAATTTGTTGTCCTTTGTGGGGATTGAACTAACAAACTCGGCGCGGCATAGAAGCGATGTGACTACTTAAACCATTGCGCCATATCATTTCCTAATATATATTGTCGGCCTCAATGGTGTAGTGGTTAGTGTAACCGACTGCCACCCCTGAGGTCGCGGGTTCGATTCCCGTACAAGTCAAACATTTTTGTGGATGAACATGGATGATCTGGTTGTTTCTATGTATAATATGTGTGTACTTACAAAAAAAAAAGTATATGTGTATGTTTATTCATTGTCTAGTATCCATAGTACAAGGTCTGCTTAGTTTGGGCTAGATGGTGGCATATAACAAAACAAGTAACAAGTATTCTACCACATACAGTATGTGGTAGAAAATTATTATTATTATTTATTTACAATACAAACAGAATCAACTTGTTACACAAATTTGTTTTCTATATTTATTGTGTCATTAGCTAAATGTCAATCCAGCTGCAGCCTAGCTACTGGAGCACCTACATACTACAATAGATGATAATCAACAAAACCTTCTTAACGTGCATAAATCTTCAGAACAATTTAAGGAAGCACTGTATTGTCAAAAGTATGACTAATCTAACCTACCGAGTAGCAGAAGCACTCCGGCGGCTTGACAAATTAGGTATTTAATTTGTATTAAGTACATAATTATGTCTAGCATTCCAAGACTTTACAGGTTAACCTGTATACTAGCAGCACACTGAGTCCTTTTTGGTATGATATCCATGCCAAGGAGAGTCCATAACCTATGAGAGCCACCTACCAGCAGGCGCACCATATGGTTCCTATATCAGTAGTCATAAAAGCATATAAACTAGAATTTGATAGTTAAAGTAGTGGCTTAGCAGTTGGATAACGGAATGGAACGCAGTTCGACAAGAAACACGAATATTTGGCTAATGGAAAAACTTTGATTTAAAAATCCGACCAAACCTGAAAGTTTATGAAAGTTAGAAGATTTTAGCCAGTACATTGGCCACTCCGAAGTCCACAAAGCAATTCATAAGTAGTGATAAACTGCCTATCTCCAAACTAAAACTATTTCAATTTTAACTTGTGCGGGATCCTGGATACTAGGATAAACAACTAACTAACTATCTTTGTATTTTTCTAGCATTGGGGCAACTAAACTGTAGTCTTTGATAGAGATTTTATTGGATGATTGATTTTGGGATATATTTCTTTTTCTATAATGTACTTATGTATGTGTCTATATAATTGCCTTAGTGACGCAGTGATAGTGACTGCTGTGTTCATGCAGATCTTGGCTTCGATTCCTGACTATTTTGACAAGAATTCTCTATAGCCTTACGGAGTTGGGAAGTTGGCGTTGCAGACCCCATGCCTCGGAAAACAGGACAAACTCAAATAGACATAAATCGAAGTTATATTACATAATTATTATTTTTAGTTCATCAAAACTGGCTAGTTTTAATATTTTAGTTAATTATATTTATAAAGATAGCTTTTGTAGTCACTACTTTCTCATTTTTGATTGACAATATGTGTTAATCAAAAATCATAACACATTACACTGCCTTTTGGCAGTGGATATAAAGAAAATTGAAAGTATAGATTTGATTAAAAGAATGTAATAAAAAACCGAATGGATAAACAAAAATTGTCATACATTAATATCATAATTAATAAATAAAGACAAACCAATCTCAAGCAAAGCGTCTAAGTAATTAAACATAACCTAACTCCGACCCTGTGCTTCGGTATGTCGGCCATTAGACCGCGAAATTAGCGCGCAACCCTAGCGCGCTAATTATTATTATTGTACCTGCGACCCCCGGAGGAATGGCATGCCACCAATGTGCCATCACCACCGACCCCCTTGCCCATATGTCAACTATTCAGGGATGTGATTAACTAATTGCTGGCAGTAAAACTTCATGTTTTGTTTCACCGAATATTTTATGAGGGGTTAAACTAAGCGGTTCGTGCTGCGTGATGGATGGTGGCCGGGTTTTGGATGGGTGGTCGGTACTAATTTGTGGAAGCTTCTTAAGTGCCTTTTTTATGTTTTGTTGTTTTGGTATTTCTATGTATTTTTGGTGGTTCTTTATTTGTGACTACCTGTGGCTGCGTGGAAGAAAGTTGCCTTACGCTTCAGCTGATTGGTGATCTAGGGTTTAATACCCGGGCAGTAACATTTTGGTTCTGGACGTATGACTTTGTTTTTAAATGATCAGAACCCCAAGTGTGGATTTTTCATAAAACTAACTCAATCTACAAAGTTATCGTATCGACTAACAAATGTATGGTAACTTACAAAGCGCCCCTGGCGGAGACTATTCTAACTAAAACTAGTGAGTGTGAAATTATTTGCACTACTACAATAGCGGTGTCGCTGAAAGAGACGTCAAAATTATCGTGTCGGGCACGGTAATTCGGCAAACGTTTTTCAAGATTTTGCGAGTGTGAGCTAAAATTTGACATTTACAATCGTCTCGAAACTGTAACGCAGTCGTGCAGTAAATTCACTTGGTGTTGGGTTGGTGAGACGTAGTTGACATTGAAAACGATATTAATAACTGTGTAATATTGTGTTTATTTTTGGGTGATAATGACGGCTCGTAGCTTTTTCTGGTGGAAACTGATGATGGCCACTCATTACCAAGATGAAATAAATTACTTGAGAAAAAAGAGAGCTGATTTTCCTGCTTCATTTAATCCTCCTTGAAGACCTCAGTAATATTTAATTTAGAAATAGATATTGCTTATCAAAGGAAGCCTTCCTGTTTCTGTGTATAGGAAATATTCAATTAGAAGAACTAACAAATTTACAACCAACCAATCGTAGGCGTTGCCTTTGCAAAGATAGAGTATTGAATTACAAGCCTCTAAAATACGCACAAATTATTCAGGCACAGTAGTGTGCTCTATAATATTGCATTAGTTTATAGTATACCTGAACCAGATGATTTAGGTAAGAATGGTTCATAATATTATGATGAATTTATATTTCTAATGGACAGTATGAACATTAAGGATTTACTAAAACAAATCTCCTTTAATTTTAGATCTAAGTGAACATGATAAAGCTACAATAGGTCATGTCCAGCATATGGAAGAGCAACAAGCAACCACCGAGTTGATTCGAGGAAGAACACTGTGTGATCAAATAGCGAAACGTTTACGTCACTAATTTTTATTATTACATACTGGTTCTTTTTTATATTTTGATCTCAATTGGTGTAATGATCATTACATTCGCTTTTCTCACTGTTCTTATGTCATATTCTCATTTTCTTATATTTTTTTTGGCAATGTGAATTACTTACATGAATATGATTTAATATGTTTGTCTTTATTAAGAATCTATATAAAAACTGTGCCAATGGCTTTGTAAATAACACTACTGACACCATATTCAAATTTATTTATTTAATTAAAGAAGACAGGCACGTTAACATAAAAATAATGTTTATCTTTTATTAAATTAACAACATCTGCAACATCTGTTACATAGAAATCATTCTCATTTTCTTTATCCAAAATCAAATTCAAAAACCATGTACTCATTTAGGTCACAAATTAACACTTATGAACAGCAACATATATTGGTTAGTGAGTTTACTAAGTTGCTAAAGCTACATTTATGTAGGTTCAGGTAAACGATCGATATAAGAATATATGTCTGTGACACTTTATTGAGGTTGCTCTTCCACGTCGATGACGTTGGGGATCCTGTTGATGTATCGGCTTCCGGTTCTGGTTGTGGTACGTGCGTATTGTTTGAATGTAGAGTACAGAGACTCTGATGTGATGGTCCAGGCATATTCCATATATCGCATTCAGCTATAAAAGAAAGTAATTAAAATTGACACCTGAATATTATGAAGGTGAAGCACACACATTTATATTCTTATATGTCTGTCACGTATCAAAGTGTTTAAACCTATTACAGCAATTTATCATTCACAATTCGAAACACTTGTCGGCTCCTTAATTTGGCTTACAATGTTATAATATTAATATTTTTATAATCAATATACTGAACTCAATAACAGGACTGCTTTCTGCTTCAAGAACCCGAGGACTTCTAGCAGGCATAGGCGGTGTTGGTGACAAAGTTAGTATAGTAGTTAGTATTATCATCATTTTGGCTCTGAAATTAATTAACTCTCACCGGTTAAATGCATTATTTAAGTAGGTATCTTAATTTATCGTAATTGATGAGGTAGGTACCTTTTTCCACTTTTCCGTATTTTTGGGTGGGATCACTATTTAATAAATTTGACAAGTCTTCTCAATCGTGAATTGCTTAATTTCTGCCTTTTGCATTATTCGACGGCTTATGTATGTTACCATGTCTATAAATATTATAGTATAGTTTCCTTGTATTATAATATTATATTCATAGAAAACTATGTAATATGGTATTTCGATAAAGAAGATATTGGTTGAAATACTGAAAAATAATTTGGGCTGAGATCACCGTTTGAAGGATTTTTTGTATTGAAACAAGACGTGACGCACAGAGCATTTAGCATCTTTTTTACTCGCTGCTCCATAAAACGAAGTAGAAAAACTCGTAGGCAACATAAAAAAAATTACTTCACTTTCGGCTGAATTTCGGCAAAGTGAGATTACGCGATGCGATTAGATTAGTTCGCATTATATCATTCTGACTATTTCGAAGTACTTTCGATTGATAGTTAGCACGATTGACTTCATCGTTACGTAGTACGTCAAATGACACGTAATTTACACTCGGACTTCAGATGCACGTCTCTTGCCGTCGAAAGAACGTAAAATCGACTTTTACACATGCTACCACCGTCGTGAATTTGGAAATTAATTTAAGAATACCTAACACAAGTATTAAGCTCTACTGGAGAGCTTAACAAGAACCTTAGTAATTTGCAATTTAAATTGGTATATTATCTTTAAAATGATATCGATCAGGGATTTTATATACGAATTCTTGCCTCCATTACATTTAAAAGTATTACTGCCTCAATTATCTCATCTGAGAAATACAGACGAGAGTCTAAGTACATCAGCAAAATATTTTTTATCTATATTTTCTATGCAAATGTATAGTTGTTGACAGGCAATGTTTACAAAAACAAAATACTCAAAAGTGCGTCCCAACGCACCAATCCTTCATTACGTACACATTTCCATTTGAAATGGAGAATACTTGTCGAAAAATATAAGAGAAATAAACAAAAAGTTTATCATCTATCGAGCCTCAATCTCGGCAAAGACAATAGGTATACAGCCAACAGGGGCAGATAATAAAGTATTGAAAAGAGCGGGAAAAGTCCAATCAATATCTCATATTCTCGAGGGAAAGGCCCCATCTCAGCCAATACCGAATGTGTTCGCGAGAATTTCTGTATATTTAGAGAATTAGAAAATCCTCACGGTTTATGCTTGGAAAACAAAAAGAAAATTATGAATTTTTCTTATTTTTAAGTTCGATTTCGTGTTGTGGGAAAGTTTAGCTGTTTGTAAGTTAGTTATTGATGAATTATGTAATTTTATGGCTCGGAATGGTTCATCTCTGGAAAATTGAATACTGCAGCGTATAATAAATATAGACATACACTATGACAAGGTGAACGGTAGTAGGTATATTTTTTTTATTCTTACCGATTTGAATATGCACCATCATTCGATGCAGTTACAATTTCGATAGTGCAAATTAATTTTAAATAATTATTTTTCAGTAATATATCAATGTAAATATTTCTAAGTTTGTTATTCATTAGTATATCACGCGTAAACCATTGACCTAATTTGTATGAAACTTGGCACACAGACATACTTTGTCCTAGATTAACACATAAAATCATAATCAAAGATCATCATCCCGGCATATGTGTTCATGGGCTACATAGAGTGATAACCAGTGATCGGAGTAGGTAGATTGATTTTTGGTACTTGTATCATAAATGCACACAGAAAGAATAACATGGATAAGCCATTTTCCCGGAAAGTAATTCCGGTATTTCCGGATTCAATTAAATATTGTTAATGTTGGTAGTGATATTATTCCTACTCAATTCAAAATTTAAAGGAAGGTATCAAAACTAAATTAATTCATTATTTATCTGTTGAATAATAAAAACAATCGAATTCCGATCGAAGCTTTAATTTTTATTTTTAGCCTTTTATGGCTAGAACTTTTATAGATAGACATAAATTGTTGCACTTAAATTTAAATATTTTCATAGGGGTCATGGTAATTTGCATTAAGGGTAGAATAAATGACGGGGCCCCATAGAGGGCCAATGCCTGCTGGGGTCGTGAGACTGTTCTAAGGATGCACCACGACTCTGAAACGTAAAGGGCATACGAAGGAACAGGTTGATTTTAGTCAGATTTTAGGACCAAAAAAAAGGGGTAGAATAAAGAAAAAAGATAAAAATCAAGATTGTTTATTGTTAAATATGTACATTTTACATTTATTCACATTTTTAATCTTCATCGATTACAATGTCAGCATCCTGGTAATCCTGATCTTTACAATTAAAATATATAACTATGAGTTTCTCTATATTTTCTATTTTCAACCTATTTCTTTTAACATCTAAAGTCAATTTATAAATGGAAAAAGACCGTTCTACATCTGACGATGTCAAAGGAGCAAATTTTAAAAAAGGTATTAAATTATGTGCTTCATTTTTTTCAATGGCCTCACTATATTCTCTAAGTGTGTCTAAATCTGGGTTTCGTTCCATAACACGTTCTATTTTATTTTTTATATTTTCTGAATTGCACTGATTTATAGCATCTCTGACGTTGTCAAATGCTAAAAGTGAATCTGTCAACGATAAATTATGCTTTTGCAATTCTTTTAAAGACAAATGAATTATAAAATAATTGTCTTTAATGTAATTTAAATCTTCTTTTAAATTTTCTTTTTCTATAATATTTTTTGCCTCTCGAATAGATACCGCATCAGAGCTGCTTAAACAAGATAATACTTCTTTTATTTTTTCAAAGTTTTGAGCGTAATAAAATGCTGCCTCTAACCAAGTGCCCCATCTTGTAACAACTGGTTGGGGAGGTAGCGGCAAATCTGGATATTTTTCTTTTAAAATTTTGACTCTACTTGGGGCTTTCAAAAATACCTTTTTAACATTTGCTATTAAAATGTTAACATCGTGATATTCTAACCTAATTTGCTCAGATACGCGATGAAGAGAGTGCGCCAAACATGTTACGTGCTTCATTTCAGGTAAGTATTGTTTTAAATTTCGTCCTGCAGACAGCATATATGCAACGCTATCAGTGCAGAGGACAAGAATGTTACCTACCTTCGATTCAAAAGAATCTTCCCAAAAGTTTTCCAAACATTCTAACACAAATCGCGTGATTGTTTGTCCATTAACTACAGTTAGCATTTTACATGCTACCAAATAAGGTCTAGTCAAATTGCTAGGATGTGATGGTTTTATTAAAAAATGGACTATATAGCGACCTAAAAAGTCTGTCGTTTCATCTAATGATATCCATAGGTTCTCATTTTTATAATTTTGCCGAATCGAATTGATTTTATTCTTAAAAAACTTGTCCAAGTAAACTTTCCGTAACTGTGATTCATCTGGCAGAGTACGATTAGTACACGTACAACAACAGGTACTACACATATATCTTTTAAAGAAATCTTGAAAAGTAGTATTTTTCATCTGAGACCACGGAATATTGCACAAAATGAGAAATTTTATAAGATCGAAATAAAATTCCTCTTCGGGCCGCTTAAACTTTCCCTGGTGTACTGCTCCTTCGATATGTCTTTTAACGTTTCCTTTATTTATGGTTTTCAAATGGCTTTCACATTTTGAACAGTATATTGTACCACTAGCGTGATCGTAAAGTAGTTCGGGATGACCGGATATCCATTTTTCTACAGTTTCAGCCTTGACGTTTGCCATATCTGAACTTTGTTTTAGAGATGGAACCTCGTATATATCACCTAAAACAAAGACATGAAAAAATTACATTTTATTTAGTTTATTTAGCTTACTCCGTTTGGTTTATTTTTCGTGGATCAAATTTAGTCATTGAAATTTCACCCTCTTCCTGTCAATCCAAAATGGCTGCCGCTACAAGATGGCGGACAATTTTTTTTTTTTACAATTCCATCAATATATATATATATCAAATGAAAGGGCTTGTTACGTAGAATATTTTGTAGAGAAGTAGATAAGGCCTATAGTAATTTATTTTACCAATACATTGCAAGAGGACACAGGGCATTCAAATTATATACGGATTCCAGTAAAATGTCGGTTAATAGTGGAGTTAGCTGAATTGCGACTACATTACTAGAATATCATAATTTTGTTTCGCACTAAGCTCACTGGTTCATACTCTATTAAAGATTTAACAATATTAAGACTCATGGTATGTTCAGCAGGTTAAGCGAACAAACACAATACTAAAAATATTCTTATAGTACATCCAAACATGCTTTATACTCCTTGTAACTAGTAAAATATTACTTACCAAAGCTTGGTTTAAATATGTAGATCCAATTCAATAGTGAAAAATCTGAGTCCGTATATTCGAGCCAAATCGTGGTTTAGAGCAGATTCCAGAAGTCAGTATGTACACAAGCCAGGGTCAAGTAACGTTTTCACAACACAGTAACAAACAAAGATGCGCACTCTACGAACCGAAGTAAACGAGTGAGCTACCTGGCATGTCGTCGGCGGGCGTACGCATTGTTCTGATAACCGGTTATTGTACCACCCATGATCCTTTGTTCTGATTGGTCGTTGGGTTTTGTCAAATCGTGACTGTGTGCCGTTAAAAAAAATATGAAGAATAATAAAGAATAATATTGCTCATTTTATTACAACTCCTACCTTTTTTGAGGATGGCAAATCATCAAATGGCTCCTTCCACTCTGGCAGAATAAAATTCCTACATAAGTTCCGGTTTTTTTTTAATAATCCACCAATTCCGGAGGAATGTCCATATTAATATATACGTTTCGGATCAATGACCCCATTTCAATCTACCTACTCCGATCACTGGTGATAACCGCGGGCAGAAGCTAGTTATGGATAACTAGCTTTTGTCCACGGTTCACTCGGTAAAAGTATATTTTTTCTGACTGACAGATATTCTTTTGTTCTTTTCTGTACCCCTGACAACGTGTATACGAAATTTCATGATGATCGGTCAAGTATTTGAGGCGTGAAAACGTAACAATTAAACACATAATATATTATATAAGTGAGGATTTAATAGTCAGGAACAGAGCTACGTAAGCATAATATGACATCGCCGTTTTAAAATATTTACGTCTATCATAAATATACAGAAAACATTGTTTTTAAAAATGGAATATTTAATTTCGTTTTTATGTTTTGTGTTTTGTTTTATAGCTTTTTAATTCGTTATAGCCTTTAAATTACCTTGGATATCTCATCCAAATTGGCATAAGATGAATATTAATTGATTGATTACGACTCTTTGGTCATATTGATCAAAAACAATAAGTTTCATATATAGCAATGTTAAATCATAAATTATAATTAATTAGATCACTACCATAAGACATAAATTTAATTCAGATCATTATTGGATTGTCGTAAAAATACGCATAAGGAGAATGAAACAGTTTATTTTTCGTAATTTTTAATAATATCGTCGCCAAATGACACTAAAATGTAATCCAATGGGCCACCCAGTGAGTAAAATGATGATTCAAATTTAATTAAAATGATATAAATTAGCATAATTGGATTTTAAATGGAGGTCACTGTTCGAAAAAGTAGCAGTCTTTAAAATGCCACAAGTTTATGGGTGGAGCATCTATCATTGCAATTATTTGGTCACAGTACGAATGTGGCGATACCCTTGTGAACGTACTTAGATATAAAAATAGTAAAAGAAGATATAAAATATCTATTTTACTACTTTTATATCTAGGTCTCCTGGTGGGTAAGAGATCCGAAAGCGTATATTCTCCCCTCTTTCATTCTTTTCATCCCAATCTTGATTATTTTTCTTAACATTGGTAATGCGTAAGAGATACCCTGCGTATTGTAAGCAATTTATCACATTGTTATTACTTAACACGAGGCTGAACGTAGGATTGTTTGCCACCTAAGTTCATTCGCATAAACGTAATCAATATTATATAAGTTCTATAAAAGATCTATTAACCATGCAGTTTGATTAATTTGTGTGAATAAGCATTCGAGATGTACTAGAATTATTTCTTTTACACCGGTTACCTGTGAGAAGGTTGTTTCTTATCTCTCCAGACGAACCGATTTATTCTTAGTCAACAAATAATTCTACCAACTAAAAGCATGACTCATGTCTCTTTATAATGTTCTAAAAATCACTAGTATATAATAGATAGTAGCTAGAAATAATAGTTTGCAATAGATTCTGTCATTATCAGCATAGCAGTAAGCGTGACATTGACATGTCGTCTAATTACCCTTTTAATTAATGAGTCCTCGAAGGCTTCCGCCGATGTCTAGTGGCTTTACTGTTTAAATAATATAGAGGGTATAGCTCGGGCTTTATGCAGTTAATCAGCTGCTCCAGACACAGTTCCTAGGAAACCGGGAGACGTTACACAGAGATGTTGCTGCACACGCAAGTTGCAGAAGTCAATTATTGAATTGTGGCGAACATTTTTTGATTACAGTTTTTGTTCTTGCTATTTGAAAAGGACGGGTAAAACGACATTCTAACTAATATTATAACTGTGAACGAGAGTTTGTTTATTTCTTTGTTACGCTTTCACGTCTTAACCGCTTGACCAATCGTCATGAAATTTTGCATACATGTTGTCAGGTATAGAGAAGATATGGGGTACCTATATAACCTATACCTTTTATCTAGAAAAATACTGTTAGTATGCTAACCTAACCTACAATTACGCGACTGAAGCCGAGGGCAATACTTAGTAATGTTTATAAAAGTAACATAGGTATGTTTTTTCTGACTTGCAGGTCTTGCTGGTTCTTGCAGACCTCTATAATTGCACAATAACATAATAATACAGGATAATGTCTATCTATATCCAAGGATTTCACTAGATGCGCTTTCTTAGTGACTTCTTAAGGATCTCTGGAAAGTGAAAAGCTGTACTTGTCGTAGCTATGATAGCCTATGATGAGTAGATGTAAGAAGGTGATACTCTTGTAATTGCGTCGTTCCAGTTTAATTAAACTGGGTATGCTGAAAACTGCTATAAAAAAACACAAAATATAAAAACTAAATTAGGTAACCAATTTTCAATGACAATGTTTTATATTATACTAGCTGTCCCGACAGACGTAGTCCTGTAAAGGCGAAAAAAAACTATTCTAAACCATCCTCGAATCCACTTGAACACACACGAAATATTCATTCAAATCGGTCCAGCCGTTTAGGAGGAGTTCACTGTCAACACACGTACAGAAGAATTATATATATAAAGAAGATATTTAGTATCACCATAAAGTAGATTTTAATATTTTCTATTGTGTATTCTGACAGCACAGAAGCGATTCCAATGATACAACAACCGCTTCCTATCGTAAACCAGCAAAGAAGCACACGGTTGGCCCGATGGTAGGCAGTTTACCTATTTGGTTTTGATGGAACAGGGCATTTATTACGCATACGGCGCTGTCACTCACCATACGACACATAGCAACATTTATGATGCTATTTTACGTCGATATTCTGTGAGAAGGTACAACTTCCTTATTCCAGTCGTTCCATATATAAGATCGGCGTGACCAAGGAAATGATACGTAATCAAAATCAGCAAGTCACACTCCAATAATCCAACATACTCCTAAATTACGAGTCCTTCGTGCAATCACAAAAATCCAATTCACCTTCTGCTGCATTCCTGCATCATGGTTGCCGTAAACAGAAAGAAGATAAAAGCTAGACAACTATTATCACGTGATAAATTGCGACTGACTCAGGAAACTGTTTGCTTCGAGTGCTTTTTAAAACGTCCGCGAAATATACACATAGTGTATAGTTTTGTTGATAATTAATTCTTTGTTAATTACATTTTTACTTTTAACCTGTCATTTCTTGGAATGCCAGATATAATTGAAAACCCATTGCGTCTGGCCACCGGTGTACCGCTGCAACTCAATAGCTGAAATAGAGTCATGATTGGTGCATGTATGCTACTGCTGCTAATTTCTATCGGAATTTAAATACATTCGTTTGATTGTTGATAGTCTTGTGCTTGTATTAAGTTTGACACGCGTTTCGAAAGGCAGATCAGGACAAAATTTTTTACCAAACGATCAAAATATATTTTAGCTGTTAGTATCAGTTGACTCAGTTAGCAACAGCCTTGGGGGACCCCCCACAGTGCTTGCGTCCTCGTCGCGTCCCCTGGTAACGACCCGGTTCTGTCACCGTAACGGAGTGTCAGACCGGTGTTCGGCTAAAGAGCACTTGTGTGCCGGTTCATATTGTTTTGAGCGTATTACTGTTACTCGAGTCTGTGTGCTTGTTTGTTTGTCCCTGTCTGTTCGCTTGCGGCCATGTCCAAGCAACAGTTTGAAAAAGGCCCTTCTCAGGGCCACCAAAAAGGCCCTTCTCAGGGCCCCTCCGAGCAGGAGAGTGCTCCGGAAGATGTT
Source organism: Catocala nupta (assembly GCA_963675205.1). Lineage (NCBI taxonomy): Eukaryota > Metazoa > Arthropoda > Insecta > Lepidoptera > Erebidae > Catocala > Catocala nupta. The sequence goes on from OY776104.1 coordinate 11,349,497, forward strand.
TTGGACGTGGAGTCATTTAACTCGCGTGCCGACATGGTGGCGGTGGCCACCTCTGGGGAGGTAGGCAGCCGAAAGCGGCCGTCCGCTCCGTTCTCCGTGCCTGGGTATTCAGGCTCGGACACGGAGACTGAGTGGACGGCGGTCACCAAGGTGCCCACTACCAGAAGAGGGCGGGGGAGAGTGGTGAAGGGGGCACCCTCCAGGGAGGAGTTCCTCAGGCCCGCTTCGGTGCAGCAGAACGCGGAGTTGGAGGCGGCGCTGCACAAGAGGCGCCTTAGGAAGGGGCCGGCTGCTGTCGCTGCCGACCTAGGGATGGAGATCGGCAATGAGTTGGATTCCACCCCATTGGTCGGTGACTTGAGCGACCTAAATGCCCAAGAACTGAGGGCGCGGGCGGGCGAGAAGCTCGCCTGCATCCTGGAGGTGGCCCGAAAGTCGGGCAACTTAAAGGGCGAGTTTGTTGGTCGCCTGAAGCGGTCGGCGTCACTGCTAAGGGAGGTGGTGGACACCCTGGCAGGCCGCAGCGAGGCGGAGGAGACGCGGCGGCTGAGGGCCGAAAACTCCCGCCTGCGTTTAGACGGGGAGGCGCTTAAGGCGGAGGTAAAGGCGCTCCGTCGGGGCTTCGCTGAGGCGAAGACGGAGGCCGCCGCGGCGACGACTGCCGCCGCTACTGCCGCCGCTGCCGCCGCCGCTACCGCCACTGCGGAGACGCGGGCAGCCCCTGCCGCTGTCGTTACCGCCACTGCGGAGACGCGGGCGGCCCTTGCCACCCCCCAGTTGGGTCCCGAGCTGGTGGAGGAGCTTAAGCGCTCCCTTACCATCACGCTCGGGACGATGTTGAGCGCCCGGCTTGCGGGGCTTGAGGACCGGCTTTTGCCGGCTCCGACGGTCCACCCGCCGCTGAAAGCGGATGCCAGGAGGACGAGGGCAGACGCCACGCCACCCACACTGACGTCTCAGCCGGTTGCCCTCAAGGTGGGCAAGGGGGCCAAGCAGGCCCCCAGAGCTGCCACCGCTCCTGCAGTGGCACCGACCGCGGGTCCCTCTGACTCTAAAGGGACCCAAAACGTCAGCGGGATTGCCCCTGCCACCACCGTCCCTCAGGAAACCTGGGTGACGGTGGTAGGGAAGGGAAAGGGGAAGGGCAAGGGGAAGGGCCATGGGAAGGGAAAGTCCTCCTTCCCATCTACTGCATCTGAGCCTATCCAGGTGGCCCGTGCCCCCGCCGCCAAAGCCCGGCCTGCTGCCCCTGTTGCCCCCAAGAATGTGGTGACAGCACTGAGGTCCCCGAAATCCGCGGCAGTCGTGCTATCGTTGCAGCCCGACGCAGCGGCAAAGGGGATCACATACGCTGCCGCCATCAGGGCGGCACAGGAAAAGGTCGACCTGAAGGAGCTGGGTATCGACCAGCTCCGCTTCCGCCAGACGGCTACGGGAGCCAGGATCTTAGAAATTCCTGGCTCACAAAGCGGAGAAAAGGCGGATAGGCTCGCGGAGAAACTCCGTGATGCCCTATCCGCAGTGGCCAGCGTCACCAGGCCCGTAAAGTCCACAGACTTGCGGATTGCGGGCTTGGACGATGCTGCCACAAAGGAGAAGGTGGCGGCGGCGGTCGCAGCGGCAGGCGAGTGCGAGGTGCGGCTCGTCAAGGTCGGGGAGATCCGCCCCGGCTTTGATGGCGCCGGCTCCGCCCTTGTATCCTGCCCTGTCTCGGCAGCCAAAGTGCTGCTGAGCAGGGGCAGGCTTCTCATCGGGTGGAGCTCGGTGAAAGTGGTGGCGTTGGGGGAGCGCCCCATGCGCTGCTTCAGGTGCATGGGGTTAGGGCACACGCGCCCTCAGTGTCCCGCCGCGGCCGACAGGGGTGACCTGTGCTTCCGTTGTGGAGACGCAGGTCACCGGGCGGCCAACTGTGGCAAGGCCGGGCTGCGCTGCGCTATTTGCGCAGAGGCCGGAAAGCCCTCGGGGCACGTTATGGGGGGGCGCAGCTGCATCCCCCCGAAGACGAAGGGAAAGGCCCCTGGGACCCGAGCCATCCCTGCGGCCACTAGTCAGGCCGCCCCTGAGTTAGCGCGCCGTGAAGCACTGTGCGGGGAGGTTGTGATGTCTGATTAGTATGGATCAAGTCAGACATCACAACTTTCTCCAGGCGAACCTGAACCACTGCGCCAGGGCCCAAGACCTGCTCATGCAGAGCCTGGCGCAGTGGGAAATCGGTGTGGCTGTCGCCGCGGAGCCGTATTTTGTCTCCCCCAGTCCCTACTGGGCTGGGGACTTGAACGGCTCCGTGGCCATCATTGGGAGGGTTGGCGGCCCCCTCCTCTCAGTCAAAGAGAGAGGAGCGGGGTATGTGGTGGCCAGGTGGGAGAGGTATGCGATCGTCGGCGCATACTTTTCCCCCAACAGAACCGCCGCGGAGCTGGAGGTCTTCATGGACCTCCTGGCCGCGGTGGTGAGAAGGCAGGCGCCACATCAGGTCCTCCTAATGGGGGACCTGAACGCCAAGGCCCGGGAATGGGGCAACCGCTCCACTGACACTCGAGGGGAGATAGTCAGGGAGTGGGCGGTTGCCACAGGACTGACACTCCTCAATAGAGGGTCGGTCCACACGTGCGTGCGATGGTGTGGAGGGTCCGTGGTGGACCTAACGTTCACCAGCCCCGCTGTCGCGGCACGTGCCCGGGCCTGGAGGGTGATGTCGGAGGTGGAGACGCTCTCGGACCACAAATATATAAGGTTCGAGATCTCCGCCTCCGACAGTCGGGAAGGGTCCCGGTGCGTGGTGCGAGCGGCTTTTCCGCGCTGGTCGGTGAGTCGCCTCGACGCCAAGCTGGCGGAAGAGGCGGCCATCGTCCAGGCGTGGCTTGCCGCCCCCACACACTCGGTGGAGAGGGGGACGGCGGAGTTAGACGTCGCGGCCGGCCGTTTTCGCGAAGCGGTCACGGCCGTCTGCGACGCGGCCATGCCGAGGGCCCGCCGCCACCCCGGCCGCCGAGAAGTGTACTGGTGGAGCTCGGAGATCGAAGATCTCCGAGCCGCCTGCTCGGCGGCGCGACGTCCCTACACGCGGTGTAGGCGGCGGCGGCATGGACGGACGAATGACCAGCTGTCGGCTGAAGAATTACAGGCCGAGCTCCGGCTGTACGATGGGTACCGTGCAGCCAAAAAGGAGCTGCAGCTGGTCGTCGGCCAGGCCAAGTCCCGGGCCTGGGGTGAGGCCCTGGAGGGCCTGAATAGGGACCCATGGGGGCGTCCGTATAGGGCTGCCCGGAACAAGTTTCGGGGCCTGACGCCCCCCGTCGCGGAGTCCCTGGAGCCGGAGCTCCTGGGCAGGGTACTGGTGGGGCTCTTTCCCGAACAGAACCCCCACCACACCCCTCCGATGATGGCGCCGTCCTTCCCGGAGGAACTGGATCCGGCCTCCATCCCGCTTATATCAGAGGCGGAGATGGATGCAGCCGTCAGCCGCTTATGTGGCAAGAGGACGGCACCGGGTCCTGACGGAATCCCGGGGCGGGTCCTCCGGATTGCCCTCAGAGAGATGGGCGATCCGCTTCGGGAGCTGTTCGACGCATGCCTCACGTCTGGACGGTTCCCGAAGCTGTGGAAGGACGGCCGATTGTGCCTGTTGCGGAAGGAGGGGCGAGACACAACCTCGCCTTCCGCATACAGACCAATCGTGTTGCTGGATGACACGGGAAAGCTGCTAGAGAGAGTGGTGGCTTCCCGTGTCATCCAGCACTTGGAGGGGACTGGGCCGGCTTTATCGCAGGCCCAGTATGGGTTCAGAGCGGGGCGGTCCACAATAGACGCCCTGCTCTGGCTCAAAGAATGGACGCAGGAAGCGGTCGGTGGGGGGAACAAGGCGTTGGCTGTCTCGCTGGACATTGCCAATGCCTTCAACAGCCTCCCGCATGGAACAGTACAGGAGGCGCTCCGGTATCACGGAGTGCCCCTGTATTTGCGGAGGCTGTTGGCCGACTACCTCCAGGACCGCGAGGTCCTGGTGGAGGGACGCGATGGTCTGAGGCGCCGTCGCGTATCCTGCGGGGTTCCACAGGGGTCGGTACTGGGACCGCTCCTGTGGAACGTTGGCTACGACTGGGTGCTTCGGGGCACGCTTCCCGCGAGTATGCGGGTGGCGTGCTACGCTGATGACACCCTGGTCGTAGTCAAGGGGAGGAACCTCGGGGAGGCGGTGCGGTTGGCCGAGGTGGGAGTTGCCCTAGTGGTTGACCGTATCCGCGCCCTGGGATTGGAGGTTGCTCTCTCCAAAACTGAGGCCCTATTGTTTCATGGGCCTCGGGGGGGACCTCCTCCAGGTACGCGAGTGGCTCTGGACGGGGTCCTGGTCCGGCTTGGGACCCAAATGAGGTACTTGGGTCTCATCCTGGATGGGAGGTGGACTTTTGGGGCACACTTCACCCAGCTGGCCCCAAAAGTCCTAGGAGCGGCGGCCGCCCTGGGGAGGCTGCTGCCCAACGTGGGTGGCCCGAGCGCCACTTGTCGCCGACTGTACTCCGGAGTGATCCGGAGTATGGCCCTGTACGGGGCACCGGTCTGGGCGGACGCCCTCAGTCGCGACAATAAGACCCTGCTGCGACGTCCGCAGCGGGTCGTCGCGACGAGAGCCATACGCGGTTACCGGACGGTGTCCTGGACGGCTGCGTGCGTGCTGGCCAGTGACCCCCCCTGGGAGCTGCAAGCGGAGATTCTCGCCGAAGTTTACCACTTCGTGACGGCGAGGAGGTCCCGCGGGGAGCCCCCGGGGTGGGAGGAGATCGCACGCATGCGGCGACAGGCGCGGGACGCCCTGCTGAGGCGGTGGACGGAGGACCTGGCTCCACCGGTCCCGGGCCAGTGGACGGTGGAGGCCATTCACCCAGTCCTTCGGGGGTGGATAGGGCGGCGATTCGGGTCGCTGACCTTCCGACTGGTGCAGATGCTTTCCGGGCACGGATGCTTCGGAAAGTATTTGCACCAGATCGCGAGACGGGAGGCGACCCCGGTCTGCCACGAGTGTGGGGCGCCAGAAGATACGGCGCTCCATACGCTGGAGGTGTGTGCCGCGTGGGGGCCGCAACGGCACACGCTTTCGGCCATAATAGGCGGGGATCTCTCCCTGCCGAGCGTGATCAACGCCATGCTCGGCGGTGAGAGGTCGTGGCAGGCAGTGGTCTCCTTCTGTGAGGCTGTCATGGCGCAGAAGGAGGCCGCGGAGAGGGTCAGAGAGAACAATCCCCTCGCTGACCCTCTCCGGCGCAGACGGACGGGAGCGAGGAGGAGGCGATTTGCCCGCCTTCTCGCTCCTGTATAGTGGGGTCACTGGTACAGAGTCGGGGGACTCTCTACCGGCTTGCACGGCCCCACACGTCTGAGGAGTGGCCTTGGTGAGCAAGGCCACCCCTCCACAGGTGCTGAGGCCCGGTTACCATCAGCCGGGCCAACCGCCGGGGCGGGATGGTGACTGCTAACGCGACCCCATCTCGCCCTACCCCGTCGGCGGAGGGACTGCTCACCCCAGGTTTTTAGTGTGTATACCGACCCCCTTCAGGGGCGGAGAGTCGCACATAACTTCCTTCCCCCCCCCGGGGGAGGGGGTATCCATAAAGGATTTTCCTGGGTCAAAAAAAAAAAAAAAAAAAAAAAAAAGTTAGCAACAGCCAATCATATCACAATATCTGTAGAGTTTGACGTGTCATTCGAATGTTTCAGTGATTCGAATTAAATGGATTGTTCATAAAACGAATTATTGAAAAAGGCGATTAAATAGTAGTTGCTCGTATAAGTTCCTGTGCTTTATCCCATTTCATGTTCCTTTATTGGCTAGGCAACGCGCTATAAATGGGTTTTCTGTGGTAATTTTCTCATAAGGTTTTCTTTTGCCTGGACCATTAATTAACCAAAAGTAAGTTAACTTACTAACCACAAACATAGACGTTTATAGGTGTTACTTTGTGGCCTTTAAAATACATATTTTTTTACTTGATTAGATGCGAGAGTGGTGGATAATATGATATGATGTTCATAATGAAAAGTAACATTAACATAGGCATATTTTTCCTGATTTGATGATACACTTAGCAACATAATGCTAGTAAAAGTCAGCTGGTACGTAGCAAAACATATGTTTAACTATACAAAATTAGTTTTTGAAATTACATTTAACATATAATTTTGAAATATAGAGATAATTGAAATCTTGCAAGTGTGTATCACAAGTCACTTTGCTCAGTGTAACAACCCGCTTTAATATGCTTAAATTTAACATAGACTGTGTTTTAGCTTTTCTTACAAGGGTATTTTCCTACCGTAGTAGGAAAATACCCAGCTCTTTGAGTTATAATATTATTACCTTGATGCCTTTTCTGTAGCTTGTTAGCAAGGACTTCGAACCAATCTATATAACAAAACTTTCTCCATTAATAGGTACCATTATAATAATTACGTAAGGCTTTTTCTTAGTGTGTTAGTGACACTTTTCGTCTAGCCACGACTAATTACTACACACAGACGTCATAATGTAGGTGTTATTAACGTAAAACGCTTGACGTTTGACCTTTGCCGCTGAGCCAGCCGTAAACGTATAAAATCAAGGCCTAGACTTCACGTATGTGATATAAAAACATTAGTGGAACATTAGCTTACCTAATAAATTATATAATACAATGTACTGGGAGCGTAAAGGCTTTTCAAGACTTAATACTGAATAATAGTCAGGCTCAGGCAGTTTTATATTAAATAATAATTTCCTTGAGTTGAGACATGTGTGCAAATCTAATCCATTTCTTTAAAAGACTATTCTCGCACTAGTATTAATTTCTGTACTAGTTCGCGGGGTCTACACAAAAATACATACAACAGATACAATGAACACACTTGGAAAAATCATTTATGGAACACACAAATTTTTGCCCCGTGTGGATTTTGAACTTACAACACTCGGCTAGTCGCAGTGGTGATCTCTGAAAACACTACGCCTGTAAATCCGTAAAATATTTCTATAATAATCCTATAATATAAAGGTTATCATTACTGTTGTAATGCAGTATTACGATTTCTGTTCTTTGTACAATCACCAGTATTTTTATTTTATACAATCGGTAATCCAACGGTTGGATGCGGGTGGCCCAAGATTGGTCTGTTTGGAAAACCTTGGGGGAGACCTATGTCCAGCAGTGGACGTCTTTCGGCTGAGATGATGAATCCAGTTCGCCTGATCGTAGGCTGTTACGTAGTGGACTATGTAGGGACAATTGCAACACCAGGGGATTGGTGTGCGTTAACAACACTTTGAAAAAGGATTGGCTGTTCTGCTAATCCACGTGGTAAATATTGCACTTAAACTATGCAAACAGTATATCGTCTCCTTAAGGAGCCCAAGTCTCAGGAACTTTACACATGGTGGTTTAGCTGGGATTTTTGTCAAAGTGAGGTACTTCTCTAGCTGAGTTACTACTATATCTGCGAAATCTGAGACTAGCGCGCTGCGTCCTATGTCTAAAATTTGTTTAATTATTGGAAATTTTTGAGTAAAAGTCTATTCAGGGCCCAATTTATTTTAGCTATGCTTTAGGGCAACCTAAAGACACAATAAGGTTTTAGCGGTCATTCGTTTTGGTGAACGTGTGATTAAACTCTATCGTTATTATCGATATACATGTGTTAAAATAGCGTTTGATATGTTTTATTTAAACAACATCGATATTAATAGCTGACTGACTTATAATAACGATTTCAAGCGACCTCCTCTACAAATAGGTCACTCAAAAACGTTCATAGCTATAGAATCTTAGAGTATATAATACTAGATTTTGCTCACGGCTCCGCTCGTACACATAGGTTATGACAATTTTCTACCCCTCGGGAACACTATTTTTTTCTGAATAAATGCGTGTTCTTTTCACGACATGAGAACGTGTACGCAAAATGTCATGACGATCGGTCGAGTAGTTAAGGTGTGAAAGCGTAACAAACACACAGAATCACATTCGCATTTATAATATAAGTAAGGATATTGTCCTCCAGACCAAACTTTGGTCAGGGCTGCCAGACCTAACAGACACTAGTTATCTGTGTCTGGGATATTATAGTTTACAAGGGTGTGCGCAAGCACAAGTGCAGTCTCTATTCGCCAACTCTCATATTCTAATGGGACAGCAATCCGATACGACTGGAGAGAGATATGCGCGGCTTTACTTCCTTTCTGAGGCATGGAGGTTTGCAAAACCGCTAACATCCAAGCAGCTATTAAATTTTATACTAAAAATTTCCTGGGATTCAAATCAGAGACGTCATGCATAGCAGTCGTATTCACTCCTGCTGTGCAAACGAGGCAGTTGAATGCTTCTATTTTAGTTAACTCGGATAAGTTACTCCAGCTTTTCGAGTCATCAATACTGCGCTCCCAGGCTCCTGCAAAGTATTGATGTCTTTGTCGTTACCTCTCTTTTATCAGTGGTGGTATGGACCTGTATTCATTTGCTTAATATTTTGACGTGATTTACACCCAGACTTTATAAGGCAGATCAACATGGAAATTGTAAACAGATGGTCAAAACGCATGTCAACTGCTGCTCTGATTGGCTGATTGAATAAGCAATAGCCAATGGCCGTAAGTTTTATTTTGACACGTCATCGTTGTTAAGCCACTGAGAAAACGGCTGTTAATATAATAATAATATTTTTTTTATTGTAACAAAAAGGTATATACAATTAAAGTCTCTTCTTCTTCTTCTTTTCGAGTGTGTGTGTGTGTGTGTGTGTGTGTGTGTGTGTGTGTGTGTGCACGTGCGTGCGTGCGTGCGTGCGTGCGTGCGTGCGTGCGTGCGTGCGTGCGTGCGTGCATTCGTGCGTGCGTGCGTGCGTGCAAGCTGAAGAGTTTGTTTGTTTGTTTGCTTGAACGCGCTAATCTCTGGAACTACTAGTCCGAATTGAAAAAGTCAGATTTACGTGTGCTAGACTCGAGACCAAACACTTTCATTTAGCAGTTTACTCTGCGTTATTAGAATTTATTCTTTTAAACAAAACTTAAGCTTACATGTGTTATGTAAGACGGCATTATACCAGTATGTCGCGCTGAATTGTGAATCTTTTTACGAATATAAGACCTCTACCAAGTTTCGAGTAGCTTTTTGTCCGTATTGCGTTATTATGAAAATCTAGCTGTTTTTACATTTACATAACTTTGTTATTCATATCCATATGCAATAAAGATTTCGTGATAAAAAAATGTTTACTTGAAGTAAATATGAATTTATAAAATTTGAAGCTATTTTAAGTTGAAAAACGACTTAAATAGGGGCAGTGATACATACATACATGATTCGAGATTTTATATGCCCTATCTTATCTTATCTTGTGTGGGGGCCAGTCAGTACAGACCGCCGACACTTCGACCCAGTGGGATCTTTTGTGTCGACTTCCCCAATAACGACTGCCATAGATGTTCATGGCAGCCGGGACCGACGGCTTAACGTGCTCTCTGAGGCACGGAGCAGGCGATAATTGTCAATCAATACGCACATAATTTCGAAAGTCATATAACTGCCGAAAGTCAGAGGTGCGCGACGTAGGTTCGAACCCGAGACTCTCTGCATTGCAATCTGTTGGTCTCTCCACTGAGCTATCCATGATTCGTGATTTCATATGCCCTAAGTGGCAGGTGCTTGACACATACATATGTATATGTATAACGCTAGTTACGTTTTATTTTAAATAGATTTAAACGCTTTTAGTATTTGGCCATAATGATTTTATTTACTGCACAGATAGGGCTTTGGTTAAAATGGTTGCCTTGTCACTGCTAGTTCGCTGGGTGTTGTAGGTTCGATTCTTACACGAAACAATATAAAAAGTCGAGTGATTTTAAAATAGATTTCCGAGGGTTATCGAGACCATCGTTGAATGTTGGTTAAGTCGCTTGATATTTCTTTGTATGGCAGTTTTTAAAATGTATCCGAAAAGGCACGTTTGGCTGTTCATAGAGGACTATTAGTGCCTACACTTATGCATGGAAGTGAAAGTTGGGTATGGCAAAAGAAGCATGAGAGCAGAATAAATGCTGTAGAAATGAGAGCGCTGAGAAATATATGTGGTGTGACTCTGAAAGATAGAATAAGGAATAGTGTGATTAGAGAGAGATGCGGCATAAAAGTGGATATAGTGACGAGAATAGAAAAGGGTATGTTAAGTTGGTTTGGGCATTTAGAAAGAATGGACGAGAACAGACTGACTAAGAAAGTTTATAAGGCTAGTGTGAATGGAACAGTTGCAAAGGGAAGACCTAGGCGAACGTTTCCTGATCAGATCGGAGACGTTCTGGATAAAGGCCAGGTTAAGAGCACCTTAAACCGGCGAGCGTGTATGAGGAATGTTATGAAAGTGAATGAAGCCAGAGAAGTGTGTCAGGATCGTAGCAAATGGAAATCCGTAGTCTCTGCCTACCCCTCTGGGAAACAGGCGTGAATTTATGTATGTATGTATGTATAAAGATATTTTATAAAAAGACGTATAAGTAGTATGCAGTATAGTACCTCCACTAGATAATGCCAAGTACAATAGGTGTACTTATCGAATGTCAAGTTCAAACATTCACAGTGTACCTATAACCTTCCAAAAACCTTCGCAAGGCTTACTTTTATTCAGATCATGAAACTGTTGTTTATTTCACGAGTCGCAGAACACTTATAAACGTTTCCATTACAATGAGAACTTTGGGAAACGCCGAGTGTGTCCGTGGATTATGAAGATCAGCGGAGTTCTCTCGAGAAAATGGCGGGTAATTAATATGGAAATAAGTACAAATAAATGCTTGGTAAATCTTTACAAATAAGCGTTTTATATACGTCTAGATTTTGGTCGCGACTTAGCTCTCGTAGAAGTTGGTTAGGTTTGTAAAAGTACTTATTTTAAAATAAAATATACCCTTTGTTACTCAGTGATAATATAGCTTTCTAATGGTGCAATCATTTTTAAATTCGGTTGATTAGTTTTTGAGTTCAATCATTACAAACAAAAAATCTAATCTTTCCTCTTTATTATATTATACCAGCTACCGCGCAACTTCGTCTGCTTCACATAAGAGAATTGCCCTGTTTTTGCAACAATTTTTATTGATGCTCCGTTCCTATTCGTCGTAGCGTGATGTTATATAGCCTGTAGCCTTCCTCGATAAATGGGCTATCCAACACTAAAATAATTTTTCAATTCAAACCAATAGTTCATTCATGAAATTAGCGCGTTTAACCAAACAAACCAACAAACTCTTCAACTTTATAATATTCGTATAGAAGTATAGATTAGTATAAATAAAGTACATGATCCTTTTGTATTTATTCCTGTAGGCCTACATTTCGTTAGGTATGTTTTAAGTCCTGCGTAAAAAGTTGCGAGCATACTGGCATATTTTACATATCTTGTTCCTAAAATACGTGTTTGCTGAGGATTTCGTTACAGAAAATCGAATAGCTCATAAGCTGTGACAGAAATTGAACTCGGTATTTCGTTGTTAGCATAAACGCAATAGTTTGCCATAAGACTGATGTTTAATCTTAGCTTAGAGTATTGATATATCTTATGAGAGTAGAATAGAAAAAACCGGCAATAGCTTAATGGACAGATTGTGAACAGAGGTTTCTAGTCAAAGCTAAATATATGCGCCTGTCTTTTCGAAGCTATATGCGTATTAAATAAACAAAAATCGCTTGTTGTAACAGTGAAGGCAGATGTCGAGAAAATTCTGTATATCAGTTGTACGCAATGTTCTCGATAGTGTGTGGATTCTGCCAACGAACATTGGGCTAGCGTAGTGGATTACAGCGTAATCTATTTCGTACTGAGAGGCCCGCATCTAGTCATGGGATCCTAACCATATTATAAATGCGAATATGAGTTTATTTGTTACGGTTTCACGCCCTATTTACTCGGCCGATCATTATGAAATTTGCATACACGTTGTCAGGGCATAAAGTACCTTTCATCCAGAATAATTACTATTACTGACCTAACCTAATGTCCCTAACTTCAGGACCCGAGTAGATAGGGTTTCGGGGTAAGGATTACGGGTCTCCTCCTTAGGACTAGGGTACTGCGGGGTCAGAAAGCCCACTGCGCCTCGAAATGCGTATTCCATCGACCGCTGACTAGAGTGCGCGGTGCCTGACATTGAGGTTGGACTCGCAGGGGCTATGTGGTTAGCAGCTGAGGACGACATGTTCGTTGCTCGGCAAGAACGTGGCGTTCGAGAGTCGGACTCATGCGCGGCTAGTGCGAACCAGTCGGTCGCGCGAGGCACAGAGTTGACTTTAGCAAAGTGGCAGCGTGGTTTCGCTACCACAACGCATCTCGGGTGTTTGCCTGCTCAGCAAGTAAGAGTCATAGCTAGAGTGACTCGGACTGCATCCGGCTTATAGGCATATTTGGGTAGGCGTATGGATGTACGTCGAAAAGTGAGCGTGCCTTATACAGCTCCGGTACCATACTGGAGATATGAGAGGCGGCTTCTTCGTCGGTTTCAGCGAGGTTTTCGTTAGCAACTCCCAGAGTTGTGAGTAGTGAGCGGCTTTATTGCTCAGACACCAATCTGGAGAATAGGTAGTATCACTTGGGCACGAGGTAGCTCGCTTACGAGAACCGGATCTCTGAGGTTAGGATGGTGAAATCGAGATTTGGGGACTAGACCTGTCTATAATTGGTTCCGGAAGCCCGCGCCCTCAGTTCTTGGGCATTTAGGTCGCTCAAGTCATTTACACGAGTGAAGCCGAAAAAGTGCTGATATTATTACATATGAGTAGATGCTAGCCATAACGCAAAAACTTTTGTTTAAACGAATCTTCGTAGAATCGCAAAATGACCTAATTCAGGAATAATAAAGCAAGCTACTATAATAAACAATGCTACGTTGTGACTTCATTCATATTTTTTATTCTTCATAGTCTTCGCAGAACATAAAAACTAACAGATTACGGCTAATTCACTCTAATTACTGCAAGAAAACCGTAAGCATTTAATTGAGGCGCAGTCAAGCGTTTCTTAAGGCAGATAATTGAAGTTGATTTGCTTCTAAGCAGAAATTGTTCCTGTTATTCTGGTGAATAGGGGGAATGTGAATTATTTTAATTCTGAATAGTTTTCTTCTTTGTTTAAAATTATAAATGTTGTACTAGAAAATGCAACATAATTTATTTCCTATTATTAATACTATAAATGTAAATATCCATAAAGATGTTTAGTGTTTTTCACACGTAAACTGCAGAATAGTAAGTAATAAAGTAAAGTAATATTGTGAGCAGCATAAATGGATCGGCTCTACCGGGGAAGGACTACTCTCTCACAGAATATCGACGTGAAATAGCAGTATTCCTACTGTTATGTTTCGTCCGGTGAGTGAGAGTGCTGGAGGCCCAATCACCCTCTTTCGCCCTTCTCGCTCCTTCCCCTGCCCACTTCCTTTTTCTCTTCTTCCTTTCCTAAAGGGTCGACAACGCGCAAGTGGTGCCTCTGGTGTTGCAGTCGTCTTATAGGTTACTATCAGTACCGTATGGTTGTTTGCCAACTTGGTTGTATAAAAAACTACTACTACTACTAATAAAACGTCACTTTTTGTCCCGGTATGCGTTTTGCAAAGTGACGATTTTGTCCATGGAAATACATAACGCAGCTGTTATATTTATGATTTTCGGTTAGTATTTATACAGATATTAACCGGGAAAGCTTGTAAACTATAGACCAGATTTGAAGTAAACTTAACATGTAGACCTTACTCCGAGTTAACAAAGGATATTTTTAAACTCAGTATGTTCTCGTTTCTCGAGGTTTCTCGTAGGCAACTCTGTTGGGAGAAGTAAGTAAAATATAAATAAAACTATCTTCTGTTTCCGCGAATGTTATTCATTGAAATTAAACTACTATATACGGATTTTATCGCGTTGTTTATTAATCACTGTATTACAAAATTTTGAAAATATTACACTACTACTACTATTGATTTTGTTTTACTAATTTATAAGCTAATAAAATTTTTTAAACTATTAAATCCATTTATTTTTGGTTTACACTTTCCCCGACGTTTCGGTTGCTTTTCAGCAGCCATGCCGTGCCGCAGCCCGTGACCATGGCTGCTGAAAAGCAACCGTAATTGTAATAGTAGTTTAATTTCAATAAATAAAACTATCAACCGGATTATGTTAAAGTTTGTTCAGAATCTGTAATAGAGTCTAAAATAGTCAGAGATATAGAGACTCCAGTATGCGATCCCGGCTTCAATAAATGCTACACTCCCTCAACTGATTGCGGTGATGGTGTCCTACTTATGCTTATCTTATCAACGATTTTTCTGCTTTGCTAGCAATTTGCGTTACTTCTCAATCTAAGCTGCTTGTGTTTAGAATAAATTTATGTCCGTGGTGGAATGCTGAGATCAAACGCACGACCTCTCATGCATAGCAAGTCAATAGATTTATGCATTGACGTATCGCTGCTTTTAATTATTAAATTTAAACAAGTATATGTATTGTAATTTAATATGTATTTATTTTTCATTTAAATAATGATTCAAGATAACTTTGAAGTCAATTGCTAGATCACAGAAAGCGGCTCAAATACAAATGCATGCGTGTTTTAAAATGAACGATATTGATAGTACTAAAGGAATTATCGTCAATTGAATTGCTTTTTCAGAGATTCAATTTGTTATAAAGGCAGGTAAAAATCCTTTGATAAGATTGTACCGATTGTTATTTATTTAAGTGATTGCACTAAAATGTGAGTGTTGCGTATTCGTATGTGAAAATGAAATGCGTGATCCACGAATTGCGCCGAGTCTGGTAGATCAGGGTCCGTTGTGTCGATATGTATGACCTGTGTAGATGTCTATTTTATACAACTAATTCCCAACGGTTAACCTGATAGCCTGATGGAAAGCGGTTATCATAACCTAAAAACAGTTGCAATAGCACGGTTTAACTAGTGCGTTACCGACCCTGCAAGAATCGCTTTACTTTGCTGCAAAGCGTTATAATATCAATAAAAGTCCTTACTTGACCTATCAGGCCTTAGAATTTCTTAAGAGACTCTAGAAATCGCGGTACCATTGAGGCAGTCTTTAACTTTTAAAATAATATTTACCCGATTTCAATTGTTTCGCTTTTTATAGCTTCTTTCTTTTTTAGTCTTCTTTCTTTCACTAGGAATAATTTATGTGTCACAGGCACTATCATATATTCATACTATGTATACAAAGTACATCCAGACCTGGAACAGCTATTTGTGGAACATACAAATTATTGTACCATGTGGGAATCGACCACAACACTTGGTGCAGTGCGAGGTGACCACGACTTAAGCCACTAAGACATTTATGCAGTCAATTTTAATTGTTTGCAGTGGTACTTATATCTTTATTAAGACAAGTCCTATATCCATATTTTCTAGACTCCACGTGCCACTAGATGAAGTTACTAAGTAGAGGGTGATCAGTTATTCAGTGCAGTTCGGACAGTACTTGCGCTGCGCTAACTTTTACTTAATGTACGGATTAATCAAATATTTGCAACTATCTGAACGTCTCCATGATACTGTCTAGATGCCACGAGGTGGAATTCTCACTCAGTTTAATTGGAGACCTGTGTGGATGGATAAAGTGAGTTTGCAGTGACGTCGTCAACTTGGTAAAGATTGAAAATGGATAAGTGACGAAAATGAGGGAAAAAGGAGATCGATGCCTCATGTGAATTTTTTTTTATGTATATTAAAAATAATATTTGTTATTGTGAAAGAGAAACACGTAATTGTATATTGAAACCATCAAATATTTGAGTAAAATACAATATATATATATTTTTAAAGCTATTATTTTTATATGCAAGTTATATTGTCTTATGTTTACGCGAATGTTATACATTGAAATTAAAAACTTTATACGGATATTGTCGCGTTGTTTATTTTACTTTAAAACACTGTTATTACATAATTTTGACAACTCTAACACTACTATAGTGAACTTTACTACTATTTAAGCTATATATTTTTTTAAAATTAAAGCTATTTATATTTAAGTTTACACTTTGCTCCGACGTTTCGGTTGCTTTACAGCAGCCATGTTCACGGGGAGACTAAGATGGTAGTTTTCCCAACCACCATCTTGTTTTAAATAAAATCAACTTGTTTTAAAGTAAAATAAACAACGCGACAAAATCCGTATAAAGTGTTTAATTTCAATGCAAGTAATTTTTGTATAAATGGTTGTAAAGAGCTTTTTACATTATACAGATCTTTTTGATTTGGTTAAATAATATCTTATATATTATGAGGTCACAGTATAAAACTATATATTTCTTACAACAGTCGTTGGCCAAATCAAAAGCTATCCATTCAAACCAGAAATGTAAGATTTGCATCAATACCACACAAGATTTTCCTTATAACATTCCAAAAGCTTATTTATACAGCTGTACCCATTCCCCACACACATCGTCAGCAGTCCATGGCACACGCAATATTTCGCTCCCAAACAGTACCTTATAATAAGTAGATCAAAACAAATGATTTCATTTGATGCTGAATATATTCCACTCATTTTCACAGAGACCCAGCTAACGGCTCGGAAAAACTTTTACCCGACCTTAGAACGAAACAGCAGTAGGATTTGTTATAAGTTGGAGGGAGATACGTGTACTTTTGTTAGTGTGTCGTTGAATAAAGGGCCAAGCTTGTAGTGACTATGTTATTGATGTCATACATTGTTCTTAAACGTGTAGCAGATGTTTCTCTGTTGTTTCTTAATGTTGTAGAAAGGGTATTTCGTGAAGGGATAATTTTGTTAGCTTGATTTTTAAATGGATGTCTGATTGTCGTTGCTTGAAATACGTTTGCCTTTCTTAATGTCTTAAGGTTTTACTATTTGTAAAATATTGTTATTTTTCCTAGTGTATATAAATAGTCTTTCTTGGCGTAAAATGTGCCACAGCCTACGACGAGCAAGAAGATAGGCAGAGAAATACAAAGTCCAGCTCTAGTTTTACGTACTATGCAATCGAAGATCTATTCTGCACACTTCCAGACTACAAGCTGTTACTAAGAGTTACCTGATAGAAAACTTCAATAACATTTTAAGTGTCCGTGTCTAGGAAAAGAACCTAGATCATTACAATCGTCTGCAAATATATGAGCAAGCTTATGCCACGGGATCCAAGAGGCATAACGAAAAATGTTATCAGGGGAATATTAGGGGAAAATGTAGTCAGATAAGGTAATGAACTAGCGATTGGGATACCATGGCTTTGATTCTCACCTGTTCCACTGTCGTGGTGAACTCATTTCGAACGCAAGCATTTAATTTATTTGGAGCGATTAACAAGAATAATATTAATATGCAAACCTAATTATAAGTAATATGTATTTAAAAAATAAAATGTTATAGATATATGTATACATTATAAACTAGCGAGAGTCAGGTCATAGAATATACGCAATGAATACCAGGTATCTTATTTTATTCGGGGGCCAGTCAGTATAGACCGGCGACACATCGACCCAGTGAGATTTTTTGTGTCGAAGACCAAGTAACTTTGGTGTGACAAAAAGTGGTTGCTTCGCCACTGCCTATACACAGAGGGTTATAGGTTCCAATCCCATACGAAGCAAAAATCTGTGTGATCCACCTATTAATGTTACTAGTCTAAATTATCTTTGTGTCCGTGGTATATAAAGGTCCCATCGGAACACAATGATTCCTAGTGGACACAAAATAGAAACATATTTTAGCTCAATCCGAACATCTCTTTAACTCATAACACAATACGATGTTTAGAGGAAGACCTTCAAAACAAACGTGGCTTGCATATTACTGGTACTTGTGACCCTTGGCATGTAATCTGTTCATCTAAATGGAGGCTCTAAGTCCAGTTCCGGTCGGACCAAAATGTTCAAGATTTGGAGAGTGTAAGTTGTTTGGCAAACTAAGTTTATCTATACTACAAAATTTCTTTGTTTTATGTGCATTTAATATATCTAACTACTCGCTGCTACCGACTGTCAGAGCAATTAAATAAATCTTTATTATAAATAAATACATTTATTTAGCTGTAAATAGGTTACAGTGGTGAATTACCTGATCTAAAATAACTCAATGCTTCAGTTAACTGGTTGATAACCAAAATAATAAATATAGTTATAGCAAGAAATAATACTTTAATATTGAACAAAATTTAACGATTATGTCACTATTTTAAAATTGCATTGCTGCTTGTTTATTTAAAAAAATAGAAGTAATGAGATATAATAATATTTAAATAACCTTACTTTTGAAGATTAGATAGTATTGAAAATCGCTCCGGACAAGCGTTCGACTCTCCACTGCCGCCGGACTGAGTATTGTGGGTTCGAATCCCACACGGGTCAGTTATTTGTGTGTCACATATGATTGTTCTTAGCCTAGGTGTTGTGAAGGTTAATAGTATGTTGGGATATAGAACTTAATAACAAAATAATTAACAAAAATATTTACAAACATAGTAGGAACGTACATACGTGTCGAAAATCGCGAAAGGATTGATGTTGAAGTAGAACAGTACTTTGAGCAGTATAAAAAGTCTAGGACTATCCCCGACACTTTATCTATACTAATAGTATAACGATAAAAGGTTTAATTGTTTGTTTGATTGTTTGTAATGATTTAACTCAAAATATACTCAACCGATTTAAAAAAATCTTTCACTGTTAGGAAGTTATATTATTACTGAATATATATCTATATTTCATTCAAAAAGGTAGTATTACTTACATAACATAACCTAACCTACTTTTACGCGAGCGAAGCCGCGGGCAAAGGCAAGTAAATTATAAAATTATGATTTAAAGAATTTACTTTTCTATAGTATCGGTTATGCACTTGAGCCCAGACAGTAAGAAGGCAAGGGCAACCAATTATAATAAATCCTTAAAAAAAGTAACAAAAAAGTTGAGCGGATTGTTACCAACTTGAGTGCTAGCTAGTACGTAGTGCTTCGGCGTGCTTCGCTACACTTCGCTGCGCTTCGCTTCGAACGCGCTCGAATTAATGACGAGGCGGTGAAGTGTCATCGAAATAATTGACATGTTTCCCTTGTGCCAGACTTTCTTGAAAATCTGTTGGTTTAGAAGCCGTGTAAATAGTTTGTATTTATGCGTAGGGTTTATCTATTATTACTAGACGTGTTGGAAATGAAGATATCATTATTAATAGAGCAGCGATAGTCTAGGAAGACTATTGGACCGCTATGTTAGAAGTCCCGAGTTCTATCACAGTATACGCACCTAAAAAACAAAAAGCTACGCATAAAGCGATACACGCACAACCTACTATGGTACTTAGAATCGTAGTAATATAAATAGTATCCTTATCATTTATTGAGACAATATTTCAAGAAACAAGTCACCTACTTTCCTACAAGGGTAAGCAGAGATATTACACCAGCATTTTATCAGTTATGGTTAATACCGGGTGAGCCTATTCCATCTACCCGAAATAGCTACAGAATACGTGCTGTCACTGATTATTTATTGACTGAAAATCCCAATAAAGATAACCTGAGACCTCTCAGCACTCGTGCAGCACCACTGAGGTAAAAGCAACAGTATAGATAGAAAATCACAGTGAGAAAACTTTATAAAAAGATACAAATATAAATACTTTTATCCTCGTACATAAATATGGTATTGCCCCATCTTTCCCAGAAATGTAGGCAGAATCTTCGAATTTATATGGGCTACGACTCTGGCATCGCTTGCTTTATTCATTCTCATTACATTCTACGTACACACCCGTCGGTTTAGGATACCCTTAATATATCTTTTCTCAAATACGTCAATCTTAAAACAAACTTCCAAAACTCAAACATTAGTAAGGTAATTGCGTATTACTCTAATACAATAGATTTCCTTGTTGATGTTATACGCGTCTTTGTAAGCTTAACCTTCAACGTTACCAATTACTTAGAAACAATATCGTCTACAAACAGGATTCTATGGTGTTACTATGTTACATAATAGTTTGATATTTGGTTATGTTTTAGTATCGTGGCAGCAGCGATAGCTTAGGAAGACACCGTTGGAATGCCACGCTGAGGTCTCTAGTTAGACCCGAAAGCATGCAGCTCGGATTTTTTTAAGTATATGTGCTTATTAAATCTTACCTAATATTATAAATGCGAATGTGAGCTTCTTTGTTACGCTTTCATGCATTAACTGCTCTACCGATTATCGTAAATTTTATGATAAAGTAGTTAATGCGTGAAAGCGTGACAAAGAAGCACGCATGCACGTTGTCAGGGAAACAGAAATGGACATAAGTTAAAACGCACTTGATGCATACCCCCTCGCCACAAGGGGTTATGTCCGGCTCTCCCGTACTTCGGGTCTACGGACCAAAACCTTACGGTGTGCCAACTCGCTGCTTTGAATAGTGGATGAGTCACTGGAATCAAGACTGCATCAGCAACCCACCCAGCAGTGTCCAAGAACAAATTAGGACTACGACTCCTGGGCGACGCCCCAGCACAACAGAGGGCGTCGCTTCGATCAATGGCTGGCGGGCGGGTGCTGGTGCTCCGTTCTACCGCCCGCGGCCTTCACTATGGCGGCATAAGGAGCGCGTACGCACCGGCCGCTCGGTTCGCCGGCGCGGCAACTCGATTCCGCAAGGATACTTTCCTCACGGATCCGCTCCGCCGCCTCCTTCCGCGAGAGGACGTCCTCATAGAAGGATGCGACCGCTGCCCAATTCCTCTCGCTGTCGACCATGGCTTTGATCACGGCCGGCAGCAAGAGGTCTTCACCCACAACATGGACGAGTTCACTGCGCTGCACCGCCCAAGCAGGACATTGCTCGAGCGTGTGCTGCGCCATGTCCTCTTCAAACTCGCAGTGGTGGCAAACGGGACTCGGTTTCCTCCTAGCGACCGTGTGCAAGTATATGCCAAAGCAACCGTGAATTTAACCTAACCTACATTTACATGAGCGAAGCTGTGGGCAAAATCATGTAGTTTGTTATTTGTTTATTTTTTATACTATCATGGCAGCAAAAGCCTAATGGGACACCGATGGATTTCTACGCAGAGGTCTCAAGTTCGATCAAAAACACGCACCTGTGGCTATTTGCATTTGTGCGTATTAAGTAGTTCATTACGGTATGCTTTAACGGTGAAGGAAAACATCATGCGGAAACCTGCATGTGTGAGATTTCTCTATGATGTTCTTGAAGATATGTGAAGTCTGCCAACCCACACTGGGTCAGCGTGGTGGACTATGGCCTAATACTTCTCACACTGAGAAGAAGCCCATGCCCAGCAGTGTGACAGCTTATATATAGGGCTGATATTATTACCAAGGCATGGTGTAATATGTACTTCATATTAAAGAATTGTAATGTCTAATTTATTATTTTTTATAAACTTTGGTGCTTAGCACTTTTTAAAATGTTAACCTTTAAGTAGTGCATGTGGTGTTACCCAATAAATTATTGTTACACTTGTAAATGTACTTACTCAATGAATAATTATGGAATTTTTTGTGTAAACAATTGTTGGATAACTAAAATAAAAATAATAATTAAAGAAGTATTAGTTTGTTAGTAAAACGCATTAAAGTGCATGCTCTCTAACGCAGTTAGTGTGACCCTTGCACTTACTGCAACTAAGGATTTAAATCATAAAAGTGTCCTCACAGTACTTAGATTGCACGAAGAAATATTCAAGCTAAGAAGAGTAAACTCACATATTACACTTATGTACGTGATAGAGAAAGATGGTGTACAATTTTCAATATGAGTGAACATGATCATATTATTTTGTAATTCAGACGTCATATTGGCATTGGCTGTATATTTAACGTAGTATATTTATGATTTAAATATTTGCTTGCAACGGCACATTTGAGTGTAATATTTATTTATAAATCAACTTATATGAATATAATACGCATGTGAGTTTGTTTGTTACGCTTTCACGCTTTAACTACTCGACTGATCATAATAAAATTTAGCATACACGTTGTCAAGGGTACAGAAAAACATATGAGGGAAAGAAAATTGACACATTGACGTGGGCGGAGCCGCAGGCAAAATCTAATAATCTATTAATTTCAGCGTTTTTGGTATTGAGGCATAGCTTATGCTGTAATGTCCCGAGTCACGTGGTTTTATTTGGCTTTTCTAAAAGAAATTCTCAGTAACTGCATAAACATAAGAAGTTTCCGGTAGGCAGCCATAGGCTCGAAGTTTTTTTTTTTTTTTTTTTTTTTTTTATTTTGCTCGTCAAAATGACCACACTCCGCCTGATGGTAAGCAGTCGTGTGGTCTAAGAGCAGTGGCCTCCACATCGTCCTCATAGCAGCCGAGGCGATGTTGAGGTCTCTACTTTGACGGCCTGAGAAGGTGCTTTTTCACGCCCCGCTTAAAGGACCCAGGATTGAAGGAAGAAGGAAACACGTGCCTTGGCAGAGAATTCCATGCCTTGATCGTTCGGCAGAGGTATGAGGACCCAAACTTATTGGTACGCACTCTAGTCGACTCCACCGTGTAAGGATGGCATCTGAGCCCAGCACGCATTGTTCTGGATAGGAAAGGGGAGGGCGGGATAAGGTGGAATAACTCTTCAGAGCACTCCCCGTGGTATATTCTATAGAAACATGCCAAAGAGGCAATATCCCTACGGAGTTGCAGAGGTTCCAGTGAACTCGTGACCTCTGGATCTCCGATGATACGGACAGCCCGCCGCTGTAACCTGTCAAGAGCGTCTAGCAAGTACTGCGCGGAGCCATCCCAAAGATGAGAACAGTACTCCACGCAAGGGCGCACTTGTGCCTTATACAATAGGCACAGCTGCCCAGGCGCGAAGTCACGGCGGATTACAATACAAGTCTGCTTAACCCCTGTGGGAATCTACAGGCTTCTTTATATGATGCATATCACCTGTAGAACGCTACAAACCATAACTAGGTTACATATATCACTCATAAGTAATGATTTCGCCACTCTATATCAAAGAATGTGGACGTGAGGGTAGTTGGTACTTTTTCTATCTCCAATGTTCGTTCCCACAGCTGCGCCATTGTTAAGGGCTCACAACATCAATAAGCCATTCTGGGAGATGGCCGTAAAGGGGTGCTCACACTACATGTGTATGTATTTGATAGAGTCGTTTAGAATAAATTTACAGTTGCTTGAGACTATTTTTGAAGAATATTTTCAGCCATATCGGTTCAGGGCTCGAGCCTTGACCAAGTTACAATGCTTTGAAATCATGTCATTTAAGTTTTCCATTGTTTAATTTTCTTGTTAAAGGCATTCCCAATGTGTGGCTTATTTTAATGTTTTAATTTTATATATTATATTATAAGTTGTTTTGTTAAAATGTATGCTGTGAACTCCTATAATTGAAGGAGAAAAATACAAAACTTATGATTGTATGTTTGTGCAATGTTGTGTATATTATTTGTAGAATATCCCTAATATTTTTTTATTACTTCTAAGCTAAGTCCTGAAGAAGTTCTTAACTGAAAAATTAATCATACGTCATATCTTTTAATCTTTCACTTTGAATCTTATATACATTAATAACTCAGTCAGGAGTCAGCTTGTGACCATGGCCGGTGTAACTTGGTAAGAAGATCAAGCATCAAAAAGGGTAACCAAGATGCATTAATACTCGTTACGAATTATATATATATAAACCAATAACACGTTGCCCAATTAGGGATTCGTGTCAGATGTTCCTATTCTCTATTTGGGCAAAGGTCTGATAATCTTATACTCAAATTGAGCAAGTTGTTAAGGTTTTTACATCTGATTGATTGAAAAATTGGAACCTTGTCAACATTGCTTAATCTCGTCTATAATTTCTTACACCAAAAGTGCTTCAGTTAAAACCTTCTGACATAAATCACGAACCCGCCAGTGTGTACGTCCCCTTACCTCTGTACCGTATGTTTATTTATAGGGCATTAGAAAAGACGAATTCACGTTTTCTCCAAGATCCTTTTTGTAAGGCAGTTAACTTTCCAAGAAAATGTTCAATTTTCACACGATACCAACCCCTCTGTATGTTTTATCGGACATGATCTAATTTGACGAATATATTGAACTAGAATCGAGATATAATTTATTTAAATGTCTGTTTTGAAGTGGAGTGAAATATGCCATATATATTTGTTGGTATTGTGACTTAGTTCTTTGGAACGTTGGTGTAAAGGTTTGCGTATTGAGCTCTGAGTTAGATAAAGTTTTATTGGATTGTTCTGACGATGATATAGCGCACTTTAAGATTTCTAATTAAACCTGAAATTTTGCTCAGACTGGGGCTGCCCAAAATAAGCTTACTTTACCTGGCTGCACGAGTGGCGCAATAGTTTAAGAAGTCAAGTCGCTGTTATGCCACATTAAGTGCTCTGGTTCGGTCCAGACATGAGTAAAATCGTGCAAATCACAAATTGCGGTACAAATATTTGTAAATTCCACAATTTGGAACACCCAGCCTCGGTTCTAGCGTCCTTTTTTTTAATGTTTGTGAAGTCCCTCACCATGCAGACATTGCTTTGGAGCAAACACTAATTCAGATAGTCAAAGTCAAAAATCATTTATTAATTTAGATCACAAAGTAACACTTATGAACGTCAAAATATATGGGTTAGTGAGTTTACTAAGTTACTGAAGCTACATTTAGGTTAGTTGCTAGGTTCAGGCAAAGGGTTGAGCCTATGAGAAGAAACCTGCAAAAACTCACGGCCAGTCTTTTAAATCGCCAATTAAATATAATTTCAGTATTTTACAACTCAGATTAACAAGAAACAGAGACAGACAGACTGACAGACTATAAAAAACTAAAGATAAAAACAATAATATTGTCTTAAGTTTACGCAAATGTTATAAAGTAGTTTAACATTAATTCGGAGATATTTTTAAGACAACTCTACCCCGCATACTCGAATTGCCAGCTATTACTAAATAAATTCTTGGATCCGGGCGTACTCAAACTTGCAGTATTCCACTTTGAATACAAAATATGCACCTGTACGCAACTGATCGTATAGTAAATAACTAAGGACATTCAAGCAGTCGCCTCGCCACTACCGCCGCTCCTAAGAGTTGTGAGTTCAAATCCCACACAATACATCATCGTACGCAGGATTGATTAAAGTTTCGAATGCGTTGACTACACTATACTTTTAATATAGTGTGGTCAACATATTCGAATACAATTCGCGAAACTGACCCAAAGATGTTGTAATTAATTACAAAATATAATAAACAGCATATTTTCCTGATTATTTCCGGTAATTACTTGGTGTAGTAGATCATTAAGCGCGCGCGCCGATCCGATTAATCCCCATTGAGAGCCGGCTGCGGGTAATGCCTTGTTTGTGTTTAAGGTGCTACAGAAATATATTTTTTACGATACATTAAATTTTCTTTCTTTTTGGGGAGTGAAAATGACGGGTAAATGTTGAGGGAATTGGGGTTTGAAATGGATTATGATATCGGGTGTACTTATTTAATGTAGTGTTTTCGTATTATATTGGATACAACTAAAGATTTAAATAATAGATGTGCCAGTGACTTAAATTCCTCAAAAACTACCAGTCATATTTTACTAAGAAAAGAGAGTTCATATTAGATCTATCTAATGAGTAAACTCACTTTTGTTTAAGAAAAATGCAATAAAATTGTACACTAGCTATCGTTTTATAGAATGATAGTATAAATTTTTTTCAATTTTATTATTATTATGTTTATCTTATCACAGATATTATTCTATCGTATTAGAAAAATACCTGGCCCTTCGAGAGTTTAATGAAAGTTGGGATAAAACACCCATTTTTTAATATTATTAACCTCTGAGTCTTCTTTGAAGAGGTTAACGAAAACACTATGTGGGTCTGTGTGTCTGTCTGTTAGTGACAGTTTGTTAGTGATAGGCATAACTTCGGAACCAACTTGGTGTGCAGACACGTTGGGGTCGGTCGAGTTTGAATATGAACCCTCTGGGTCAAAAGACCCCCGAGATATAGGGGTCATTTCTTTTCATTATTTTTACATTTAAGACGAAGAGGTTGAATCCTGGGTTTTTACACCCATCTCGTTATTATTAATTCTGACTTATGTTGGCATTGCATTCCAGATCACTACTTAACGTCCAGAAAGGTATTTTTAAACGTAAAGGGGTATTTATGATTAAAATCTCTAGAATATACAGGCGAGTATGTAACAAATTACATAAACACACAAAGTTACTTCTGTGTTTATGTATGTCTCTGAACTTCTCTCTAAGAACTGGTCCGATATTGATGACTTTTTTGTGTTTTTGTTTATTGTGAATTGTTATGAATCTAAACCATCTAATTATCTCCTAGACGGTGTAGATTCACAATTGGGCCTGGTTAGTGGCGCTGGTGACTTTCGGATAGGATATCGTTTTCCGGGACCGCTGGTACGTGAAGCAAAAACTTTGTACACCTTTTTACGAAAATTGCGCAGACGGAGGAGTACGAAATTTGGCACAGTTAAAGTTTATATGGAGAAGGATTGGTGAATCCTAATATTTTTAAAATATGCTTTAGGAATATTATAAATTAATGAAAAATCACTACACGCACACAACATTTGACACACGCAGTCGAATCATGTTCGTAATATTTCGGCGTTGTTCGTCTGACGTCGTACAATTCTTTGTAACTATAGTTACCTATACCTAATTTAGGTATATGATATAAAGAAAAAAGAAAACAAAGTAGCAAGCTTAGGAATATCGTCAATGAAAGAGTATAGTCAAGTAAATAATAATTTGTTTGAAAAAGATAGGTAAATTTAACCTGTATAGCCGTCGCGAAATCTAAATGAAATGATTATAAGGGTAAAGTAAAAGACAATTAAACCTTAATAACGATCAAACTTCAAATTTAAATCAATTATGGTCGAATTTTGACCACTAGGCAGCCGTTAGTTTAATATAAATGAGTGCAAACTAGCGTCATATTTATATAAGTAGGTACGTGGTGCAACTGTTGATGGTATATACAGGATGGCCGGTAATTAATGGATAACCTTGAAATGTCTTATAGTAGAACTGAAGGCCATTCAGAAAAAAGGAAAAAAAATAATAAAAAAAATTATAAAGAAATAATATTAAATAGTGCAAGCCATATTAGCATAGCCTACTTTTGACTGTCTATCTATTAGCATTATTAGTGTTTAATAATAAAACAACAAAAAACCGATGGATTTCATTCATTTATGGTCGTAGTATACAAGAAAGTTAAAAAAGTATATGGTAATTTAAAAAAAACACATATCTCAAGTAGTAGTTAGGATAGATTTTTTTTCATATTTTTTTCTGAACGGCCTTCAGTTAACTACTTTAAGACATTTCCAGGTTATCCATTAATTACCGGACACCATGTAGATTGCTCCCTTAAATTATATAAATCTTCAGTTAAATACTGGTTTTATTTAATATTATAACAATAATTTTACTACACTTTTAAATGAACTCTCAATTTTTATATACATTTGAAATTCGAACTTTATAATTAGCTATTTCTTTTGTTATAGTTCGACCGCACCTTCGGGGTAAAAAGTAAACTAGGTTGACAGGGTGTTGTTTGCTGATGTTTGAAATAGTCTGTGGTATATTTTTGTACAATAAATGTAGCAAGCAAATATAAAGCCTTTATTATGGTGAGCGGTCTCCGCATAGTTTATGACTGGTATCAAAAGTATCCCTAACGCGTCCTTCACAATATGAGTTGGTATATTAAACATAAAATTTTTGTCATAGTGCCAGGGGCACTCTATGACAAAAAAAATATGTTTGATTGTTACCTGTCGTCTTTGCCTACATATAATTTCGTGATAATTAATCAAAATACAATAATTACTTTTTATTTTGATTTCAAATAAGTCATTAAAAACTATTTTATTTAAAAACTATTAATAACTCCGTCGAGGTTTCGGCCCGTCGTGTGAAACGGCCGGCCACTAAATAATCCTTCCTCTACTGTCACATTGTGGGGGGATAAAAAACAGGACTCAGAGGCGCGCGTGGAATCATGCACGCCGCCTCTCGGACCTGGCGCTGATCGGGTCAAACCTCAGGGTGGCTGGAGATCATCCCGCACCCTCCGGCATCCGGTTCTGCGGTTGGGGAGATGATTTAAGCGCTACCTCTCTCGCTCCGCCGCCTCCTTGTTGGACATGACATCATCACAGAAGGAGGCGACGGCGATCCACGACCTCTCGTTCTGGACCCTATGGTCCGGAACCATGGCCGGGAGCGAGAGGGCAACCATACCGACTGCCGCGATCAACTCACGGCGCTGCGATGCCCAGGTGGGGCAATCCGCCAAAGTGTGCAGCGTCGTGTCCATAACAACATCGCGGCAACCGCCGCAGTGATGACATCCGGGCGTCTCCTGCCAGCCTATGCGACACAGGAACTGGCCAAAACAACCGTGGCCAGTCATTATTTTTTTTTTTTGATTCCCAGGAAAAAATGCTTGATGCACTACCCGCCGGCTAGGGGACGGCACCGGCGGGGCGTGTGGGACTCACCAGCCTAGTGCTGGGATACCCACTAAAAGAACCTGGGGTGTTCCCTCTCCCACCCAATGGGGGAGGCCAGTTGGGAGTCTAAAAAGATTCATCCATAGCAGGCCCCCCCGTGTGGGTGCCGGCCGGGTCAATCGGACCCGACTTCCTCTTGTCCCCGGGGGAGAGCATTTCACTGCTCTCCCCTTTCGACGTTAGAAGGCGCGCGGGAACACCGCGCGCGCCCTCTGTGGGTTCTTACTCACGGGTGGCAGGGTCCCCTGAGGCCTTGCCACCCAGAACCCTTAGGTGGGTGGCAGGAGAGCGACATAAGCGCGTCTCCTGCGCCCCCTCCTCCGGCGGCGGATGTCCGGGGCGTAAGGATCTTCCTCACGCCCCCGCTCCGCCGCCTCCTTCTGCGAGATGACAGCCTCGCAGAAGGACCTCATTGCACCCCAGCACCTGTCGTCGCCGACCATCATGGATACGACGGTCGGCAACGAGAGGTCGGGGCCAATCACGGCGACCAGGGCACAGCGCTCCTCGGCCCACGCCGGACACTCCTCCAGCGTGTGCTGCGCCGTGTCCCGGTCGCACTCCTCGCAGCACACCTGGTTGTCGGCTCCCTACCGGCTATCTTGCACAGGTACTCTCCGAAACAGCCGTGTCCGGAGAGCACCTGAGTAAGCCGGTAGGTGAGCGGTCCGCGCCGTCTGTCCGTCCATTGCCTTAGCACCGGACGGACAGCCTCGACTGTCCTCACCCCGTAGCGGGGCTGGGCCAGTCTCTCCTCCCACTTGGCCTCGAGGACCAGTCGAGCCTGGGACCTTCGCGTCTCCACCGCCCCGTGAGTGGGTTCCTCACCATGGAGCCGGAGGTCCACGCGCCAGTGATACACCGACGCTTGGACCTCCGCCTCCAAATCCCAGGGCGGCGATGCCGCCAGGACGCACGCCGCCTCAAAGGAGACGGTGCGGTACGCCCGCGACACCCTGATCGCCATCGCCCTCTGAGGTTTCCTCAGGAGGGCGATGTTTCGGCGATCGAGGGCGCCTGTCCAAATGGGCGACCCGTAGAGGGCCATCGACCGCACCACCCCCAAATAGAGGCGGCGGCAGACGACACTCGGCCCCCCGATATTCGGCAGCAGAGAGCTAAGCGCTCCCGCCGCCGACATCAACCGGGGGGCCAGGCGGCTAAAATGGACGCGAAAGTTCCAGCGGCCGTCGAGGTGGAGCCCCAAGTATTTCATACTCGGCTCCACCCCGATGCGGACCCCTCCAAGGCCAGTCATTACCTGTGTCAGCCTGAAGGTGAGGGCGCCATGCCGCCACTCCAACCACTCCTCAAACACGGGACTTACCGCCACGGTCGTGTTGTTGTGATAAATTATCTACATGAACTCGTTGTTATTTAATTTCTGTTCAAAGTAAAGTCGTTCAGTGTAATCATAATCATGATATCATGATGGTTGCAGTTATTGCGTCGCGCTGAGGCAAAACACGTGTCGACGATTATTATGTTTTTGAAGCGCAGTATTCACTGCAAGTTGGAGTACGCCCAAATCCCACGACGTGACTGTCCCTATCCAGAGGAGGTCGGCATTGTCAACCTTTTTCTATTGCAATAATGCGTGGCGGGTTCCTCTCTTCCAAATAATTTAATTGCAGTTATTTAATATATTAAGACGAACTTGACACTTAAAGTTAAGAAATTATGCATTTGAAGTGTCAAGGAATTCGGATTAGCCATTTGTATGTTATTCAAGGCGCACACAATGCAGTAGAAATAAAATGTCACGGTTATTTAAAAGGGGAAACTCCCATTTGTAAAATAGTCCCAATATTTTACAAGTGGAAGTTTTACCCACTGGGAATAGCAGGCGTGATGTTATGTGATGTATATAAGATAATATAGGATATCAATCAGCAGTGACGAGGCGTGTGGCGACCGCGGGCGGTATGCGACCGCAAGCGATCGTCGCGTCACCGCAGCGTTGACGGAATTCTAACCATTTCAACTATCGTATGTACTGAGTGAGATCATTCACATTGATTATCTGTGGTAACTTACTCGCTTATCATACTAATTTACTATATCGTGATAATTCTACTAAGTATCATAAATGTATAACGTGAGGCATAGTGGTTTTTAATGGCCGCTTTGCAACTACCACTGCGGCGATTTGTTCGATGTCACACGAATTAAAATGTGTCTGATCCAAAAATACTTGTTTCAAGTCTTCGTGTACTTTGTGTCCGTTATCTGAATTTTTGTAAAGTCTTCGGGCTACTTTACATGATGGACTGTGTCCTGGTATAACAAACATACGATTTAACTCGGTTTGCAATCCCGTAGGATTTACGTTGACGAAGCCGCGGGCAGAAACTAGGTGAGAATTATATTAAACTTTAGCATGCATCCTAGGAATGCCAGACATAATTAAAAACCTATTGTGTCTGGCTGCCAATGAGCCACTACGACTCTATAAATTAATAAGGAAAGCAATAAATTGTTTATAAGTATATTGAACACTACAATATAGAAATGCATTGTGTAAAAAAATCAAGTCAATCCATCAACTACTTTTCTAGCTTTGCGGACGCAAGAATACGCAATTTACTTTTTTATGTATAAAGATTTACCTCTTTTTGATATACGTACATATACTCCTACACACAAAATCCCTTTATTAATTTAGTTCATAATTGATAAATATATTCTTAATTAATTAATCTTTGGAAAGTCCCGTTAAGTTCTAGGTTTATAATATTGTAAGTGCTAATCGTATGCACGTCGTCAGTATAAATAAGTTGTGTATGTTTAGATGGGTTGTATTCCCTTTACGTTTATTCGAGCTTACCGTACCAGGTGGCGACATCTATCGCCTTTCCCACGGCATTAAACACATTTACAATGTATTGCTCACGACTACGAAAATTTGGAGAGTCGTTGTGATTTAAGAGGTAGGTAAGTGATATTTAAGTCATAATATATTTCATAATAAATTTCAAACTGTTTTAACGTGAAATCCGGTAATTAATATTACGTATATTTGCTTTTTTGCACAGTCGGGTAAATCGCAGAATACGGACACGTCGGCTAGCTTTCGCAATAGGGATATCCTAGTCGTTGTGTGGTGGTACATGATCAAATAAAAATTTGCCGCATGTGTAGTGGATAAAGATTCTTTTGCCTCTCAAAACCGTTGGTCCTGTGCCTGGTCTTTTTCCGGTTGTGTCCGATTGCCATCCCATCCCATGAGATTGAGGGAATAGGGACTGCACTTGTGTTTGCACATACACTTGTACACTACATTATCACATGCGTAGATGGCCAATCTCCATTAACATTGGTCTCCGTAACCGAAATTCGGTCTGGACGACAGTCATATTTGATATTCTTCCACGGGTATTTTCCTAGTAAGTACGCTAGGAAAATACTCGGTCCTTTAGGAGGCTTAGACGGGGACATAGGCCCAATGTGCAGAGGCCCTCTGCGTAGTTGGACAGTCTCCCTTAAGACTGGCAGCTGTGATCAAAATTCGGTTTGGAGGTCATTATTATTATTAACTATAATAATTATGTCCTCCCATAGCAAACAGACCAGATTACTATCACATTAGTATTAAATAATGTATAGATAAATATTAAGCTCGATTGATGTCTCCAAAAAAAATTTATCTTAGATACGTTTCATTAGCAGATTTCATATAATTCAGATACACGATTTTTTGTTATCATCTCTTATCAACCCGTCTAGACTACAAGGACAGCCTTGTATTATAAATAAGTTATATTAACGAAACTTCTAGAATAATCTTAAGGTTGTTCTGATTAGTTTAGAATATAGCCAGTCATGATTATGATGAGTTGTTATGATTTATTTTAGTATTTGTTTACTTTAGATTAGCAGTGCCTAGTTTTAAATTATTATCCTAAATTATTTTATGATTTCATGATTAATTCGAACTTGGATTCGGATATAATTTAACTTCACAATAACGGTAGTGAACGTGACTACTGTGCGTAAGGTTTTAGGTTCAGATCCTGGGTAGGTCCAACTGTTTCTTTGCCAATAAATTTTTAATAGCAATCCTAAGTTAGGCATTTTGTGGTGTAGTAGATAAGTCCTCGTGCTTCAGGAACCACGTCTCGGATTGACATACCACCAGACTATGATAGTTAGAGACCATCTCTATTCTCTGCACAAACACAAGTAGCCTCTCAGTCCACACTTGCGTTTGTGCACACACTATAATATCTTCTGCGTTGCTAGTCAGTTTCGATCCATCGATATAACTTGTAGTAGTTGGTCAAATCATTTTCAATTCTATTGGTTATCTCTACTATGTTTTACAAGCCTGTAAAACCTATCTGTAACTTAGTTAACATTTTTGAAAAGTTGCATATGTATCTAAGTAGTTAGAGCATTTCAAACCATATTTCATTTACATCGCATTAACGTTTCCGCCGTGAATATGAAGCAAGAAGGTAAAGAGACTTTTTAAGGGAAAATGGGTATAAATAGTCAAATGTTATGAGTTCGGTGCCAGCGTGGGACAAATATTGTGTACTAGAAACAGTAATTCTGAGTCTACATATTTTTAATGTCAGACGTTGACCCCGCGAAACAGAGAAATGGGCTAAATTTATCTTTAAAAAAGTACATAGGTTCTTATTTCTTTTTTTTTTTTTTTTTGCTTTATTACAAAGATATTGTTAATAGAAAACGTGCATGTGTAGAATATTGTTACATTCAGATCAAAGACTTATATTTAATATTTGAAATATGCCTTTCTTTTGTCTTTTTTTTTTTTTTACCTGCTGGGGAATGCAATGACGCATATCCCTCCGCGGGGGCGGGCGGAGGGATTATGTCGGACTCGCTGGGGTAAAAGAAAGATGGAATAATAATAAAGTACCTCCCGGAATATCGACTAAACCTACCACGGTGATCCTCGACAAAACCACTATCGACGGGGCCGCGCGAATCGCTTTCGCATGCGGTCGCGACCCCGCCGAGGTTACGGCCCGCCGTATGAAACGGCGGGCCACTACACAAAGAGACCTACCCAAAGGCACTCACTTCTAATTAAACCATACTGTCTCCCCCTTAGGGGGGAGACGGACTCGAAACAGAGGTGCGCGTGGGAACACGCACGCCGCCTCTCGGACCTGGTGCTGAACGGATGACGGGCAGGCCCACAAAGCCCGCCACCCCCAGGTCAAACCTCAGGGTGGCTGTAGGTTATCGCGCGCCCTCCGGCGCCCGGCTCTGCGGTTGGGGAGAGGGTTTAAACGCTCCCACTCTCGCTCCGCCACCTCCTTGATAGAAATTACTTCCTCGCAGAAGCAGGCGACGGCGTTCCACGACCTCTCACTCCGGACCATAGACTGAACTACGGCCGGGAGCGAGAGGGCAACCGATCCGACTGCCGCGATCAAATCACGGCGCTGCGATGCCCATGCCTTTCTTTTGTCTACATCAAGTTATAAGTCTGGCATAAAATAGCCATTGAATGAAATCGAAATTCAGTCCCGATCAAAAATCCACTAGCATATATTTATTTTTCTATCATACTTGATATATATCTGTAGATTTATTACAATAGGTTGAATAATTTTATGTTTTATTTGTCACAACGTATTCAAGACGAAAGCCGTGTTATATATTTATGTTGCGTTTACAGGTTTGGATACCTACAATGAGGGAGGATGAGGGTGCTTTTCCACCTGTGAGGTAGCCAAGCAATGGAAACATAAGATTAAATAAATAAATAACTTTATTTAAACAAGTTCACACAACAAAATGTCTTACAATTAGTGGTGCAGTTCAATAAGAATAAACCGATGTAAACACTAACGTCTAAACTAGGCCGAGCCTGAATCTTAATCTTATCTTTTATCTTCTCCCATGACATTAGACAATTTATTTCAAAGTACACTTTAATTTTAGACAAAAGCTGATATAAAACTTCATAGTTTGTATTTTGGGGAATATTGTAAGACATACTAAGCTATGAAACTATATATTCTTTTAGTTTAACACCAAAGCTAAGTGATATAAAGGTCTAATCGGATCGCGCCGTCTACGAGTGCCGCTTTTAATGGTCCTTTCCTTTTTCTTCCAGTACTAATTTAAGATTTTCTTTTATTGTTTTTCTTTCTAAATATAACTCCCGCACTAGGTATAATTTCTGTGTCGTGACGACTTTACAAACATTCAAACAAGGGTCACAAAGAATAACCAGACTCGGAACAACCATTTATGGACCACAATTTTTTTTGTACCATATAGTGATCGAACCCACAGTACTCGGCGCGGGCGGCAGTAGCAAGGCGACCACTTAAACCACTCCGCCAATCTGAGCAGAGGTGGGTAGGTGGAGAGGTACCTTTATAATGAGATTTAATTCGCTAAAATCTTAATATAGCGCTTGGCCATTCTTGTTCACTAGCTGTCACCTCCGACTTCCTTCGCAGTTTTTAAGTAGTCTTTTATATAGTAAACCATAAAGAAGGAAACAAACTGTCACACTTTATGCCATATTTATTTCAGATATTTTTTTGGTGTGATATTGCATCGGAGTAAATTTTTACATTTACAGAATTTAGTAACAAGTGTGGATATCTTATTTTCTTATTATTATCTAAATGATACTTAGCCTAAAATTTGAAATGCAAAGGTTTTATATCATAAACAAATAAGGTAGACGTCTTTTAAATCTGGCAGAAGGGGTAAGTGTTAAATGACGGTGCATTACGGTTGCATTTAGCAAAAAAAAGACGCACGTTACAAGGAAAATGGTGATATACTTCCATTACGCAACCTAATTTCACTCAAGCCAAAATTTTAAGATATTTTCCCTTCATTTTACAACCAATTTTAATAAAATATCACAAAAATGTTTTTTGTGCTATTTGTTATGTTGCGTTTAAAATAACGTCCAAAATCAAACAAAAGCAACTACTATATTATTACCAATGGTCACCCATCCAAATACCATCCTAATCGAAGAGTGTTTACCCAGCTTTTCATCGAATCAATCACTGCAATTATCTGTAAGTACATCTAATTAACAACAGATTGTAAAACGCGTTTCCCTTCCTCATAAAAGTTAGTTCATTTGAACGAGAGATTATTGCGAAATAACTCATGATAGTTAAAGCCTCTATGAGCACGCGAGGCTGCGGTTGGTCGAACGACGGGTATTGATGACGTCATCATTCAGCCCGCCAATCCGGGCCCGCTAAACTGATTTCAGTTTTAGATTAGTTCCAAATTCGAATTTGTAATTGTCGGCCAGTGTTCTAAACGGCAGTGTTGGAACGACATGGTAATGGAGACCGGGATTAGTTCGTAGCTACTGCCATCTACCGACTGTCTGGTTAGGCGAGTTTCGAAACTACCTATTTACTTACTCGATAACTCGACTAACGATTTATTACTTCGTTATAAGATTGGTATGGTATGTATTATAAGGTTAGGTTCGCTGGCATTGAAATGAAACGATTCTGGATGGATTCTATCGCGCTTCATTTAAAAAGCCCTACGTTAGGTAACGTAACCTTAATTTGAAATTAAACAAACTTTATACGGATTTTACCACGTTGTTTATTTTGTATAAAAAACTATTATTACATCATTTTAAAACTTTAAACTACTATTGTTAAAAACTTTTACTAGTTACTGTTTACTTCAATTTAAGCTATTTAAATTATACAACTATATAGATTTAATTTTACACTTTCCCCGACGTTTCGGTTGCTTTTCAGCAGCGATAAAATCCGTATAAAGTTTGTTTAATTTCAATGTATAGCATTGGCGTAAACATAAGACAATATTATGTTACCCTACGATTTAAAATTTTTAAAGTATTAAACTACTTAAATTTAAATGTACACTTTCTCCGACATTTCAGTTGCTTTTCAGTAGATTAAGGTCACGGGGCGTCTCGACGTATAATATTCGCGTAAACGTAGGACAATTATGTAACTTCAATTATGCTCATATTTGTGTTGGTACAATTTTAAGCATTGGTGAAGTTGCCAGCTGTGAGGTCACGAGTTTAGTTCTCGGATCTAGACGAAGCGAAGGGTATCTGCAGCACGGACTCTAAACAAGTTACCGGCAGCGGCTCTAAACTCGCCCTCCCATTATACATAGATGTGAAAACATAGCTGGCAACATTTATTTATATAGCACTTCTGCCTACCCTTTTAAAAATATAACGACCCTACTATTACTTACTAATTTTTGCTTGCACCTTCGCTCGCGTTAAAGTAGACTAGGTCATGTTAACAACAGTACTTTTTTTAAATAAAATATTGTCTATGACATTCGGTGATAGTATAGCTTTTTAATGGTGAAAGAATTTTTTAAATAGCTTGTATAGTTTTTTTTTAAATCGTTAAATCCTTACAAACAAAAAATCTAATCTTTCCTTTTTATTATATTAGTATAGATATCTAAGATGATAAGCAGAGATAACCTAGTGGGAAACGGTTGGACTGCCATGCAGAGGTCTCGAGTTCGATCCCAAGACTCGCTTTACGGTGAAGGAAAACATCGTGAGGAAACCTGCGTGTCTGCTGTCAGAGTTCTGGATAATGTTCTCGAAGACATGTGAAATCTGACACCCCGCACTGGGCTAGCGTGGTGGACTATGGCCTAATCCTTCTTAAACTAAGAACAGGTCCGTGCCCAGCAGTGGGACAGTTTAATACAGGGCTGATATTACTATTATTTATGGTCATGTAAAGATCGATAAACATTGGCTGCTGAAAATCAGCAATATTTATGTAATAATAATATGGTAATGATAATATAAATATTATATATATTAAATATCTAAGGATGTATGTAATCTCACAACAATCCTAAAATTTAATTAACATTTAATTCCTAAACTAAGTATTTACATTTCTAGACACAACACTAGAAGCCTTAAGAACGCACGAAGTCGATTTCAATTACACCCAAATTATATATTTGCAGAGCGAACCACGAAAAGGTTGGTTCCGGGTCTAAAATAGAAACAGATTTGACCTTTATTAGGTAAACTGTGTTTCTAAGGGACACCAAGAAGCCTTCAATTAAAGGTTTCGTTTTTCTGAGGCCATTTTAAATGTAAAGTGGAAGATTTGTTGAAGCGTTGTGCTAAAATAGAAAAAGGTAAATTTGTATGTAACTAAATAATGTCCATGGCTTAACCCGCGTGAAAGAGTTGTGACTTTCTTGAGCAGCGGCAACTATTAATAAGTTTGGAATTAAGAATGTTATAAGCAAAAATATTATGGTTAAACTGGAAATGAGAAAGCATTACCGGGATAAAAAATATTACAAGTATGTGTTAATCCAGGATATGGTCTATCTGTGTGCTAAATTTCAGCCAAATCCGTTCAGCGGTTTATGCGTAATGGAGTAACAAACATACAAACATTTATCCAAAATTTCACATCAATAATATTACTTGGATACGCGTTGTTAGATAATTTAGCCAAGTGAATTTTTTACAATACTTGTTTTGTATTTTGCTTTGGTAGAATACAAAAAAGGGTTTCTACTTAGTATTTAGTATGAGAAGGGTTATGCCATAGTCTACTACGCTGGCTAAATACGAGTCAGCAACATTACACATCTTCAAGAACGCCATATAAAGTTTTAAACATATACGTTCCCTTACGATGTTGTCTGACACACTAAAATAAGGCATACATATGTAACTATTTTTAAAGTAGGTCACTTTGAAAACTTAGAGTTGCAACCGTAGGATCGAACTTGAGACCTTTACGTAGCAGTACAACTAGAGTACAGCTAGTTAGTAGATGCAAAAATACTAAAATAAATAAAATTTTGGAAATAAAATAAAATGTTGGAACAAAAATGATAGCTTTTGGGAATTAGAGATTTCACTACGGCTGTTCGTCCGCGCCGTCGTTCGTTGAGCTAATTGAAAAGTAAGGGACGATCGTATATCTCATTTGTTGTAGCCATTTTTATTGGCCATCGAATTCTATGTATTACATACATATATAGCCTCACGCTATATCCACGAATGGGTAGGCAGAATTGTATCACATCCACATGACGCCAACTATGTAGGTTTATAGTATGTACTTAAGTGAGGTACAGACCTCACTCACTTCTGACTATACATATGTATGTCACAAGTAAGGTAGTGAGCCTACTGCCGTCAACATACCAAGTTTAAAGCCTCGTGCTGCTACTGAGAAATATGTGACAGAATAAACCCAGTAATATTTTGCTCGACCTGGGAATCGAAACCGAGAACACATGCAGCATACGCATTTACTATCTCTGCACTAACGAGACATTCAAGTATGTTATAATATACACAATTTTAATGCAGTTTATTATAAATAGTCAGCTTAACAATATTGATACATAATCATAAAAGCATTGTGTCTTTACGTTGGCATCCGTACGCCAATGGACGAGTTAAAAACAATAATCTCCAATTTTTTAAAATATTAAACCAATTTGGCACTTCGCTTAAGTGTGGCGTTTCGTTCAAATTGGACCATCTTGGCTGTAGAAGTATCTCAATACTGCAGAAGATAGCACCTAAGTTTTGTATGCCTGACATAAGCAGGATTACTGGACTCCTTAACTAGGCGCCGTCAACACGCGATCCCTGTCCCTTACGATAATAGCAAACTTACTTATTATACTTAAGGATGGACAACGCGCGGATGTCATTCTTGATGTTGCATGTGCTCACAGGCTACGGTAAACGTTTACCATCAAGCCGTTAAAATGCTTGTTTGTATCTTAGTAGTATATACAAAATATTAAGATATTTTTGTGGTACAAACACTGAGTTAATATGTACTAAGTAATAGAGGAGGCATCTTAAGTAAATTTTGTGTAACACGGGCTAGACTGCATGCTTTCTAAATCTCTGAGCCTATTACGACCACGACACGTTTGAGTGTAGAAATTTAATATTTAAAACCGGTCATCACGTGTCTTACACTACTGCTTACTGAATATTGCACTCAAATGCGTAATCGCCTGGCTCATATTGAGCGAGTTAGAGTTAAATACTTCAGATGTCGCCTCTATTTCTTATTCTAATAGAGTTATAACTCAATGGTTATAAAGCGTGCTAAATCATTGGTTTAGAATGATGATGTTTTTTATTACTCGCAGTGCAGCTTTTGTATTGAAATATAGACTGCCATAATATGCTTGGTACAGCTGTACCTACACAATGAATGGGTTAATTTTTGTCCCGGGTAATGAAGCTTGCTACATTTAGCACGTTTATAATATAGCATTATGTTTCTTTTTTATTTTGCTCGTCAAAATGACCACACTCCGCCCGATGGTAAGCGATCATGTGGTCTAAGAGCAGTGGCCTCCACACCATCCTCATAGCAGCTGAGGCGATGTTGAGGTCCCTATCTTGACGACCTAAGAAGGTGCTTTTTCACGCCAAGCTTAAAGGACCCAGGATTGAAGGAAGAAGAACTTAGACTACTATTACGTTTGTGCACACAAGCAAATAAATATGTATGATCTTATTAAAAAGTAATGATGTATTTATTTAGTTCATAAGACGCAAAAAAGCACAGATAAAGAAATAAACAATAGAATACATTACATTCAAAAAGAACTCTCGTTTTAAAATTGGAATCGTTTAGCGACTCAATAAACTCTCGCAGCTGGTTGGTTGCATATTGATGACGTCATCACTCTCCCGGCCAATCAGCACTAATTCTGATGAATCGCCGTTGGCCTCTGACATGGCTGACTGAATTTTGAATATTGTATGAAATATTAAATTGGCGGTGTGATAGTATTTGATGGGGACTATTGCAATGTCAGGAGTTGTCGATTTCAGTTACACATTAAATATTTAATGTCGACGTTGATTTAAATTTGAATATAGACAGGTGTTTATTAACTGCCATTGTTTCGTTGAGTTTGTTATTATTAGCTGTTAAGATTATTTTATATTTTGCTCGGTATACAGTTATAGGACAGAAGAGACGACAAGGAAAGCCAGGAGGAAATGGCAAGTTGAACGGTAGCTTCCAGACATATAGAATATATTGGCTCCAAATTGTAAAAAATAATGTGTATGGAGGATTGGAAAACCTTTGTCCAGCAGTGGGAAAGCAATTAGCCTTATAAAAAAATAGGTATATAGCGCCTTATAAGGTTATATAATTCTATGGATAAAGGTAGTCTCAAAAATCATACTCTTGTATAATCAAACATTTAAATCATAGATCTGCTCACTTATTTGTGCGTTTTAAGCATCATGCTTAAAACGCACAAATAAGTGTCCACACTAAAAAGAGTGAGCCTACGACAGCGAATAATTTCAATATAATAATATAATATTTATTTTCTCACCACAATATAACAAAATACATTCATCATATTACATTATCAGAATAATATGAGGAGCAAAATATAATATGAGTAGCATAATAATTTTATATTTATAATTTAGATGTCAGATGACAACTTTAGCTCCAGAAGGGTATCATATTTAAATGTAATAGAGCACATTTATGATTTATATCTTTGGTTATACGAAAAAATAATATTATTAGTAGAGAATAACTTTTCAAAGACAAAGGCTAACTGTATGAATCATAAGTAATAAAACTTTATAAAGTTTCTGGATTGTTTGAGCTACCTGATAATGACCGAATAAATAACAATTAACGAATTTTCATGAATTGATAAATTGGTTAGTATTTAAAAAAAAATTTATTCTTATAATTTCGAAATTGTCGCTTTAGAGCTCGTAATTTGAGTGTAATGCATATTTTTTTATAAATTTAAGCTTTCTGCAATTCTTCCATGTCCATATAAACTTTAACTATGCCAAAGCTATAATACCCGTGTGCACAAAAGGCAAAATTAACACTATTTAGACGTATTAATATATCTTGGATAATCTATTTACCTGTTCTTTTTTATTATATCTGCTAAATACAAAGTTCTATTACAACCACAAATTGCCATCTATCGTTTCAGGATCTCTGTTATTACGTGTGAATTAAAACTCAAAACTGTTTTGAGTTTAACGGCAATAGACGAGCCTGCTCCCATTTACCGAGGTTA
The DNA here is from genome assembly GCA_963675205.1 of Catocala nupta. Classification (NCBI taxonomy): domain Eukaryota; kingdom Metazoa; phylum Arthropoda; class Insecta; order Lepidoptera; family Erebidae; genus Catocala; species Catocala nupta. The sequence continues at coordinate 11,391,159 of OY776104.1, forward strand.
CACCGTTCGAGATTCCTATTCAGAACAACGCGTGCTGGGTTCAGATGCCATCTTTACACGGTAGAGTCTATAGAGATTAAAGCGCACACCAACAAGTTTTTGACCTCATACCTCTGCCGAACGATCAATGCATGGAATTCTCTGCCAAAGCACGTTTCCTTCTCCCTTCAATCCTGGGTCCTTTAAGCGGGGCGTGAAAAGGCACCTTCCCAGGCCGTCAAAGTAGAGACCTCAACAGCGTTTCAGCTGCTATGAGGACGGTGTGGGAGCCACTGATCTTAGACCACATGACTGGTTACCATCAGGCGGAGTGTGGCAATTTTGACGAGCACAAAAAAAAAGAAAATAAGATTCTGTGCTGTTAATACGAATGTCTTGACTGAAACTCAATAACACTTTACCAGACCCGATTGAACCAAAACATGCACAGCGGTCGTGCATTACCTATTAAAATATTGTTTTAACTCTGTGGTGATACAGCAGCGCCTTTTAAACTCTTAGTAAATACAATTTCATTTTAATGAGGTTGAACTGATTTTCAAAATGAAATGAAAATTATTATAACTACCTATATATTTAAGTTAGATTACACCTTTTGAAGACTATAAAGATTTTTGATATAATATAGTAATATTTTTAGTTTTGGTTAAGTTTATAGTATATAAATAATAATAATTTAGGACCTTATTTTCAAGATTAGTTTTATCATTAGAAGTAATTTAAATCACTTTCAAATACCTACTTAAAATCCTAGATAAAATATTAAAGCTACTTTACTGGCAGTGTAAAATTAAATTCAAGTCACAGAATTGTATATTTTACTTAAATCACAGAATTTTACCATTCATCAATTTAGAAATTTTGACTGAAGTAATTTTCTCTGAGATTAGGACTTGTGGATTCTGTATAAGCTATTTATCTCTTGAGAGCTTGAGATAGATGGTGGAGGGTATTATGTCAGCGTCACCCTTGGAGACGAGTCCTTCGAACTCTTTAGTATATAGAGATTTTTAAGAATGATAAATTTAGGTCTGACGGCTTAGTAGCGTTGATCTCTATTGATAATTTAAAGTCGTGGTATGTATAAAACTGGCTTTTCACTGCAGCTTCGCTCATGAACATTCAAGGATATATTTCACAGCAACCTTGCTTTTTCCGGAAAGTAACTATGTATTTGCCGGAGTAGTTAGTGTCTTAGGCTTTTGATATAGAAATCCTAAGTAACTATGCAGTCTATAAACTATATAAAAAAGCACACTACCATACTTATTCATTTATGATTTTAATTAATAATATAGTAGGAATAATGACATCTGATTATGAATGTATCTCCCCGAATGTTGAAAGATTTTTAATCTTATTCTATCTTATCTTATCTATCTATTTTCAAATTGTGTCGTTTATCTCAATATTATACAGATATCTCACTAAGTGCAAATCTTAGTGAGATATTTTTATGGTAAGCTTATATCAGGTTACTGGGCACCATTCCAAAGTGCTATTCCTTACATCAAGATTAAGACATCACCTTTGTCGCACCATAACCAGGACTATGCCTAATACAATTAACGACTGGCAAAGTTAATATAAATAACGTAAATAATTCTTAAATAGTTGAAACAAGTGTTAGTATAATAACAAGACAAAGTTAAAAATCATTAACTTGTCAATTTTTAGAATACAAGACATAATCAAAAATGTATTGTGTCTAGCCACAGGTGTGCTGCTATGACTTAATAGTTTTTTTTACTAGACTTAGTATTCATTTAGGTCACATAGTAACACCTATCCACTTGCCAATATCAGATCGATCGAAAATATTCAGCATTTATTTATCCATTTATTATTATAAACTATTACATTGCTGGACATAAACTGCCTTTTCTCAGTTTGAGAAGATTAAAGCTTTCGTCAAGTGCAGGATGGCGGACTTCAAACATCTTTGAGAACATTACGGAGAACTGTCTTAACTTATTAAATTTAATACGTATACTAACCAACCTTACTATCGCTTAGAGACAAAAGCGATGGTAACTATTTTCTTAAAAGAGCGATATACTGTGAGCAGTGCTCGACGGCTATTTTAAAAGGTTGGCAACACACGACCTCTAATATTACCAGCATCAATAAACTACAGTCACCCTTTCAAAATGGCGGATTGCAATATTCTTTAATTTAAATTCCTAAATAAAAAGCAACAACATGCCACTACACCAAAGAAGTAACATCAATGAAACAGCTTTGAGTAAATCTAGAAACAAAACATAATCGTACACAGCAATAGAACAGAACATAAATAGACACTAGGGTACATATAACTTAGTTATTAAACAAGTGAAACTCAGGGCAAAATGGCCGCTGTTGTCTAGACACAATTTGATTTAATCGCCCATTTTACAAAGGTCCATTTTACAGGATGTGAGTACCAGGACATAAAAATTATTTAACAAGCTTTCTCTCCAACAAAAGCATTAAGAAATCTGCCCTTACTATTTGTTCGCATTCTCAGAAAAAATGTGTAAAGCCTATGAATTTACTACAGACGAAGGAAATCGTTCATAGTTTAAACTTTTGTTTAAAATAAGCTAAATAATAAGGGTATTTAAAAATGAAAACTGTATTGTAAAGATTGAAGAGTATAATAATAATATTCTATCATATACACACAACACCATCTAGCCCAAACTAAACAAAGCTTGTACTATGGGTACTAGATAATGGATAAACATACATTTATACTTTTTTTTTTGTAAATACGTACATATTATACATAGAAACACCCAGACCAAGACAAACATCCATGTTCATGCACACAAATGTTTGACTTGTGCGGGAATCGAAGCCGCGACCTCAGGCGTGGCAGTTGGTTACACTAACCACTACGCCATCGAGGCCGCCAGATGTTTGGATTGTATATTTATCAATCGTTTGTACTAACTTTGAGTGCGATCCTGAGATCCCGGGTTTAAATCCAACGTCGGGTAAAGTATTATTGGAATTTTCCTGTTAATAAATTCTGAAAATGTGCCCGCTAGACAACAATGGGCCTATGAATTCTAAAACTGGTAAAATCTGTGTTTAGTGTATAATAAACAAACATTTTCCAGTTTTAGAATTCATGTATATGTGTATCCACCTACTCGTTCGGTGACTTAAGCATGAGCCTATTTATTTAAGGACAACCAACAAAGCATACACTAAATCATGATACATACACAGAAATGCATTATAATTATATGATGCCTCAATAATAGGCTGCCACGACTTGCATTAACAAAAGATAATAATCTATGCTCTTGTGTAAAAAAACAAATAAATGATGAAAAACTGATATGACTAATTACATTAAATAAACGAGCAAACAAATAATGGCGTTAAAATAACAAAACTAATGTCAAATTAAAAGACTATGCATGTATGTATGATAATTATTTTTGCTTATTAGCTCAACATGATAACGAATTTTGGACCTAATTGTTGGCATCCGCACCTCTTTATCGCACTGGACCCATTGGCAAATGGATATAGTTAGTTGACGAAAAAAGGATGTTATTTCCAAATCTTAATTTTTCTACTTATCCCCAGGGAATTTTGTGTTACTTTAAATGGGGTTACGATTGAAATCATTGTCATGTTTTCTACAACATCTAAATGATTTTTAGTGTAGAACCCTTTAAAAGATTCCCATCTCCCTGGGGGATGACGGGGTCTCGTATCAAGTAGCACCTTTCTCAGTGGTCACCATCAACGCATTCATGGGTAATACGTGACCGCTATCATTTATTCAACCTGTGCGGTGTATCTCGTTTGAGGAAGCACCTCCCATGGGGCGGTTGTCAGCCGCATTGATTCTGACGTAGGAATGGCCGTGCTGTCATTCTTGCGTGATGTCTGTCCGAATTGTGCGTGTTTTGGCCCCTAAGCTACACAATGATCGACAATACTATACGAAAGTAGTCATACGTCTGTATCAGGAAAACATAGGTGTATTATTACACAGCCTCGATGGCGTAGTGGTTAGTGTAACCGACTGCTACACCTGAGGTCGCGGGTTCGATTCCCGCACAAGTCAAACATTTGTGTGCATGAACATGGATGTTTGTCTTGGTCTGGGTGTTTCTATGTATAATATGTATGTATTTACAAAAAAAAAAGTATATATGTATGTTTATCCATTGTCTAGTACCCATAGTACAAGCTCTGCTTAGTTTGGGCTAGATGGTGTTGTGTGTATGTGATAGAATATTTATTTATTACGCCAAGATTACATTAGTTTAAGTTTCAGGTCTCATGGCGGGCGTTTTGCTGTCTTCCGGCCACAGTTTCAGACTCCGTGCTGCTAACAATTAACAATACTAAAAATTCCTAATCAGAAAACGTTTTGCCAGTTTCGCAAGCGTTGGTTTTTATTTTCCACTTTATATAGAGCTAGTAATACTTAGCCCGACTCTGCTATCGTACCAAGGTACTCATGTACAGTTTGCATATTTACTACTACTGCCTAACCCAATCTCTGCTACACCATATATTTTTCTTAGAGGTTTCGTAATCTAGACACGTTAATTAGTTGGACGTGTGTTTTCCGCACTTAGCCCCACAATTTGGCCATTGTGCGTAAGTAACCGACGCGAAATATTGTTTGGTTACTGTCTAGACCCCATCATCGTACTTTTCTACATTTGTGAATTAAATACTTATTATTTTAAACACCTTTATCCCACGTTCAAAAGGAAATGGCAACGCCCTTTAAATATAAAAAAAATTAAGCTAATAAAATTATTTAAACTATTGAATCTATTTATATTTAAGTTTACACTTTCACCGACGTTTCGGTTGCTTTTCAGCAGCCATGCTCACGGGGAGACTAAGATGGTAGTTGTCTCAATGTTCCAGTGTAGTTATTTCAAACCTAAATATAAATAGATTCAATACTTTAAATAATTTTATTAGCTTATAAATTAGTAAAATTCAATAGTAGTAGTAGTAGTAGTAGTAGGGTAATAGTTTTAAAATTATGTAATACAGTGATAAATAAACAACGCGATAAAATCCGTATATAGTAGTTTAATTTCAATGAATAACATTCGCGTAAACAGAAGACAATATTATAAAAAAGTTAAGGTTATATATACCACATTTTAAATAAAAGTATAAAATGATGTGGCAAAAGTGGAGGAATGCTATAGATAATATTTGATAGATGGGTATTTTGCATGTATGTGGTGCGCATGCATATACTCATGGATTGGATGCACCTATTATTTTAAATGAACGGTGTGAGTTTCTTGCAAGTATCTTCTCATAGGCTCAATCCCTTGCCTAAACCTAGCAAATAACCTAATTGCATTTTTAGCTACCTAAATTTGACTTTGACTTTTGAAAAACTAACGACTATTTAAAAATAAGAGAATATAAATAACCACTTCGACACTCATTTTTTACCATTCAGAATCCAAGTAAAGTGATGGTTGCTTATAATCTATATCTATACTAATATTATAAAGCTGAAGAGTTTGTTTGTTTGCTTGAACGCGGTAATCTCAGGAACTACTGGTTCGAATTGAAAAATTCTTTCAGTGTTGGATAGCCCATTTATCGAGGAAGGCTATAGGCTATATAACATCACGCTATGACTAATAGGAGCGGAGCAGCAATTAAAAATGTTGCAAAAACGGGGAAAGTTCTCTTATATAAAGCAGACGAAGTTGCGCGGGAGATTTAATAATATTATTATATATAATATTCATTATTATGACTGTATATTTTTTTTTGAATAAGACATTTTTGCTTTATTTCTTTTAAATACCTCACTACCAATGGAATAGTTGTCGATAAATTTGAATAAGTATTATTCGAAAGCGATGTAACGCGATTTCAACTTTACATAGTGGAAGACGCAGCGTGTGCACCTAAGTATAAACAGTGCTTATAACAATAAGTAATATTTGAATGGATCGATTCGAATGCAATATAGCGCATCGGTGATTCGAATTCCATTCGAGAACCAATAGTAGTACAACAACAAGACTGGCTTATAGCCAAAGTCTATTCATCACCATTACCGCTCCAAATGAATGCGAGCGACGCAAAAAACTTTATTTTCAATGTATTTAAAACATGAGTTAAAACGCATTATCCCATGGTTGTAGGGGAGAGTAAATTCACTTTATAGTACTCTGTAAAATTGGACCCTGATATATTGGTGTTATTATTGAATTATTTGTTATTAACAGATTAAATGTGTGGATGTATGGTGTGAAATGGTGTTATGTTAAGAAGAGTTGGCATGGCATAGCGTTGGTATATCCCAAAAGTAGAAAACTCATGATTCACAGCTTTCTACTTTTGGTATATCCCAAAAGTAGAAAGCTGTGAATCATGAGTATATTTGGCTAGCTGTATTTAAATCATACGTTATACATCACTATAGCTAACAGGGCATACATTTTGTATTACTTTAGAGAATTAGTTGACAATATAACATCTCCTGGTTTGATGCCAATCGCGAGAATTTCCATTTTACTGCGTACGTATGCCTTTCAGTTTCTACTATATACATTTTCAGGAATTACTATATACATAGGTATCGGTATATTCGAAACGAAGGGTCACCTAGAAGAGACGAAGTAGTAACTCAAGACCTCTTTAGGACATCTGAGGTCAGTGAAAGAACACAATCCAAAGTTATTTGGCTGCATTTTCGTATTTAACGAAGTTACTTGCTCAGTCTGGCACAAGGCTTGAGGGGATTCTTTGACCTAATGATTATAGATCACTAGTTTCTCCCCACGGCTTTGCCTGCAGGAATCCCAAGGAAATGCACACACACAATCCTATGTATTATTCCAGGATATATGTTCTTCTCGTGTGCTAAGTTTCATCTAAATCCGTTCAATGATTTACGTGTGATTGACTAACAAATATCTAAACATCTTCAAAATGTATATTAGGTATATCCATACATACCGTTAAAAACTAGCTCAGCTTTTGCCTTTATCTTGTCAGGAATCCATATAAATCCATACTCATGAACGAACGAACATGAGTCTAAACGCTTTCTTAATCTATACTTACTTATTTTATACAGTTCAAGTTGTGTATGTTTGAATACACTAATCTTAAAAGCTACTATGCGGATTTGATAAATCTTGTTGCGTTAGTTGGCCAGTTTATTGACGAAAGTTATTGAGAATTAACTTAAATTTGGACTTAATTAATAGTGACTGTAAACGACTTTCAACGCAGTTGAAACCTGGGCACATCTAGGGCAAAAATGTTCTAAAACAGCACCTACACTTCATGTTGTATCTCTGTCGCTCTAGTAATTCATCTAAATACTCAATGTAATTTTTCTCTCCCTCATATTTTTACAAACGGGTCAAAAGCCAAACAGTGAGAGAGCATCTATTCTAAAGCCGTTCGGTAGTAAAACAATTACATAAATAGGTTCGCCATGACATCTATAATCGAACTGCCCGCCAAACTAGCATCACTCCAAATAAATTAGCGTCCCTCGCATAAATCTGGGGGTAGTTGCGCCCTAGGTCCTCGATTTAAGCCCGGTACCCCTAATGGGGTAGCTATATTACCCATCTATTTAATTTCCCGAATGGGTAAACGAATTAGGCTGGCAACTTTGAAACGAATTAAATTTTCGACGGTTGACTCATTGTTTTACCGGGGTTGTGTAATGTAATTTGCGATTGCTACTGGTTGTTTGGCAGTTGCAGTTTATTAGCTTAAGTGATATTTGTCGGCTGCAATTTCTGTTGACGTATTGTAGAGCTGACAAATGGTGTAAAATTGTTTAAATGAGAGTGGATTTGGCTTGTTTTAAATAGTGTAATGATTACCATCGTAATGTGTGTAACAAAAAGAAGATAATCTAATTAAAAATATTCATCTGTTAGTGAGAATCCGAGCGACGAGGAGGACTTTAGAAACATTTGAACATCGACCAAAGAACACTAATATGGGAGTATCGGATGGGGTTCTAATGCAGAACATTCGGCGATGTTTCAGTAGTAAGGCGACCGCATAAACTACCCCATTATACGTGCAGTAATACTTATTACGGATATTTTACTTTAACAGTATATAAAACAAGTTAAAAATTCCTACAATTAAATAAAATAACGTCTCCCTTCGGACCAATGATAAATAAACAAGGATCTATATCAACGCCAATGAATTGTATTATAGCGCGACAGTTGTAATCGTTTACCCATTACTATTGATAAAATGAAGCAATTTACACGAAGCAACTGGTTGCTACTTACGAAATAACGTCGCAGAAACGGACAGTGAGTTTTTATGAGATTACAGGACCATTGTGGAGGCTGATTGTGAAAGATATTCCATTTTCATTCATATTCTCTGTAATCAGGGAACATTATAAGATGTTCTTTGATTATCCAGGTGCCTAATGAACGCGTAATTATAAGTTGATTATGTTTTAAAAGATTTATTATAGCGTGAACTTATATTGGTGATGTTTTTACTTATTAGTAATTAAGTCATGTAAATTTGTATTACCTCGCTGGTTAAGAGCGTAGTGTGTTGGCGTATGTGAAAATATTTTATAGTCCAGTGCCGGATTTTCTATCCTGTTAAAGCATAATCGGTTCTGTTTTGCACGGCACTATCAGTGACTAAACATCGTCTAAAATTGTTTCAAACAGTAATAGCTACCAATACAAACCATTGTACCTGTTCAGTCTCCTCTATTAAAAAAAGAACTATCACAGTAGGAATGAATTCTGTGTTGGGGGCACATTGTCACGCGGACCGCGCGAGCCATGACGGTTGCGCGCGAGTCGGAGTGGTGGCTGACGCCCCCCTTCCCCTCCTGCCCGGCGGTAGCGATATATAAGCCGATCGCGTCCTGGACCGTTTCTTCTCCGGGCCCGGCTCCACACCTTCAGCTAAGTGTCCTGATTCTACAAGGACACGAAGCAAGCCTTTAATGAACCACGCCCTGACTATTTTTATGTAGTAAAGATTATTATTTCCTATACTTGTATTCTAAATATATTAAAAGTGTAATTGTCATACCATCTATTATTATTCTCTCTCATTAAATTCACCTAGGGACACCACGCCCCTACGGCGTGGCCTGTTCCTTTTAGATCAACAGATCTCCTATAGAAACCACTCTAAAGGTTACGACATTACAAATATTTAAACAACGGACTCAAAAAGTGTCCAGACACAGAACAACTATTTCTGATCCCCCTTGCGGGGATTGAACTCACAAGGTTCGGTGCACTGGCAGTGCCGAGGCGATCACTTAAAGCACTACACCATTCACGTAGTTACAGATCCTAGATAGACCCTAGTTAGAGACCCTAAGTCCTCCAACTTAGTAGCAGCACGGCGTCTGGAACTACATATGACCGGTATGCCGCCCTCTATTACGTAGAACTAATCAAAACCTTAGCTAGCGAATGTACCTATATGTAATACACTTAAGGTATATAGGCGTACGATTATATAATCTAATTACAAATAAAATCAAATGATTAAATACCCAAATCCCTATGTAACATTTTAATATAACACTAAATAGCTTAGCGCCATTTTTCATCGTTGCGTTGCCCCACCAACTTTAATTCTAGCTAAACTGATATAAATGGAAGCCGGCAACCCTCTGGGATTAAAAATTTAAACAAAATCCAAGTAAGATATTGGTATAAAGTGATTCGACTGTTTTCCATCCCTAGTCCTAAGGCTTACAATTCAATTTGCACGCTGACTAACAGAAAATTTCCAATAATATTTACCTACGATAAATATTTTATTTCGAATAGTGATGTATATATTTTTTATCGATAAATTGAACCAATGAATTCTTTGCTTGTTTTCTTTTAATCCAACGTCGCGTAACGAACACAAATGACATCTAATGTCGACACAACTACCTGTTTGTGGATTCATTTTTGTCTCGCGTGGCAATGACCTATATCGCTGTCACCACGCACAACCAAAAAGCGTTATTAATTTGTTAATCTAGTTCTATTACTTAATGTATTAAATATTTTAAATTTTTATCGATGCGCGCATAGTTATATTGCACTAGGATGACTAAACTGTGGTATTGCTGCGAATCGAAGTGCGGGTTTCAAGATTTCACATTTTATAAGAACATTATGTAAAACTATCAGATATTTAAATGATACTTTCCTTTATTACATATTTCTATAAAAAAATAAGTCTGAGGTGTGTAACTTGGGATTAAACTTGAAACTTCAAATTTGATAGATCAGCGGTAATTCCTACATTCAATGTTCCTAATTTGCTGGCTACAAAGACATTAATTAATTAGTAATTTTATCTGGTGTGGGAGCCCGGGACTATGATGAATGAATGAATTAGCTTAATTCACTCGCACACGAAAATATACAAAATATGGCTCAACACACCTCTGTCTACTTCTTGGCATAATACACGCGTGTGTGTGATAGTAGACGCAATATAAAATGCAACGGTCTCCCCGTGAACATGGCTGCTAAAAAGCAACCGCCACGTGGAGGAAAGTGTAAAATTAAATCTAAATAGTTTTATAATTTAAATAGAAGGAAATAGCAACTAGTAAAAGTGTTTAACAATAGTAGTTTAAAGTTTCAAAATTATGTAATAATAGTGTTTAATAAAAAATAAACAACGTGGTAATATCCGTATAAAGTTGTTTAATTTCAACAAATATATATTTTCAAAGAACCTAATACATACGAAATTTGAAATTTGTGAAATTTCAGACCGACTACTCAAAATTAATATTCATTCGGCTTATACAATCCTTCGTTATTGCCTCTTCGTTCCTAAATTCACACATGCCATCCGATCCTCTCAATTTTGGAAGCATTTAATACTTTTGGATAAAATTGACAATACTATTCGGCATACACTTAGCAAAATTTTAAATATGGCCTTGAACGACCGAGTGTGGCTCCAGGCAACCCTACCAGTTCGCTTGGGTGGCCTCGGCGTTCGCAAAATTAGTGATGTCAGTTTACCGGCGTTCCTGTCTTCGGTCCACTGTACTGAAGAATTAACCAGGAAAATTTTAGCTCCCACACTGGTTAATTCGGAAGTGTCGTGCAAGTCCGACGCAGTGAACGCTTGGAAAATGATCTGTCCAAGCTCTGATTTGCCATCCGATCTATTCTCTCAGAGTCGATGGGACGGGCCGCTCTGCAACATGGTGAGAGAACAATGAAAACATTTCCTAATGTTGCTGAGCGTGCCCGTTTATTGGCTGTGGGGGAATGGGAATCGGGTCTTTGGCTTCAAGCACTCCCATCGTCCGACATAGGCACTATGTTGGATGACACAACGTTCCGCATCGCTTCTTGCCTGCGTTTAGGTGCTCCATGTGTTTCTCCGCATCGATGTCACTGTGGTGAAGCCGTCGATGGCCTTGGCCACCATGGCCTATCATGTAGCAGGAGTGCCGGTCGTTTTTCGCGGCACGCCAACCTTAATGACATTATCCGTCGTGCTCTTGTCACCGCCGGCGTGCCAGCTCATCTTGAACCTAATGGTTTGGCACGTGACGATGGAAAGAGACCGGATGGTATGTCATTGATGCCTTGGAAAATGGGTAGGCCCTTGGTGTGGGACGCAACGTGTGTAGACACCCTTGCGCTATCACATCTTCTCAGTACGGCGGGTTGTGCTGGTGCTGCTGCTGCATCCGCGGAGACTCTCAAACGGCGCAAATACAAAAACCTGGCATGGGATTATGTTTTTGAGCCGTTTGGGGTCGAAACGCTAGGGTCATGGGGTCCCAGTGCTCGTGCTCTTTATAGAGACATAGCGAAAAGGTTAATCGACGCTTCCCGTGACCAGAGGGCTGGCCTTTATTTCGCGGAAAGGATAAGCATTGCCATTCAACGTGGCAATGCTGCCAGTCTTCTGGGCACACTACCAGTTGACTGTGATGCGGAGGAATTCTATGACGCCTATTAGAGGGTTTTAGTTTTCTTTTTTATTTCTCTGTTTCATAATATTTTAGGTATAAGTTAGTTTTAAAGAATTGTTTATATTATGTATACAGGGTGTCCAAGAACCTGGCGTCCAACTGGATTCCCACGATGCCCCAAGTTCTAACAGTACTCAGAAAAATATTTTAAAAAATCCACCCCATGTACTTACAGAATTATACTGATTTCAAAAAAAAAGGGGAAATGAGCACCCTGTGACATACTTTTGAATGCTGTGACTGCTAATGCTGATAATTTCGATATTTCTTGGAGGTTTTGTAATCTAGGGTATTGCTGTGTCTAAATAGAATGTAAAAATAAAGTACTTATTGTACCATTTTAAAATAAAATATTATTTTAACTAAAGGTGATATGGAAAACTATTGAATTTCGCAACTTTGACCGACTGTAGTGTAAAAAAAATGTACCAAAATAGTATGGCAAGTGACGTCAAATTTTGACGCGTTTATTCCTCTTTTTAAAAAGGTATAATACTTACACATTAATTTGAAAAAAAAAATTTTGATAATATTTTTACTCAACAACCCAATTTTTACGAAGTGCCTACCTACTAACGGTAACTGTCGGACCCTTTCTTATCTTAGAAACTGTTATGTTACTACTATTATTTACTTCGGTTCCAAGAGTGAGCAAGAAGGAAATACACACAGGTAGATGGGTTCCCAGTAGAATAAAAGCAAAGAATGTTAGTTTAAAGATATTTTATTACAATAAATGTTCAAAATGTTGACCACCCGCGGCAATACAAGCTCTCACTCTCCTTAAAAAGGACCGCTTTATGTTTCGCGAGTAACTTTTTTGACGTATCACCTGCACTGCTTGTGTTATCTTCTCACGAAGGTCAGCGATGTCATTAATGGGCTTCGCATAAACGAGCTCCTTCATAGTTCCCCAGAAAAAAAAATCCAGCGGATTTAAGTCAGGTGAGCGGGCTGGCCACGGGATTGTTCCTGATCGCCCAATCCACCTGTTCGGGTATTGCTCGTCCAAAAACTCTCTAACGGATACGCGAAAATGTGCTGGACAGCCGTCGTGTTGGAACCACATATCTGGTGGGGTCTCTTCTAGTAAGTTTGGCAAATCATTTTGAAGAAAATTTAAATATGATTCGCCAGTCAAATTCTCGGGCATCTCAAATGGACCAATAATATTCCCACAGAGAATACCGGTCCACATGTTCACTTTGAACCGGTACTGGGATCTATCTTCTCGCATCAAGTGCGGATTTTCCACATGCCACTCGTGCAAGTTGTGTAGGTTCATGTAGCCATCCTTCTTAAATGTAGATTCATCTGACCACAAAATTTTGTCGATAAAGTTTTCGTCTTCTCGATGTTTTTGCAGGATTGTTTCACAAAACGCGACTCGGCTCGGATAGTCTCGAGGTAAAAGACTTTGCACTCGCTGTACGTGGTACGGATGATATTCTTCTTTTTGGAGAATACTGTGTGCTGTGCTCTTCGGTATCCCCGTATCAGCTTCTATTCCTCGCACAGAGATGCTTGGATTTGCCGACACCGCCTCTAAAACTTCATCGCGTATGAAGTCATTTACGGGTCGTCCTTCACCAGCTACTTGATTGGGGAACCGCCCGTCACATAGTGATCTGTGCACATTAATGAAAACTCGATGGTCGGGATATCGCGTAGCCCTCGGATACCTTTCTCTGTAAAGTCTCGCTGCAGCTCGTCCATTACCTCTACATTCTCCATAAATGTAGTGCATATTTGCGTATTCTTGCGGAGTGTAGGTCGCCATGGTAGCACACACAAAACACAAACTGTCCAAACACAGGCAAAGGTCGTCGTAAAGAGTTCGTTTCAAAGTCCAGAGCACAAAGAGTAATCGAGTCCAATAAACAAAGCTTTAAATCGTAGTACGTGATCAATGGTAACAATAAGAGAGAGGTGCGTAGTAACGGCAGGAGGCAGTGACGCGTACTGACCGTACTGTTATCCTAAATAGCACGATCCCAGATAGCGTCACTATCTATCTCACTCGCACCTCTAACCTTTTTCTCCCTCACTCTTACCTGAATAATGGGGTACCATAAAGAAGAACCAGCAAATCGCAAAGATAGTTTCTGTCTTGCTCCCTCCTGTTGTAATAACGAATCACTATGGTGAGATGCATGCACATACCGTCCCTTACGGTCTAACCTGTTTTTTGAGAGGCCTGTTGTTATTTTTATGAGCATACAACAGTAATTCTTTAGAGGTTAGATTCAATTCGTCGTAAATTTTTCTTTCTAAGAATTCTGTAAGACATCGTAAAAATTGGGTTGTTGAGTAAAAATATTATCAAAATTTTTTTTTTTCAAATTAATGTGTAAGTATTATACCTTTTTAAAAAGAGGAATAAACGCGTCAAAATTTGACGTCACTTGCCATACTATTTTGGTACATTTTTTTTACACTACAGTCGGTCAAAGTTGCGAAATTCAATAGTTTTCCATATCACCTTTAGTTAAAATAATAATTTATTTTAAAATGGTACAATAAGTACTTTATTTTTACATTCTATTTAGACACAGCAATACCCTAGATTACAAAACCTCCAAGAAATATCGAAATTATCAGCATTAGCAGTCACAGCATTCAAAAGTATGTCACAGGGTGCTCATTTCCCCTTTTTTTTTGAAATCAGTATAATTCTGTAAGTACATGGGGTGGATTTTTTAAAATATTTTTCTGAGTACTGTTAGAACTTGGGGCATCGTGGGAATCCAGTTGGACGCCAGGTTCTTGGACACCCTGTATAATTAATAATTTGTATTGTTATTAGTGAATAATAAATAAGGTTACAGATTAAATATAAATCAATAAATGAATTAGTATCATACATACGATATAAATAATATTGTAATATATTGTGCGATGTCCCATCCCTATGTTGGCACTATTCATATTCATGTATATTGTAAAGTCAACATACAAATATAGTAGTTTTGTAAGCAAAGATTTATTAAAATTAACTTGTATGCGTTCGTTGATCTTTAGACGAAGGGCGGCCAATGAGCTGTTAATAAAGGATTTTTGTTTAACACTTATTTATAGATATTATTAAATAGTGGGTAGATGGTTAAACTGCGACGTTCCTCCAACTTCGCAGTTCTACCATCTCTCATCATTCGGGTTTGAATTTAGAGGACACACGTAATAAATATAATATATCGCGACTGCACGGATAAAGTAGTGGCTTAAGTGGTCCTCGCAGTCACTGCGCCGAGTGGTGTGGGTTCGATCCCCACACGGGACAAAACTTTGTGTTTTCCACGAATAGTTGTTCCGTGTCTGGTTGTTCTTTGTGTCCGTTGTTGGAATGTTTGTAAAGTCTCCCGCGACACAGGAATTATTCCTAGTGCGGGAGTGGTTTTCCTTTTTTTATCAATCACACACAACAGCTCGTATAAGAAAAAGAAGTAAATAAATAAATTTGTATTTTATTCTTAAGAATGATGTTGTAAACAATAGAGTAGTTGCCGATGTTTGATTTTGTACATCATTTACTCATAAAAGCAAATACCAATCAAAAGTAATCTTTTTGCCCAAACATTATCAAAATTGGTTGCAAAATAAGGAAGTAATAACATTTTAATATAAGAAGACATTGTGGTCGTAATTGGGATGTCTATCTATCTTCCTCGCACAGCTGAGGTTAAATAGCGGTTACGTCACACGTTGTATCTTGCATCCCTAAAGATTTTTGACTTTTAGAATATATGTATATTCGAGTTATTTACTTCTTTAACCCGTAAAAGTAAATCTACTTGAGACGCAAGGGTTTTTCACC
This sequence comes from Catocala nupta, assembly GCA_963675205.1. Classification (NCBI taxonomy): domain Eukaryota; kingdom Metazoa; phylum Arthropoda; class Insecta; order Lepidoptera; family Erebidae; genus Catocala; species Catocala nupta. Next base: position 11,406,956 of record OY776104.1, read on the forward strand.
GATATAACGCCATGCTTTGCTGTATGTATACCCATGAAATTGTCTAATGCAGTTGTTATTATTTATGTATAATAATATATAAAAACAGCTAAATTTTGGCATCGATTGATTGATATATTGTTTGCCACAACGAGTGTTAATTAATTTTCATTAAATTGTTATATTATTTACACAGCGAGGATGTGCGAATAAATATATTGTAATTAAGATAATTGTATATAATACTCCAGTTAAGCTAGAATACTTGTGTCAGGGTACACGATGGTACTGTTAAATGTGAGATTCGAACCCACAACCTTTCCTTCGCATACACTGCATCTACCCCAAGACCTTATACACATTAGTTCACGAACGCTACCAGCAAGACAAACTTCCTAAGAATCCTAGTAAAAATCGTAATACAAAATCTTGATAAAGCCCTATTATATATACATTTATTTGACCGATCTTTTTTATGACAATAGCCCTCGAGGGCTCGGAGGGTTCACTGGATGACTCTCATAATACTGCCAGCTAAGATATCATCTTGTAGACGCTTTACTACAATAAAATCGTGTTCAAGTGCTGTTTTTAATATATTTTTAAGGTATTTAAGGTAAAAGTTCAAAGTAATTATGTTTAGGGATGACTTACAGAGTATAACGTACTTGTTTTTTTATAGAAAGGAATTTGGTACATAAGGGATGTAAGTAAGTGGAATTTCTTGGAGTAGTTCGACAGGAGAAGTATCTTTAGCCTTGAGGACATTGTAGCGTAATAATCTGGCTGTAGGTGCGAATGTAATCATAGCGACAAATTCATAAAAAAGAGATGTTCTGAATTATTAACCTATCAAAACTTACAATGTCAGATATAATTAAAATCTATTGTACCTGGCCGCCGGTGTGCCGCTGTGGCTCAAAAGGTTAATGAACTGACTCATAAATGTTTAGTTTCTAACCTAGGACCTTTAAAACTACAATTTGATATACAGGTTTCCATAACGAACTAATCGAAAAATAATGCTTTATTAAACGGGTTCAAGTAAAGTCTTGTTGCATTTTCTCGCTAAGAAATTCTTAGTTGCAACTCGGAGTTTGAAATAGTGCCCAGTAAACAGTACTAGGTTTGCCCCCTATTAAGTGAGATCTAAATACATGGCTGTTGAAATGTGGGTGTAACACACCTTTGCCTAGTCCTTCTATTCAGTATTCTACTAATATTATAAATGGGAATGTGAGTTTGTTTGTCTGTGCGCTTTCACGCCTTAACTACTTAACCGGACATACTCATCATGAGAGGAGAATGCTCTGGCTTGTATGGATTCCAGTATCGATTTATATTGGTATGAATAATTTTTGAGTCGAGATGAAAGATACTTGAAGTATCTTTACATTTAAGAGCAAGGAATTGCAAGACTGAGTTAAGTTGTATTTCACAAAATTATAAGTTACTAAAACTACCAAATCAAGTTTACACCCGCAGAGTCACAATATAAGGATATTATACAGGTTGATTTTGAAATCGTGTAATTCCTTTTAACCACACATTCTACTGGTGATATAGAATAACCCTGACAATATTTTTTCTTAATTAGAATAATGGTTTCGGCAAAATTAGAGTACAGATTTTTTTCATGAAATGATTTCAAATTGTCATATTTTAACCACCTGACACATCTTAATATTTTACTAATTTAAAAATAATAACATAACAATAACTGATGTCGTAAATAATAAGGGGCAATAAAAAGGACCGCCCGTTATTATTTACGACATTAATTATTAATATGATTTTTTATTTTAATTAGTAAAAAATTAAAATTGCCTCGGTTGGTTAACATATGACTATCTGACACCATTTCACGAAAAAAACGGAACCATAATTTAAAAAAAAATATAATTCTAATTAAATAAAAATATGGTCAGGGTTATTCTATATCACCAGTAGAATGCGTGGTTAAAAGGAATTACACGATTTCAAAATCACCCTGTATATATTATATGATATGAGGATATTGCTATGGCTTTTTTAATATCTTAAACCCGGAAATTGTTGCACTTGTTGCCATATTAAGAACATTAATATATCGATTTTAGAAAATATATAATACCTGTTTTCTTCATTTTATATTATTGTTTTGCAAATAATTACTAGACGATAGTTGATATTAAAAAGTATATTTTGCAATTATAATACGTTTTTAATATTTGTGAGTTATTTTTGGTAACCCTGATAATCCTTCGCAATCGTTTTAAAAACAGTTGTGAAGTCAAAATAAACTATATGAATCGTTTCAAACCTTAATTTATTGAAAAGTAACGAATAGCTTAGAACGTAACACTACAGGACAAATCATGAACAATTTCAAAATGAACGTGGGTTTTTGGAACATACATATGTAGGTCCACTATGCCTAGCTCTTTTTTAAGGGTGATATTACGATTGCCCATTCTCCTTTCGCATACATGTTGTCAGGGAAACAGAAAAGGACATAGGCTACCTTTCATCCAGAAAAATACTAATATTAATCTAACCTACAATTAAGCGAGCGAATCCGCGAGCAAAATCTAATATATTCTTACTAATATTATAAACGCGAAAGTTTGTATGTATGGATGTATGGATGTTTGTTACTCTTTCACGCAAAAACTACTGGACCGATTGTGATGAAACTTGATATGTAGATAGCTGGAGACTGGATTAACACATAGGCTACTGTTTATCCCGATATTCCCACGGCATCAGGACTTACGCGAGTGCAACCGCGGGGCACATAAGTAAATAAATATGACAGTTTTCAGAGTTCATTAAGAGGAAATGAAGGCGCCGTTTTGTCTATATTAACTAATTGCTCTGCTTTCTCTATCTACAAAGACACTAAAGCAAAAAACATCTACCACTGCTATGGTCCTGTGTTTTTGTTTATTTATTACAAGAATTAGAAACTGTTTTCAAAAACTCAACAAACATATTTAATCAAAAATCATTGGTAGTAGATCCTCGCTGGTTTCAGCATGAATGGGTCGGATCGACCGGGGTAGTACTACCCTCTCACAGAATACCGGCGTGAAGTAATGGTACCCGTACTGTTGCGTTTCGTATTGGTGAGTGAGAGAGCCGGAGGCCCAGTTACTCCGATCCTTTTCCTATCCTTTCCTTTGTCCTTTCCCTCTTTCATTCCTTCTTAAAAGGCTGGCAACGCACTTGTATCTCCTTTGGGGTTGCGGGTGTCCACTAACATAACCAAAATCCTTCTTATAATTCAAGAAAAATATAATTAATTTGGTTTAGTTATGGAAAGGGAAACATAATACGAAATCAAAATTTCAGAGGTGTAAACAGTCCGAGCTGTAGTTATCTCTTTTATACATTGATATTTCGTTAGAAACCAGCGAGACAGCAATAAATCTATTCATCAATCGAATTTATAGGCGTCACTTGGTGAAAATCCATTGTAATAAAATTATTGGGCAGAGAGGAATCCGCCACGCACCTCGGATTGCTTATCCCAACTATTGCAATAGACAAAGGTTGACAATACCGAACTTATATGGATAGGGACAGTTTTGGTTGCAGGACGTGTTAAACACTGTACATACAACAGTAAATTTACTTACTGACAAAGATTACATAATTGTAATGGGCGGTACGAATGACAGATCCCCGTGTGTTTTTAATATATGTATAAGCAATTTTCTGTGTTCTTCTAGAAACACTAATGTTTTATTCTGTGAAGTGCCCTATAATAGGATTTTAAGAGAAAAGAAGTTAAACTATGAGCTTAGACTGATATGTTCAAAATTCTCAAATATTATGTATGTAGACATGGGCTTCTCCTCACAGTTACCGCATCGCATGTTATACAGTCGGCATGTGTGTCAAATTCTACTTAGAGAACTATTACGTATAGGCTATCAAAATAACTTCAATGAGTTTTGTTCCAGAATGACCACCAAATTAAATTTATTACAAGACAAAGCCACACAAACGAATCACGTGACGGATGCTATTAACCCTAATTGCTCAGACTTGGTTTGTGAATTAAGTGTACCATCACCTAATCCACCCTCAATAAATAATAGTCTTTTTCGTCCATAACTATATCAACGTTATACACCAAAACATTAATGGACTTCTTAGTAAAATGGATCTATTAAGTGTGTGTCTTACTGAGCTAACTGAAAAAAACATAGATGTTAACGTTATTTGCATTACGGAACACAACATGTTGCAGCAGGATATGGATCTATTAAATATTCCAACATTTTCTCTCGTTTCCTCCTGCAGTAGAAAAAACAGACATGGTGGGTCCTGTATACTTGTACGCCACGACTGCAGATATAAAGCTACACCAGAAATAAAGATGTTTGAAAAACCTAACATTCTTGAATGCAGTTCAGTTGAGCTTATTGATCATAGTGTGACAGTTATATGTATATATAGACAGCCTAGCAGCAATTTAGAAGATGTGGACATGTTTTTTCATAAGTTTGATGATTTGTTGCACTATTTCGGTCATAAAAGTAGAAAAATTATAATATGTGGAGATATTAATATTGATGTATTAAAAAAGAGTAAAATATCTATAACTTATAAAAACCTCCTCACACGATATAATCTCAAACTGATTGTAGAAAGTCCAACGCGTTTATGTAGTCAGACTTGTATTGATCATGTCATTGTCAACATCAAAGGCTGCAAGACCGATATTCTTGATCTAGCCCTGTCTGATCATACGGCTCAGCTACTAACTTGCTCAGTCAAGACTATCTACAAAATTGACAAATGGACTATTGAAAGACGTGACTACAGCAAGGAGAATTTGTTAATGTTTAAAAAACACCTGAGCTCTTTATCTTTCAGCGATATATTTACTTCTAATAATCCTGAGACAAGTTTTAATGCATTTCATGATCTATTCAGCCTATTATATAAATTATGTTTTCCCGTCCGACTAATTAAAAGACATTTAAATAAAAAACAATCGTGGGTAAGTAACGGTATTAAAATGTGTTCTAAGAGGAAAAGACTTCTATTGTGGAAATATAGGAAGAGCAAACTAGAAACTGATAGAAACATATTTAAAAATTACAGCTCTAGGCTAAATAAAATAATAAAACTAACAAAAAGATCTCGAAATAATTATTACATTAATACCAGTAGAAATAAGTCGAAAGCTAGCTGGAACATTATTAATAATAGCAAATCAAACATGCCAAAACATGATATTAGACAATTAAAGATAGGTGATAAAATAATTACAGATCCTCTTGAAATAGCACAAAACTTCAATGACTTTTTCATTGATGAAATACAAAACCTGACATTACCTAATAAACCTACAATTGATAAAAACCTGACATACAATCAAAATAATAATTTAGTACATAATAATAATTTGACATATAATCATTGTAATTCCATATTTATTAATCCCACAACTCCACATGACATTAACAGAATTATTATTTCACTCAAAAACACAACTAGCACTGGATATGATGGCATTTCGACACATGTTATAAAATATGTAAGTCCGATAATATCAGGACCACTAAGTCACATTTTCAATCTATGTATACTAGAGGGAGTATTTCCAGATAAGTTGAAAACAACTATAATCAAACCCCTCTTTAAAAAGCACGATCGTGAAAATATGTCATATTACAGGCCGATTGCCCTTATACCAGTTCTATCTAAGGTACTTGAAAAATGGCTACATGAAAATATATATAGCTATTTGGAAAAATATAAAATAATTTCGGAAGCTCAGACCGGATTTAGAAAAAAATATTGCTGTGAACAAAGCTATCTATAATTTCTTGAATATAGTTATGTCGAATCTTGATAAAAATATACCGGTATGCGCTTTGTTCATGGACATAACCAAAGCTTTCGATTGTGCGGATCATACAATTCTAAAAACAAAGCTTCATGCGATTGGTATTCGAGGAAACGCTTTGAATTTGATTATGTCATATTTAAGTAATAGGCGACAGGCAACCTCCATTTCTAAAGTATGTCATGTCACACGGAGAGAACTTACATTCCAATCAAATTACAGACGGGTATTATGCGGGGTACCCCAGGGTAGCGTATTGGGCCCGTTATTGTTTCTTGTCTATATAAACGATTTACCTAAATTTATTAAACCACCAATGATACTCTTTGCTGATGATAGTACAGTAATATTCTCCGAGAAAGATCACACTCAGCTAATTAGTAATATTAATGACACACTTACTGATGTAATAGATTGGCTAAAAGACAATAATCTTATACTTAACCTAGAAAAAACTAACCTTGTTGTTTTCAGAAATCGTACTAGGCCTAATATCAATATTGATATTGTTAGTTCTGGAACGAGAATCAAAGAAGTAGAAACTGTAAAATTTTTGGGGCTCCATGTGGACTGTAATCTGAATTGGAAATTACACGTTGAAAGTATTTGTAGTGGACTAAGTAAGAGTTCGTATGCTTTATATATGCTATCAAAAGTAGTAAATTTGGACACTGTGGTAGCTGCATATCATGCGTATGTGGAGTCGACTTTGCGATATGGTGTCTTATTCTGGGGAAACTCCACGGAGTGGGAGATGGTATTTAAGGCCCAAAAACAATGTGTTAGAGCCATTCTAAGACTTAGACAAACAGATAGTTGCGCATCACACTTTAAGTCTCTAAAGTTACTTACTTTGCCATGTATTTACATATCTGAAGTTGCTATCTTTGTCAAAAAGAATATCAATCAGTTTAAAAAACTAAGCAGTAGTCGGCAACAACACAAAATTAAAATGATTACCAATAAGACAGCATTATTAAACAAAAGTGTTTTCTGTATGGCTACACGAATTTACAACCACCTACCAGAAGAAATATGTAAAATTAGAAATGTAGAAGAATTTAAACGTAAAATGAATAATATGTTGGTACGAAAATCTTACTACAGTGTAAAACAATATTTTGACGATAAGAATGATAGTTTATAAGATTGTTGACTTGATTGTTTTAATGTTGACATAATATTTTTATGATTGATTGACATGATTACCTTAACCTATAATAATATTAATATATTTTTTTGTGATTGCCTGATTATTAATTTAAATTTATTGTGATTATCTTTGCATGCCACATTGGTTAAATATGGAAGAACTTGTAACCTGTATAACACCTCATTAATGTACCTATATTTGCAAATAAATGGATTTGGATTTGAAGATGCCTTGCGCTACGGCGAAACATGAGTTGTCACACACAAACAACATGCACACGATGCATATTTTGTGTTCGAAGTGGAATACTGAAGGTTGGAGTATGCCCGGCTCCCACGTCGTGGATGTCCCTATTCAGAGGAGTTCAGTATTGTCAACCTTTTTCTATTGCAATAGTTGAGGTGGGCAATCCGAGGGTGCGTTGTAGGTTTCTCTCTTACTAATATTTCTTTTTAGCAATAGATTTGATTACAACACTTTATTTAAATGATTTGATGCTGGTATTTCTTTTTACAAAGATATGTATTTGTTTACTAGTGAAACAGCTATTATTATTATGTTTTATTCTATTGTATTTGCAACTATCTGACAAAGAAAGAGATAATACAATGGGATACATTGCTTATTACATCATTGCTGAATAATGAGCAAGAGGACAGACATTTCACAAAGATGTGCAAACAATAATAATTAAAAACGAATCACAGAGTAAATAATAAATAAACGAATAATAGATTGCCTCGTTGGTCTCATGTTATAAGTATAGGATCATCTCCGATCGTGAGTTATTGGGTTCGAATCGCAGGTCGTAAAAATGTTCAATTACTCTTTTGTTAGGAAATTCTCAGCGGTAGTTTGTTGATATGCCCAATAGACGTCAGTAGGGTTGCCTCTATGAAGCGTTATCTAAACCACTGTTTAGGTAACACTTTACTAACAAAAAAGTCATTGAAAGCCATTCAATTTATAATTTTTAACTTACGGAAGGGACTGGTCCCTCTACACAGGGAATCCTAGTGTAGGAGCCAGAGATAAATTGTATTTTTTTTCTTTTATTGTTTAATTCTACTGATGTAAAATGTGTATATGTATTGTACTAATGTTTGAATGAATAAAGAAATTTATTCATTTGAACATTTTACCATGTAAGATTCGAACCCACATTTGGACGTAATGCGGCTCAGCTTATCCTTTGGAAGATATTATATTGATGCTGTTGCCGCGGTATAAATTTGCTCTTATATATACTGCCAAGCGTGAATTCAAGGGCCAGGCTAAGTGATAATATTTTTTTCTGTTAAAAAGTCTAAGTACATAGCATCTCGGCGTGTGGATGTATGCCTAGTATTCAGTAATATTTCTTAGGATCTAAAAATAATGCGAAATGTGGGTTTAATCCACTTCTGCCTATTTCATCAAGCGTAAACAATAATTAATAAAATAATGTATAATATTATTTTATGTCCATCGATTACACACAGGCCTACAAAAATTAAATATTTTTTGGTGCAGCCCTATTTGTTTCTGTGCTTTTTGTTGTGTTTTTTTAGTTTATTTCTCAGAAATATTCTGTCTTACGTTCATACTAAACAAATTAAAACGCCTGCTTTTAATTTCTCAGTATATACGTAAGACGATTTTTGATGGACTTGAGATCCATCAAAAATATGTCAATTAATTAAAGGCACCACCAATTTTGAGGCTTCTATGACGGAAAGACTTGCGTGGAAATCATTTGTACTGGTAGTACAAAAATTCCTCGAAATATACAAGGCTGACAACTGTATGGAATTAGTATAGGAAATGCTGCTTATCTTCAAATAAATTAAAAATTTAAAAACCTCCGACACATATTGAGGGTGTCGTGAAAAAAAAATGGAATACGCCATTTTTGGTGGCGGCCATCTTAGATTTGCAATTTATCATAGTGTATAGTATTCTACTAATCAAGCCCTTTCATTTGATACCCATATTGAGGGAGTTGTGAAAAAATATGTAATCCGCCATTTTGTAGCGGCGGCCATCTTAGACCGATTTACATCAAACATAACTAAGAACACTCCCGACTAATTTACCATTCAAATGAAAAAAATAAAATTAAAATCGGTTCATCCGTTCGACACACACACACACACACACACACACACACACACACACACACACACACACACACACACACACACACACACACACACACACACACACACACAGACACACAGACACACAGACACACAGACACACAGACACACAGACACACAGACACACAGACACACAGACACACAGACACACAGACACACAGACACACAGACACACAGACACACAGACACACAGACACACAGACACACAGACACACAGACACACAGACACACAGACACACAGACACACAGACACACAGACACACAGACACACAGACACACAGACACACAGACACACAGACACACAGACACACAGACACACAGACACACAGACACACAGACACACAGACACACAGACACACAGACACACAGACACACAGACACACAGACACACAGACACACAGACACACAGACACACAGACACACAGACACACAGACACACAGACACACAGACACACAGACACACAGACACACAGACACACAGACACACAGACACACAGACACACAGACACACAGACACACAGACACACAGACACACAGACACACAGACACACAGACACACAGACACACAGACAGACACAGACACAGACACACAGACACACAGACACACAGACACACAGACAGACACAGACACAGACACACAGACACAGACACACAGACACACACACACACACACACACACACACACACACACACACACACACACACACACACACACACACACACACACACACACACACACACACACACACACACACACACACACACACACACACACACACACACACACACACACACACACACACACACACACACACACACACACACACACACACACACACACACACACACACACACACACACACACACACACACACACACACACACACACACACACACACACACACACACACACACACACACACACACACACACACACACACACACACACACACACACACACACACACACACACACACACACACACACACACACACACACACACACACACACACACACACACACACACACACACACACACACACACACACACACACACACACACACACACACACACACACACACACACACACACACACACACACACACACACACACACACACACACACACACACACACACACACACACACACACACACACACACACACACACACACACACACACACACACACACACACACACACACACACACACACACACACACACACACACACACACACACACACACACACACACACACACACACACACACACACACACACACACACACACACACACACACACACACACACACACACACACACACACACACACACACACACACACACACACACACACACACACACACACACACACACACACACACACACACACACACACACACACACACACACACACACACACACACACACACACACACACACACACACACACACACACACACACACACACACACACACACACACACACACACACACACACACACACACACACACACACACACACACACACACACACACACACACACACACACACACACACACACACACACACACACACACACACACACACACACACACACACACACACACACACACACACACACACACACACACACACACACACACACACACACACACACACACACACACACACACACACACACACACACACACACACACACACACACACACACACACACACACACACACACACACACACACACACACACACACACACACACACACACACACACACACACACACACACACACACACACACACACACACACACACACACACACACACACACACACACACACACACACACACACACACACACACACACACACACACACACACACACACACACACACACACACACACACACACACACACACACACACACACACACACACACACACACACACACACACACACACACACACACACACACACACACACACACACACACACACACACACACACACACACACACACACACACACACACACACACACACACACACACACACACACACACACACACACACACACTGACACTTATAACTTATAACACCCCGTCGTTTTTGCGTCGGGGATTACATAAAGACGATAGAGAATAGATATCAAGGCAGATCGGACATTCATATGATAGCTGATTATTGCTGGGGAATTATATAAGTAAATGTAGATGAGATTAGGTTAGTAACATAACTTTTTTCTGGGTAAAAGGGTGATACGGTAGGGTAGGGAAGGGCTGGTTGAGCATACTGGTAAGTTGCAGCGCCGTGAGTTGATCGTGGCAGTCGGATCAGTTGCCCTCTCGCTCCCGGCCGTAGTTCAGTCTATGGTCCGGAGTGAGAGGTCGTGGAATGCCGTCGCCTCCTTCTGTGAGGAAGTGATTTCCATCAAGGAGGCGGCGGAGCGGTAGAGGGAGCGCTTAAACCTTCTCCCCAACTGCAGAGCCGGGCGCCGGAGAGCGCGAGATAACCTCCAGCCACCCTGAGGTTTGACCTGGGGTTGGTGGGCTTCTTCTGAAGAAGTCAAATATTATCCGATTCCAATCAGGTAAGTGTTAAACTTTTATAAATTTTGTATATTTTCGGTATATATAAAGGATATGGATATAATTCTAAAGGGTTTTTTATAACTTCACTTTTGTTTCTTGGGTTGGTAGTTGTTAGTTGAGCAATAATTGCTTACTTCTTCTCCATTTAGAAAGGAAGTAATGTATGTTTTTATTTTACTTTAGGACTTGGACCGATAAATGGAAGACTACAAGAGGTTTTTATACTTGCCAAGACTTAAATGATGCTGCAAAGATTCTCGGTTAAAGGTGTCAATGATGAAGAAAAAGTGTAAAAGCCCCAGCCAAAGAATTCCAATTAGAATCTGAAGTGGTGTTGCATCAATGGGTTATGCAATACCGAAGCAAGTATATTCTCCCAAGCGAAAAGTTTCTTTAAAAAACTACTTCCTATCTATTTCTCGAAAGCTATCAGAATATAAGAAAAGCTGCTATTCTAACAAGCACTCCAGAAAAGATCGCATTGCAAGAGAAACAAAATAAAACCACTAAAAAGTTAAGAAGCCAAAGAGAAACATTATTATTAAAAGAATAAGTAACTAAGTTCTAATCCAAAAGTTAAGCTTAAAATAATTATGTTGAGATTTTGTTGATTCCATTTTTTGTTTAATAAGAAGAAGAAGATTATTTTTAGTTTCACAGTTATATCATTAAAATACTATAAATAAAAAGTTGATTGTAAAATAGAAGTTTCATTTCATGTCTAGTAAACATTGAACCCATAGTTTGGCTAGAATTTCTAACTGCTCAATTAACCCCATACCCTTGTTCAAATTACCTCACCTATGGGGTACATTGAGCATCTCTGACTTTCTTTACTTAAATGGCTGTAGCTCTTAAATACGATTTATTAGAAAAAGATACTGTGGATACTTTTGGAAAGGGATCAACTACTAACCCATCAGTATGCATAACAAGACATTAAGACTTATCGTTAAGGAGTTATGATCGCTCAAATGAAAAATTGCTCAACCAGCCTCGCCCTACTCTACCTTTTCTGTTCACCTGACAACGTGTATGCGAAATTTTATGATGGTCGGTCGAGTAGCTAAGGCATGGAACCGTAACAAACGAACTCACAATCGCATTTATAATGTTAGTTAGAATGCCTTATAAATAGGTTGTAGTTTTTTGTCCACGGATAATAAAGCTTAAATAGGTTTATTATAATCGTCTAATGATCACAGTAACCTGATCGTCAAACACACTCCCCAGGGTCAAATGAGCGACGTTTAGTACACTAATTACTAAATTAGTTTTGCTAATTACTAATTAGTTTAATAAGTACAGTGTTTTGTATCAACAATTTTTCAATGAAAGATTTTTATTTCCTTCTATATATTTCTATTATTATTTTTATTAATATAATAGTTAATTGAAGCAGCGATAGCTCAGTGGGGAGACCAACAGACTGCAATGCAGAGGGTCTTGGGTTCGAACCCACGTCGCGCACCTATGACTTTCGGAAGTTATATGACTTTTCGAAATTATGTGCGTATTGATTGACAATTATCGCCTGCTCCGTGCCTCGGAGAGCATGTTAAGCCGTCGGTCCCGGCTTCCATGAACATCTATGGCACTCGTTATTGGGAAGTCAGTGCCCTATAATATCCTGACACTGGTCTAGCCTTAGGGTATCGTTAGCCGTGGCAGCCGCTCCGTGTAAAAACTGATATCCAATCAAATCCGGTTAGACCAGAAAAGCCGACCCCAAGTGACTTGGGAATAATAAAGGTTAGGAAGAAGATAATAGTTAATTGACGTATCCAAGAATTGTTTGCACATGTTTATGGAAATAAATATTTTTGACTTTGACTTTAACTAACACTGTTGTTGTGAAAAACACTGCCTCTATGGTTCAGTGATATCAACTTGCGGTCGAACGTGAGGAAGTAAGGAAAGATTCATGAATCGATATTAATTTTGTTAACAGAAGTTGTACTGAGCTAGTAGCTGGTAGAACTTTGTTATATAATGTAGTAGACTTCCTATTACGTGAGACCCAATAAGTAGGCCAATTCGGTAGCGCAGTGGAAATAAATGCATGAAGTTGCAAGTTCGATTCACGGGTCGAGCAACGAGTTATTTGATTTTTCTACCAAAGAAATTTGAGAGTAAAATATATTATTTTGCATGACCACAGCAGCTCGCCTTTTTAGTCTTTAGAAATGTTATTTATTTTGTCGCCCGCTATGGACAGAAGAGGAATTATTTTTTTCAACAGCCCGTATCCTCTTATGATTAATAACACAATATTTCAGTCGATCCGATCATCGGATTGACTCCGCCATATGTAGTATCGAATCGATTAATTCGATTTTATTCGAATCGCAATCAGTGTCGATGAATTGATCAAAATTCGAATACAAGTTTCGAATTCGATTTAAAGAAATAGGCATACTTACTGTTGCGTCGCAACATTATGTTTGTTAAACATAATATTTACTTATATAATAAGAATAGTGATATTCATAACGTAAACACTAGAAATAAGCATAAGTTAATAGGCCCATATCGTTTACATAAAGTTCACAATACATTTGCGGGACTCGGTATACGTTTTTTTAATAAACTACCTATTAATATAATTAATATACCATTGCTTAAATTTAAAAGCGCCATTAAAATACGACTTATTCGGAACGGTTATTATTCAGTCAACGATTACTTAAATGACAAAAACCCATGGACCTAGTTGCTTGTTGCATACAGGATTTAAAGATCTGTATTACTTTTAAGTCAATTTAGTAATGTAGAGGTACCTCGTGATTATTTGTGATGTTACCAAGTAACTTGTTTCTTAATTTGATTATTATTGAAGAATATAAATGCACAACAGCATTTAGTCACGGACTGCCTTTGCATTGTCACAAAGTGTAAGTGTAGCCGCCATCATACCATCCTACTGCCTATTTTAGATTTATATTAAAACATATACCTTAGCCCAAATTATTTCATCTCTATAATATTATGAAGTTATTATTGTTTTTATCTTTAGTTTTTTTTATAGTCAGTCGTATATGGCATAATGGCTGCAACACCTTGTTAATCTGAGTTGTAAAATACTGAAATTATATATTTAATTGGTGATTTAAAAGAGTGGCCGTGAGTTTCTTGCAGGTTTCTTCTCATAGGCCCTTTGCCTGAACCTAGCAACTAACCTAAATGTAGCTTCAGTAACTTAGTAAACTCACTAACCCATATATTTTGACGTTCATAAGTGTTACTTTGTGACCTAAATGAATAAATGATTTTTGACTTTGACTTTGATTATTCCAATTGCCAAAAATCATCAGGTCATCAGTGTAAAAGACCTCATATTCTAGATATCACTATCTTTGTGGCCGAGGTCAAGGTATTTTAGGAGCCTGTCCCCTATGAGAGGTCCCCTTCCCAACACGTTAAATCATTATTTTGATTGATTGTCAACGTTGTCTTACAAACAATTTGCGCCGCTCATGTGTGTAAGCATCGGTGAACTATTCTTGCTTTCGTTTAGCTTCTTGTTATTATAGGGCCAGAGATTTTCGAGATATGCCACGTTGCGCACCAGTCTTATTAGGTAATACCCCTCACTACATGGTGCCACCCTGGTGCGCAAAGTGGAATAGAAAATTAATAAGTTAATTATTTAATGTTTGCGCAGCAAGCGGGTACGCTGCGCAACATGGCATTCCTTAGATTTTCATGCCGCCCGTATACTTGGGTATACGTCATTGCCTAAATATTTTCGGAGTATTTCTGTTTTGCCTACGCCCTAGAGTTTCTCGGAACACACAACCGGAACGAATTCACTCAGAACTGTATAGGAGGATTTGGAGAAAGAATTCCGACACTCTCCTGAGGAATAATATATAAAGACCCGAACAGACTGCTTTGCTGGAGCAGTAATAGAGGTATGACTATTTTGCATGAGGTCTCGGGTTTGAAACCCGAACCGGGAAGCCAAGGCGTGAGACTATGTACCTATGTATCAAAGTATTAAAATTGTCGACGAGGAAGACCGAGGTAGTATTACTTTTATTATTTTCAACTTCGTGTTACTACTTATAATAATATTCTTAAGACTTTAGCCTTTAGGATATTCTCCCAATAACACATAACTCGACTCAGGAATCGAATCTTAATAAGTTATGCCACTGGACTAACGAGGTTGTCGCGATAACGGTACGGTAAAAGATTATTATACGGAAATTTCGCTAGCTATATGTAGGTCACACGCAACAAAGAGGGCTTTCAATGTTGTCATTGGATTTACTATTGAAACGTAATTCTAGAAAAATTGCCTTACAGAAAAATCCAAGACAAGGAATCAAATCTGAGACCTTATGATCAGCATGTTACTTTTTACCAATATACTAGCCAACCAACAACTGCACGTATGGCGCAATGGTCTAAGTTTATACTACTACATCGGACCGGAAGAACTGTAGTACCGGTAGGTACTGTGAATTCGAACACGAGACAAAATCTTATGTGATCCATAAATTTTAATATTGTTCCGAGTCTGTCGGTTCTTTATATTAATTATTTCAATGTTTATAAAATATGACTAATATAAACGTCTACCAAAAATAAGCCTGCTTATTTTTAATAGACTCTTAATAATAAAAGAAGCTAGAATACAGATTACAAAGCATTTAAAATTAAGGCAAGAACATTTGCCAACAAAAGTTAGCTTCAAGTTATTCAAAAAATCTTAACAGCTATACTTGAAAGAATTCGTAATTTGAACATTGTGGGATAGTACATTCCAAAAGAGACATATTTTTTTACGTCGACATTTTAGTAATGAAGATGGACCCTAAAAAGTAATATTCAGTCTTAAAGGGTCCGTAATTTCACTTGTTTTTTATATTCAAGACAGTTAATTTTCGGGCAGCGCAAGAAAGGGACCTCAGTTTATTCAAACAATTATTCGGCATTAAAATAATTATGTCTTGAGTGATTGCGTTGGCCTGGGGCATAAGGTGGCTGATTTTGCTGTCGCGGGTGCGATTCCTAGGTCGGAAAAGTAGTACCAGTCTGGAACTGGAAAAATTAGGAGCCAACCCCAAAACGAGCATGTGCTCGTAAAAAACTGATTAATAATCTAGTAATTCCAATGCCGATCGCGTGACACATTAATTAATACATAATTGTAAATAGTAGCACTGTGTAAATGATTGATAAATACAAAAGCGATGCTATACAATGCAAAGTTAGTTCTTCTTCTTCTTAGCGTATCGTTGGCAAACACTTTTAAATTATATATTTGCCGCCCAGAAAGCAGCTACGCTAGCTGAGTTGTCAGAGGCAGCCATCAGATCCTCCTGATAAATGATTCTGCATGCACCTTTGCTAGGTTATAGTACTTTTTCTGGATAAAATGTACCGTATGACCTTTTCTGTACCCCTGACGTGATTGCAAAATTTCATGACGATCGTTCGAGTAGTTAAGGCGTGAAAGGGTAACAAACAAACTCATACTCGCAATTATAAAATATGTTGGGATATTATAAATATGAGTATGAGTTTGTTCCATCCTGAAAAAAGTGCTGTACCCGAGGGATAGACATTTATTGACATTACCTACATTAATCCACTTTTATGCCGCATCTCTCTCTAATCACACTATTCCTTATTCTATCTTTCAGAGTCACACCACATATATTTCTCAGTGCTGTCATTTCTACAGCATTTATTCTGCTCTCATGCTTCTTTTGCCATACCCAACTTTCACTTCGATGCATAAGTGTAGGCACTAATAGTCCTCTATGAACAGCCAAACGTGCCTTTTCAGATACATTTCAACTGTTCATAAAAGCGCGTAGAGTGCCATTCACTTTATTGCCAGCAATCGTTTTCCTTTCAATATCTCCCTCATGTGTACCATCCCTTGTAAACAAAGTACCCAAATATACAAACTCTTTCACTTGCTCCACTTGTTCTCCATCAATCATAATATTGCACATCGTCATGCACTCCTCCTTCTCAAATACCATTACTTTCGTCTTGCTTATATTCATTTTCATTCCTTTACTCTCAAAAGCACCATGCATAATACTACTATCGCCTGCAATTCTTCCGCCAATGACGCAAGTATTACTTGGTCGTCGGCATAAAGTAGACATTTGATAAGTAACTCTGTATTGTCTTCTGTTTACGCGAATGTTATTCATTGAAATTAAACTACTATATACGGATTTTATCGCGTTGTTTATTTATCACTGTATTACAAAATTTTGAAAATATTACTCTACTACTACTATTGATTTTATTTGACTAATTTATAAGCTAATAAAATTATTTAAACTATTAAATCTATTTATTTTTGGTTTACACTTTCCCCGACGTTTCGGGTGCTTTTCAGCAGCCATGGTCACGGAGAGACTAAGATGGTAGTTGTCTCAATGTTCCAGTGTAGTTATTTCAAAGTACCTGAACATAATTTAATTATTGGTGTTTCTATTTACGCAGAATGAGCTCAAAGTATCATGAAGTCTAGCTGTGGTTTGTTTCTTCTTGGGTTTGACTATTTGAAGTACTGGATCCCAAGCTGGTGGTACATTCCAACCATCTTCTCTATTGAAATTGGGATGTTTTTTAATTTCAATAGCCTCGCGAAGCATCCTTGGCAGGAATCGGTGTTCTTTAGCGAGAATCTGTGGTTTGTCAAATCTCAGGTAGTGGTTGGTCCCCTGTTGTATGTGTTCACACACAGCAGACTTCAACGAGCGTTTGTGTTTTACGTCAGCTATGTGTTCTTTTATGCGGGTGCCTATGCTTCTCTTGGTTTGACCAATGTATGAGAGTCCGCAGTCACAATCTATTTTATAGACCCCTGCATCTTGTAAAGGTAATTGGCACTTGACGGATGGTAAAAATTGACTTATCTTCGTTGGCGGCTTGAAGTATGTGTTGATTGAAGCTCGCTTCAAGATGTAGCCAATCTTGTCAGTGACACCCCTTACATAAGGCAGTATAGCAGGCTGGCGCTCGACTGTGGCTGGCTTTTCTCGGGATCTGTGACAGCGGCGCGGCTGTTGGAGCTTGTTGTCTTGCAGTACTTGCTTGACATGTTGAAGCTCGGCGTCCAGGTGTTTCTTGTCACAGATCCCGTGGGCTCTCTGAAACAAAGACATTCCCACGGTAGCTAACTGTTTAGGATGGTGGTGAGATTCACCGTTCAAGTACCTATTTGTATGGGTCTTTTTCCTATACACGGTGTGGCTCAAAGTATGATCAGGATTCCTGATGACAAGTACGTCTAAGAATGCTAATGAATTATTTGCCTCTAATTCCATAGTAAATTGGATGTTGTTATTAATGGAATTAAGATGTTCTAGGAATACACTAACACTATCTGTTGGTAATATTGTAAAAGTATCATCTACAAACCTCTTATAAATCCTGGGTGTGATGGGGGCAGTCTGTAAAGCTCGAGCCTCGAAGTTCTCCATATATATATCGGCAACAACAGGCGATACTGGGGAGCCCATTGCCACACCATCGACTTGTATGTAGAATTTATTGTCCCACAACAGATAGCCAGTTGTTAAGCAATGCTTAAGTAGTTCTGCATATTCCTCAGGCATATTGTACTCTATTAGCTTCCTTTTAGTTATTTCAATACAGTCATGTACAGGTATGCATGTAAATAATGACTGTACATCAAAACTAACCATTGTTTCATTGTTAGTGAGACATAGGTGTTTAATCTCACTCACAAAATGGTATGAATCCTTTACATGTGCTCTCGAGTTGCCTCGGAGTGGTGAGAGTATCTTCGCTACGTGCTGAGCCAATCTGTAAGTTGGTGTGTCGATCTGACTCACAATAGGACGTAGAGGAGCGTTTTCCTTGTGTATTTTTGGTAACCCATACAGCTTTGGAGGTTTTACGCAAGCTGGTATTAATCCGTCAATGCACGGACCAATGACACGCCGCCGTCATCTCAAAGACAAGCAGTTATTAATCTGTCAAAACAAACTTTAGACAAAACAACCGAAAAGTATTAAGTAGAGGTTTAAATTATGCAATATCACCGGCTAGGATACCGTATGAGGCCATTATTTGCAACGTCGAGGACTGCCTAGTCAAGAATAACATAAAAAGGAAGATTTGGAGAATAACATAAAAAAGGAAGATTTGGAGGCTATACGTCAGGACATTTCATCGGTCTTGCGTCGAAGTAAAGTGCCCAGACCGAATCTTCCCAAAGATGAATTCGTCGCATTGAAGAACTTGCGGGCTAGGCCAGATATTACAGTACTCCGTGCAGATAAAGGAAACGCTACGGTAATAATGGATACGTCAGATTATAAACATAAAATTGAAAATTTACTTTCGGATGAAACAACATATAAACAGGTTAAAACAGACCCTACAAACAAAATATTGAACAAAACCAAAGACATCATATATAAATACTCCGAAAGACTAGATCTAGACGTTAAACAATTAATACCAGCTTGCGTAAAACCTCCAAAGCTGTATGGGTTACCAAAAATACACAAGGAAAACGCTCCTCTACGTCCTATTGTGAGTCAGATCGACACACCAACTTACAGATTGGCTCAGCACGTAGCGAAGATACTCTCACCACTCCGAGGCAACTCGAGAGCACATGTAAAGGATTCATACCATTTTGTGAGTGAGATTAAACACCTATGTCTCACTAACAATGAAACAATGGTTAGTTTTGATGTACAGTCATTATTTACATGCATACCTGTACATGACTGTATTGAAATAACTAAAAGGAAGCTAATAGAGTACAATATGCCTGAGGAATATGCAGAACTACTTAAGCATTGCTTAACAACTGGCTATCTGTTGTGGGACAATAAATTCTACATACAAGTCGATGGTGTGGCAATGGGCTCCCCAGTATCGCCTGTTGTTGCCGATATATATATGGAGAACTTCGAGGCTCGAGCTTTACAGACTGCCCCCATCACACCCAGGATTTATAAGAGGTTTGTAGATGATACTTTTACAATATTACCAACAGATAGTGTTAGTGTATTCCTAGAACATCTTAATTCCATTAATAACAACATCCAATTTACTATGGAATTAGAGGCAAATAATTCATTAGCATTCTTAGACGTACTTGTCATCAGGAATCCTGATCATACTTTGAGCCACACCGTGTATAGGAAAAAGACCCATACAAATAGGTACTTGAACGGTGAATCTCACCACCATCCTAAACAGTTAGCTACCGTGGGAATGTCTTTGTTTCAGAGAGCCCACGGGATCTGTGACAAGAAACACCTGGACGCCGAGCTTCAACATGTCAAGCAAGTACTGCAAGACAACAAGCTCCAACAGCCGCGCCGCTGTCACAGATCCCGAGAAAAGCCAGCCACAGTCGAGCGCCAGCCTGCTATACTGCCTTATGTAAGGGGTGTCACTGACAAGATTGGCTACATCTTGAAGCGAGCTTCAATCAACACATACTTCAAGCCGCCAACGAAGATAAGTCAATTTTTACCATCCGTCAAGTGCCAATTACCTTTACAAGATGCAGGGGTCTATAAAATAGATTGTGACTGCGGACTCTCATACATTGGTCAAACCAAGAGAAGCATAGGCACCCGCATAAAAGAACACATAGCTGACGTAAAACACAAACGCTCGTTGAAGTCTGCTGTGTGTGAACACATACAACAGGGGACCAACCACTACCTGAGATTTGACAAACCACAGATTCTCGCTAAAGAACACCGATTCCTGCCAAGGATGCTTCGCGAGGCTATTGAAATTAAAAAACATCCCAATTTCAATAGAGAAGATGGTTGGAATGTACCACCAGCTTGGGATCCAGTACTTCAAATAGTCAAACCCAAGAAGAAACAAACCACAGCTAGACTTCATGATACTTTGAGCTCATTCTGCGTAAATAGAAACACCAATAATTAAATTATGTTCAGGTACTTTGAAATAACTACACTGGAACATTGAGACAACTACCATCTTAGTCTCCCCGTGACCATGGCTGCTGAAAAGCACCCGAAACGTCGGGGAAAGTGTAAACCAAAAATAAATAGATTTAATAGTTTAAATAATTTTATTAGCTTATAAATTAGTCAAATAAAATCAATAGTAGTAGTAGAGTAATATTTTCAAAATTTTGTAATACAGTGATAAATAAACAACGCGATAAAATCCGTATATAGTAGTTTAATTTCAATGATAAGTAACTCATTCATTCTTAATCCCCATTCGCAATCTTTTAAATCTTTCAAACAATTGTCCATGTACAGGTTAAACAGCCAGGATAGAAAAGGGTATGTTAAGCTGGTTTGGGCATGTAGAAAGAATGGACGAGAAAAGACTGACTAAGAAAGTTTATAAGGCTAGTGTGAATGGAACAGTCGCAAGGGGAAGACCTAGGCAAACGTTTATTGATCAGATCGGAGACGTTCTGGATAAAGGCTAGGTTAAGAGCACCTTAAACCGGTGAGCGTGTATGAGGGGTGTTATGAAAACGAATGAAGCCAGAGAAGTGTGTCAGGATCGTAGCAAATGGAAATTCGTAGTCTCTGCCTACCCCTCTGGGAAACAGGCGTGAATCTATGGATGTATGTACCTACATTAACGCGAGCGCAGCAAAATCTAGTCATAAACCAATAAAATTAACTAGATATACTTATAAACCATAATATTAAAAAGAGAAAATCCAAATAGAACCGAACACGGACCTTTATCAAATTAATAATAAGGGGAATTAATGAGCCTGCCGTATTTCTTGGTGAATTGCACAATTATCGGTTTAATTATATGTTAATCTCGGTTTTGCGCAGAACGATGTTATATTTCCATTATTCCGTTCTCATTAATTGATTATTTATATCATCAATTTGAATACGAAATTATATTTTACATAGCCAAGGTTACTGTAGATTATTAATATAATACCAGAAGAAAATCTAAGGGAAAACGACTGTACTGATGGCGTAGAGTGGTCTCGTCACTACTACTAAGGTAATTTATCGGTGTTCTTTGTGTGTGTTGTTTGAATGTATGGAAATGTAGTGTAGGATCCTATCATACTAGAGATAGTAGGTGGGTAGGTAATACGGCACAGTGCCGCGTTGCCGATACTTAGGAAAACGAATTAGAAATATAATAATATAATTTAATAGTTCTCGAAAAGGACCATATCACACTGTATTGGGATCGATCTATTATCACAGACAGGACTGTTGTTGCCAACAAGCCTGATATTGTGGTAATAGATCGATCAGAGCGCCGTGCAGTGATTGTCGATATTACCATCCCTCATGATGGCAACCTCGTGAAAGCTGAGAAGGAAAAAGAACTAAAATACCTGGACTTAGCACACGAGGTTGTCGATATGTGGGATGTGGACTCGGCAATCATTGTACCGATAGTCGTTACGGTAAACGGTCTAATAGCCAAGAGCCTCGACCAACATCGTAAGAGGCTCGCGTTAGGTGCTTGGGTCAAGGGTCAGATGCAGAAGGCGGTTCTCCTCGATACGGCACGCATAGTGAGGCGATTCCTCTCTCTGGACCCCTAACCACCGACAGCTTGGACCTTGTCTCGATGTTGGTGGGCATCCATAATTTTTATATTTTTAAATGTGTTTTTTTATAATTATATATTTAAAAATGTAATTTTTATTGATAATTAATGAATAAATGTGAATAATTTATAATTATTATAATAATAATATATAATAATTTATTTAGTTTAGTATAAATTCTCAATTTTACAATACCATCTTAACAATTACATAAAACGCACTTATAGATATTTGCCCGAACTTGGAACGAAACCTGTGTTTCGAGCGACAAAGTGCTTACATAATAAAAGCAGTCGCTTTCATTACCGTTGCGCCACGGAGGCAAATCCTGGATATACTTAGGCATCAGACTATGTGTAAATTAAATATAGCTCACTTCAATCAAAGTTTATAAGACTTTTCGAACTAATAAATGATATATCTAATAAAAGCCCCCGTCTGTTATAAGTATAGAAAGGGATCCCTCCTTTTCGCATAATGTTTTTTGTCCTAATATACTTCGGCATAACGATTTTGGCACAATTTGTTTTGGCATAATAATACTTTGGCATACTTTTTTAGGCATACATTTTATGTTGGCATAATCATGTTAAAGACTAATTTGTTTTGGCATAAATTTGATTCCCATAACGTTAGTAGGCCTAATGACTATTAGCATAACGTTAGTAGGCCTAAAGACTTTTAGCATAATAGAAGTTAACTCAGATAGAAGTTAACTGATTGAAATAGTAGTCCTTAATTATTTATTTTAGGTGTATATTTTTAGCAATTGCTTGTAATATGCTGTGCAACAAAAGTTAGTCACAGAACCGAATTGCTGCAAAACCGACTTCACGTAGTCTTGTTTGTCCTACCCCTAGAGTGTTATTTAAAATCGCGTAGGCGTGTAGGGGCGAGGCGGCCCGCGAGCTGAGGAGCAGGCGGCTGCGAGCGAGCCGCCGCGGCTGAGGCTGGCCGGCGAAGCCGGCCAACAAGCCGAAGCTGCGGTGGTGAGCGAAAGCCGTCTGCGACGATTAGCACGCGTGAGGCCGCCGGAGGCCCGCAGCGCCGGAGCCGTGACAGAAACTCATTCAACACATCATCAATTTATGCTTTAGGACATTATTCTTAAAAATGTTATGGTTTAGAACTTTATGCTTAATAAATTTATGCTTTACAATATTATGCTTAATCATTATTATGGTTAGAGAAATTATGCTTAAAAAATTATGCGTAAGCTGTTATGCGTAATTATATTATGCGAAAATATAATTATGCCAAACAACATTATGCTAAGTTATATTAGGTCTTAAAATTTTATGCTAATGGATAGGGAACCGTATAGAAATAGATTACAAATTTATTCTAAGGTAAGGTCACGAGTGCCCAATAAATATTAAGTAGAGCACTTATTGTAATTTATCTTTTATAGATTACAGGTATTTATTTTTACTATAAATAGCTGCCGATAAAACTAATTAATGTAGATATGTGTACTAGACATATATCTATATTAAATATCAAAGGTTTGAATGGCTTAGTAGTTTTTTGTGATAACTAATGCAATAAGTGTTAAAGGTTTGGATCTTATAACATGAAAATATCAGATTAAACAGAGGACCGTCAAACTTAGTTTGAAATAATTAGCGTAATAAGATTTATTTTATAAGCATTTCTAATTGCTAAAGTAGAATGTAAATTATGAAGAGGAAAATGACAATCCATGAAGCAGGAATTGTATCTGCGACATTGATAATCCGTGTCGTCGCTCTGCCAACTGAGCTATTCACTAGCCTTTACTCTCAACTTCGTCCGCTTGAAGTATAAGTTAGGCCAATATGTCGTGTATATTCTTATTATGCAGTATGCACTATATCTGGCAATTGAAATAAAGAGACAGACGGATAACAATTTTAAAAACTATTATTTCGGATCCATACCTTTCCAATTAATTTTAAGTAATATTTTAAAGAAATTCTCCAATGTACAGGTGAAGTCTCCTTTCAGTTTTACAGTCATAAAGATAAATTGAAGATTTTAAATAAGTGCGAAATTCGAGAGATAATCAAATTCCAATCTGTTATTGAGACATTTTAAAGAAAAATCTCCGTTATTGCCAATGAGCTAACATAAATTATGTATTTTTACAGAATGATAATGTCTTTGTTTAATCTAAAGTAAAATATCCCCGAGCTATGTGTCTGCGAGCTGACGTGCGGACTTAATGCTGAGATAGGCGGAGAGCGAGCGGGCGGATTACTTTTTTATTGCTAAAGAAACAAACAAGTAGAGGTCTTAAACAATTAAACAACCTATCGTAGTCCATTACTGGACATAATCCCCTACCACTTACGTTACAATGCCTGGTCATCCTACTAGTCATTAGTCCACCTGGCCAATTAAACTGAGACTGCTACCAGAAATCGTAAGAGGAATAACTTTGTTACAGCGTTTCGTCCAGTTGGACTTGTGATTGATGGCTAATTACTGATGTGGGTTTGATCCCTAAACGGGACAATCTGTGATTCACAAAAAGTCGTTCCGATTCTAGGAGTACTTTGTGTTGTTTGAATGTTTGTCAAGTTCTCCGCGATACAGTACTTATTTCTTGTGCTGGATTTGTCCTTCATGAAACAGAAAATAGAAGTAAGTAAAATGCCTGATGTTCACATACTTTCCTTTCATTTTCCTTTGGCTATCATCCTATCTTTAAAATCTTTGCCCTAACTCTGGGAACACGAAAGTGATACCCCTGATATTGTAAGGGACCATAGGATACGAGTAACTGTTTATAAATCATTTCATTCCTTTTTCGTTTTATAATAGATAACTCCCGCACTAGGAATAAATCCTGTGTCCGCGACACAGGATTTATTCCTTTAGGAACTTTACAAACATTTAAAGAACGGACATAAACACACTTAGACTAAGAACAACCATTTGTGGATTACACAAAGTTCTTGTCCCGTGTGAACCCACAACACTCGGCGCGGCTGCAGTGGCCAGGCGAACACTGAAACCACTACACCGTCCGTGCAGTCAAACCGAAATCATGTCAATAAGGCCGAATGCTTGTCATCTTATATTAATACGAGAAGCAAAAACTTTGTACCCCTTTTTACGAAAATTGCACGGATGGAGGAGTATGAAATTTGGCACAGTTAAAGTTTATATGGAGAAGGAGGGGCGAATCTTAATATTGTTATAAAATATACATTAGAAATACATTAAATTAATGAAAAACCACTACAGGCACACAACCATGCATTTTACACAAGCAGTCAAATTGCGTTCGTAGCATTTCGGCATTGTTCGGTTGACTTCGTAGAATACTTCGTTAATATGGTTACATACATATATATGTATGTGGAGTAGGTGACTAAATTAAATGTGATTATAAGTTTATTAAGTTATAGACAATAAAACTTTAATAACAATCAAATTTAAAATTCAAATAAATTATGGGCGAATTTCGACCACTTGGCCACCGTTAGTATTTATTAAAACTTATAAATTGGTAACCTTTCTCTGCGTCTATATACTGGCAGTAGCCATATTTGTAAAAACTAACAAACAGCTATTCCCAACTATTCAAGAAAATAGAACTCGAACAACCACTCTAAGAACTCAATATCAAAGTTTACTCTACAAAGGTGGATATTACACTTCACTACTTAAAAAAAGTGTGATGGGCATGGCGCCTGTCGTTTATAATAAAGTGCCGAAATATATTAAGGAGCAATCTGTTACTATATTTAAAAAGCGTCTTAAGGCCTTACTGGTTCAGAAATGTTATTACTCGGTTACAGACTTCTTGAATGATACATTATAATAAACATTGCCACTGTTTGAAAAGTATCTTTATCAGGTTAAATTTAGTATTTGTTTTCTGCATTTTTTACTTTGTGTTTATTATTATCTCCCTTTTAGTTAAATGACTGTATTAATTTTTGCATACCTTAAGGTAGAATGTTAAGGATTGCAAAAACCATGTAACCATCATAATTTGTAAATCTACATTCTATGCAAATAAATATTTCTATTTCTATTTCTATTTCACCTTCACGTTTACATGTCTGAAAGTTCTCTATAATATTCTCGATTGTCTAAAGTTTCCCAAACCGCAATGAAACTTACACTAAAAAGAGGCCCATACCTAGTAAGGGGCAGTTTATATGGGCTTCTATAATTATATTCAATCTACTTACATATTTTACAATACTTAACTTTCGACTACTAACTTGTATTACCGCTCCTCGCATCACTTAAAACCATTTAAAGTGTGACTACCCTTAGTGGAATATCTTTTTAGTTGTTAGAGAGCGTCCCAGATAGTCGAGACAAAGAAAGATTGTTAGGGGCTGCTTTGAAAAATACGCAAACGCTTCTTTAAGACGATATTTAAAATAAGTGACCTGAATTACTAATACTTGAGTACTCAAGCTACCTACTTACGTAAGTCTACTCTAAGGAGCTTAAGTAATTGTTTTATTGGAAATACATATATAGCCTCACGCCTATTTAGGTGTCTTACTGTCAAATTTTAACATCAATATTTTAAGGTCCCATGAAATAGGCCTATGGCCGTTAATCGGGCACAGCTGACATAAAAAAGACAAGTAAAAGAAAATGTTCCAGACTTTGTGCTGCTACTGAGAATTTCGTGACCGAAAACCTTAATAACACTTCACTCGATTCGGGAATCAAACCTGTGGTCTCATCTCACCTCGACTCGTACAGTAGCTGCTTACACCATAGAGTAGTACCACATAGTATTTAAAGGAAATGTAGTTGATTATTTATCATCTTACTATTCCATTGGGATCCACTACTTTGTCAAACTAGCAGTGCAATTTCAAACGTACGAACGATATTTTAATCTTCGATATATTTGATAAAAAATTTGTACGACGTAATACCTTTTTTATTAAGTACATAAAACGGTTTCGTTTTATCAATTTTAGTTCAGCATAATGGTTTCAATTTCAATCTTCCTTATATATTTAGTATCTAATTAGGTTTTCTCCAAATTACTGTTACAGTTAATCAAGACATCGGATCAACGGCTTTGCTTACTTTATGTAACATGATCACCCATCTAAAAGTATGACGGACTATGAGATTTAGGACACAGCTTTATAACCAGAGGTATCTCGCTTAAGCTAAAATAATTTTGACAAACTCCATCAGAGATGCCACCCAAATAACTTTGTATTGTCTTCTTACTGTAAATAGAGTTTCTAGAGCTATCGTAATTAGCGAAACGTGAACTCTTTCCACTGACAATAAATTTATATTTTAAAGATCTTAGGTGTTATGGTTATCCAAATCTGTAACTATTTACCATAAGGCCATTGCCTTAATATAAATGTCCAAATAAAATGCTGTAATAAATCGACCAACGACTATTATTCTGAGAATGTCTTCTACATTCTTACAATAAAAGTGTATAAAAGAAATCGTAACACAAAATGCGTTAGCAAACGGAAATAGTACATTTGCGCAAACAGTCACAAAAATCTAGAATAATAATAAATAAAACGTAAACTGGGATCATAAAATATGGTAGTAACATAATAACGGTTAAAATTGCGTTTTTATTGGAGACATAAAATGTATATGTCTTCTCCGTTAGAATGTAGGTCAATGGTTTCAATCAAAACATGTTAGCCAGTAGTCAAAGGGGTACAGCTGATGACGTAACAGGAGATTTAGATATAGTTGGCCCTAAAGTCTATGGCTTCACTATACAATAAAGGTGGCAAACATGCATACGACCTATGGTAAGTGGATTTCTTAGCCATTTTTTCTATCGCTATATCCGTTTTATTAGTTATGATCGTTTGCTTAAACAGTGAAGAAAATATCGTGATGAAACGTGCATATCCTAGGGTTCTCCATAATGTTTTCAAAGATATTATGTGTAGTCTTCCAATCCGCAATGGGCTAGTGTGGTGTACGATGGCTTAACCCTCCACAAACTGAAATCAGGTCCATGCCCAGCAACGGGACTGTTTAAATACAGGGCTGATGTTATATCAAAACCAGTACTACACCATACTGTATTAGGTGATTAAATCTTGACGCCGGACGAAACGCTGTAATTACCAGTATTACTTAATTTACGCAGGTTTCGTGTGAGAGTTACTTCACTAGCTGAGCCGGTTCTTTCGTATTATGAAATATATAATAGATCAGTTACAATTTTGCTATATACATATGTATATAATAAAATTGTAACTGATCAATGTACACAAGTGATATTTAAGAATAATGCTGAAGATCTAATTTAAAATTTAGTTATTTTTTCATCGTGATACGCCGAAATTTTAAACGCTGCCTAGACCAAGAAGTAGTTGAAGGATTGATTAGAGAGATATAGGCTAGTTTACTTTATCATATATGTAGAACAGCTTGTTCTTACCTGCAAAGAAAGAAAAATATAAATAGTTAAAATAGTTACACGTAGGAAGTTGCGGCAAAAAGCTAGTTGTCAAATAATTTGCAACTACGTTCTACTGGTTTAAACACTAATTTATATTTCTTAATTAGTTAGCGGTTAATTTCACCGACTTTACTGATTCATCCAATATTGCTGTATTCAGCTAAAATATGAATATAGGTCAGCTGTTCTGTCTAAAGATAATATATTACTTATGGCTGGTATTAAACATGTAATAAACTACGCCGAGTTTTATTGGCCATGGTTATTACCATAATACCATGAGTAACATACTTGGAATGTTGACGAACTAACTGGATAGTTTTGTAAATATGATTGCTTTACTAGTTATAATCTCAATTATGCGGGCGACTCTACAAACATTATAAAAATATACACAGTGTTTTCCTAGTCTCGATACAACTGTTTGTGGTTCACACAATTGTTTGTTTTGTGTGGAAATCAAATCTACAGCAGTCGGCGCATAGGCAGGTTTCTTTTTTTTTATAATGGCAACTCCCGTACTATCCATAATTTCTGTGTCGCGAGGGACTTTATAAGCAACGGATACAAGACCACCTAGACTCGGAACAACCAATTGTGGATCACACAATTTTTTGCCCCGTGTCCGAGCCACAACACTCGGCGCAATGGCAGACGCGAGGCATTCAATTAAATCACAACATCAGTGAGATAACCTTTTAATCCACTGCGCAGTTAACAAAATTATATGATGTACGTATGTTTTTTAAATCAAATATATGCGTAAATCCTTGGACAATTGCAAGGAACCGAATTTTTGGACCAAATACATAGTCTCACGCGTCTATCTTCTAAAGAGTAGAAAGAAGTGAATTACACCTACATTTCAGCAGCAAATATTTTAAGTCCCACGTAATAAGAGACCTTTACCGGCAACAATTCTCTACAGTAGAGTCCAGAAATACAGCGTGAATTCGAAATCGTACTCGAAACCTGACGCACGACAGTTATATACAACACCACCAATGCCACCGAGGAAGTTTAGGGTCCAAGACAGATTCTAAGACAGCTTTTATGATTAAAAGCGATCAACGTGGCGTCGCGAATGAAGTCACTGGCAAATGCAAATATACATATATTATATGAAGTGACACATCCATTTATTTAAATGTAACTTACAAATAGAAAAGTATGTCACCAATCAGTCGTTGTTTTCACTCATTTGTCAGTTAATTCGTGTTTATTCGGCGTTAAGTTCGTTTGACAGCTTTGACGGAACTGAATCAACGCGAGCTTTTTACGGACTAATCTGGTCAAATGGAAAATTGGTGTGTAAAAGGAGGGTTTAACGACGAAACGAATGGTACGAATTAAATTATTTTATCATATTATCCTTATAAAGGTATTCTCTTAGGGTTAGGCGAAGGGAAAATACATACATCGACATCTATAACTAGCTCGTTGGTTCCGTAACGTAAGTTATTATACACTATACTAACTTTTACCCGCGGTTTCGCTCGCGTCAAGGTAGGTTAGGTTGGGTTATGTTAGTAACAGTACCATTTTAAAATAAAGTATTGCCTATGTTACTCGATGATAATAGCTTTCTAAAGCTATAATATTTTTTTAAATCGGTTAATTAGTTTTTGAGTAAAACCCTTACAAACAAATAAAAAATTAGATCTTCCCCATTTATAATATTACAGTATATAGGTATTTGCAGCAATGATGTTGCGGATGCAGATTTTTTGACGTCGGATGCGGATGTCCAAATCGATGCGGAAGCTCCGCGTTTGCGGATGCGGATGTTGATGGAAATTGATTATCATATTTAATAAAAAGTATCGCATAAAGCCTTCGCAGGTTCAAGCCTGTTTTGCAAAGATTCATAAATTAAACAACTGATTTCATTCTTATCGTAACCTACGCTATATCTGGATCCGTATTAACATCCGCGTTGATTATTGCGGATGCGGATGCGAATGCAGATGTCCAAATCGACGCGGAAGCTCCGTATCTGTGGATGCGGATGGGAATATTCGCAACATCCCTGATTTGCAGTCTGAGTTCGATTCCCTGGTGAAACGAAATGGTTTTTTATTATAATACTAGATTTTGCCGCGGCTCAACTCACGTTAGCTTTTGTCAATAAACTTTTATCCCTCAGGAATAGCATGTTTCTGGATGAAAATGTACCCTATGTTCTTTTCAATACCTCTGATAACGTGTATGAAAAATTTCATAATGATCGGTCGAGTAGTTAAGTAGTAAAAGCATAACGGACAAACAAATAAATTCACATTCGCATTTATAATATTAAGTTAGGCTTCAAGACAATGAAACCACCACTATATTAGTGACCCATGCAAATCGCAGCTGAAAAGCAACCGAAACGTCAGGGAAAGTGTACATTTATATGATTAAGTAGTTACGAAAATATCTAACAGCTGTGTATTTTAAAAAACTTTGTTTAATGCCATATATTACAGTTAAATTTAGACTGTTTTTCTAAATGTAATACTAGGAAGTAAAGGATTTATCAAATCCAATTTCCCAGATTAATCTTAACTACCTACACACATTATTAAAAATGCGCGTTCGCTACAAAAATAGGACAACGAAGGGACCGAAAGGGTTCTAATTATTTTCGCCTTTCGCATAATATAAAACGGATTAAATTGGAGGGCCTTTTTTAAATCTAGATAGGAGATAAACGCCTTTTTTATAAGATCGCTATCAAATGCGGGTTGTCCTAAGTGGCAAGCGAATTCTAATAACTATAAAAATAATATTATACTTCGAGGTTGATATGGGAAATGCCATGATTGTTATCTCAGTTTGGGAGATCAATGTATCGTTTGGTAACTTGTTTAAATTGCACGTAACTTTGCAGTTTTAATGCCACTTCATGTGGTAGCTCGATATATGTTGGACTCGCGTTCGTGAGCTTGGGTGTTTGGGTAGTTTTTTATAGCTACCTATTTTACTATTAACTTGAATCCACATACACAATTTTCTTAGTCTTAAATATGTATGTATAGGTCCTTTTTAGATACTGTTTCCCTGCTCGGTAGGCTAGACACTTTACAGGATGAGAGATGGAATGGATGGATGGATGGAAGTATAAAGTCTACAATGCTGTTTGTGTTGATAGGTTTTACATACTTTTGAGGACATTATAAAAATATTTTCGAATGAAAGTATTCTTGAGATATTTTATTTTACGTTTACAAAAACATTTAACAAAGAAAAGTGACATATTTAGTATAAATGATAGCTTGATTTAGGAAGTATTAACCTCATACAGAGAATCGATTTAAATAGAAGTATAGGTGTTATTGCGTTTCGTTCAGCAAGCGAGAACTCCATAAATCTAACCACTCTTTTGATCTCTTTCCCTATACCCAGATCGGTTTCCCTTCACATAGTCTACGGTAACTGCTTACTACCAGGCAGCAGACCGTGTGCTTATTTACTACCTATATAGTTGACAGAAGATAGCGGCGTGCTTGTATTTACTTTAAATTGCTTCTATGATAATATAAGAAAACAAAGCTGGCGTATGTA
Source organism: Catocala nupta (assembly GCA_963675205.1). NCBI lineage: Eukaryota > Metazoa > Arthropoda > Insecta > Lepidoptera > Erebidae > Catocala > Catocala nupta. Next base: position 11,440,187 of record OY776104.1, read on the forward strand.
CATATCAGTCACCGCTTACTATCAGGTAGGCTGATGGCTCGCCTGACCTTAACAGCAATAAAAAATTTGGTACCAGTACGTAGAACAGTTTTGATCATTTAAACCATTGCGTCATCAGTACATTAAAACGTGACTTGAATCTAAACGATTCTCATTAGTACTTTCACTTTTTCAGATATTGTACAGCAATTAAAATTCAGGCGACATTGTTGAATTATAAATGGAAGCTAATGGCGGCGAATCAGACGTTCCTAAATAGAGCTATTCATAAAAGTAATTAAAACCAACGCTGATTATAAGCTATTAGGTGTGTCTACGTGTATTGTACAGAATTTCAACCTTTTGTATGATATTTTTACATACATACATGTAGTCTTACGTATCACAAGGAGTAGGCAGAAGTGTCGGTATTACACGTATATTTCGCCAACTTTGTTTTTAGGTTCTAAGTGATTAGAGGCGACCCTATGGTCATTTACCGGGCAAATTTCAATAGTAGCACGGTTTCTGGCACAGTGCAATTTGCTTGACAGAAAAACCGATTTACAATATGCTCGCGAATGGAATGGATGTATCCTCGATATCGATATCCTTTAACGGGCAAGATAGAAGTGTAGTATTGCACATATATTTCACGAGTTTAGATAAAGCATCATAAGCGCAAATCTACCGACCTTAATTTCTAATATTTCTTTTTGTAAGTTAACGCCTGCACTAGGCATAAATTCTGTGTCACGGAACCTATACACACATTCAAACAACGGACACAAAGAACACATAGAATTGGAATAAGTGTTTGTAATTAATACCAATTTTAGTCCCGTGTGGGTATCGAACCGACAACACTCGGCTCAATGGCAATGGTGAGGTGACCGCTTAAACCATAACGCCAACCGTGTAGTGAAACTCAGTGGCGGACTCCATGCAGCGAGGTATTACTAAGAACTTTATGAACAGAAATAATCAATAACATTTGTCCGATGCAGCTATCGACCTAATTCACAGCAGTCTTAAATACAGTCTCCTCTAATGTATTTAATTTCGCCTCTACACCACATTAATGTCCGTCCTTACCTCGTTCCCCAATCATTATTTTAGTTGTTTAATCATAAAATCTCAACAGTTACAATAATTTTGTTTTTCCATTGTGACTTCTGTGCGGTTTCCGCCATGGCTGGTGCTATTTTTACAATCATTTGTCAGTGTCAAGTGCTGGATTTATTACAGTTTATGGTCTTGCCCTACTAACCTAACGCCTAGACGTTGGCTTGTTGAAAATTCCCATGTTATGGAAAACTATGGCAGTAAGTTTAGGTAGTTTTATTGCGGAATTTTGAGGTTTTGTGTGGTAGCTGCTAATGATTTTAGTACTTAGCCAGACCTGTATCGTAAGGCTACTAATCTATAAGTATAATAAAATTTGAACTGGTCGATGTATGTATGTACAAATAGGAGATATTTCACGAGTGTGAGGGGTATTTATGAGAGCTATAGAAGCCAAACCAATTTTTGTCTGTATATTTGTACGCGCTACACGCGGAAACGACTGCACGAAATTGAATGCAGTTATCCCAAATGTATTGTTTGAGGTCTTACTTAAATGTGGTGCATATTTCATTTTGATCCGACGTCTAGTAGCCGTAACAACAAGATATTGTTGGAGGGTCAAAGAGAGAGAGATAAACTTATGCCTTCTGAAAATGCAAAGAAAGAAAAATATGAAAAGGTACCTACTTCCTTCATAGCTAAATATTACGCGTATAAAGTCGCGGTCAAGAGTAAATTATGAATAATAGACACTGATGATGTCAATAACTTTGTTAAAATTTTCTAAACTTATTGCAATATAGTTTCCGGCAACGTTGCTAACAATACGACCTGTACTGTGCAATGCAAGATGGCTTGCCTCTAAAGCCAGGCAAACTTTGGTATGCCTAAGCAAACAATTATTGTTAAGATTATTATACATATTTGTACTATATTATGTGTAAACTCTTGAACCGATTTTAATGAAAATAGCGGACGTATAGATCATGTCTTAGATTAATACATCCGATACTTTTATCCCGGTATATTAACATGTGGCATTTACAGGGCGTAGCCATGGGCTGAAGCTTATATAATAAATAAGAAAGTTTGGAAAGATGTTTGTCACGCTTGATAAGTTAAATGCAGATAAAACTTATATCACTGATATATTTTACCATGTTCTGAATTAACACATATAATTATTTATCCTTGTATGTGTTCCTGGATTCACAAGGGTTAAGCCACGGGCTTAAGCTTTATAAAGACACGTCTATCTCCTGGAGTAGTATCTTATCTTATCTTGTGTGGGAGGCCAGTCAGTACAGACCGGCGACACTTCGACCCAGTGGGATCTTTTTTGTCGACTTTCCCAATAACGACTGCCATGGATGTTCATGGCAGCCGGGACCGACGGCTTAACGTGCTATCCGAGGCACGGAGCAGGCGATAATTGTCAATCAATACGCACATAATTTCGAAAAGACATATAACTTCCGAAAGTCAGAGGTGCGCGACGTGGGTTCGAACCCGAGACCCTCTGCATTGCAATCTGTTGGTCTCCCCACTGAGCTATCGATGCTCTCTTGGAGTAGTAAGTAGATACTACAGATTGTTATAACTACATATAATTAGAGAATATAACGTGTCATAATCGTGTGTCATTCATAAAGGCCTTTTATTAAACCTCAATACTTTATGGGAATAAAGCAGCGATAGCCCAGCGGGAAACCGTTGGACTGCAGCACAGACGTCTCGAGTTCGTACCCAAAGCGCGCAACTCTTACTTTTCGAAGTTATATGCGTATTAAATAGTTAATTATCGCTTGCTATAACGATGAAGGAAAACATTGTGAGGAAACCTGCATGTCTGAGATTTCTCCATAATGTTCTCGAGGATGTGTGAAGTCTACCAACCCGCACTAGGCCAGCGTGTTGGAATATGGCCTAACACTTCTCACAGTGAGAAAAGGCCCATGCCCAGCAATGGGACAGTTTAAATCAGGGCTGATATTATTACTATATGGGAAGTCAAAAAATGACCCGAACATTTCCTCATAGTAACCTTTTATTAATTGGTTTAGTTAATTGCATAACTGTATGATATAACATAAGATTACATCTGTATATTCTTGATCATGTATACCGAGATTATAAGTAACCGCGTTTGGACGATATACTAAAGAAATAATATACATAGGTATATTTTAATAAAAAAGAGATTGGGAAAGATGCGAGGATTTTGAAATATCCTGTTAGCGCCGAATGGAGAAAGTGACTAATTAAGCAATGTTGAGAAGAGGTAATGAAAAAATAAGAAGATATAAAAGAAAAAGAAGAGGAAACATAATATTGTCGTACGTTCGCGCAAAAGTTATTCATTGAAATTAAATTACTTTATACACATTTTATCACGTTGTTTATTTAACACTTTTATTAGGTACTTAACTTTTCAGCAGCCATATTTACGGGGTTACTAACTAGTCTCTCCGTGAACATGACTACTGAAAAGCAAACGAAATGTCGCGAAAAGTGTAAACTTAAATGTAAATAGTTTTAATAATTTAAATAGCTTTAGTGTAATAGTTAAGTGGTCACCTCGCCATTGCCGCCGCGTTGAGTGCTGTGGGTTCGATATCGACAAAAATTTGTGACACAAATTTTTGTGTTCCACAAACTGTTATTCCGAGTCTTTAGGTTTATCCAGAATGTTCTTTGTGTCCGTTATTTGAATGTTTGTAAATTCCACCGCGATACAAGAATTATTCCTAGTGCTGGACTTTAACTTATATTACTTAAAAAAAAAGAAAATGATACGTGTGATATAAACAACACGATAAGTAATTTAATTTGAAAGAGGAAACATGATTGGTCACAACTTAGACATGACAAATTTATTACCTAAGCTAAGAGAAATAGACAATCTACGAAGCATACAGATCATCTGATCGAGACAATAAGTTTAGAAACATATTGAGTATTGAAGGATTTGGCAATGGATCGAGAAAGATGGACTATTATATTATTATAGATTACTACACCGACAAGTGCGTTGAATTTAAAATTTTACAGATGTATATTCTAACCGAATGTTTTCAATGGCTATAAGGAGTTTGGTGAGTAGTAGAGCGTCGCTGATTTCAGCATAAATGGGCCGGCTCGACCGGGGAAGGACTACCCTCTCACAGAATATTGACGTGAAATAGCAGTATTACTACTGTTGTATTTTTTTCGGTGAGTGAAAGTGCCGGAGGCGTAATCACCCTCTTTCCCTCTTCCCGCTCCTTCTCATTTCCTTTTTCTCTTCTTCCTTTCCTAAAGGGTCGGCAACGCGCAAGTGATGCCTCTGGTGTTGCAGGTGAGCATAGGCTTCGGTGACCACTTACCATCAGTTGGGCCGTATGCTTGTTTGCCACCTTAGATGTAGGTAAAAAAAAAAGTATGGATGTATGCCCTCTAGACAGTAATGGGTAAGCTCCTATTGCGTGGGCGCTAAAACATAGCTGAAATGAGAATGTTATAGACCTCTCCTTCACCTTCTCCTTTACCAGACAAGTATTTTTATAATGTTACATAACATCACGCTAGCTATACACATCCGGATATGTAAATGAGTGTATTTTTGTTACAAACGTTTGTGGCAATTACGCGGCTGTCACACACAGCCTCTGACGTCATACGGCATGCTGACAGTCGCTTGTTTCAGTGGCCAGCGGAGCGTGAAACAACAGTTTATACGTGTTATGATTGACAGACAATAGTATATAGGTCATGGTGCACGTTTACATGAACCCAACGACAAACCACTAAGTTTTAAGTTATAAATATAATATTATGAGATGTTAACAAAAAAATAACTTTTATCTAAAGTAGCAATGTGATATCACTGATTACGCAGAGAACAGGCACCAGTAACAGCACTGAGAGATGTAGTCAGGAAAAAAATATTGAGATCCACAAACTATTGTTCTGACTCTTTTACTTTATGTCCGTTATATTGTATGTTTGTAAAGTTACCCACGACACAGTTCTTGATAACTAGAGCGCGAGATGCCTTTTTTATTTTTTTATTTAAGGATTTTCATTGCTGTGGTAATATGCCAGTCCAATTGTAACCAAAGCAAATACTAAAATTACGTGAGCTGTCTTTGAAAATAATAAATTTCACTGAATGATTTACATACATATATCCCTAAAATCGCTAATTAGATTTCGTAGTAGATTCAAGATACAAACATTCTCTTGTACCTAGTGCATTGTCGATCCCAGAGAGATAAGAGATTCAAGGCAAGACGGGGTAAAAGAAAAGAAATGTAGTAACAGTTTTACTATTCTTACGCTGGTTTTCTGTAAAAGATTTTGGAGCTCTAGGCTCAGGTGGTCTGTAAGGTTGTTTGCCATCTTGGATGTATAAAATAATTAGGACATTTTCCGTCTAATGTATTTTAAAAACGGAAGTTACAGCTGCTCATAATACGCCTACCGTATGTGCACCCCGAATCACGAAAACAACGTTATACCTCAATGTTAAAACCTAACAACAACTTACTCGACCTCCTAAATGGAGCCAAGAATCTACGAATCGAGAATTATTTAAGCATAAGCGGTCACTCAACGATCAATGTGTGAGTGTCCATTAATTAAAATAAACTGAACAACGTCAATGTTATTCTAATTAATCCACACTAAAACAATGATTAAAGTCCGGAGTTTAGTTTTAATAAGAACTTGTAAATGTGCTTACACCCTATTAGTTTAGTTCGCGTGAGGCCCAAATCGTCCCAAAACTAAACATGAAGTGTCAAATCTAAATTCTAAACAAATTGACTGATAGACCCGATCCTATTCATACAGTTAGCCGTGTTCAGCAATGCACCTTGTTTCAAAGTTTCCAAGTTCGAATCCCGACGGACGCAGATTATTTCTACAGAGTACTTTGGAATTAGAAAATGGATTTTGAACGGTAAAGTTGATGCTGTGAAAGTCAAAACAAAACTTGATTTATAATCCAAATTTTTGTTGTTGTTTGCTTGTCCTATTTCGTCATAGCAAATATGGCGTACTGGTAGCTATGATACAGAGACCTATATTTATATATTGTATTTCTTTTTGTCGTCTCTATTTATTAGTGAATGAATATAGTTTGAAAGCAGTAATATAATGTTTTTTATAATTAAGTGTTTGTTTACTAAATAAAGCTAGTAAGAAAATTACAACTATACCTACATTTATCCTCTATTTTGTGTGAAATCGAAGGCTAAAATATTTGTATTCTTGCTTTTAATGCGGTTTTGATGCCTCTAACATGAGGTGGGCTGTGCTGGTCATTAAAAAATAATGTAATAAGTAATTAAGGAAAGATTTTCTTGCACTCTGTTATTCTATTCCCTTGAAATTGGTTACCGATATGGCAAGCCGAAATATTTTCGACATCATCTGTAAATTTTACCAAAGTGTTTATGACCCTTTTTAACTATGCAGTCAAGACAAAAATGAGCACTTTTTGTAAAATGGTCGTTTCGCTATTGCCAGTATGCTGAGTATTGTTGGTTCGATCCCTAGATTAGATAAAAACTTTCGGTCCACTAATAGTTGTTCCTTGTCGGTATTCTGTTCCAATATCAGTACCTGCGATACAGTTACGATTGCAAATAATTAAGAATATTTTCAATGCAACAAAATGGCTAAAATAGATTCATAATTGTAAAGTAATTATAATATATGCTAAGTAATTCGCCGCAAAACCTACTAACGGAGCCAAGAGCGAGCACACTGACAGTATAATGTTTATGTAAAATGCAAGTAAAATCCTAAGAATACTATTCTTCATATCGACCCCTAAATATCACCATACCTTTCTGTTACCCCGGATACAAATGACCCACCGGATTACAAGGAAAATACGATCAGCGAATAAACAAAATAATTTTAACACAACCCCACATTACCGTTAAATTTAACCGAGCGTGCCAGTGTAGTTGCTGACAAATACACCTATTACTATATACATATATTCGGCGCAAAGCCCGGGCATTCAATACAAGATTTCAACTGAGCGAAAAAAATGCCCGGCCTACAATGGCAAATAAAAATAATAAATGCGCAATTCTTTACTTTGGGGTTGTAAAGCTGTCGAGCACACTTGTGCCCTTAGTTCAGACCCCTAGCTAGCACCGATTGATGTCAGGAGTTCGGGTTTGTTGCGTAGAGATAGAGGCGAAAGTTTTTGTGGAACAGTGCTATGTATTTTATGGATGAAGGTCAACTGATTAATCATTGTGATTATTTAGATTGCGTGGTTAGCGGAGTGGTTTTAGTCTGTGTTGTGTGGTGTAGGTTCTTAATAGGACATTAAAAATATGAGCCACAGTGACTTGTGCCGTTTGTTTGTTTTTAGGGTTACGTACCTCAAATGGAAAATTAGAGCCGTTATAAGTCCCTTCCACTGACCGGTTAAGACTTTTTATCTCAAGAACCGATAGATGTGGACCTATACTATTGTAGACCTGTGACAAGACTGCATCTGTACAAGATAGGTTTATAAAAAATATATTAAGCATCGTCTATTTAAAGGGTTTGAAACCAAAGAAGTTATTTTTTAAATAAATGTCCTGTCTGACTTTCAATCTGTTTATTTCACTCTCACGCAAAAATCAATGAACAGATTTTGATGCGTAAGTACCTGCAGCTTCCACTGGTCGTACGTGGAAATTAGGATGACGCTCTGATAGCTTTTTTGTGTATGTTCAATGTTTATTAAGTCCTTTGCGACATAGAAATTATCCCAGTATAAAAGTCCCCAACAAAAATCACGATTAATAAACATAGCATTCACCTTCAAGTTTTCGCCGCAGATTCAACCTACAAAAGTCTCGTAACACAAATATTCACGTAATACCCAAACTCTTAACTCAATCAGTGGATTCTCCCACACAATGAATACACTCTCGTCGTTTCTATGAAGAAACAGGCCAGTAAATCATTCACAGGCCAAAGCGCCGAGGCCTCAAGGTCGAGGGGTAATGGGCCTCGTGAAAACCTTTCACGAGACTTAGTTATGACCGAGAATCTTCATTGTATAAGTAGATGCGCGCTTTTTTTATTAAGATATTTGTGAGTATCTGTACTATTTCATTTGTTGGTGTCTTAATCAAAGTTCATGATAACAAAGATTTACATCTTAAACCTCACCGTATTTACTAAGAACAGTAAGCTCACATATTAGATAAAGAACAATAGTGTAAAATTTTCAATATAAGTAAGCGTGGTAATACTATATTTATAAATAAGATGTTATAATATAATAATATTCTACCACATACATACAACACCAACTAGCCAAACTAAGCAGAGCTTGTACTATGGGTACTAGACAATGGATAAACATTCATGTCATATACTTCTGTTTTGTAAATTCATACATATTATACATAGAAACACCCAGACCAAGACAAACATCCATGTTCATGCACACAAATGTTTGACTTGTACGGAAATCAAACCCACAACCTCAGGCGTGGCAGTCGGTTACACTAACCACTACGCTATCGAGTATTGTGTTGGTATTGTGTATCAGGTGACAACTTAACGTCCAGAAAGTTGGCCATATTTAAATGTATTAGGGCATGTATGCTTTTAATCTTTGCTATGCATGACATGTCACTGGTAGAAGGCAATCGGTTTACTGCATATTATGTTAAACCTGAAAAGCCATAGTTGGCACGTGTATTACACCAACTTAAGACTTCGAGGATATTAGCGTGTAGCTTTGTATGTAGATACCACGTTGTATCTTTTCTAATTTTAGAATATATATTTTCATAGAAAGATCAATCTTATTCAATATAAAAAAGCAATATTAAAAGATCGCTTGCTCTAAACAATTTGCTTATCAAACAGTTGTTTCTGCTAAATGGAGACCGAAAAACTTTCAGCGTCTTCGTAACGAGATAACTAAAACTATTGAGGTATGCATGTAGTGTATTTTTATTTTATCATTAATGAAAATGAATACTTGCCACTAGACTATACTTCTTATTTTATTTTATTTTAAAACTTTATGCACAAAATAGTACAATGGCGGACTAAATGCCAAGGGTATTATTTTACTAGTCAACCTTAGGGTGATGCAGAGATAAAAAGAAGTAGGTGCATACAGTAACGCGAAACATACATACATGCAGACATACTAAAAATATCACAATAGTAATTATATATTACATAATATATACATACCAATAAACATATTATATAATCTAAATAATATATATATATATATATATATATATATATATATATATATATATATATATATATATATCGATATATATATATAAATACGTGAAATATTACTTTATTATAAATACGAAAATTTGTGAAGTCGTCTGCCAGGTTGTTAGTCAATAACGTGTAAATCGTTTCATGGATTCGCAGAAAACTTGGTACACGGGTAGTGTAGGAAGGATTGTTAATTCCGACTAAAATAGCAGCTTCTTCATTTTATATGTAGGTACTGTCTAATTATGATCTTGTATTAATTGTAAGAACTTGCTTATAATTGTATGAATGGTAATAAAGTTATTATTATTATGTTTCTCTTATCACAGATATTTATCTAACATATTAAAAAAATATCTGGCTCTTTGGTAGGTTTACATGGAGACATGGGTCCAACGTGAAGGGGCCCCACGATGGCACTAGCCGCAGCAGGCGTAGGACTATTGCTACATATGTATTCTAATACATCTGGGCTATGGGGATGGGTATTTGATGGACCGGTATATTGAAAATTATGGATGGAAAACGGTGTATGCCCTGAATACTCTAATAGCATCAATCGGATGAGCAGACGGTGACTCGCCAACTCACTGGATGGGTCCCATGAATAGCGAACATAGGCATACAAGCCAGCAGTAGCGCACTCCGATATCGCATTAGTCTCATGAAGAGATAACGACTGCCCCAGAGAGGCTATTATTATTATTATTATATTATATTCTAGATAAACACATAATACTTTTTATATCTGTATGCGTATTCATGAATTCAAGCGGCTGAAACTGCCATTTGACATGAATTGAATGAAAAGGTAAATTGTTAGCCATAAAATTCGGATCGGAGTCCTCTGAATTGGTATTCCAACTGTCTCTGCTATAAAACCAGGTCTATTTTAAATTAACAATGGCAAATATAAAAATATTTTTATTACATGACTATATCCTGTAGCACTCATATCCTGATACGAAATGACGAATGTGACGTCATTATTTGGTAATCGCAAATTCGACAAACAGCTCCGGAATTTAAATAAGTTCCCATTTAAAAGATTCACATTGTTTGGTTACTTAAGATATTTCGCCCGTCGCTTCACGAAACAATATATACTAAAATTATAAAGCTGAAGAGTTTGTTTGGTTGAACGCGCTAATCTCAGGAACTGCTGGTTCGAATTGAAAAATAATTTAGTGTTAGATAGCCCATTTTTCGAGGGAGGCTCTAGGCTATATAACATCACGCTACGACCAATAGGAGCGAAGCATCAATGAAAATTGTTGCAAAGATGCGGAAAAATCTCTTATGTAAAGCAGAGGAGGTTGCGCGGGTCAGCAAGTTATCTGTATAATATTAACATGTTAGAGGGAAAGCGCCCATTTTTATCAACTATTTGGTGATGGTAAGAATAAGCCGCTCTGTAAACTACCACAGATTCCACTACAGAAACGCGGTGTAAAAGTAGTAACTCTAAAACAACGCTTTTCCTCATAAATTGAAGTTCTGGAGGCTCGCATAGAAAAAAGGCAATCGAATTCTATGCAATTCTCAAATATCTTTTCCTTGTAAAATAAGTAACAATTCGAGAATATTGCTGTTGAATTGCAATTCAAATATACAACGATGCAATCGCCACAAGCAATAGCTTACCCTATTTCAATACAAAGTCGATCAATATTTATCCATTAAACAAACGATGCATATCGTGCAACTACATAGGTACTGTAGTGGGCCTTCGTCTTTGACTGCGATATTCATTATAGGTATTATGGTAAAGGGTGTGATACATTGTCTTTATACATTATCGGTTAATGATATTTATCACATTCGTAGTACTAGTTTAAGGTATATGCCTCTATAGAACAGTGAACAGCGATAGCCTCATTGGTAAAGAGTTGGATTGTCAGGCAGTTCGATTCCATGCACAACACACAATGTATGTGTGTATTAAACCTATTAGAGTTATTAAGAGCTGGAATGGGTTTATGTGCTCTGTGAAGCAGGGGTTGTCTCCATCCATGTATCAAAATTATTTGATATAGAAGGCTAAAAGCACATACAATACACTCCACAGTTCTTGCTTATGTGTTACTACTTAGAATATCTTTACTGAAAACCCAACAACACTCGATTGAATCCAAGTTCTCATACAGTCGTATTCTCTGCCGCTGCGCTATCGAGGCAGAGATGCAATATGTACGTATGGGACTAAATTTTCTTTAACTATTATTGCTAGAAGAAATTGAGAATAATGCCTAGTTTCAGAATCAATGCTACTACTGGGAAAAACATGGCCGCAAGCAAAGCAATTTGATTGATGATGATGATGTTGATTATTTGATAGACATTTTATATTTTGCTATTTATTGTGTGATATTATTTATTCCATTGCCATGTAATTTTTTGCTATTCTGTATGTTATATGTTTATTTGATGATTTAACTGACATTTTGCATTTTACTATTCTTATTCGATATCCTGAATTTGACACTATCTAATTGTTATATTTAATCGTTAGACTCTTCTCCCTAGCCTTTATTATTCCCAAGCCACTTGGGGTCGGCTTTTCTGGTCTAACCGGATTTGACTGGATATCAGTTTTTACACGGAGCGGCTGCCACCTGACCTCCGCAACCCGAAGGCTAACGATATCCTAAGGCTAGACCAGTGTCAGGGTATTATAGGGCACTGACTTCCCAATAACGACTGCCATAGATGTTCATGGCAGCCGAGACCGACGGTTTTACGTGCACTCCGAGACACAGAGCAGGCGATAATTGTCAATCAATACGCACATAATTTCGAAAAGTCATATAACTTCCGAAAGTCAGAGGTGCGCGACGTGGGTTCGAACCCGAGACCCTCTGCATTGCAATCTGTTGGTCTCCCCACTGAGCTATCGCTGCTGACTGTTATATTAAATCTTTAGACTAATTTGTTAAATTAATAATATAAAATATATCAAAATTAATTCTTTAAAATAATAATGCACACAGAAATTAAAAATGTATCAGATAAATTTCCAAAAAACATTTGTACGCCAGTTAATGGCAGAATATAGAGAGAACTACCATGTATTTTTATCATTTGTGTACTCATATTCTGACAAATATTATTATTATACGAAAAAGAAAGCAGTAGTAATCACTACCATACAAAATATAAACTTACACAAAAATACTGTTTAAATTCTTACTTGAGAATGCAACTAGCCCTTTACAGAAACGAATGCATTGGATATGCAATGACAGAAATAAGGGCGGTTGATGTATCGATTGTACAACCTACTTACGATGAAATACTATCAAATATGAATGGAACACTCTTTTGTGCCGTCTTCGAAGGAACTAGTGTTTGTAGGCGGAATACATTTACTGAACAGCACATTTTACCTTGTATTCCTAGAATGTATGAAAGAGAAATTAGATGATATTGTCTTGCGTTTACCCGAATGTTATACATTGAATTTATAATTGTTTTTTATAAAAAATAAACAACGCGGTAAAATCCGTATAAAGTTGTTTAATTTCAAAGAAATTAGTTGATTATATTGTGGTTTAATTTCGATACTTTTAGTAAAAATAGTTAGTTAAAATACGTAAAATTTACAATGATATGAATGGACAATGTTGTTAGAATATATTGCTGTTGTAGGCCCAGATATTCAGAGGCCAGTGTATTAGTTATTAACTTCTTCTGATTGTCTATTTTCATGGATTGTGATTTGCTTGCTGAAAGTGTTAGCAATAAACCACAATATAATCTTATCTCAGGACTAAGCATAACACAGAATTATATTTCAATATATATTCGGATCTCTTTCTGGACGATTGGATACTAAATAAGTTTTGCAAGTGGTTTCATTTGGGTAACGTATTTTCCAGAATGAAACCCGGTATGCTTTTCCGTATCCCTGACAAAGTGTATGCGAAATATCATGATGATCGGTCGAATAGTTAAGGCGTGTAAACATATCAAACAAACAAACCTACATTCACATTTATAATATTATTATAGTTTGTCTCCACTCTGAAGGCTCAATGCCAGCCGCTCGACGACCGGAATGAGGACTTTGGTGAAAACCAGAGTTAAAGACTTTGGGGACAATAGCTTTTCTGTACTGGATGCTCGACGCGATAAACTGAATGCGCGCCCACCTTGTGCTATCAGTTATAATTACTGCAATAGTGTGCTCACCTGCCCGCACATTTATCAATAAGACCGGTTATGTTAGCCATACACGAGCACACCAACGACAATTAGAAGAGAGTTGAAGTGGTCGCCGTGGCAGAAATCGGTCGAGGAGGATTAGTAGTATTATTATAGTTAGGATTACACAATTTGTAGCAATTTAGAGCAGTCTTGAAAAGCTCGCTGCATCCTACCTCTCTTATATATTTTGGAGCTACAAAGTATCTAATGTACTACCTAAATAGCTTATTCATACAGGTAAGATTATACATCTACTTTGCAACAGGTATATTTTTTCATCCCTTGAAATAGGGTGCGTGGTTTATTCTTCAGTGGGGTATAGACCCCACTGAAGATTTATAATTATTAACTGGAAAACCTTTTCAGAGTAGTAGAGCCTCGCTGATTTCAGCATGAATGGGTCGGCTCGACCGGAGAAGTACTAACTCTCATAACAAAATCTGGAATCGAAATCGAGACTTCACTATCGCATACATAACTTTAGATTCATGCAGAATTCTGGAGAAATGTGCATAGAATGTTGTAAACCATATAAACCGCGCTCAATCAGATTCCAGTAATACTTCACATTTCCTTAACAATGTTTTTTGTTTCGCGTAACAGGGAGCGAAGTTAATGCTGACTACCGTGCACATTTTCTGTCTCCACGGTACTACTGAGAACTTTCTAACTTAAGACTACTGAGAACTTAACTCCAAATAACACTAACCAGACTCCGGAATCAAACCTACGAGAGTAGCTGTAATAAGACATTTAACTTTAACTACTCAAAACAAGATCATAAATTATTGTTTCAATAGTAAAAACAAGTTCCTTAAAATAGATGACGCTCAGCTTCGCTTTAGAAGCTTATGCGGCAGCAAAATGTAATCTCAGTCCTATCCCTGTAGCTTGTTTCATTAAGTAACGACACAGATTATCTAGATAGCGCCTTCAAGTCCTGCTTCATGGATTGCCTTTTCCTCGTTTTTATGATACATTCATCAAACAAAATGCTTAACGAATTGAAAACTGTTCCGGATTACTAAGAATATATGTAGTTTGTTCGAGAAAGCGCGACGGTTTCGTCTTAACATCCATTAGTAACCAGCCATTGTGAGAAATAGCTGTAAGCTTATTCCTCGAATCAGAGCAATTATATTCCCAATCAATCTACGAACTAAATTAAAATACCTTTAAGAATATTATTATAGAAAACATGTACTAAAAACAGTTATTATAACGCGCTTCAAACCGCTATAATACGCCGAACTTGCAATGGATTCTCGAAGAAAAATCACAATGAGTACTTGATTATTTTTATTGGCGAAATGTCTCATTCGGGTTGTTGGTGACTGTGTGTCTGCCCTCATGCTGTGCGGTCGCCGCGGGTGGTCACTTGACCACAATTACCTGAACTCCCACACCCCTCTTCCGTTAATACATCGCGGTCGAATTGCGGCCACACAACCATTAGTAATGGGTCTAATTATGCTGGCTATGTAGAACTTTTGTTCCTGACTTCATCGGTTATTGTCAGCGGGATTGGAGCGTTTACTGTCATGCGAAATTGAACTTTAAGTCGTCGACATAAGGAAAATGTAAGGCGGTTTGCAGTTATATTCGTAGAATCAATTTTGTGGGGATAATTATTGCATTCTGACCTGCTACTGTCAGTTGTAATGATTTAAGACAAGAGTTTAACCATTTGTCTTTTCGGTGCTCGTACAAACAGGACGCAGTATATTTTAAACAATCGGTTTGATGGTAAATAACGCAATGAATTCTGTAAACGTACTGGTCAATTGAGCAACGACGATTGGTACAGGGTAAAGTATATAGAGTGTGTGCAGATTTAATTATTTTTATTAGCTTTTTGTGTACGAGATCGAAATATGTCAGAGATAGTCATGGAATGACTCCTATTTTGTCGAGGGGCAAGCAGAGACGACATAATTTCGTTTGCTCGGATAACCTGGATCATATACCTCATATGTTACTTTTTCTTATCTCATTACACTATTTTCATTACATTGTTGATGCTCGCTTGTCGGTCTATGTTGTATATCATGCCTTCCAGAGTAATTTAACAAGAGGTTTGCATATGTGGGATGTTTTTTTTTATTTGCCTTAACATACAGTTAGATACTATACGTACACTAAATAAGTATATCTACGTTTTAAAACATTATAAATTAGAATTACTTAAATGGCAAGATGATTTATAAAGCGGGTAATTATGATGAATAGGTAATTACACAACATTATCTCAATATAAGAGAGCTCAATCATTTAGAATTTAAAGAACCTTTGTATTAATTAACAGTAACCTATACCTCACTATAGTAAAGTTATTAGATAGTGCATTGGTTAAGTAGTAAGGGATGCATACCTGTGACAATCGGTGCTCGTAGTGGTGAGGTATCACTTCCAATGAGCCTTAATTCCTCGACGCTACAAAAAGAAATAAATACACTGCATAAACTATTTAGATAGTAACATATAAATTTTAAAGCATAATAATGGCGGTCTCGATGGCGTAGTGGTTAATGTGACTGCCACGCCTGAGGTCGCGGGTTCGGTTCCCGTACAAGTCAAACATCCATGTTCGATTTTCTTCGGGCAAAGCGGTGACTTCATATTCAAACCCATATTAAACATATACTTTTAATGTGTTTTATATATTATTTATAACGTAAGCTTAACAAGTTGTGTGTAAGACAACAGAGGGTACAATTAATTAATGTTTAAAGTGTTTTCGTGTAACTAAACACAAAGTTTATAAACAGGTACATCTGACGGTGCGAAGTTCTGATGGAAATTGTTACCGTAACTTGGACATAAAGCGTAGTATGCACAACTTAGTGCAGTATACCTAAATGGAAATTATTTTTCGTTATTAGTTAATATACATGTGTCTTACACAATGGTATTATTAAATGATATAACGTTTCTCGTTTATACGGTATACTGAAGGGTGTTCTGCTCACATTTCGCTAGATATGGTATTAGATGCCACTAAGTCCGAAGCGAATATTTTCATGTATCGGGCATAGTTCTATACGCCCACCGTGCGTCTTCGAAGACTTTTTAGCTCCAGCTCCAGTAAATCTTTATAGTAATAGTAAATCTATATGTAATATAAGCTGCCCCTCGTAATACTAGTCCTCATGAAGCCCCAGTACCTTCTTAAGGCATTCATTCTTATATCACAGGAGAACGTCATAGTGGTATAATAATAATAAACGTTTATTTTCTCACCACAATATACACATATTATATGAACAGTATTAAAAAATATTACATAATTCGGTTTATAACATATATTGTGGGAGACTGGTGCCTTATTTTTTTGTTTTTTTTTTAACGTGGTGGAATGCATTGACGCATACCTCTCCGTTGAAAAGGGGGAACGGAGAGGTTATGTCGGGCTCACCCGGGTAAAGATGGAACGTCCCGGGTACTACCGACTAAACCTACCACGGTATGCCAACTCGCTGCCTTGAATGGTGGGTGGGTCGCTGGAACTGAAACTACATCAGCGATCCACCCAGCAGTGTCCAACACAGGCAAGAAATGCCTGCGGACGACGACTCCTGAGGGGAGACTGGTGCCTAAGCTAGGATAGAGGCCTGTGTTTCAGGACACCAGGTCCACACCCCTTGAAACAATTTTGTTTTACGGATTATGTATTAGTACTGATAGATTTAATGTAGTAAGAAAATAAAAACTAAATAAAAATAATTAATAATTATTAATGCTGTGTATTTTTATGACGCGCATGTTTAGTTATGTTTCCACAGGTTGGAAATTGGATTTTTGCTGTGGTGATTAATAGTGGTTTGACATCGCTCTATCTTTCAGGGTACGGATTTTTATCGTCTCTAATAGAACACCAACTACCTCACCCTCCGGTAGCTGGTGTGCTATTAAGGAATCGCTGCACATGGACTAAAGCAATGTTAGGAATCTTCACAGTCTAGCCAGTGCCTACCGTAACTATAAAGCTTTCTCACACTTTTTAAAAAAAGGATAGGTTACAGAATTTCGAAAACACAACGGCAGGTAGTTCATTCTAACTCATTTCTTACAGACTCGCATTTGTTTTTAGATTAAGCCCAAATACCAGTTTGACGATGAATTGGTAATTCAAAATCTTTGATATTAGTTTTGTTTCTGCTCGCGTTTATACAACAGTTGGGATTCAGACGATATCATTTCGAGATAAAACGAATTTTAGGTAGATATATGTTAATTCACGACGTGAGCTAAGTTTAACTGTAGCTGTTTACGTGTGATGGAATAACAAATATCCAAAGATCTTCACCAACCGGCACATCCTAACAATAATATTATAAATTTGTTTGTTTGTTATCTTTCACGCCTTAGCAACTCGAACAATCATCATACAATTTTGCATACAGGTTGTCAGCATTAAAACAAACAGGGCACCTTCCATCCGGCAAAAAAGTACTGTTCCCGAGTAATCTACATTAACGCAGGTAAAGAAATTTAGTTTGTAATATAAGTTCCTATTCATATTTCTGATCATTTGAATAGGTTTCTTAGAACCTAATGTTCTACATTATTAGAGATTAGAATCATAATGGTAGTAAGTAGAGTAGCGAGTGCTTCGAGAGCGCAATCAAATGCAAGGGGAATGCAGTGGTGTCAAACTATTAGAGGTCACGCCATCTATTGGCGAATGCCAGTCACGCTATCAAACCACTACTATTGTCATGAACTGTGTGTAATGTGAGAAATATATAATATTATGTAACTTGAAAAGTAATGCTTAACAATATGCAACTGCCTCTTTGGTCCTGCGATATAAGCTGTTCGCCAATTCTGATATCCCAGGTTCGATTTTCAGGTCAGGCAAATAGTAATACAGTTTTTCTGTTAATGAATTCTTAGTATCAACACGAATATAAATTATAAATAAGGCTTCGACAAATGGTATCGTCGCATTGCTAACCAGCTATTCATGGTCCTACGTTAGGAATCGAAATTTATCCCTATGTTTTGCTACAAGGCAACGCTGTACGTCATCTATCGTAATTATCGGTAAAGAACTAAGCGATTAAAAAGTACATATTGAGTCCATTGCTTGAATGTTTCCAAAGTCCCCTGTGACACAGAATTTATTCCTAGTGCGGTTGTCTAATAAAACAAAAAAGAAACAGTATGTAACAATTGCTGTTAAAGCTGAACACGGCTTAATATCTAGTAGGTACCTATATAATTTACATTCTACCTTAGCATTAGAAATGCTTCCTAACTAATATTATAAATGCGAATGTGGGTTTGCTTGTAACGGTTTCACGCCTTAACTACTTAACCGATCTTCATGAAATTTCAGGTACACGATTTCAGGAGAACAATAAAGGTCATGGTATCTTTCATCCAGAAAAAAATACTCTTACTAACCTAACCTTTTCTTTACGTGGGGAATTGCATACCCCTTCGCCACAAGGGGAGGCGAGAGGCTTATCTCTGGCTCCTCCATACTTCGGGTCTACGGACGAAAACCCCACGGTGTGTCAACTCACTGCTTTGTATAGTGGTTGGGTCGCTGGAAACGAGACTACATCAGCGACCCACCCAGCATACTACGACTCCTAACGTAACCTAGCGTACATTTACACGCGGAAAGCCGCGGGCAAATTCTAGTATAAAATAAACTTTAATATACTATTCCAGCACGAAGTCTGTACATGGCAACACATCCTATTACGTAGAACCTGAAAACATCGAAATGTTGCCATAATATGCCTCTGCTTACCCTTTCAGACCTTCTAGAGTATACAAGCATGAGATTGTTTATATCATGCTCCAATGTTCAACCACATTAAGCTGCCGTAGCGCGTGTAGGCGCGTTACTTTATAGAACCAGCCGTAGACAAAACATGCTACCAGGTTACACGGTAATTAGTTAGCACAAACTGCAGTATAAATAAGCAGTGTAGATATTATCGTGGGCTGACGAGATAGAATTATCTGCTACAATATTATGTTTGTTTACTGCAAGTTTGCCTCCTGGTCTAAAGGGTAGGGAGGCATATGCGTCAGAACCTATTGAAATCCTTTTAAGTTCTTTTGTAAAGAGATACTCTGTAGTGACAATATGCTAAGAATGTGCTCCATATAAGTACGGCATTATCTTCAATTTATCTTATATGGAGTTTAATATCTGCCTACTCCCCGTTTTATAAAAGGTTGATCCATACAAAAACCAGTTAAATGCTGTGATTATCTGACTGAATTAGCAACAGTAAATTACAACACTTGACGTAGTATATATAGATTTGAGTTGACATAACTGTCAGATTCCCTCCTCCTATTTAGAACTTATATTATTAGCTCTACAATATCTGTATATTTATATTATATGCAAATGTATAAACTGTCCTACTACTGGACCGAGAACCTTTTGAACGAGAGCTAGGATGGGGCTAGGACATAGTCCACCATTCTGACACAGTGCGATTTGGCAAACTTCACACACCTTAAAGAACTCATTGACATGGTGGTTTCCTTATGATATTTTCTTCAATTGTTAAAGCAACCGTGAGTTTCTACTTCCTACTTATAAAAAAGCAGTAAGACTACAGTTCGATCAAACTTTCAGTCTCCACGTGGCAGTCTAACAATCTACTTACTTTCTTCTCACTTAGCTATCCCTGCTTGTTTCTGCAAATTTTGAAAACCTGTAACACATTTCCTGACTCGTTAACCAAACCTGATACTTTCTAATACGTAATAATAATCCGACAATGTAATTAGAAGAATGAATATCAATAATAATAATTTGTATGTAATTTAAATCTAAAGGGATATTATTAGGGATATTATTTCATGTTTATTTTAATTACTTTACTGTATTTTTAATGTCGGTATTAATTAACATTTGTATGCATTCATGGCAAAACATAGCGTTCTTATCATAGACTTAAGACCATAAATTGTAATCACCTATGTTTGACAAATAAACGAATTCTATTCTATTCTATTCTAGTTGTTTCAAACCGCTAAGACATACTAAGTGTTAATGTCACGTTAACACCAGTAGTAGTAACCCCATTCCCCAATGGAGTTGTTTCTTCGAAAACCGATTGAATGATTGTATTTTTAATGCGCGCCACCTAACTAGGTCTGAATGCACTCGCCAGTGGGTTACGGCTAAATAAAACATCTGTATTCCCTCACGCCATACTATCATAAATAAATGATTAGTTTTGATGAAATTGTATCAGAATCCAGCATCTTTTTTAGGGTTTTGTATCTGAAGGGTGCCAATGGGACCCTATTACTAAGTTTCTGCTGTCTGTCTTTCAGCGGGCTGTATCTCAAAAACCATACCTAATAGACAGAGTTTGAATTTTCACGAGTTTGTGTATATTTATATATGTTAGAAACACACACTCTGTATTTAATTATATATACATATATCATCCTAATCCTAATCCTAACTAATTTATAAATGCGAATGTGTGTTTGTTGATTACGCTTTCACGCCTTAACTACTCAACCGATCATCATGAAATTATGCATACAACGTGTCAGGGATACAGAAAAGGACATAGGGTATCTTTCATCCAGAAAACAGTACTGTTACTAATCTAACAATACCTAACCTACATTTATGCGAGTGAAGCCGGGAAAAAATCTAGTATATAATAAAAACCAAGATGGCGAATTACAGAATTAAAATATTTTAAAAAGCACATTGTATTATATTTCGTACAGTGCAATGGTGGGGTTTATTAAATTTTCTCCCTACAAATTATGACCAATATACTGGGTGAATTTCGCTGTTATCCAGACTAGTGGCCATCTTTCTTTAGCGCTGCTGGTGGTCGACGTGCTGGCCAGACGACGGTAAATACTAATGACTGTGTTCTTAGCTAATAACACCAAGTTGAAAGAAACACAACCAAGTAAATATCTACCGCAAACCTCTTAGATAGGTGAACAACATGCACACGATCTGCCTGTTGGTAAGAAGATACTGTATCCTATGTGAAAGGATGAAGAGCGGCTGCAGCAACGAGAGAGGAAAAGGACGAAGATTAAAAGTGTAGTAATAAGAAAGGAAGAAAGAGGCAGAGATCAAAAGGGTACAAGAAACAAAGGAAGTAAAGGACATACATCAACAGGTTATAAGTAAGAATGAAAGGAAGTGACCGGGGGAGTGATAGAAACGGACAGACAAATTTCTAAACACCATTGTTATTATCATACAGTATTATTTTATTTTCATTAGCCTCTTGTTATGTCCCACTGCTGGGCAAACCCTTAGACTTTCAAATAACTCTGTTCGAAGACATTCTCTGCCAGTCCCTTTCGGAGAAAAGACGTCCAAGTGACCAAGCCATCTCCGCTTAGGTCTGCCCCATCAATGTCAACTGTCTTTTGATACCCAATTAGTCACAATTTGTGATCAATTGGTCCTCCTCTCTGGATGCATACGGCAGACGTATATATCCCAGTCCCACTTCAGCCGGGTGTTTTAATTAATAAATTTTAAATGCTATACCGAAAAATACTGTATTTGATACAGATTTTATATTCTGATTGCTTGATTCTAAACAGATTTTGATATGCATTTGTTTCAACATTTGACGTGTGGCCCTACTGTAAGGCTTACTGTTGTAGCTTCAAGTTAAGTTCCACGCGAAGGCTTTCTTGGAAGGCTGTGTATAGTACTAAATAGTATTTTACTGCAGATGGGTGGA
Organism: Catocala nupta; assembly: GCA_963675205.1. Lineage (NCBI taxonomy): Eukaryota > Metazoa > Arthropoda > Insecta > Lepidoptera > Erebidae > Catocala > Catocala nupta. Next base: position 11,462,413 of record OY776104.1, read on the forward strand.
ATACATCGATACAGTTTATGTGAAGTTAGATCACTTCAGTTAAAGATGGTTATTAGCCATCGCTCATTTAAATTATGGCTTTTAGTAATTAGTCTGCCTTTTGTTTATCGGTTTCGTTGATGGTTTCGCATAAGTTTGCGTCCAAAGGTTTTTTATTAAAGGCATCTTCCGCACTAGGCATAATTTCTGTGTCGTTGGCACTTAAGTAATGTTAAAACACCAGACGCAATTCTTTGTAAACCCAGAACACCTGTTTGTTGGTCTTACAAATTGTTGTCCCGTATGGGGATCGAATGTGCGACATTGGACGCAGTGGCGAGGCCGCCACTGCAACAACTGCGACATCCGTGCGTATTGTCAATACAATAAATCGTTTGTTTCCTAAAGACAAATAATAAATAAATAATTGACTAGCTCTTCCATGCGGCTTCGCTGTCGTGATTCTAAGTAAAAATAGTTATCCCACAGGCGTCATATTCTCGAAAAAAAAATTAATAACCCATGATATTTTTCGGCTATCTATGCAAATATTGCGTCGCCGCGTCGATAGCGATCAGCGACGTCACAGACGTCGCTGTTGCGAAAAATAATGACGAAACACCACATATTCACATCTATACTAATATAATAAAGCTGAAGAGTTTGTTTGTTTGTTTGAACGCGCCAATCTCAGGAACTACTGGTTCTTCTAAAAATCTTTTAGTGCTGATTCGCGCTACGACCAATAGGAGCGGAGCATCAATATTAGAAATATGTTGCAAAAACGGGGAAAATTCCCTTATGTGAAGCAGACGAAGTTGCAAGGGTCAGCTAGTTTATAATATAAATAAGGATAAGGATTGATACTTTGCTGATACCACTAGTATATAGGTACTATGATTAAAACACATATGTGTATAACATATTTGAATGAGCCAAGCCATTTATTTTTGTGGTAGTTTCAATATTGCCTGTATCACAGAGGAATTAGTAAGTATTCAAATGGTTTATCTATCCAAGAACGACTGGGCTCGAAATTGTCTTGTTCCGGCTAAGGATCGAAGCCTGAACAGACAGCGCACTGACAGCGACTTAAACACTGCGCCATCGAAATTCCTACATTAAAATCTAAAGAAATATTGACGTTTAAAACAAATTTCCATTTACCCTACATTACCCTATTTTCACAAAACCAACTACCGTACACACTTAGAATAAATAAGTAAAGTTTACAAATTACCTTGCACGGAATTGAACCCGGTATTCCCGCACACAATACAGAGGGTCGTTACATACAATGTATGTTCTCATTAAACCAGGCCATACTTCGCCGACACGTTCGAGTGGAAGGCTTTATGATTGCGAAACACCCACCCTAAAACTAACAACCTTATTTTTACAGGCTAGTGATGTCAAAGTGTCGAGTGTCGATATAGTCGATAAAATAAATTAAGTTTACTTTTAGTCGATAAATGTGTGTAAAGAATTTGATGAGAATCTAAGTTAGAAGGTTATCTTGATAGGAACCTGGTCGGTTTTAATACTACTCGTGACTCGGATTTTGCAAGTTCGGTTGCTCTAACCATAGCGATTTTAATGTCCTATAGTAATTGGATCTCTTTTTTTCTTGGTATTGTTGAAATACACACATGCCAGGGTGCAATTCGTGCAAATCAGACATTAAAAATAAATGATTGTTAAAGTACCTAAACTTTGTTTGTAAATCTTTCTCGGTATCAATACAGATATAAATAATGACTAAATTGTTAGTATAGCTAGCTGTTACATTTTACCTTCGAAAAATATTGGAAAATTACACTAATATCAATAAAACACACAGATCGATCTAGCTCTACGTGTTTTGATATGGTTGCTTGAAACAGTAAATATATCACTCATGCATCGCAAGATGCAAAGATCACACTAAAAGCTCATGTTGATAGCACACCAATTTCTGATAGAGCCCGGCAGCTCTATTTTTTGTAGGAGCACAACATAAAGTTATTTGGCTGCGATCTTCTAAAAGGCAAAGTTATTTCGCCAGATGAGATGCCCGAGACATTTAAGTATAGATATATAACATCTCAAACTGATTTTAAATAAAATTGTAGGGAAATGCTATCGATATTCTCCCCACAATTCACATCACTAGCACTTGAATTGAGTTATTAGTCCAACACCTTAGGTTCTCTTCTTTGTAAAAGTAATTTCCTTGTAAAATCGTAATAAATAAGCACGATTTGTCCGAGCGATTATTCTAACTACAACATTTATATCGCCACATAAAACCGGCATTATATATTGTTATATTGAACTTATATTATAATTATATAACATATATAAATTATAGTTGTAAAATATGTTTTAAGTGGTCTTAAATTATGTGCGTATGCTTAAACGTGTGTATGAAAGGTGGCGCTTGTTTCCCTTGAAGGTCGGTAAAGAATAAATATTTTCTTGGTCTGTTTCTTGACAATCACATGCATATATTTGCTCTTTGCGTTGGCAATTCAAGAACTTCTCTATTGCAGATTAACTCAAATTTATCCGACCAACTCGTTGGTGACAAGGCATACGTTTGCACTTATATTTGCGTGCGATCGTGGGTTCCCGAAGTCGATGTTTAGGTCTACAGTTTTTTTGTTGAAAGTCTGATTAGCAGCACGGAGTCTAGAAACATCTATACAGCAATAGGCTTGCAACTTTAACTTGATACAAAATAAAGCAAAACATGGCTATGTTTTGGGAGTATGAATGTAATTACAATTATTATAAAAATATGCAATACCTTTGTACGTAGGGTCTATCTCTGACTAGTATCAGACTTAACCCCCTACTGATAGATATCCTCTATTGGTATTTTAAAAGCCGCTTTCATAGTTAATTAACGTATGCAGCTTTAAAATATATACATACCTATTATGTTAAAGAATAGAATGATACACTACCCTTAAGTAACATATACTTGTAGTATATAAAATCCGTAGTTATAATTAATTTTACTGGCCTCCTCACCCTCACCGTACAGGCGCCCTAACAAGGTCACCGTTTTAATTTCCAAATATTTTCAAGAGGGCAGGTGATATTAAAAGTGTCCTCGTTACCTATTCAGTAAGGCTCTCTTAACAGCATTCCTGAAATGCCCGGCAAATGACCGTCACGCCTCGGACATCATTATGAGTTTAGAAAAATGGCCACCCTGACGTGTTCTGTTTTGCATTAAGGAGGAGTCGACACCTGCTAAATGGTTTCCTTACCCAATTATTATTATTTTAAAGCCTAACTAATATTATAAATGCGAATGTGAGTTAGCAGAGCGAATGAGAGTAGCAATTTATTGAAAATCTAGATTAACAAGAGCGAAGCCGCGGGCAAAATCTAATAATATCATAAAAATATCTGTGAAAATACCATTGACTTCGGAATTTAAGGACACCAACCTTGTTAACAAAGTTTTGACTCACAAATATGGTAGAGGCGTAAGTATGTGTGAGTGTATAATTTTTTTTATCTTTTTCTACTTAAAAGCTTTCCTCTTATCGGCATACGCCATTTTTTCTCGATTTTCGGCCAATATATACATATATATATATATACACTACTCAAAACAAAATAAGGGCCACTAAGATTTTTTGCTGTACCATGAAAACAATAAAGACATTAAATTGTTTAACTTATGAAACTACAAAATAATGATCATGAATTGTTTTTTTTAAGTTCATAATGAAATTGGCCATTTTTAAATGAAAAATATGAACAAAAGAAATCACCGGCAAAAGACAAAATACTGTTCTTGTCACTTTTGTTTCTTCTTTTTAGTAACGAGTATGTCCTCCTCTCTTAGCAATACACTCCTGAAGCCTTGTATATGCATACTCTGGATCAAATTCCTCACGTTTTCATCTGGAATCTCCTCCCAGGCACGTTTTAAAGCGTCAATCAGCTGCTGTTGGTTGTAGACCCCTTGCTCATTCTCTCTAACCCTTCGTTTCAATTGGTCACACAATTGTTCGATTGGATTTAAATCCGGACTGTTAGCTGGCCATGGTAATACCTCAATATGAGACCCTTCTAGGACAGTTTGGGTCGATCGAGCTGTGAGTGCACGGGCATTGTCTTGCATCAGGATGAATCCAGGCCCCACGCGCTGTGCAAATGAGATCACTTGTGGCCTGATGACGTCCTCGATGTAACGTTCTGCAGTTACGGTACCCGCATTTAAAATGGTAAGCTCGGTTTTACCGTGTAAACTAATCCCACCCCAAACCATTACGTTGGGACCACCGAAACGGTCAATTTCGTGGATGCAGGACTCCGAAAACCGCTCGCCGCGTTGTCTCCACAATCTAACACGCCGATCATCATTAAAAAAATTTACTATGCACTCGTCTGTAAAAAGCACCTTGCCCCACTGATTAATCCCCCAGTTCAAATACTGACGGGAGAATCTTAAACGGTTTGCACGTTGAACCCTGGTCAGAGGTATTCGAACAACTCGTCGTCTTGACATTTGCTGGTCTTCGTGCAATCGATTACGTATAGTTTGATCACTGACACGGGTACCCGTTGTCAGCCGTAGGTGGTGTTGTAACTTACGGGCCGTTACTGTACGATCACGACGAGCACTTAGTTGGACGTACCGATCCTCGTGCGCCGTTGTTACACGAACTCTACCTGAACCGGGTCTTCTGGCAACACTGCTGGTATCTTGGAAGTGATTACATACATTTTGGACAGCTCTTCGAGAAAACCCAACTGCAAACCCACGTAACGCTGAGAACGTCCTTCTTGAATCATAGTTATAGCTCTGGTTACTGTAATTGTATCCATGTGCCTTCGTACTGGTGGCATGATTAACACGAGATGTAAAAATGAAAAAGTAACACTTTTGTCCTAAAATAACCGAAACAAGTTAAGAAGACAATCGAAGAAAAACATAAGAATAACATCCAATTATTTTTTTCTTATAATGATGGCCAATACTTTTCAAATTAGGAACACGAACACCAGCATAAAAGAGATCAAACACCAAAGAGTTCGTAATATCAATATAATGCTACTTATCAGTTACTTTCAGTTTACTAAAGTGCACTTAAATGTAAATAAACTAGTGGCCCTTATTTTGTTATGAGTATATAATAGAATTATAGGCACCTCATTCTATTTTTAACCCCCGACGCAAAAACGACGGGGTGTTATAAGTTTGACGTGTCTGTGTGTGTGTGTGTGTGTGTGTGTGTGTGTGTGTGTGTGTGTCTGTCTGTGGCATCGTAGCTTCCGAACGGATGAACCGATTTCAATTTTGTTTTTTTTATTTGAAAGGTGAATTAGTCGGGAATGTTCTTAGTTATGTTTGATGAAAATCGGTCCAAGATGGCCGCCGCCACAAAATGGCGGATTACATATTTTTCACAACTCCCTCAATATGGGTATCAAATGAAAGGGCTTGACTAGTAGAATACTATACAGTATAATAAATTTCAAATCCAAGATGGCCGCCAATTACATTTTTTTTCACAATTCTTTCAATATGTGTCGTTAACGTAACACGGTTGACTTTAATATAACTTCGACGTATTTCGTAACATTGCTTTTTCGACCGACTGTAGTAGTATGTATGTACGAGAAGTCCGGCCGAATTGAGAGGAGAAAATTTCTAGTTCTAAGGAGACAATTTCTAGTTCTGTAGGAGGTGCTGTCGGGAAATTCCTACATCTACTGAAAACACCAAAACATATTTTATATTCTAAACGAGACGGTGACAAACAATCTTACGGCTCGTTTGATGATTAGCAATTGTCATAGTTACTAGAATTTCTTGACAGCAATACCCATAAACTCTTTGCTCGACCTAGGAATCTAATCCGTTTCCACATGCATGGGTATACATGAGGACATGGTTTAGATACCTGGTGGTGTATACGGATGCAACTGGGTAGTCGCATCCGTATACACTGGGTTACTGAGGAAGTCGTACATTTAATTTCGGGTTACTGTATCGTGAAAATGGATCAAGGTAACAATTAGTATCATCTCTCGTGTGATACGTAATACATTCGGATAATATTCGAATACAGTTTTATACAACCCGCTTTACATAATAAAGCATGGATAAATTGCACGTAATACTATATACTATAGTCTTTCGTACTATTATATAATTACTAGCGGACCCGACAGACATTGCCATGTACACAAAAAAAAAGCACCAAATCTAAACCATTCTCGAATCCACTTGAACACACAAAAAATTTCATTAAAATTGGTCTAGCCGTTTAGGAGGAGTTTAATTACAAACACACGCACAGAAGATTTATATATATAAAGATATTTGAATTTGTTAGCAGCGATATCCTAGTAGGAAATCGTTGGACTGCCACGCAGAGATCTTGATTTCGATCCCAAGGCGCGCATCTCTGACTTTTAGAAGTTATGTTAGTATTAAATAGTTAATAATGATCACTCGCTTTAACGGTGAAGGAAAACACTGTGAGGAAACCTGCATGTCTAAGAGTTCTCAATAATGTTTTCGAAGATATATGAAGTCTGTCAACCCGCTCTGGGCCAGTGTAGTGGACTATGGCCTAACCCTTCTCACACCGAGAAAAGGCCCGTGCCCAGCAGTAGGACAGTTTAATACAGGGCTGATATTATTATTCGAATTTGTGTTAACAAATTCAAACATTTATTATTTTGTTACTTCTTTTTTCGACACAAAGTGCAAAACACAAAGTAAGTAGTAATAGTTCGACACAAAGTAATTGACATTACTTAAGTCATGAATAGATTCGAATAAAATTCGAATGCAATTGTGAACATCGCTACTTTGTGTCGAAAAAAGAAGTAACAAAATAATAAATTGTAGCAAATAAGTGAACAGGAGTAATATAAGTGAAATCTTTATCATTTGACGCCGTACCTCTCACGGCGCTACTGAATCTTATTCGATATCGGACACTGCTTGCTACAGCTAATATTATATGGAGAGAGACTCTATATTTGCTTTTCTTTTTAAGTTTACTTGCAATTGGGGTTACAAATTACTAGTATTTATGTAAAGTGTTCAAGTTAAGCAAGAATGCTTGTGTTAGGCCTAAATTTACGTCGTTAGTGTAATGGTTGGGATTTAAAATGAACGACCTCTCGATGTTGGATGCTTTATTCATTGGACTACCTTCGACCTGAAAATGAAGTGTGGAGAATAATTCTGTGACAAATCCGGACAATACTAGTAACCGATAAATCATTAAACCGTGATATGTAATTTTATATATTTCTTACTGTCCTATGTGGTTTAACCCATCTTTATGATTACTGCTCTGTTGTCGAGGCTCGTAGCTCGTATTTTATATGGCCACTTCCTCAAGAATGTGGGCTATCAAATACAAAAATCATTTTCATATCCCATTGGTAGTTTACAAATATTTAAAATATAAGTATAGACGCAATTTTTAAAAAATACGACTGTTTCAAAAGTCCAAATGAAAACGTTGATTAACTTTGCTAACAAGTCATAGTTCTGTATTTAAGATACACTGATATTCAACTTAACTATTTATTGAAATGGCCCAGCGTAATAATAAGATCATCATAATATTGTTTTACGTTTACACGAATATTATACATTTAAAAAGACTACTCTATACTGATCCTACATGTCTCAGAGTTCTCTAATAAGTTCTCGAAGATATGTAAAGTCTGCCAACCCGTATTGGGCTAGCGTGGTGGCATAGTCCACCAGCCTGATGCTTGATTGATGATTGATGATGAGATCCGTGCCCAGCAGTGGAACAGTTTAATACAGGGCTGATATATATATATGATATATATTATATACGGATTTCATAGCGGTTTATTCCAAAAACATTAATTTAAGATAATTTAAAATTATTAAACTATTTAAATTTACACTTCTCCCGAAGTTTCGTTTGCTTTTCAGCAACCATGGCGAGAATGTTTTCCTGTGACCATGGCAATGTCATTTAAACCATTGCAATATAGGTGCAGATACTATAACTATACTAGTAATGCTTCAAAATAGTAAGTGGAAGGAAAGAAGAAGTGCAGATCCAGAAGAGCATTTAATGGTCAAATAAATGAAACGGCGAAGGTCATATGTTATAAGGAGGTCAAAGTGTTGGCTAAAATCAATAATGATGGCGTATACTCCACCGACAAGAGCAAAGCTCTTAAATATGAAGAATAAAAAGCTTCAAAATAAAATAACAAAATAACGATGGCCGCAAAATGATTACGTTTCAGTAATATAAACATACACATGATGCAATTGATTGAAAAATTAATTAATAACGATAAACTTTATTATTGATACGAGTTACAGCGCAGTGTTGTATGTACTAGATTTAATTAAATCTGCGCGGTTTAATCACGGTTAATGAACGTTGATTATTTATAATTAATCTAATTGAATTTGCTTCGCCCTTGATAGGAAAGTAGTAAATCAAATTTTTTTTAAATCTTTACTTTTAAAGAGGAAAGCTTTTTGTTTGTTTGTAAGGGTTTAAATAAAAAACGACACAACCGATTTTGAAAATTCTTTCACCATTATAATGCTATGTTATCACCGAGTAATATAGGCTATACTTTACGCAGGCAAAGCCGCGAGGAAGAGCTGGTAAAAATAAAGTCACGACACTTTCGAAAAAGTCATTAAGGACTACTAAATGTACATAATTGCATTATAATAACGTTTGAATACTTTTCTGTCAGTCTGTCTATATATTTGTACGCGTATCACGCAAAAACTACGGCACGAAAATTAAAGCAGTTTTTACAGTTGTATAGCTGAAGGTTTAACTTAAAATCTGGTTGTAAGCATGTTTCATCTTGATAGACTGCCTAGAAGTCGAGTATTAATAATAAAAAATATTTGATACGCTGCCTAGGAGTCCTTACCACAATAAATAGTTGGAATGTCAGAAAGAGGTACATAAGCTAATTTGACATTATTCCTTCCGAAAGTGCAAATAAAAAAATACCTACTCTCAAATATCACACACAAATAGTCGCGGGCTAAAGCTAGTTCATAATATAGTAACTCAAACAAACTCCTTTGTTTACAAAATCTTTAATAAACACAGTAGTTTTAAAAAAGCAGAAACAGCCAGATCCAAATTCAAACCAGCAAACATTCTTAAAAAATAAATATAAAGAAGAAAAAGTGATCTCCCAGTTGTTCATTCGGCTCGCAGCGCTGTAATTGAAATCGTCTACCCAGGAAACGTAACTACAATAGATATTTCACAAATAGAAATATAAGAACAGCTACATTTCTAATTCTGGCGGCCGGCACTGCAAATCACCAGCTAAATTGGTTTTTAAATAAAACCTGACGCCTCTAGCAAAAACGATCAAGTATTTAGTGGATTTATGCACATTTACTACTTTTTTAAATGTGTTTGAAGGTAAGGTGTATTAAATATTAGATTTTGCCGCGATGTGGTCGCGTTAATGTACATTTTCCATAAACTTTCTATCTGTCGAGGACAGAACTTTTTTCCTGGATGACAATGATGGAAGGAACCTTGTATTCCTGACAACGTGTACGCGGCATCGCATGATGGTCGGTCGAGTCGTTAAGGCGTGAAAGCGTACAAAACAAACTCACATTCGTATTTATTACATAAGTTAAAAAATGGAAAAATTATAAACGGAGTAGTCTAAGTACTTGCTAAATTATCGAACGAATGAATCAACATTTTGATCCCAACACGACTATCACATAATTGCACCGCGGTTGCTTGAGTGTTCGTCTCGCCAATGCCTCTTCGCAGTTTGCTATAGGTTCCATGTCCACACGAGACAAATATTTGTGTGATACACTATTAGTTGGTTCAACTCTGGGTGTTCATTGTGTCTTAAAATGTTTGTTTCGTCCCCCGTGACACAGGCGTTATTTCTTAGGGCGGGAGATATATTTTGAATAAAAATAATATAGGTAATCCGGGACTTGAACGTCCATTTTATGTCCTTGGTTTCAATATTTAGTAAGCGCTCCGCAAAATAGCGGTTGGTATCACAAGAATTAAATTGTTTAAAGGAAGAAAAATGCGCAGTGATTCTTGAATACTTAGTTATTCAAGAATCACTGCGCATTTTCTGTAGGTACTAGTTCCATTAAAGACTATTCGTATCTTATTAAATATCAAGCGTTATGCCCAATCTCTTTAAACTGTTTAAGAATATCTAACACAAAATAAGATACTAACCGAAAATAAAGTAAAGCTAAAGTGGGTTACTCTAAAACTATCTTAAAAAGCAATTTCGTTTGAAATTCTAATTTGAAACAATGAAGAGTGTAAAACAACAATGTGTTAAATATGAGCCCAGTGTTCCTCTTTGTAATATGAGTTTGCATTTTAAGACGTTTTAAAAACATTTTATTACTCCGCGGTTTCCTAAATATGGAACGAACTCCGCTCGCCTTGGTGTCGAACACGCCACAAGTTGCTTTGTAACAGAGGTACGGTTAGAATTGTTGCTTCTTTAATCTGCCTGGGATTCTATTTAAATCTGGATTATACCGCCTGGGAATAACCTAACGAAAGTTCATGGAATTTTTATTGTATTTGCATCTTGCCAACTAAGAATATTTCGACAGAAATATTTTTATCTAACTCGAAAATTAAACTTCCAAAGATAAATATAAGAATAAGTGGTATTTTCAAAGACATTAAACCAAGGGACACAAGGAACACCCAGACTCTAAACATCCTGTTTGGATAACACAGCTACTTATTTTTGTACCATGTGGGGTTCAAATCCACAATACTTGACGTAACTGCAGTGAAACGGTGACCACTTCGTACACCGCGACGATTGCGCAAGATTTTACACGAACAATAAGACTTATGCTATTAAACGTATGAAATATTAAACAGACCAGAAGAGTTCTATAAGTAACATAAAATACACATTCTTTAAGGTAGAACTTTATTAAAACATAGGTGGCAAATAATCTGCCCGCTTGACGGTAAACGAATACGGGTACTATAGCCGATCATCTCACTCAATAATAGAGACATTAGTCGCTACCGACTCTAAGCAAAGGGAATTTGACATGAGATGAGACGAAAGAAACGGGAGTAAAATGGGAAGAAAATCACCAAAAGAGCTCTTATCGGGCTGAACGCACTAACATTGTCTTTAACCTAATACAGATTACCTGTAAGACAAAGTCTTCTTTCACGATAGGCAGCGGCTTTGCTGTGTCCTGATATTGCTGAAGGCCATAAGCAGCGGTTACCACTTTTCATTAGGTGGATTCATTCGTACCATCCCAAATAATTAGCAACAGCTGGCTTCATCAATACAAACTCTTCTTGTAATCAACGTCACACAGAAGGTCATATAGAAAAATTAAAGTAAATATGGCAGCGACAGCCTAGTGGGAGACCGTTGAACTGCCGGTGTCGAGTTCAATCCCAAAGCACACACCTCAGACTTCTCCGAGTTATACGCGTATTAAATAGTTAATTATCGTCCGCCTTAACGGGGAAGGAAAACATTGTTAGGAAACCATAATACGCATATATGTGAGTTCTCTATAATGTTCTCGAAGATATGTGAAGTCAACACGCACTAACCCAGCGTGGTGGACCATGACCTAATCCTTATCAAACAGAGAAGAGGTCCGTGCCCAGCCATTGGATAGTTAATATATAGGACTGATAATTTATATAAATTGATTTGTATAACTAAGGGCTTGTACTACCACCTCCAGATAGAATTTATCTTTTAGATAAAAGTCTCGCCATCTCTCTTCTTTAACCTAACATGAGTGAGTCAGCACGCGATTTATCTTTCGGATAACTTTTACTTGTTAGTGGTAGGAGTGGCCGTATGACTTGTAAACAGATGGCGACTGAAGAGAATGACGAATAGTTTCTAGCCTGTTTCTTCCCATAAGAGTTCTACTCCTCGAATAGGCTTTGTTAAATACTATATTTCTATTTTCTATTATTTTAATACTCATTATTCAGTCTTTATTCACATCTCGTGCTAATTAGACGCATTCAAGTAATTTAATAAACTCGGTAAACAAGTAACCGGTTTGTTATCGGCCGGAGCCCGCGTGGCTCGCTCGGTCGCCTATTGTGTTGCGTTATTCGCGTGTGTGTAATCTTATGCTATTAGTTATTATGAACCTTATTCTGAATGGATAACGATAGCTTTCGGAATAATATCGATTCACCCAACAATGATGTTTTGAACCATGATCAAGATTTTATAGATGACCCAACACATATGAATATGGAATTAGATATAGAAAGTAATAACAAACGTACGCGAAATGAAGATGCTGAAGAGTGCTGGACAGAAGTTTCGAATAAAAGTAGGAGGAAATCCATAAGTCATGACAGTATCAGAACGGAGGGACTTGCCATTCAAGTCTGCATCTATTCTAAAGAAAAGTTTATCAAACAATTTGCACTCGCAAAACTGCTGAACCAACACAAAATAAATGGTATTACAAAAGTTAAATACATCAACCCATTTAAGATTATAATCTCCTTTATCGATGAAAATCACGCTGAAAAGTTAATATCATGTCCTGCATTCGACGACCACGGGTGGCGACGACAAAAAACATGGGAAGTCGGTTTATCATACGGTATTATAAAAGATATCGACCTAGACCTCACTGAGACCGAACTTTTAAAGCACATCAAGTCAGATCAATCAGTCGTGACCGCTAAACGGTTAAACAGAAAAAATGAAGATGGATGGACTCCGAGTGAATCTGTCAGGATAGGATTTAAAGGTTCTTGTGTACCATCATACATAAATTTGCTAGATCTTAGAATAAGTGTGTCGCCATACATATACCCAGTCAGTCAGTGCTCCAAATGCTGGCGATTCGGTCATTCTCACAAATCATGTCCCGCGTCGAAACCATCTTGTGTGTCGTGTGGTACGAAAGGACACAAAGAATGTGATGGAAGTACTCTCAAGTGCATCAACTGTACAGGTAAACATAAATCAGTATCAAAAGAGTGCCCGATCTATAAAAAAGAAAAACGTATCAGAGAAATAATGTCGGAGTTTAAGTGTACGTACCAAAAAGCCTTAACTGCATATGTTCCTCCTACGCCTTCGTATCAATTCGATGTTATTAATAATGCAACTGTATCTATGCCGGACAACAAAACTCAGCCTGACATCACGCTATCGTATGCAGACGTCCTGTCAAAAAATACACATTCAAGCGAAGTGAATGCATTCTATAATAAACCGCAAAAACCTCGCAAAAAGAAGAAGAAAGTGCCTCTTCACCTCACAGAAAATGTGACGACGGATATATTTGTAACAAATTCCGAAGACTCTGCTGATAGTCTTCCGCCTGGGCCATCGGTACCTTGTAATCTCAACTCCTGCAATACTACCAAGGAAAATAGATATGAAAAACCATCACTTATAGGCTTATATGACAAAATTAAGGAATTCATAAATAACGCAAAAGATAATCTATTAACAAAACTAAAACAATGGTTACAAATATTTAGAGATTGGCTAAATTCATTTTTTGGTAACATTATACCTGATATGTCTGCGATCATAAATTTATTTACAGTTAATGGATAGACACAATAATAAAGTCACAAAATTAAATATTATTCAATGGAACGCCCGCAGTATTAAGCCGAAATTAAAATTATTTGAACAGTTTTTGATTCAAGAACGCATACATTTGGCTGCGGTAAGTGAAACATGGCTTGAACCAGATACCCTTTTATATATTAACAACTATACTATTTTTCGTCAGGATAGAGATGTTCCATATGGAGGGGTTGCAATCATTGCTCACAACTCAATTCAGGCGCAACTTGTGAAAGTCCAAAATAATAGTACAGGGCTTGAACTAATTCATGTCAGATTATGTAATTGTAGTCAATTGGAGCACTTAATTGTAATATATTGTCCACCTGAGTTAATGACAACCACTCAAGTATGGGATTACTTATTCTCTATTGAAAAAAGAAAGTCTATGATTTTGGGTGACTTTAATGGACACCATTCAAACTGGTCCAATAAAACAGATAGAAGAGGCTCCCAAATTCTAGACTCTATATTAGATCACAATTATATAATTTTAAACGATGGCAGCCCTACTCGCTTTCAACTAGTGGACGGTACTGTGAGATATTCGTCACCTGATCTGTCCATAATATCTTCGGATGTATCACTAGGTTTCGATTGGTCAGTTACTAATGAGTCACTCGGTAGTGATCATCTTATTATGAAAATATTTACATCATTCGTATCAAGTGTTCAAATAAAAAAGAAAAGGAACTTTAAGAAAGCTGACTGGACAAATTATAGGTCTTATCTAAATGATAAATTTTCAGAATATAAATATCCAATATTGGCAAATCCGCAACTGGCTTATGATAATTTTATTTATCACATACACTCAGCTGCTGAAAAATATATTCCGTATACAAAATTTAGTTGCAACCCTACTGGACAGTTTCACCCTAAACCATATTGGTGTCCAGATCTATCGAGATCAGTTGCAATACGACGTCTAGCTTTAGCTACCTTTAGGCGCAACCCTACGCCTTCAAACTATATTTTATTAAAGAATAAAATAAGTGAGTCTCAAAGACTTCTAAGAAACGTTCAAAGAAATTCATGGCATACGTTTTGTACCTCAATTAACGAAACAACTGTGGCTAGTGATCTATGGAATAAAATCAAATGGATAAAAGGTTATCAGTCTCGTAAACAGTACATCGATTCAAAGAAAGCCAGCTACCTGTTATATAATTTAACTCCTGATTACGTTGCAAATTCTGAACCAAAATTTACATCACAAAATTCAATATTGGATACTTCAATTACATTACATGAGCTTAATAAGAGTATAAAAACCAAAGATACAGCACCTGGACGTGATGATATATCTTATAGTATGTTAAAAAACCTACCTAACAACGCTAAATTAATTTTATTAAATTTATATAATGCATTTCTTTCCTTAGCCTATGTTCCAAGGCAATGGCGTGAAATTAGTATCATACCTATACCCAAACCCGGCAGGGATCCTAATTCTGATTCAGCACTTCGACCCATTGCACTAATATCGTGTATATGTAAAATTTTTCATACAGTTATACAAAGACGAATAGAGTGGTATTTTGAAAATAACAATATGTTTTCTGATGATACTTTAGGATTTCGAAAATGTAGATCAAGTTTAGATAACTTAAGTAGATTAGTCACAAGGATTCAGACAGGCTTTTGTAAAAATGATGTTACTATTGGTTGCTTTATTGATATCGACAATGCATATAATAATATAGATATTTACACACTTTTGGAAAAATTAGATTATCTGGGGACAGGGAAAACTATATGCAATTATCTGTGGCAATTTCTCCGTGAGAGGTCTCTTACAGTAAAAGTCAATGATTTATTCATAGTTCGTAACACCTGCCGCGGTTTGGCACAAGGCGATCCACTGTCACCTTTGCTATTTAATATAGCTACAATAGATCTATGTAAACAATTTAATAATGATTCCATTTACATCTCCCAATATGCGGATGATTTTGTAGTTTATTGTACTAATAAAAATATATTTCATGCAGCTGAATTACTCCAGTCTACTTTACAGCAGATTACTCGAAACTTACTGCAGTTAGGCTTAGAGATCTCATCCTCCAAAAGTAAAGTATGTGTGTTTAAAAAAGGGATCAACAGGCATCACTTCTCGATTTACATTAATGATACACCCTTAGAAATAGTTGAAAATGTTAAATATTTAGGCTTGTGGCTCGATCGTTCTCTTCGATGGGCCAAACATATTAACTTTATTAACGAGAGAACATCAAAATTCCTGTCTATTCTTAAGTTTTTGGCAGGCTCTAATTGGGGTATTCATCCCAAGCACTTAAGAAAGATATACATTTGCCTACTGCGAAGTCGTTTTGACTATGCTAGCTTTTTATATGGTGACAGTAATCAATCTCATTTGTTCAAACTAGAAAGAACTCAAAACCAGGCGATGCGAGTTATAGGTGGTTTCATCAAATCCACTCCTATACACGTAATGGGCAGTGAGCTTGGTATTGAACCGTTACATATCCGTAGATGTTACTTGGCCGGTAAATTTCTTTTAAAAAGTAAATCTTTAATAAACAATAGCATAATCGTTAATCTATTAGATAATCTATCTACATATATTTCTTCATGGAAAAGAAAAAATAAACCTATTTTAATTATAATGCATCATCAACTAAATGATGTGAAAATTCATTGCAGTCAAAATTTAGAAATGTTCATGTATTGTCAATGGGTCGATCACCTTGATTTATCAAGAAATATTAAAGCTAATATTTGCACCATAGATAAACCTAAACAACAATACGACACAGCCAGTTTAAAAAACCTATGTTCTCGTTATTTAGACAGTACGTATCCAAATTTTTATCAGATTTTCACTGATGGATCTAAAGAAAAAAATGAAGCCGGTGCAGCCTTCTATGATCTTCAACAAGATAACTATATGCTGTTTAAAATAAATCCAGTACAGCTGTCAATTATGTACATAGAATTACTAGCCATCAGCGAAGCATTGTCGTATATTAACTCTATCGAGTACAATGAATTTGTTGTCCTAACTGACTCCAAAAGCGCACTTTTACATATAGCTCGCTGTACCTCGACTATTCGAGGAACACCGATAGCTTATATAATAATAAATCAAATTTTGGAGTTAGAACGGAACGGTAAGGTTGTACAGTTACAATGGATTCCATCACATATAGGCATAATCGGTAACGAAAAGGCAGATAGTCTCGCTAAACGGGCTTGTTCTCAGGGAACATGTCTCCCAATCGAGCCTTACTTTTCTGATTGTTTATATCTAGTTAGAAAATATTGTAACTCAGCATGGAAGGAGTATTTCGATCAGAGGTCAGTTGAAAAGGGTATCTGGTATAAAACGATCCAACCTGAGCCGTTAACTGTACCTTGGATCAATAGCTGTCAACTTAGTAGACGTGACTGTGTAACGGCTATGAGACTTCGCTCCGGCCACATTCCATCTAAAAAATTTACTTATCTAATGGGCATATCTACAACACCTAATTGTGAAGTATGCGGAATACTAGAGGATGTACAACACATTCTAATGGAATGTGTCCGGGGCGAGCGATACAGAGCACATATATTTGATAATATGCAGCGTGATATTGGTAGATGTAATAGTGTACTATCTAAACCTGTTTCAAAGCTATCTAGGTCCTTATATAATATGTATAACAAAATTATGAAAAGTCTGTAATAATACATACGGTGACTATGATGGAGCGACATAGTCATATTGTGACAAAGCTCCTTAAATAAAGAAAAAAAAAAAAAAAAAATACTCATTATTAATATATAAGTTGCTTACATGTGTGGAAGTACAGATTTTTGACTTTTACATTGGATTAGACCATAATTACCGAAATAAGCATATACACCTCTGTCCATGCCTAGGTTAGGCTATAGGTAGCCTGCCTATCCTTTCATAGTTACACAGACGTGACATTACATCATACAAGTTAGACAGCAACATGTACTCTCAGCCTATATAATAAATTTCCCAGGTAAGTACCGTTTTCTACCCACGGCCTCGTTGAGTTGACATTCCGATCACGATGAGACTATCGGCGGATAGTTTCGAGTGAAAAGCGGTACTACAGGTCATTCTACAACTCGTCAATTTGTTAAGAGTGATACATTTTATCGATAACATGAATGTGGAGGCGGGATACGTGTTTATGGCGTGAAGAAGGTAAATGTTGTGTTTTGTGAATAAATACTACTTAATTAAATTATCGCTAGCTTTTCCCCGCGACTTCACTCGCTCGAGAACAGTTTTCTTTCTGAGTGATAGTACCCTATGCCCGTTCTGTATTTCTGCGTAACAAACAAACTCATATTCACATTTATATTATTAGTTAGGTCAGAACGGACGCTTCGGTAGCGTGAACATTAGCGGCGGTGGATGTGATGACTGTGCATGAGGTCTTGGATTCGATTTCCGAATTGGACTGGTTTTTGGTTTCTCTGTCAATAAATTATCCTTAGAAACACGAAGCCTAAAATTGTGTCCAGCAATAGGATCGCCTCTTATTTTGTATGCATAAAGCCATACCTGAAATGTGAATGTGAAATGTGCGTGTGATATACCTTTATCTACCCTTTCAGGAATATAGGCATGGAGCTGTATGTGTGAATAAGTGGCCTGGATGCAGTGGTTTTGTGACCTTGCCTTGCTGTGAGTTCTATGGATTGAGACAACATTTTTTACGATTCACAAATAGTTGTCTTTAGTCTGGGTATTCTTTTTGTCTGTTGTTTCAATACTTAATATAATGTCAGACAACGGGTCTTACTCGCGATAAAGTATTTAAAAGTGAGTAAGACCCGTAGTCTGACATTATATTAAGTATGTGTACAAATCGCGATAGTCTATAATATATATAATATATAGCAATATAGGAATTATTTCTAGAGCAACGGATGTCTTTATCAAAAAATAAAAATATTAGAATTTGTCTGTGACTTTGTCCGCGAAAACTATATTGCGCTTACAATTTAATTTACACAGAGCACACTACACTATGTTTAAGTTTACTGAATGGAATCAAATGAAATGTGGCTGAAATTTTAAGCTGAACTCCACGCTATTAAATTGTTAAAACCGCATCAAATTTATTCAGTGGTTTTGCGTGATGCCGCAACAAACAACATGTAAATAGACGGATAGACAAAAAAAGTATGAAAAACTCTATTGTTTAGCGGTCAGAAATATTGGAATCCAATTAGTATTGTAATAAAAAATACATATCATTTTCAAAACAACTGAATAGAAGAAAAGTAATATGTATTCGGTCCTAATTAATTAATTCTCTAAATTAAATAAAATCTCTAATTTTCATGTGACGATCAAACCTACAACTCTCGGCGTAGTAGCATTCTCGAGGCAACCATAATAACGACTACAGCATACGTCCAGTCTTTTTCTTTTAAGGTTAATAATAAAACACTGATTACATAAAAACAAGCAACACTTATCGGTTTTTAATTTCATAAACCAAGCAGGAAAATACCCGTCAGCCCATATATTATATAGAACGTTCAGTTTTTGCATTTGCTTGTAAGAAAACAAAATTAATTGCATCTTGTCGATGTTTGTTGGAGGAAATTCCATTATAAGAAAATGCTTTCAAGATGTTATTTACCTATGAGCGCCAGGATCGAGCGCCACGGCAGCGAAGATGCTCCAGTTATTATATTAAATATATTAAGTTTACAAGATTTTGTACTTCCAAAGGTAGGACTAGGGTTCTTATAATGACTAGTAATGCGTTGGGTGTTGAAGATGCTATTGGTTAAAATATGAGATACATAGATATGTACATATGAACACGCCTGTTTCCCAGAGGGATAGGCAGAGACCACGGATTTCCATTTGCTACGATCCTGACACACTTCTCTCGTTTCATTCACTTTCATAACATTCCTCATACACGCTCGTCGGTTGAAGGTGCTCTTAACCTGGCCTTTATCCAGAACGTTTCCGATCTGATCTAGAAACGTTCACTTAGGTCTTCTTCTTGCGACTGTTCTATTCACACTAGCCTCATAAACTTTCTTAGTCTTTCTTGATACGTAGTGAGGTGAGCGATTTTAGATAAAAATATGCTTATAAACCTAGTTAGCCTATGTCTCCGAAGAAGAAGAAATGTATTACACCTACATTCCACTAGGTATTTTTTAGGTCTTATGATAACGGCGAGCCTATCATTGACTTCCGGGCACAGCTCCAGATTGTGTGTTGCTACTCAGCATGTATTGACAAAGAATCCCAAACTATAAGTACTGATATTATAAGGGAAAATATATGTATTAATAAATATATTTTCAACCGAGAAAATATTGAACCGGTGTTAATTATTCTTTCACCTTTAAAAAGCTATTTTGTTCAGAGGTAATATATTCATATAATAATACGGTACTAGCTACGAGAGCAGCAGTCATAAACGAAGATAAAACTGCGAGATCAGCTTGTTAATAATAACTGACCTGACCCGGGAATAGAACGCGGGACCACATACACAGCAGTTGCTCAACAAACGCTGTACCACCGGGACAGCTATTAGAATTAATTGTTTAACTATGCATTAGCTACGGATTAACATATATTCTAAGTACAATTTAGGAACTACAAGCTAAAGTAAGAATAATAGAACATTTTAAATTAATTAAAACATAGTGATTAACGAAATCGATCACAAATGTATAACTAGCCAGAGCTAACTAGACTTTTTCCACATAGTAGAAGAAAAGTACTTCTATCCCTGTGCTATCCCGTGGGTACTCGTTCACGGAATAAAAAGTAGCCTAAGTTACTCCTTATTAATTAAGCTATATACCAATGAAAGTCCCGTCAAAATCGGTCCAGCTATTTCGGAGATTACCCGAATCAAACAGACAGACAAAAATTTTAAAACTGGCTTTCTCGTGCCTATCAGTATAGTGTAAACATTCATATGCATTTAGTAAAACGCTGTTATTTTGATATTACAAACAGACACTACAATTTTATTTATTTGTATGGAGTATGGATGAAAATCTTATAAATGTGCTATCAAATCGTAATTCGGTTAAACACTCAATATTTTTAGGCTTTTCAACCTAAACAAAAAATACTTATCTTTACCCATCCTTAGGGATAAAGGGCGCAGCTGTGGGTAGCCTAGGATATAAATGAGTGCTTAAGACCTTAATTATGAAGGTAATCAAAGAGAAACTGCCGTATAAAATAGAATTACCAAGGTATTAGAAAAATATCCTTCGGGATTTAATTTAATGTGTATTTGGTTAAACTTACACTTATCCAATGACCAAGTCATTGGATAAGTGTAAGCGCTCATCTAACTGCCGATTGTTATGTGCCCACTTCGATTTAGGATTGATCAAATTATTATTGGGTTTTCATCAGGAAATTTTGAATGGCAGCATTTTTCTGAACTATACAGATGCGTTTTGTAGGAATTTTGGCTATTAAAGCCGCTGAGCGAGCATGAGACGTAAATAAAGCAAGAAAGATATGCCAGAATCTTGGCAAATCCTAAACCAAATAGGTTAATGCATTAAAACGATGACCGTAAGCGGTAGTCTCCCCGCAGCCGTCGCGTCTAGTCTTTTGGGTTCAACGCACATACGGGACAAAATTTTGTGTGATCTATAAACAGTAAATCCAATTCTGTACATTCTTGAGACTGTTGTTTGAATGTTTGTAGGCTCCCGCGACACAAAAATTATTCCAAAAAAGGAGGTGTTGTTTTTTAAAAACATTAAATAAACATCAATTACGTGAAAAAGGTCAGTTTATATATATTTCACATAAATATAACCTACAAACAATTTAATAAAATTTATAAAATTTCTTGTTAAAATGTCCAACATAATGGACGATATTGGTGCGAATGTACAAGTTGGATCGATGGCAGACAAACGCCGAACATGTCCAATGTTGTTCAATCAGCCGGACGGTCGTTATACCGGACAATTTTTCAATACACTATGTGTTTCAATTATGAAAGCATCGAAAGAAACGGATACAGAACTTTCAATTTATATGTGCGTGTCTCGGGTTTGAATGCCGGATCGTGCAAATGGAGTTATTTTATCAAGAAATTCTTAGTAACAGCATAGTCACGAACTGTGATCAGTACTCGGCAATAGTTGCAAGCAGTGATACCCTAGTTGGAGACCGTTAACTGCCAAGCAGAGATCTCGAGTTTGATCCTGAGGCACGCACCTCTGACTTTTCGAAGTTATGTGCATATTAAATAGTTAATTATCGCTTGCTTCAACGGTGAAGGAAAACATCCAGAGGATATATGTTCTCTTTTCCTTTACCGTTTAAGAGAGTTCTCCATAACGTTCTTGAAGATATGTGAAGTCTACTAACCTACACTGGGCCAGAGTGGTGGATTATGGCCTAACCCATCCCACACTAAGAAGATGTTCGTGCCCAGCAGTGGAAGAGTTAGGTATATACAGGGCTGATATTGATTTGAAATGGCAATAGGTTTGCCCTTACTTATTACTTACTTTGACTATGACTAGGTCCAATACAATACTTCAATACTGCCGTAATAAGAAAAAAAGAAGTAACTGCCAAATAAAATGATAGTTTTATAAATATACTGGGAGATGCGACTTTTTTTACTGATTCCAAATATGTAAAAATCTTAACATCGTAAAAAGAAATGTTAGATACGTCTTTTTTCCTTATTAAGGCAGAATATGTGATTTTTGACTTAGACTTTTGACTATGACTAGTCCCCGTGATAGTCAAAAGTCTAAGTCAGAAATCATTTATTTATTAGGTTAGAAAGTAACACTTATGAACGTCAAAATCTATAGGTAGATTTGACCAAGCTATTGAAGCTACATTTCGGTTACCTCCTAGCTTTAGGCAAAGGTTTGAGCAAAACCATAACTGACAAAATATGTTTGTAATACAACTATGCCTACCCCTTGAAAGACATAGGCAGGAGTTTAAGTATATAATAGAATAAATTCACGAGTAAAAAGCAATGTATAGGGTATATAAAGTTCCACGTATCGAAAGGAAAATGAACACCGATGATATTTAATAATGCCATTACTTATAGGAGAGTGTTATTAGATTAATTTGAGTGTCGCCTGTATCGTTAGCACGCTAACAAGGTTTATTTTATGTTTTTCCTTTATATCATTCTCTTATACTGGTGTGTTTACTTCATGTAACGAAAAAATGTGGTTATGCTAAAATAACCAATTCAAAATCAGATTGGGTATTGCAGTTTGGTAGTAATGATCTTTTTTGTACTTATAAAGTAACAAAAATACCGCTCTAAACTACAAGGTTCAGTTTTGCATGCATTAAAGGTATATAGGCTTATGATGTCTACCAGACTGAATTTTGGTCACGGCCAATCTTAACGGATACTGGCCATCTGCGTAGGATATTTTATAGCGCACAAGTGTGTGCGCAAACACAAGTGCACTCTCTGTTCCCTTACTATCATAATCCAGTCGACAAGCCGACACGACCCGAGAGAGATCAGGTGCAGGACCAACCGCTTTACATGCTTTTCGAGGCACAGGGTGTCTAAAACAACCAACTTCCTAAATTGGACTGCCATTTAGATTTCTTAACAGAAATACCCAATAACTTTTTTTGTTGACCTGACCCGGGATTCGAACCTGAGACCTCATACACAGCAGTCGCATTCGCTACCGCTGCGCCACAGAAGTAGCTCTGTATATAATAAGATGCCCGACTGCTGGGCAAGAGCTTCTTCTCAGTGTGAGAAGGGACGATAGTCCACCATGCTGGCCCAATAGGTATGTAACACGCCACCTTCCTTATTTCGGGAAGCTATTTAAATTCTTAACAGAAAAATCTTTTTTGTTGGCTTTCCCCCGAGATACGAACCCGAGATCTCATGCACAGTAGTCACTTTCATTACCACAGCGCCACGGAGGCAGTTCTTATATGTATTTGTTACGGGATATATGCATGACTTAATTAGGATTACATGAGGAGGCAACGGCTTCGATCGTTTACATGAACATACAACCCGCGCAAGTACCTCAAACTCTAAGTTACCGTAACCTATGCCTACCATATTTTGCCTATGGTAAGCATAGTGAAGTGAGAATGCCTAGATACAAAAAAATATGTGCATCTTTAACAACCTAATCAAAAATGCAAATGGCGATCACTAACTGAACCATTAAGTCATCATCAAAATCGACTAAAACGCAACACTCTACACACAAAACTTCTTTAACAAAACATATTATCGAACCAATTAAAAGCAAAAATTGAAATCCATATACAAATATCGCAAAACCAAACGCTGGGAAATCTGTGCCCGCGGAAAGTGCCCCTCGCTGGCAGTGGGCGTTAGTTGTTTGCGGATTTCCCGGATAACAATGGCCACCCGATACCCGGGGCTTTGTTTTCACTTATCCGGGAATGCCCCAGCCGCTCGTTACTCAAATAGCCTGGATGTGTAGTTATGGTGTCGGTTTAAAATGAAATTGCGTTTAGCTATAATGATTGTTACGTTAATGTGGAGAAAATAAGGTTGAGTAGAAAGCGGAACGGTGGATTTGTTTTTAATGTTTTTCTGGATAATTTGAATCGAAGCGATTCAGTGAAATGTATTTTCTGTCGCATTTTGATACTCATGTGTTGTTTTTAAGTATTGCTTTGTCGATTTTGTGGTATATACGTTTAAAGTCGATTTTATTAGGTCCTGGGATTGATTTTGGGATAGTGCAGTGTTTTTGGATTTGTGTAGGAAATTCTCGGTAATAATCTGATTCAGTTATGTCGAACTTGAAACGTAGCTTATGAATCGTATACGTTTGTAATACTGTGATAATTAAATTAAATAATGGATGTGATGATGTGACTGCACAAATGGCATAGTTGTTTAAGTGATCGCCTTGCCACTGCGGCGAGAGTAGTGGGTTCGAAACCCAAACGTGAAAAATGTGATCCACAAATTGTTGTTTCGAATCTGAGTGCTCTTTACATTCATTGTTTGAATATATATAAAGCGCCCGCGGCACAGGATTTAATCCTAATGCGGGTGTTGTCTTTTATAAAAAGAAAGATGGTGAAATTGTAGGTTTAGTAGGTATATTAGTATAATCGCATCACATAAGTGAGGTGACGTTCAAAATCTGGTTTTCCTGTCGAAATATTCTCTGTAGCAGACAAAAAATATTTTTGATCGATGAATCAAAAATCGTTAACTTATCTAATATTAAAACCAAACAATAACATCGAGTCTATACAAAACAAAATAATTATACCTATTACTACGTAAAGAAGCGACACTTACTAAAGTAGCAGTACGTCTGGCAGTACCAGTGTCATTCAGTTATCACCACTCGCGTGTGAACAAGGCTTACTTATGCGTTGCTTATATATAGCGTCGTCCATGTCCCTCTCAACCATACAATAAAATTGGCACAATGTTTCCTTAATAAAGTGTCTGGTGTGTGCCGTAACGGACAAACCACACACTACTTGACAGCGTGAGAACTTAAGCACTTGCATGCAAAATAAAAAAAAATTACATTATTGTACTAAAACTATTACAATGATGTCTACAATTATAACGCGAAAATCCATTGCATCCACCCCATTAGTCTGACAAACATCGCTAGTAATTAAACACAAATGAAGTATCAGTACATACGCGAGACAAAGCAGCCTGCACTCCGCCTTATTGCTGCATACAGGGTGGTAACAAGCTCGTGTGTAAACGCCCTATTTTTACTTTCCTAGTTATAATGTGTCAAAGCGAAGAACGTTCTATTTTTAAATTTAGGTAGGTAAAGTTGCAAGGATTTTATTTTAATATATATTTATTTTTGCTTTTTAACAGTGCACACATTATGAAAGATGCGTACATACTTCTTCTTTTTTTCTTTTCGTGTGGTTAGTGGTCACCCTGTTGTCAAGAGTTGTTCAAACCGCCCGTATGCCTCTGACATGGCTTAACGACTGCTGTAAATTTGGCAACAACCGGGACCGACATTTTACGTGCCCTCCGATGCTTCGAGACGCTCAGATGAAATTCCACTAAGCGGTCTGACCGCACCCACCGTTGCTTAACCTCGCTAATCGTTTACCGATCAGTGAGTGCAACTGGTTATATATATTTATGTATTAAAATAACTTACATGAATTATATTTTTTAAATTTCGATTTCTGACATTGTTTTTCGCTACATAGTCAATGGTGTATTACACCAATATTTTGCCGTACCTATATTTTTCAATCCCACGTTAATACGTGGCGTTAATACGAGGGCGAGCCTATTGCTGTCTACTGGGCGTAGTTCTAGACACTGTGCAGCTACTATGAATGTTCTTACCGAAAAACCTAACAACACTTTGTCTGTTCCGGAATCGAACTTGAGAATCATGCACAGCAGGCGCATTCGCAATCACTAAGTCACCGACTCAGTCTTATGTAGGCACTTTATTCTTTGAAATTAAACTACTATATACCGTACCGTATATAGTCCTTAGTTTAATTTCTATGAATAACATTCGCAACAGATGACAACACTTTATTCTTTTTTATTAATGATCATTTTGCATAAGATTTATTGAATATCTAATTACTAGTAGATATTATTGTAAACCCATCTAGCTAAGCTAATACGCTTGAGTAGAAGTGGATTCTTTGTTTTTTTCTTTTTGTCTCATTGAGAGATTGAATTTCAAAACGCCACTGCGATCTGTGCGCACACGGCAACTTTTTGTAATACCTTCTAGCAACAATAATATTTCGCATACTTACCTAGAATGTGTAGTCAATATAACAGTATATGGTCTTAAATAAATATTTTAAATTATAGTTTGAATAATCTCTTCTTAAAAACAATATGAACAAACCCTTCAGATCTTAAACGTTTAATTACTGCCAATTAGTAATACTATTTTGTAACCGTGTCTTACTATTATATATCTATGTATTCAATTATATATTTCCTATATCTGATTATTTATTACTGTTCATCATTTAACTGATGCTCTGTTACCATATTTGTGAACGATGTGTATAGTTTTAAGTGGACTGCAGATTTGATGCTGTACTGTGTTCAATTTATTACTAGGTACGTGATTACTGATATGTTGCTTATCTTACTATACCTATTATGTAAAAATAAAAAACATAGGAGTAATTATTACACTATTTCTGTAAAACACTAGATCATGCTTGCTACTTAGTCTGCGTAGAGTAGATTCGTCGCAACGTCAGCCACCCAAGTCATACAATGCATCTGAACTTGAAATCTTCTAAACAAATTAAAGTGAAAGTGCGTGGAGCTTGAAAGACATACTGACGCGAAGAAAAAAGACATTGGAGATAAGAAATTCTGAATTAAATAATCTTAATTAGTTTCTGTTACATATATTTAATGTAGGTAATTTTATCTTTTATAGTACAGTTTTTATTTTTCATAGATACAGATATTCGTAAGCTATTTTATAAAATTCTGTAGTTTAAAGACCCACGCTTGCAACGCCTTTATAAAGTACTGACGCGAGTCATGAACGCGTCAACAGCACCGAAAAAATCAACACAGCAAATTGTTTGCGAAAGTATCGTTGAAAATGTCGCATCGATACATATGCGCCTTTGAAGTATTCCCTTTTTACAGCGTTTTTGGTGCCGAACGCGGCTCTGACCGAACTGAAGTAAAAGTATACTCAATAAAAATGGCTGTGCATTTATATTGACGAGCTCTCGACCGTAAGTTCAGTGGTATATTCTATTATTTTATTTAAAAGGCAGGTACATATAACAAAAACGAAATTAATTACATTTCATAGTTTTTATCATTTTGACAAAATTAATTTTAATTTCAATTTGACGTACATAGATGAAATAATAGAAAAAGTTGACGAAATAAAATTCCAAAGATTAAAATTAGATAAGCACTGTAACTGAAAGTCTCATGTACAATCTGTATGGAAAAACCTAAACAAATTTGTGTTTACACTTAAAACATTAGGCGTACTTCTGGACAGAAAATGGCAATAAGAGCTTACCACGGCTATGTTGCTTCGATCCTAAGATATGGTCTGCTTCTTTGGGGAAACTCAAACAATGTAAATGAAGCAGTTATTGTAAAAAAAGTGTATTAGGTCTATATGCGCAGTTGATACAATAACATCATGCAAACCTTTATTTAAAAAACTGAAACTTCACACATTAGCAGGTCTATTACATATTGCAGGTGTGTTATTTTGTAAGAGATCATGCTAGTTTATTTAGGAAATATGCAGATGAGGTGTATTCTAGAGTCAAAAAAAGAGATCTATCAAGACTGATAAGGCCTATGAAAAAACTGCCTTGTCTCCCTAAAATTGTTATGTCATGAGTGTCATGACCTTTAAAATATATTATAGAATCCCAAAATGTATAAGAGAATTGCCAAATGGGAAATTCTAGAAAGAACTTAATGATTGGATTAGAGAAATGTTTTTATAAGGTAGATGAACTGTTACAAATCTTGATTTGAGACATTAATGGTATTTTAGGTGACATTAGGTACATATAAATTTTTTACGATACGAACCTGTATGAATTATTGACATTGCATTATAATCTCATTTTGACATGACTTTAAAATGTATGCTTAATATTAGGACCTACGTATCACCCGAAAATTGATTTTAAATATATGTATATTTAAAATCAATTTTAAGCAGTATATGTATACTGCTACTTATAAATATACATATAATGCTTTGCATGTGAACATTTTTACATTTTGAATAACTTACTGCCATGTTTCATGCAAATAAATAATTATTTAATTTCATTTCAAAGAGACTACTCGTGAATTAGAAAGAGGTAAAAGAAATACATAGGTACATTTAACCTATCAAGTCTTGGAATACCAGGCATAATTGAAAACCTATTGTGTCTGGCCACTGGTGTGCCGCTGCGTTTCAAAAGGTTAACGGACATAAAGTATATCGCTGAACAATTATTTGTCGAGCACATAATTTTTTTATGTGGGATTCAAACACACTGCCGGTGGCAGCCGCAAGGTG
This sequence comes from Catocala nupta, assembly GCA_963675205.1. Classification (NCBI taxonomy): domain Eukaryota; kingdom Metazoa; phylum Arthropoda; class Insecta; order Lepidoptera; family Erebidae; genus Catocala; species Catocala nupta. The sequence goes on from OY776104.1 coordinate 11,491,066, forward strand.
ACTGCTGCTACCATATTAAGCTACCATCGTTTTAAAATTCTTTCTTTCTTTAACTGACATATCGCCAATCTTACCAAAAAAAGACACTGAATACTAAGTGAGCCTCCTTGGATAGGTACTTAAACTCTAACTCACCTTAGGAAATAAATAAAGAATGTTAATTTGGCTACAGTCTTTTGTAGAGTTATGAAAATATTCGTTATTTATATAGCTTCTTTACATAGTTAGTTTTATCTTTGCATTTAGTGTGTTTGGTGAGTTGCATCAATTTCTAACTAATACATATTATAATGCGACTGATATTTGTTTGTTTGTAACGATTTCTCGCCTTAATTACTCGACCGATCATCCAGAAATTTAACATTCACGTCAGCAGGAGCACAGAAAAGGACATACGCTAACTTTATCCAGGAAAAGTACTGTTACTAACTTAACTTAAACTTCATTTACGCGATCGAAGCCGCAAGCAAAATTTACTACGATATAAAGACTACATATGTACAGTTTCACAACGTTACACATAAGAGCAGATCAGCGGGATCGGAATTGATCATGTATTCCCAAAGGATTCCGCGACCTCATTTGGACCACACAACGAAGATCTAGAATCCAGACTATCGCCTACTTGGCACACAGTTTCCTCTAAGGAAAACTCGTTATTTTTTCTTTTTCTTAGACGCTTTCATTACCTTAGGAGAAAAAGCTATCTTAGTTATGGAGTAAAGAGTTTTGGGAATAGGCGGTGTATGTGATTAAATAAAGGCAATGGATAGCATATGTTTTATTTGTCAGTTCTTGGAATTTAGGATAACACTTTAGGCGTCTTGAGAAAGTTGTTGTCTTGGTAACTATTAATGCAAAAAGTCCTCACACGAAACAAGAAAAAATTATGTTCTAGACAGTTAGTTCTGCACGTTCTACAAGGTCTTGTTTCAGTCATTTAATCTGACATCTGCATATAAAAGCATGAGGCTCAAAAGATTATGCAATACACCTCGTATTGCATCTATATTTGGTCAGCTATCATTAAGTTCTTGTGGAAGTTACGTAGGTTAGCTATTTTACCAACGCAACTGCTGCCTAAAGCATAGTGCACATCTACCTGCTTTGACAGTAGATCCCTCGTTATTGGTGATAAACTTATTTCCGTCCACCAGACTCTATACTGCTACTTTGAATTTCTTGACAGAAAAACCTAATATCACTTTACTCAGTCCAGGAATTTAACCCCAGACCTCGTGCAGAGGAATGGCACTGCCTACAAAATTACTTTTACTGCCAAAAATTATTTATTTTTAGCCCTTTTTAGCTTCTTAGCCGAGATATTACTGCAAACATTTGCACATGTCTTCACGCTCACGCCATTAAAATATCAAAATAGTACTCAAATAACTTCATATATAATAATTTCAGCATAATATGAGTGCATCCTGTATACTTCAAAACGTACTGTCTATCAGCGCAGGCTGCGATGCATGCCTTGTGGCTTTGTTGTGCTTTTAAAAAAGGCATCGCGGCAACAATGGGGCAGGTACATGTCCCGTCTCGGGCTGGCAATAACGCATTATGAGGGGTTCGAATCTAGACAATATACCGGCTGAAATACTGTCAAGCTAGGTCTTAAGATTTTCTGCCGAAAAAATTATAATATTTGATAAATTTATATTATTAGGTATGAGTATTTTCTAGTATGTGAAGGCAATAATCTACCACGTTGGTAGACCTCAAGCGTCTTGGAATTGAAACCAGAATGCAACAACAACGACAAGCGAATGTATGTATGGATAGTTAAAATATTTTCGATAAAAATGGACAAGTGTCATACTAGGAGAGACTTCGAACCTAATTTTATATCTTTTCTATTTAAACGGAAATTTTATCGTATATACGTTTCTTAGCCAAGAAAATAGTTATTCACTAGTTCGAAAAGTGCCTTAAGGAGAACTCTCAGACATGCAGGATTACTCACGTTGTTTTCTTTAACTATAGACATGGCTCAGAAAAGCCTATGTTAATAAATATGCATGAAAAATGTGGTGGAAGTGAGAAAAAGTGACGTAGTATGTCGAAATCGTAGCCGTAAGTAAAAAAAACATATTATCTATCTACCTTTACCCCTACTGAGAAACAGACGAAAGTGTATATTTTTTTTAATTACTGGTAAGCTAAGGCACACGTCTGCTTGGATCTAAAAATAAGTTAACACTAGGGGCAAGAGATGGCGCTGTATACAATTAAACGCTATACAACTTTTATTGATCCTGAATGACGCTAACGAAGTTGGCAGTACGAATACGGCTGCTGAGTACGATCACCTAGTCTGGTTAGAGGATCCTGACATTGTGTCACAATTGCAAAGTAATTAACAAATATTCGTTCCATGGGAGGTGCCAAATCTTGTTGGTCGCAATCCAGTCCCGTGTATTCCGGAGTACTCTCATCACGATCCGTTGATTGTAGGAGCTACGACTTGACAATGGTTACCGCTAAACTGTACTGGTATGCAGATGGACAGGCCTTTGAAGGGATGCACAGACGAATTAAAAATATTTACCATACGAATGGACTGAGGGTGAAATTGGTCTTTTGTCTCTCCGACATTAGGACTAAATTGCACCGAAACGGTTAAATAATAATATCAGCCCTGTATATATAAAATGCCCAACTGCTGGGCACGGGCTTCTTCTCAGTGTGAGAACGGACCATATTCCACCACGCTGGCCCAATGCGAGTGTACATATTTGTAAAACTTTATGGAGAACTCGCCATGTTTCCTTCACCGTCAAAGCAAGCGATAGTTAACTAATAAAATCCAAACGGTCAAAAGTTTTGATAATAATCATTATTTATTTTGTACACATAAACAAACTTTAAAGCATCCATAGCTATAAGATTATTAAAAAGAATTACCACGCGTTTTTAAATATGTCAATTTACTATTTTTTTTTTCTGGGTGAAAGGTTGTTTCCTTTTCTGTACCCCTGACAAAGTGTATGCGATATTTCATGACAATCGGTCGAGTAGTTAAGGCGTGAAAGCGTAACAAACAAACATACATCTAAATACCCGAAAGGTAAGCGTAGATTCGCAAGCTATGGTTTAAGGCATCACGTAAATGATGATGATAAAAAGATGTTATTACCGTCTATAATGCACAGTTCCAAATTCCATCATGTATTAGGTGCTTGCAATAACCACACAAAACAATAGCATTTAGAGTATTTCGAGCACGTAATACATGATAACAATAATTATGGAAACATACTTTTCGGTTTAGCAATATCTAGGATTCCTTATTAAGACTGCGCCAAGCGAAATGTGGCAAAACAGGTAGTCACAGTTAAATTGACAAAATCAACACTTTTTGTTTAATACAAATATAAACTCTACATTTACCATAACAATGAATGTGTTTACAATTACTCCCTGTCAAAAACTTAAAAATAATTAATATTTTCACCTACAAAATTACGTAAACTTGTACGAAAAATGCAAAAATGTAAGCTCGTGTTACATGATTTTTAGATTATAGCAGTAGAAATCTATCCTATTTTACAGCTTGAACGAAACATAAATATTTGTATTACAATTTGTCTGTCCCAAATATTTAAGTTATTGGTTGGCAATAAAGATACATATTTATCAAAAAAGCACTTATAATCCTCCATACAATTTTATTATGGCGGCCGCGCGTCGATTTGAATATCGTCTGTCATTCAGTCCAATCGCGTCTTACGCTCGGCGCCGTCTTAACCTCTTCAACTAAAGTTTACGCTTGTATTAGAAGTTGGTACACGTAGGCAGTGCAACGAATGGGGACCATTATTTTGACCGTTAGCTAAGCGTTACTGAATGCGACTCCTGTACATGAGGTCTCTAGTTCGATTTCTAGGTCGGATAATGTGTTATTGGGTTTTTCTGTCGAGAAATTCTGATTAGTAGCGCAAAATTTGCAACTGTGCATCATAGACCGAAACAACATCTATTATGTGGTGCCTAAAACATTGCACACACATATTTCTTTAATTTCAGTAAGAATATATTTTTATATTTGATTGCGATATACTTCATGGAATGAAATAAATAGAAATAAAATGGCGTAAAGTATAATAGTGAGTGACAGGATACATAGATTAGCACTTCTCGTTTGAAACAGAAAACATTATCGAAATAATAAACTCTAGACTATTAATAAAAGAAAACAATAAAATTTTTATTGCTGTAACGCATCGGTGACTGACGACTGATCGACGAGGTTAAGCAACGATATCAAGATCAAAGTTATAGATGGATGACCATTATTTCCTCGCGTGCGGCAACACATCTACATTGACACAAAGAACTTTATTACGCCCAAGATTCAGTCAGACGAGTCGTTAAGATACAGCTGTAAAACGATTTTCACACGCACTTAAAAATGGTATTTAAATCCATAACTGAAAACAGAATTCATATAAATATGTCCTATTGATAATGATAGCACCTCGTAAAATTTAATTTTATTTAATACTAGCATACCTTCAGACAGAATGCAACAATCCTGAAGATCTTCATCACCTATTTATTGGTGAAGTGCGTCAAAACCCAAGTGAGAAGAGACATTATTATTTCAACTCAAAAATAATATATGATGGAGTTGTTCCTTGGTAACTATTCTAACTTTAGATAGCGGCTTACTGTCAAAAGCGGCCATTGTAGTTGATAAGATAATAGACGACGTTTACTAACTACTAACTAAACCTATTGGGTCCCAGCGACACACCGGCGGCTAGACAATAGGTTTTCAATTATGTCTGGTATTCCAAGCAGGGCAGCATTGACGGCTACGAGCCCGTACGCCCCTTGACTTTCGCCCCTTTCATAGAAAAACGGAAGTCCTATTTTTGGGTGAATTTAAGAAGAAACCTAACAAATACCTACTAGGGGGCCAAATTTGAGGGGCGAAACTTGAGGGACGAACGGGCTCGTAACTGCATTGACAGGTTAAGGTATAGTATGAATCTATACTTGTATACTAATATTATAATAAGAAAGATTTAATTTATTGTTTGTTTGTAAGGATTTAACTCAAAAACTACTCAACCGATTATAAATATTCTTTCACCATTAGAAAGCTATTTTATCACCGAGTAATATAGGCTATAATTTACTTTAAAAAGTTTTGTTACTAACGTAATCTAACCTACTTTTACGCGAGTGAAGCCGCAGGCATAAGCTAGTAATTAATAGATTTAGGATATAGTAAAGATGTCGTGGTCCCATAAAGATAAATAAAATAAAAAATCATAGCATGGCTTCAGTATACTTTGTTAAGCTATTTCTCGACATGTAAGTGAAATTAAATAAAGAGGGATCTAGATGGATTTCATTTCATTTACTGTTAAACACATAAATCGAGATTGCTTTATACGGAATGGCACACTGTAACGTTAAATTAAATTGAAACATACTCGTTTACTGTTGTAAAGGAATATGCTTCAGTATAATTTATAAGCAGTACAGAAAAATATTTGTTCTGGAAATAAGTAGTCAAAAATCGCTTTTCTAGCGCTCACCTAACTATATGGCTTACTCTGAGTAAACCTTATAAAAAAGAAGGAAATAATTAAAAATGCATACAATAAAAGGCGCGATGATTTTATGTTTTACATAATTAAAATGAAAATAACAGCTCCTTGTATAGTATTAATCTTTAACCACTTGAAATGTTTGCTACTTTAGATACATATTTAACTTAGATTAAAATGACCTATACATCACATTAGTTGAATTGATTTAAAATTGCCTGCTACAAAAATAATAAGTTGTTTGCGTGACGAGACTTAGGAAGCCGTGCGAAGCCGTTTCGGGTTGCCAGTATGAAATAAATCCGTATTAACAAAACAAAGACACGTTTTCAGTAAACAAATAGCGCACCAAAAACATTATAGCGAAAAATCCAAGTCTAAATTACACAGATCTTCATAAAAACTCATTATGTATATCAATTCACCAAAAATTTAATTTCCGAAAGCATTACGTACAACTTTTTTTGTCCGTACAAAAAGATGGCTACGTACAGAAAGTTTTCTGCCCATTTAGAATTCAAACAACGGATGTAAGAGGAAACAGAATGGCAGTGTTCACGAGAATAAATTTTAAAACAAATCCCAACTTCGCCTGTCACCGAACAAGTGAGACAAAACAAAAGATTTACGTATAAACTTGTGTAGCTTAGAATTAGTTACTTACGTTTGAATTAAGTCTCCTCGACGGTGTGAAATTTTAACAATTATACTAGTATTCTTCGGAACAATGCCAAGGAAACAGATGATGTTACTTTAGAATTGTTTGGCCTATCCAGGAATGAAGTGCCGCGGTCACGAACCAACCAAGTTAGTTCAGAAATTTATACCAACCGCATTTAACACTCTGTCTTATCCTGTTTGAAGTTCTTCGGTATTTTATAGCTTCCTAATTTATTTGAGAATATATCTTTAACACTAGCCAGTTGAAATCATTTTTACTAACGTCGACAGTTATTTCCGAATGAGGGCACAGAAACTGTGGTCTACCGGTCTACCGAGCACAGATTCAATATAAGAGCTGCTTTTTCTTAAAATTCTCCACTTTGTTTGACCGATATTTTAACCTTATGATCGACAACAAAGGCAAACATACACAAGTACCACGGGATCAATCGTAGGATTGTTTAAAATATTTCTGGTAATACATAAATAAGGTAAGGTAAGGTTTTGAGTACGCGATAATTGGCAATATTTAATACCAGGAAATATAACAAATATAAATACATATCTACCACAAGAATAATATTAACTTATATAAAGTCATTTAATATGACCTGCTTTGGGGGAAACCTATATCCAGCACTGGCCTGTTATAGACCGGCCTAGTTAATAAACTATGTCCAAGAAAACAGAATTTAAATTACAACATTAATGTACTTACACACATATACGCCAAGAACTGGGTGTAGATGAAAGCTGCCACGCTGAGTATTGTGAGTTTGAATCCCATACAAGGCAGCTCTTTGTGTGATCTATAAATAATTATTACGAGTATGGATGTACTTTGTGCCTTTTAATTGCACGTTTGAAAACCCTCATTACATTCCTCAGACCTACTACTAATACCTCATATCCTCATACAGGGTCTAGAACAAAAGTGAGAACACTATCTGTTTTAAAAAGAAGCTCTTTTATCAAATCTATTCACTACGCTTATCATTGTAAACTCTCATAAACTAAATACATAATTATATCCACAACTTTCTCCGAGGATAAGTAGAATTTACCACTTTTCAGTTGCTGCTCTCCTAAGAAGCTCGGTACCGATAAATGATAACGATAAAATTGCCGTTTTTCTTTATCTAATTTAGTACATCCTTTACTTAACAATCGACTTAAAAAAAGTTTGAGCGCCGTATAATATGTTGTTGTTATTAACATTTAACATGTAATATTGATTTATATACAATTTGTGTTCAAAATTAGGTCGTTTACTATCTTACCAGTTTTATTGCTTCATTTCTCTATCCTTACTATGCTCACTAACATTATAATAATAATAATAATAATAAACATTTATTTAATTTGACAACATTGGTCCACTGGTTAGTATACAAACAAACTTATCAACTAAGTGTTAGTATTAAATCTATAAATAAAATACAAATTAATTACTTTTCATCCCTGCCGCACGAGCAACCGGACAAAGTGTTTCACTATCGGTGCATCGTGTTGTTCAGCTAGGGTTTTCAAAATACTGTTGCGGCTAGCCCTCATTCTGCCTATTAAGGATGCGGTCTTTTTCCTCATTATAGCAAAAAAGTCGTCTGTTCGTGCTGCAGCAAACATGCTTGATGCGCTGCAGAACCTAGGCAACCGCAACAGTACCCTGAAGCCATTATTATATTGCACACGCAGAGCATCTAGAGCCCTCCGCGTATAGCTGACCCACAAACTGCTCGTGTAGAACCCTTGGCAATAAGCTTTAAACAGAGTTATTTTGACTTCGTTGCTACAACGAGCGAAACTGTGAGCCAGCATGTTGCATCTGGCTGCTAGTGCCCTGCGCTCGCGATCCATATCTACCTGATCTTTGAGGTCCTCGGTGACATAATGTCCTAAGTATTTAAATTGGGCGACCCTTTTAAGGGTTCGTCCATTGAGGGATATTATGGGCTCATAATTTAAATGTTTCCCGGAAGCAGCAAAGATCAGGTACTCACTCTTAGTCACATTGTATACCAGGCCGTGCAATTATAAATTCGAAAGTAACTCTGTGTGTCTGTCTTGACCTATTCATGGCTAAACCACCGAACCGATATGGATAAAATTTGATACAGAGCTAGTTTAAAATCTGGGAAAGGACATGAGCTACTTTTTATTGTTGTAGGCGTGGGCGGCGCTGCGTGCAAAAACTAGTAATTACATAATAACTCTTTTTATTAGATATTTTTCAAATTTGCATATCTTAAGCATCTAATGATTATATCAGGCTACTCATAACAGCTAAGCTATTTAGTTTCTTACAGAAACATTTTTGCAATAAGTTTTTATTAGAGACAAAAAAAACAAACTTAACTTTACTCTTTTTAAAATCTACTATATACTTATTCAGCTATGGCTTTAAGGCCTTAATTCAAGCAACTTTGCATGTAAAACACTATCGAAGTCGGATTTACCATTAATAATAATGATGAAATAGTTTGTTTAAAAACATTAAGTTGCCCACTTTGCTTCATACAGAGACTCACTATTAAAACTGTTGCACAAAAATTGCCGCTTATTAATTCCTTACATTCGCTTTATTAAATCTCAAAACATTTTTCATATACACTAGTGGGTTTAAAGCACTCATAACCTGGCTTGACTTTCATAAATTTATTATTTAAAAAAGTCCTTCACTTTTACACAAATAATGATAACTATCCTTACTACTTATTTAACAAAACAATCAATAACTAGCCTAATTACAATCATTATCATCAAAAATATTTCAATTACGTAAGTTCCGTTTCTCTCCAAATGTTCCGACCGCAAGCAACAAACAAACCACGATATTACGCACACATTAACTCGGGACCCTACTTATAACTATTATTAATACGAAATAAGGTAATTTAGTACAATTACGTGGAGAAATATTGACAATTTGTTAAATAAATAACCGACTTCCGTACGTCGGACAATAAGTGATGTCACTTAGCTGTTGTTCACTATATTTTAAAGTAATTTCGTTTTATTAGACTAAAGTAAGCTTTTTCTCAGAAGCTTTTTGTCGTGTCTCTGTCAAAGTTATGGCAGATAGAATGTTGTATCTACTTTTAATGTGAAGTAATACTTGCATCATAGTTATACCCGTGCTTGTTTATTTCTAAAAGAGTAGGTTGATCTCTATCTACGTTCTAGCCATCTATGTATATATGCCATCAATAGTGGTATGAGTGGAAGCCTTGCTGCTAGCAGTATGCCGAGTGGAGTGGGTTCGACACCCTCACGGGACATAAATTTATGTCATCCAGATCCAGTTGTGCCGAATCTGGATGTTCTTTGTGTCCGTTGTTTGAATCTTTGTAAAGTTCTCCGTGATATAGGAATTAAATCTATTTCGAGAGTTGTCTTTAACATTTATTAGGTCCAGGTAATTAAATTACTATATGTCAAGCTTATAGAAGATGCGTGGAATGTAGGCAGAGGTCTGCTTAGACACTAGCCATTAAATCAGAAGTAACAAAAGATATCTCACAATGAGTTTTTATGCGGATTGATAGTAACGATCGGATACTTTGACATAACTATAAGACATCGAGACCTAACTGTAGTTTTCCCGTGATCATGGCTGCTAAAAGCAATTTAAATATCGGGGAAAGTGTACATATAAATATTAAGAAATATTTAATAATAGTTACTAAATTGTGGTTACAACAAACCACGATATAATTCATACAACGTAGTACAATTGATCTGATACATGCTTACAACGACTAAATTCTACCACAAATATTATTTCAACCAAACAATTACCTTTAACCTCATTACATTTGAAACAAAGCAATTTTATTTAAACAAACGTCGTAATTTTCTTTTCTAAAAAAACCTCTACTAAAGATTTTCTTAAAGTAGATTTTGCACGGGACATCTAGGCGAGAGCATAAATAAAATAACAGTACAGTCGAGTTCCTTTAAAAGTCAATGTTAAAAGTCGGAGGGAAATGAGTGCACTTAGTGGGAACAATTTTATTTTCTGGCTTTTAAATGTTAACGTCGTCAATTTGAGTCCAGCATCGGGACAAACATTGTTAAATAAAAACTGATAGAAAAAGTTCAGAGCTCCTTCTCGGAAGACATTGTGACGTTGTAATTTTATAAGAAATAGATTGTCTGTTTTGTACAAACAAATGTGGTTGCAATGTAAAAGGAAATTACGAAGCAGTTTTGTTTTTACGTTCTTGGTGGTACAGGTAAGGAGTAAGGTCGGCCTCTGGATCTTTGATGGGAATAGCACTACAACTTGTCATCCTCAGTCAAAAATCAAGAGCCCGGCCCAAGACGAGGTGAAAAGATGTAGTATCGAGACGAATGAGACCGTGCAAACTGTTTGATGACGATGTCAAGGAGAGAGTAAACTCGCAAGATTTTTAGTTTGCTCTGAAAAATGAAGGTTGATCCCATCACTATGTGAGGTGCCTAACCAATAAGAGTGAGAGGGAGAAGTAAATAGGCTTGACTAATGGTAAGCGGTTACTGCCTATGAACGCTTACAACACATTGGAAGCGCTTGTGCGATGATGATCCCCCAAAAAAGCAATTGCAGTTTCGATAATACTGATCAATAAAAAAGCCTTATTACGTTTTTTTGGCAAAATCCCAATAAATATAAAACAAAGTGCTCACGTTAATATTTTTTCAAATTGTATCACACATCGTTTGATCCTTCTCAAAGGTGATATAAATATTTTTTGGAAAATTTCACTTTTACCAAAACTAGTTACACCAAAACCTTTGTGCTTTGCAGAGGCGAAAAATGATTCTATAAACTATAAAATTCTTTTGTAAAACTAAAATTCAATCACTGGAATAATTTAACACTTCAACCCATATCCATATCTCGGCAAGACTATGGTAATATAAAAAACTGAAAATTTTATGTTGAAAAGATATAGGAAACAATAGTGACAGTACTTTCAAATAAGCTTAAAAGTCCGCCTTGCCTAACAATTGCAACTTACTATATTTAACCTACCAATAACATGCTTTCAATTTGCTTTAGTTAGTTTATGTACGACATACAAATGAAAATTAAAGATAAAGAGTTACGATTTTTTACCAAGTGCGAAGAATTTATACATAGAGCAAAATATTCCTTATTAATACCATAATGCTTATGGCGTAAGTATTCAACCTATGCGTCCTATCCGTCCATCTTGAAATTTAAACTGAAATAACTGAAGTAACAGAACTTCGTAAAGTCAGAGGTGTGTGCAGTGAACTTGAAATTTGATACCTCAGCTTGGCAGTCCAACATCCCACTATGCTAACGCTGCACTTCTTTTGCAATAGATTAAATATTATGACATTATGGTAGGTTTTATTTTACTTTGACTACTGTACACGAGAACACGGATTCAATTCACGGGTCGGCCCAAGTGATATTGGGTTTTCTGTCAAGAAATTCTTGTGAACTATAGAACTATTTAAATTTATTTTACACTTTTCCCAACGTTTCGGTTGCTTTTTAGCACCCATGTTCACAGAGGGAAGTGTAAAATTAAATCTAAATAGATTTTATGATCTGAGTAGCTTGAATAGAAGTAAATAGTAACTAGTAACAGTGTTAACAATAGTAGTTTAGAGCTTCAAAATTAAGTAATATCAGAGTATTGTAAAAATTAAATAAACAACGCTATATAATTTGTATAAAGTAGTTGAATTTCAATGTATAACATTCGCATAAACGTAAGACAATATTATCTACTATGTAATTTTAAACTTGGTATGACATTCTAAGTTCGATGTTTCAAACGGTCCAAATTCGTCTAGAAGCCTTATCTTCCACAGAAAGCCTTTTGTTAACGCAAATAACTCAGATCTATCTTACGCCGACCCGCCATTTAATTCAGCCCTACTTTTAAACTGACGTTTTCTTATAAGGTTTTATGTGGCTGAATGATGGATGAAAACCTTTAGATTCTTGCCTACTAGATATATTCAATTTGCTACAAATTTTCGCCTACTTGACCTGATGGGCGCTATAAATTACAAGAGGTCCGAGTTGTAGACTGGCCAGAAATGAAGGTTAGGGAAAGTCATTTAGTATGTTTGAATGAATATTTCAAGTGTGTATGTTTTGGCAATGTTGGTTTATGTAATACGTGTATCTTTTGCATTAGTGTGTACATAATATCACGTGTATATTCTTGAAGGAGTAGGCAGAGGTGTTCTATACACCCAATACATTAGGTATTTCACTTTTATAGTAATAGATGTAGAAAATCTGATACATACTGTTTTGTTATAAATGTGAAAACTTGTATTGAGAACTTTATAAATGAGTAACGCAATAACAAAAGAGCTTATGCGAAGGAAATAGCTATCATTCGAACTATAATTATTATGCTTTGAATGTTTTGCAAGGAATTTTGTTTAACCGATTTTGTTTAGAGCAACCAAATTGGGTTGCTTCCGAGTCTTAACTTTTCGTGCGCTTGTAGCTTTTTTGTATATAAAATCGTTGTATACATCCATATTTTGTCTGCTGTAGTTTAAGTTAATACTTCAATTTGACTGCTATTAAGAATTTCTTGCCAGACTAATCCAATAACAATCGAAACAGAGATGCCATACATTTTAGAACCAAAAAATTAACAAGTGTGTACTTATCATGTTTGCATTACATTATTTTAAGAATATAGTAGTTTTAAAATCATAATTTGCAAAAGGAGATATAGGGAAATGTAGTTAAAAAATTTATTTGTAAAATTCATGATTAAATGGTTTATTTGTGTTATGGAATATTGTAGAACGTTGTTTATATCGTGAAATTTTGTTATAAGAATTTTGTTAAGTTTTCTTATATTGGATAGTAATTTTCCATCTACCGGTTGCAGTTCCAAATGCATTGCAGTTTCAGAGAAACTCTTCATGATAAAACTTAATAATCTATCTACTTTGTGTAACCAATAAAAAAACCGGGACGTGGTGCATACTTACAATAATACTATAGCTCTAGAAAATAAAAAGGGTTTTGACTTTTTTTACGCCATTACCTTAAAATCTCCAAGACTAACTGTAATATCAACATTAACCTTTTGCGTAGCAGTAGCACACCGGCGGCCAGACACATTAGTCTTTCAATTATGACTGGGATTCCAACAATTGACAGGATAAAATTAAGCGCATGATTCTTCTAAAAAAATCAATCGCAAAGGATAAGATTTATAGATACATTCTTGCCTAAATTCCGAAGAGGTAGGCAGAGACATACATATTGCCAGCAATGGTTTTAGGTTCCATGTAACAGGAAGTGTTTTCTTTAAATTTTTTTTTGACGCGGTAATATGTGCTTTCAGCTTCATATCACATTCACCATCGCCGGTTTTGGGGCGGGCGATGGGGATATGTCGGGATCCAGCCCCTAAGATGAATTTGGGCTGAACCGACTAAAACCACCGCGATGTTCCTCACACCTTTATGTCGGGGCCGCGCGGATCGCTCTAGCATTCGAATTGCGACCCCACCAAAGGATCGACCCACCGATGGACGTGGCGGGTCCCACACAACCATCACACATACAGGACAAATTCACAAGACGCATTCACAATCACAAAATATTTACACAGACAAAAGTTATAAAAATTGACTCACAATTGGGTGACCTAGTCCCCAACGACAAAGCGAGGGACCTAGTCCCCCTCTCGACGTCGAAAGGCGTGCGCAGAACTCGAACGCTGCCCCAATGGGTCCACCGCCCGCAGGCTTCTACTTAAGGTGGCTGGAGGTCGTCTCGCGCCCTCCTGCGCCCGGCTCTGCTGTTAGGGAGAGGAATTGAATGTTTCCTCCTTCACTAACATCACCTCCTCACAGGACGTGACGGCATTCCAAGACCTCTCGCTCGAGACCATGGACAGAACCATAGCCTCGAGCGAGAGGACGACTCTACCGACTGCCGCGTGCATGACATGGCGTTGCGTGGCGCCATGACGCCTCTCCAGCCACTCTCTAAGTACGGGTCTTACCGCCACGATTATGGCGTGCCCATGTAACAGGAACCTTTTTTGATTTTTTACGCTGGAAATGTGCAAGCCACAGTCCCCATGGCCGGTTTTGGGGCAGGCGATGGGGATATGTCGGGATCCAGCTCCTAAGATGGATTTGGGCTGAACCGACTAAAACCACCGCGGTGTTCCTCACACCTTTATGGCGAGGCCACGCGAATCGCTCTCGCATTCGAATCGCGACCCCGCCAAAGGTTCGACCCACCGATGGACATGGCGGGTCCCACACAACCATCACACATACAGGAGAAATTCACAAACACACAATATTAACACAGACAAAGCGGGGGACCTAGTCCCCTTTGCGACATCGAGAGGCGTGCGCGGAACACGAACGCCGCCTACTCGGACCTGCGCTAATCGGGCGGTGGACGGCCCCAATGGGTCCACCACCCGCAGGCTTCTACTCAAGGTGGCTGGAGATCGTCTCGCGCCCTCCTGCGCCCGGTTCTGCGGTTAGGGAGAGGGATTAAACGTTCCCTCTCCGCCGCCTCCTTCACTAACATCACCTCCTCACAGAAAGAGGCGACGGCATTCCAAGACCTCTCGCTCGAAACCATGGACAGAACCATAGCCTCGAGCGAGAGGACGACTCTACCGACTGCCGCGTGCATGACATGGCGTTGCGTGGCCCAAACAGGGCAACCTACCAATGTGTGCAACGCCGTGTCTTCGACAACGACGCGGCAGTCGCCGCAGTGATGGCAACCGGGCGTCTCCTGTTTGCCTATTCGACACAGGTACCGACCGAAACAACCGTGGTCAATACAACTATAAATCCGTATAAATGAGTTTAATTTCAATGAATAACATTCGCGTTAACAGAAGACAATATTATGTACAACAATAGTTTTTTAGTAATTATTATTTACATTGTTTGTGTATTATGTATAGACATATATTGACTCCCAACCCGAAAATGGAACCCAAGACCTCAGGTAAAGCACTAATAAGGACTTCCACAGCACCACCAAGCCAGCATTAGTAGATTCATTACACTCATTACCCGGGGCTTATTGAAGTGTGAACTGACCCTTATCTATCGACTGTCTAAACACGTCCCAGTGCCATTTAACCCGATTGATGACGTCACTATGTCCCCTTCACTGGCACATTCGGTCTACGTGAGCAACCCCTGTCCAGTACACAAGTACATAAATAAAGTACATAAATACACAGAACTGTGTACGTTTATATGGGTTTTCGTAATTGAATTTTTGGGTTTCAAAGTTTCGAAGCAATTGTTTGGTGAGCTATGAGTGTTGCTGGATTTGGAGTCATATAATTCGCCAGTTACCTTTTTAGGTTCTACGCACTCTAGAACGAGAGTCAAAAAAGTGCAAGTAAAACGTGAATAGTCCCCAAGGTCTAAGGTTCGATTCCCAAGCCGGACACAGTGAATTGAATTTCTAATAGCAAGTTTTCAGTAGCTGCATGGAGTTTCGAACAATTTTTTTGGTGATATGAACGTGAGACTGTGCTTATACTTTGAGAATAAGAAAACGGGAATAAAGTTCCCGGGACACAGATTCCTGTATAATAATAATTATTTATTTATTTCTCTCTCACACAGAAATAGTTTAAAAAAGATTAGTCCTTAATCTATGAGTAATTATAAAAGTAAAGATGTGAGTTGAATCTGTACGAGAGACTGGTATGTATACTTGGTAGACCTGTGTTACAGATTACCAGCCTCTCCTGATCCCAGATAAGCGGGTTCTGTGCAGTCAAATTACGTTATGTTAGTGAGCAATTACTATGTGAGGTTATATACATACACGTATGTATTTAAGTATTTGTTTAAAAATTTGATGAATATTGGCAGACTTTATAAAAATACCAGCCCTGTATTAAGCTGTCCCACTGTTGGGTATGGGCTTCTTCTCAGTATGAGAAAGGTTAGGCCAGTGCGGGTTCGCTGGAGGAGTGTCCGGCGTGGGCCGAGGAGCGCTGTGCCCTGGTCGCCGTGATTGGCCCCGACCTCTCGTTGCCGACCGTCGTATCCATGATGGTCGGCGACGACAGGTGCTGGGGCGCAATGAGGTCCTTCTGCGAGGCTGTCATCTCGCAGAAGGAGGCGGCGGAGCGGGGGGCGTGAGGAAGATCCTTACGCCCCGGACATCCGCCGCCGGAGGAGGGGGCGCAGGAGACGCGCTTATGTCGCTCTCCTGCCCCCCACCTAAGGGTTCTGGGTGGCAAGGCCTCAGGGGAACCTGCCACCCGTGAGTAAGAACCCATAGAGGGCGCGCGTGGTGTTCCCGCGCGCCTTCTAACGTCGAAAGGGGAGAGCTGTGAAATGCTCTCCCCCGGGGACGAGAGGAGGTCGGGTCCGATTGACCCGGCCGGCACCCACACGGGGGGGCCTGCTATGGATGAATCTTTTTAGACTCCCAACTGGCCCCCCCCATTGGGTGGGAGAGGGAACACCCCAGGTTTTTTTAGTGGGTATCCCAGCACTAGGCTGGTGAGTCCCACACGCCCCGCCGGTGCCGTCCCCTAGCCGGCGGGTAGTGCATCAAGCATTTTTTCCTGGGAATCAAAAAAAAAAAAAAAAAAGGCCAGTGCGGGTTGGCGGTGTTCTTTTCTAACATGGAGAAAACGGACACAAAGAATACCCAGACTCAGAAAATATATTTTCGAACCACACAAAGTATTGTCTCGTGTGGACATTGAACCCACAGCACTCAGCCAACTGGCAATGGTGAGGTGACCACTTTAAATACAACGCTACCAGTGCAGTCATAGTATGATGTTATAAGTTATAAAAGGTACACTATGTCCTTTTCTGTACCCCTGGCAACGTGTATGCGAAATTTCATCATGATCGGTTGAGTAGTTAATGTGTGAAAGCTAAACAAACAAACAAACTCACAATCGCATGGGCAGGGATGACGCGCAGTAGTGGGAGCGCGTCTACATAAGCGCATGCACCAGCTAACGGGTTGAGAGCCTTCTGCGCTCACCCACAGTCCGCGTAAAGTTGTCAAGGCCATCTGAGACCAACAACTTACAAAAACAAAAAGAAATGCTACCGATTGGGTGCCTTCTGCGCTCACCCACAGTCCGCGTAAAGTTGTCAAGACCATATGAGGCCAACAACTAACACACACAAAAAAAAAAACCCCCCTTTTTCGCCGCAGTGTCAACTTGTTAAGGAAAACCTCGGCCCGATTGAACAGTCAACTTTCCTACTCTGATTAATTATTTTTAATTGTTTAAAAACAGTTAGGAATTTCTAATAAATTTGTTTTTATTTCGTGTTAAATGTAAATTCTTAGTTCCTAAATACATTTTCTTGTATTGCTGCTTGAGTTTTTAATCAAGTCACCTTGAGAGTGATAAAAATATACACTTTCCCAAACTAGCTGCTCTTGTCGGTAATTACAGAAAGGACAAAGCTATTAATCTATAGAGGGTTAAGTAATACTGTCACTTGTCAGAGATGAATGATTTATTGCTTTAATCATCATCATTGAATTGCTCCGTCAAACTATTTCTTCATATTGAAGAATAAGTAGTTACTGCTAATCAAAACTTACATTAAATCTTTTTATGTGGTAGATATATTCTACAGAATAAGGCAAAACTGTATCATAGATAAAGCTACACTTTTTTTTTTGTAAGACATAGCCACAAAAGCATTTTGAATAGAAATTTTGTTTAGTATGGCTTGTCACTAGGACATACGAACGCAATTCAAAAAGATATTTATTAAAGAATATATAACAAATTGATAAATCATACAATTAATACAATACAACATATAAGTATATACATAACTAATGGGTCAGAAATTGAAGATTCATATTCATATACAAATTTATCTAATATCTATAATACACTTTTTTCACTAAAAGTATGACAATTAACTGTGACTTTGCCATAACCACTTTTAAACTTTCGCGTTGCATGATATATAATTATATAATATGTACCTAACGGGTATTAACGCGATCATGTTTAGTGTTTACCTTTTTTATGCTTGACGTTTCGACCAGGTTACGCCGGCCGTGGTCACAGCTGACTGGTGCTATGTCTCCGTTTGTGAGACAGAAGAATCTTGATTCACCCTCACTTTTGGCATAGGCTACATTGCGCAAACGCTATTAAGGCGTGTTTACGAAATACAGGAAGAAACTAACAGTCAGACACAGCACGGATAGCGTAGTTGTTTACTTGTGGTCGCCACGACACTGCTATTGCGTCGAGTGTTGTGGGTTCGAATCCCAAACGATACAAAACTTTGTGTGATGCACAAATGGCTGTGCTGAGTCTGTTGGGTGGGTGTTCTTTGTGTCCGTTGTTTAAATGTTTGTAAAGTCCCCCGCGAAACAGCATTTAAGCATAGTGCGAGAAAAGGCATTTTAAAATAAAATGTTTAAAAAAAGACGAATTTTTACGTTATAAACGAAGATGCGGCTGAACTATTTAAGGACAGAGCCTAGACTCGCCCAGTGGTCGAAATTTAACCATAGTCGTTAACGAAAATTTGAGGAAAACATATATGAAATTATTTTTTTACATTTCCTTTTCAACTCGTTTATTGTATATTTGGCAATATACACTTTTATATGTACTACATAACCAGTTAGTATCATTATTAGCTATAAATTAACTCTTTCCATTTCTTTTTATTGATAACACTAAAGCTCGTCAACTTTCTAAACAGAAAAAGGAAATCGGTTGACAAACGACAGAAGAAAAGGTATTAAACTGTTTTGTCTATGCCTATTTATGTATTTTGTTCCCGAACATATGTGAAGTCTGCTAATTTTGACTGACCAGTGTGGTGGAATATGGCCTAATCCTTTTCAAATTAAGGAAAAGCCCGTCCCTAGTAATCGGGCAGTATATAATAACAGGGTTGTTATTATTATTATTTATGTATAGTTAGTCAAGTCCAATTTATTCTCAAATATCTCCTATTTACAGATAGAGCCTTAGTACAGTGAAATATTATCTACTTACAGAAAAACTCAAACAAACATTTATACATTTTTGTCCGTCTCAAAAATAAGTTGGTAAAATATCGTTCCAACTAAATAAAAACTAAAAATATTTCTTTTCATAATATTAGTACAAGTGAACATCGCAAATAAGAAGCTTACTGCGTTTCGTTTATTAAAGTATATATGTACGTAATTTAATCAAGAACATTACTTAGGGCTCTGCAAAACCCAAGCCATAAATATAACAATAAACGCTAAGAACATTTCTATTTAAGAGAATACTCCAATATCATCCATTTAGTAATACGTCATATTCTTAAAGAAAAGCCCAAAGTTCCATTGTCTGGCCGCAGTCACCCTAAATGGCTTTTTTGTAATCGTGACAGAAAAAAAGATTTTTCTTTCTTTCTTTTTTCTAAAAGGAATAGCATTGGCCACTTTCTCTTCATTCGTTTTCTCAAAGCCAGCAATTTTGTCCAAGAGACATCGTTTTGACCCACTGTGCAATTACACTGTGAATGGATAGGCGTAAATCAATGTGTGTGCAGCCTTTTGTGCGGCTTATGAAGATTTCTTGCTATACATACAGTGTGCAAAATCGACGACAAAATTATTTTAGCCTCGGTGTCTATATACGTATAGAACCTCCGAAAATCTTCTAAATTTAAATAAAGGTTTTTGTAACCTAGATAAATAAATGATTCGAAAATCAGATAAGAAGTCACCGATATTCATATAGCACAGATCATCATAATTATTTACATGTACTTACATATCTTTTAGTAATTGTGTCTAGTTTAGAACGGCGATTGGATATAAGTTCTTACTAATGTTATGTGAATATTTGTAAAGATGTTTGTTATTCAAACACACGAATAGCATTAAACTGATTTAAATAAAACTTGGTATATACAAATGTAGACAAAATCAGCGCATGCAATACTTTTTACCCCAGTATCTAAATAGAATTGATATAATTGAGGCCAAGGCGCTCTATTGTGATGTACATAAGGCATACTATACGAACCTTAAAAGTGAATGCAAAGAAAATAATATATACAGGTTTCTGAATGAGTATACATAAAAAAATAGATATCACCTAGTCACTCGGTTTGCTGTGAAGATTAATACATGCTTATATTTATATTCTTGAAGAGATATGCAGCGATGTACGTACAGCGATGTATGTATACCGCCATCCCTTTCGAGCTCTACCTAATTGGGAATGAGCTTATTATAGTCTAACAGACACATTTTGGTTTACGAAATTGAACATTATTTATTAAGCTTAATATGTAGTTCAAGTCGATTTGTATATATGATGTATGGGCGGGTGCACGAGCATGACATGTCATGCATGAAAAAATCTTTATATAACTTATTGTATAAAATACTGAGCTGAGACTGAGTGCACTATGATAACTACAGTTGACTACGATATTAAGCTACGCTCACGTTACAGCATGCAATTTGATCGATCCCGGCGTTCGTCTGTCTGCTGTATAAAGTACCTTACATATTGATCTTGCGAGCCGGTGCGTTTCTTGTTCGGATTCGCAATAATACTGGTATTTATTTTATATGTAAATAAGCCATAATTACGGTCAATGGATTATATTTAAAGGTCAAAGACCAACATGCTCCTGTCAATAGAATGATGTCCACTTACAATAGAGTAATTTCTCGTAACAGTGAAATTGATATATATTATGATAGTCTGACTAATTTTAAGGCTAAAGTGATCAGTATTGATGACCTATAATTATCTATATTATTATTTTAATTTTAATCAATGTCCATTACAATGTACTATACCATTTACAAACATAATATCACATGCAATTATTATTGTACTATTTGAATATTTCAGAATAGGTACCATATAATTCAATTTTCATATTTGACATCTAAATATTTAATTTTCATTTCATTTATGTAAATTAATGAGAATATTGTTTATTTTAAAAAAGTATTTCTTATTTTTTTTTGTTTTTTTTTTGTGATATAATCTAATCGACAATGTAATATGGTGTAATTTTTTATTAATGTCAGTTAAAATAATTTAAAATTTTTTGATTGGTTTAATTTTTTTATTTTGTAATTTGAATCATTTTAATTTTTGCGGTAGTAATAGTGTAATGAAAACTGTGAATGGTGTGCACACCAATAAGTGATGTTTTTACTCTGCATCCCAGTTAATTAATGTCTAATATTAATTATTTTGTAAAAATGTTGGTCTTGAATAAATAAATAAATAAATAAAAAATAAAAGTTGTTCTACACAACAGTTCACAAGCATGACAAGCACGTGTTAGACAACACGTGGCGCTTTTGCTGTCTATTTAAAATATCTGAATAATTGTTAAGTATATACTGTTAAAGAGGCCTTGCGGATTTGAATACGTTTCTTCAAGTAAGTAATAAATGTATTACTTTCACAATAATTATTGATATCTAAACTATTTTCAAAGCATAATAGTTTTTCTATAAAGCACACAGCTATATAATAGGTAAAAGCTCTTAAGCCTATATAATCACGTCTTACAAATATTTTTCGCCTTTCTTAACGTGGATTAATGGATCAAAATATCTTGAATAGTCTCAAAAACAGAAATCAAGAAATATCTTTCGAATGTCATGCTCGAGAATAAGAATATACATTCCCGAGCATAAGACATACCTGCATACTTAAATGTAAGTTTTCACATATATGTATGCACGCTTGAAACTCTTTAAGCTATGGTTTAAAGCCCACGCTATAGACGTTAGCTTAGAAATGATAAAAATTGCGGAAGAAAAATACTGATAATATTTTGCTTAACTCGAAAATCAAACTTGGAATCGCAAGATAGTATAAGTACGTCCAAAATTATGCCACGTGTCGACGCAGCCAAGGTTCTGCTCACTAATTATTTGATTAAACTAGTTACCCTATGAAATAAACATATCATTCGCAGACTACAATATGGTCGCGTGTTACCTTTACAATTTTATGTAAATGTAAATGGATATAGTCATTACGCTACCAGCATGTACATGATTAAATCCTTAATTTTGATTAATTATTCTAATGCTTGGCTATATACACACATAATGTATAGAAGATATGGTATAATGGTTGCAGTGTCCTAGTTGTTGCCTTCATAATACAAAATATTAAGTCTTTGGTCATTTTGATGCTAAGGTAATTTGTGTGATGAAAGTTCGCAAATATTTTATTTATTTCTTTCATTTGAAACTTACAGACTAGTAAAAATTGAGGTAACTTGAACGAATAATTATATTGCTAATAACAAGCCTCCACTGACAATACACTAGATACAGAGTATCATCTAAAGGCAGTACATTTTAACGATTTCCTATCAAAGTAAAACTCTCTTATTCTCCCTAGCCTTTATTATTCCCAAGTCCGGTTAGACTAGAAAAAGCCGACCCCAAGTGGGTCGGCTTTTTCTAGTCTAACCGGACTGGATATCAGTTTTACATGGAGCGGCTGCCACCTGACTTCCGCAACCCGAAGGTTAACGATACCCGAAGGCTAGACCAGTGTCAGGATATTATAGGACACTGACTTCCCAATAACGACTGCCATAGATGTTCATGGCAGCCGGGACCGACGGCTTAACGTGCTCTCCGAGGCACGGAGCAGGCGATAATTGTCAATCAATACGCACATAATTTCGAAAAGCATATAATTTCCGAAAGTCAGAGGTGCGTGACGTGGGTTCGAACCCGAGACCCTCTGCATTGCAGTCTGTTGGTCCCCGACTGAGCTATCGCTGCTCATTATCAAAGTAAAAACTGTCTTGTATTATATTTACTCTATAGAAAGAAAGATTTTAATTATTGCACCATCACGACATGTAATTATTATTAAAATGTAGAAACACCAAAAATATATTAAATAAACATACAAAGAAACTTTAAGCAATTAAAATGTTATTTGTGTACAGATGCACGTCCCACCTGACGTCACAAAAATATCAGTGATGCGCTCAGCATAATGCTGTGGTACTTGTATTACTGCAAGCACAACACAGCGCTGATTTTCAGCGAACACCAGAATTGACGTTTGGTCCGTCAATAGTGCACTCAAAATAAACAATATACATATAAGCATAAAATAAATAAATAGACATAAAATGTAGCATAATAAATACTATTTTATTAAAAGAATACATTGAAAAGTAAATAAGTATTTGTTGTGAATTGTGTAACGTGTAACAAAAATAAAACGTCGCTCATGACGTAGGTAATGAGCGTTATAATAATATGGTCTCATGTCTGGCACTATTTATTTGTCCAAAATCTATTAGGTACATCATGCATATATAATTATGAGGTCTGTGAAGTGTGTACTGTGAACGTTGTGTGAGATTACGGGTTTCGCGTTTGATGATAACAATGATAAGAGGTCGTATAGCATCTTTTATCGATTAAAAACATGAAAAATAAGTATTTCGCTATAGTATTATTGTGACAGTATTTTTCGATTTCTCACGTTTCGACGGCTAGCCAAGCTATGAAAGTGTTTTTTTATGAAAGAAATAGAAATAAGCTCTTTTGAAAAATCCTTTACCGAAGTCTTGGGGCTAACTCCATATTAGACAAAATAATGGCTGTGTTTAAAAAAACTAGACATTCAGTTTCTGAGACCACACAATTTTCACCCTATAAAATAGGTTATTGATAATTGGAATCATTTGAACGGCGATCTACTGTATCAAAAAATTTTATACTTATAATTACGTACAAAATCAAAGTAATCCCACAATATAAGTCATCGCAATCAAAAGTCTACCTCGATTTTACAACACAGTCCGTCCAATACGTTTACAATGAAATGTAAAGCTGTATTTAATTAAATAAAACAGTACGGATTATTTACTTGTATGAATGTCGCCTACGATTTATACAGTATATATCTCTGAAATAGAAAGGACAGTTCGAATTGGGTGCCGAAGTAAATGAAATCAAGAAATACATTAATTTTATAGCTCCAAATTATAATTAAACTTTAGGATTTTTTTTTCTGATTACTTTCAGGATTAATTGAAAAATACTAATAATATTAACCCTTGACTTATTTATATCTTACCAACTTTTGTGTTACCGCTGTTCACAATAGAATAGTTGCCTATGTTAGATTTTGTACATTATTTTACATGCAAGAGCAAATAGCAATCAAAAGAAACCTATATGTGCAAACTGTGTCGAAATTGGTTGCAAAATAAGAGAGTGACTAATACTTTAAATTTTGATGAATATAAGAAAATCCCGTGACCATGGCTGCTGAAAAGCAACCGAAACGTCGGGGAAAGTGTAAACCAAAAATAAATAGATTTAATAGTTTAAATAATTTTATTAGCTTATAAATTAGTAAAATAAAATCAATAGTAGTAGTAGTGTAATATTTTTTTTTTTTTTTTTTGGGGATGCGTGTCAGAAAACCTCCCCGTGGTGCACCCTGGGCACCAGCAACAATGCTTTTCATTGTTGCTGGTGGCTAATATTCTGACAACCGGTGCCATTTGTCGCGTTTGGCACCGGAGGCGGGGGGATGGACGCTAGTCCCATCCCCAGGCCGTGGCCCTATCTTTGGGCCGGACTCTCCCAGTACCGCTCTGTCTTAGAGTGGACATGGGAGAGCCCTTCTGACGGGTTCGGCGTGCACTCACCCTGCCGCTGAACAGACAACGGGGTCTCTTCTCGTCACTCTGACGATTCTTTCCCCTCTTTATCCCCCTTTTGTTTTTGCCCCTTTTTGTTTTTGTTTTGTTGTCCCACCCTTTCTTTTGACTTTTGTCCCCGTTGTCACCGTCTGGAGCATATCGTAACCCCGTATTGTGCAATGTCGTGGATCACGTCTCGCGGCTGCTGACGGGACCGAGGGTCTTGGCTTCACCGCCCGGACTGCGAGGGAGTGGCCCTCTATAAAAACCACCCCGAATCTCAAGTTGCTGCCGCACGGCGAGGAGATGCATGGCTGATGGGTAGTTCAGTCACTAGTGCGGCCCCTTCAAGGTACCTGCCGTCCCCCTGAAGTATTAGGCTTGCCCGGGTATCGGGATCTCTGCCCGGGTTGACGTTTAGTTCTCCCATACTCGTGGGTTTCACTATGGATATATCACATAAATCAATTTTAAAAAAGAAGATAGTAAGAGAGAGTAGGTCGCGCACGCCCAGTTCTGCGCGTTCCGAAGCGGAGGAGGAGTTAATGCAGTCAGAGCAGGACAGTGACGTCGTGGAGCTAACTTCGGAGGCTACTCCGGAGAAGGCTACCCGCAAACGCTCACGGTCTGCGCA
This sequence comes from Catocala nupta, assembly GCA_963675205.1. Taxonomy (NCBI): domain Eukaryota; kingdom Metazoa; phylum Arthropoda; class Insecta; order Lepidoptera; family Erebidae; genus Catocala; species Catocala nupta. The sequence continues at coordinate 11,516,599 of OY776104.1, forward strand.
GCTCTCGGAGGAGTCGGAAGGCTCCAGTGAGGACGCGGTGTCGGCGGCGAAAGTGCCAACAGCCCGACGTGGACGCGGTCGTCCGCCCACCCACGGTAGTTACGTGGGTCTGGGACGGGCAAAGGCCGAACTTGCCGCCGCGTTAAGGAAGGCTGACGAAAAGGAGCGCACGTCCGAGGACAACCTAATTGCTGCGGCAGCCCGGCGAGTCGCTGCTGCAAGAAAGCAGCCGGCAGTGGAGCCAGAAGCCGAAGATCTGCCAGTGTCCCAGCTGCAGACCCGGCTAAGTGACGCCCTCGAGGCAATCCGTCTGGTCTCCAAGATATCAAAGGGTCTGAAGGGCACGTGCCAAAAGACCCTTAAAGAGTCGATTGAAGCCATTCAGGACATTGCGAAGGTCGCCTTCAGCCGAACAGCCAACGAGGAGGTGCAGAAGCTGCTGGCTGAAAACGCTCGATTGACTCGGGAAGTTGCCGAACTCAAGAGACGCCAAGAGGACATCGAGAAGCGGCAAGACCAGGACACCAGCAAAAAGGAATCGGACCTTGTGGCTCTCGTCCGACAGGAGCTCGGAGAGTTCCGGGCCAAACTCTCCGTCATGGAGGGCTGGCTGCTGCGCCCTTCTTTAGCGGCAGATCGGAGAGAGCCTCTCCCGCCTTCTCCCCTGACGCCTGCGCCGCAAACATCCTATGCGGCCAAAGTAAGGGCCTCGGGGCCCCCAGCAGCTATTCCAACGGCCGCCACAGGCGTTCCTGCCAATCAGAAGGGCAGGAAAAGACGGCAGGCTAAGGGCGCTGTAGCCCCCAAGGAGCGCCCTGCCCCTCCGGTGGAACGACCAACCGCCACCACACGTAAAGCCGACGACTGGGAGGTCGTCGGCAAGAAGAAGGAGGAGGCCAAAAAGAGGAAGAAGGCGGCCACAAAGGCCAAAAAGGCGGCTAAAAAGGCGGCGAGGAAGCTCCAAGCCCCTCGCTCCACTGCAGTTGTCCTTACGCTGCAGCCGGCTGCCATCGAGCGAGGGACCACCTATGCGGAGCTCCTCAAGAAGGCGCGGACGGCGATCGACCCCGGCAAGTTAGGGATAACGGCGGGCTTGCGGTGCCGGACTACCCAGACCGGCGCCCGCCTTATTGAAGTGCCGGGAGTCGCTAGCGGCGACCAGGCGGACCGTCTGGCGGAAAGTCTCCGCCAGGTTTTGCAACCGGAAGAGGTCCGCGTCTCCAGGCCGCAAAAATGCACTGATTTGCGCATAACGGGCCTGGATGACTCTATCACTAAAGAAGAGGTCGTCGCTGCCGTCGCCAAGACTGGAGGGTGCCCTGCAGAACATGTAAAGTGTGGGGAAGTTAAACAGGGCCGCGCCGGAATGAGAACGGCTGTTATCAGCTGTCCCGTGGCCGCCGCCAAAAAATTGGCCGATGGCCGACGTATTCTGGTGGGGTGGGTGTCGGCGCAAGTTAAAGTGCTGGAGCCCAGGCTTACCCGGTGCTACCGCTGCCTAACCACTGCGCCAGGGCTCAGGACCTTCTCCTCCAGAGCATGGCGCAGTGGTCAATACATGTCGCCGTCGTAGCCGAGCCCTATTTCGTCCCTCCCAGGGCTGACTGGGTAGGGGACCTCGATGGCTCGGTGGCGTTAGTTTCGCCGGCCGACGCCGGCACCCCGTCCTTCGAGAACATAGTCCGGGGACGGGGCTGCGTCGCAGCACTCGTAGGAGAAGTGGTTGTGGTGGGCGGTTACTTCTCACCCAACCGACCTCTCGCCGACTTCGAGGAATATCTCCTCGAACTGAACGTCGTCGTCGCTCGAAGCCACCCTCGGCCCGTGCTCTTCGTCGGGGATCTCAATGCCAAATCCTTGGCTTGGGGTTCCGCGACCACGGACGCGAGGGGTGAATTACTCGAGGAGTGGGCCGTAGAAAACGGCCTGCTAGTCCTCAATCGTGGGTCAGTGCACACGTGCGTGCGTCAGCGGGGCGGCTCCGTCATCGATGTCTCTTTTGCCAGCCCCGCACTAGCACGCCGTGTCCAAGGCTGGCGCGTCGTCGAAGGGGTGAGACGTTGTCGGACCATCTGTATATACGGTTTGACGTCTCCGCCCAGATCTCCGACCCCCGAGCCCCAAGGGCCCCGATTAGGGGCGGTCCGCGTTGGGCTTTAAAGAAGCTAAATCGGGAGGTCCTCCTGGAAGCCTCCATCGTTCAGGCCTGGGTGCCAGCACCGGCCAGGCCTGACAATATCGAGATGGAGGCCGAGTGGTTCCGGGAGGCCGTAACTCAAGCTTGTGATGCGGCGATGCCTAGAGTTCCTCTAACTTTTACAGCTAGGCGCCGGGTGTACTGGTGGTCGGAACATATTGCCGACTTGCGCCACGCCTGCGTGGTGGCCAGACGCCAGTACATCCGGCTTCGTAGGAGGCGTCGCCGCCCTCCCGATTTCGACGCCAGGGAGGCGGAATTGTACGAGGTTTACAGAGCGGCTAAGAAGACACTGAAGATCTCCATCAAGCGGGCCAAGGAAGAGGCCCGCCAAGAGCTGCTGGGGACTCTGGACCGTAATCCTTGGGGGCGTCCATACCTCATGGTAAGGGGCAAGCTTCGCCCCTGGGCGCCCCCCTTGTCCCAGAGTCTCCGGCCACAGTTGGTGGTGGAGGAGGTGGTGGCCGCTCTGTTCCCTTCACGGGCGGAGCACACTCCTCCGTCGATGGTTCCGCCTTCCATGGCGTCCAGCGCGGACTTTGACGACGACGTGGTTCCTGAAGTGACCCAGGTAGAGTTGCGAGCGGCGGTGTCGAGACTTCGCTCGAAAAACACCGCCCCAGGGCCCGACAGCATTCCAGGTCGTGCATTGGCCCTGGTCCTCGAGGAGCTCGCGCCCCGACTTAGGGGGCTCCTCAGTGAGTGTTTGGTGCAGGGCCAGTTTCCGCGCCAGTGGAAGGTGGGGAAACTGGTCCTGATCAGGAAGGAAGGGCGCCCGGCGGACAGTCCGTCCGCCTACCGGCCCATCGTGCTGCTGGACGAGGTGGCTAAACTGTTTGAGTTTATCATCGCGGAGCGCCTCGTCCAGCATCTTTCTTTTGTGGGTCCGGACTTGGCGGACAACCAATACGGTTTCCGCCGCGGGCGCTCTACAATTGACGCAGTCATGCGGGTGAGGAGCCTGGTGGAGGATGCGGTGTCCCGGGGCGAGGTCGTCTTCGCGGTGTCTTTGGACATCGCGAATGCCTTTAATACCTTGCCCTGGAGTTGTATTAGGGAGGCACTCATCTTTCATCGAGTGCCGACCTACCTCCGCCGCATAGTCGGGGCATATTTGTCGGAGAGGGTAGTCGTCTACCCGGGTCACGACGGTTGGAGTCGGCGAGAGATGTCGTGCGGTGTTCCACAGGGATCGGTTCTGGGTCCGCTCCTGTGGAACATCGGTTACGACTGGGTGCTGCGAGGTGCGCTCCTCCGTGGCGTCGGCGTCATTTGTTACGCCGACGACACGCTTGTCACGGCGAGGGGTAAGTCGCACCGGGCGGCGGCCATATTGGCGACCGCTGGGGTCGCACAAGTCGTTGGTCGTATCCGGCGGTTGGGCCTCGAGGTGGCCCTGTCCAAGTCTGAGGCCGTTTGTTTCCACGGCCCTCGGAAACGGCCACCTCCAGGGGCCCATATTATGGTGGGAGGGGTCCGCATCGGCGTCGAGTCAACCCTAAAGTATTTAGGTCTCTTGCTCGACAGCCGATGGGACTTTATAGCCCATTTTCGTCGTTTGGCCCCCATTCTTTGGGGCGCTGCAGGCGCGCTCTCGCGCCTGCTGCCCAACCTTGGGGGGCCAAACACCTCCTGCCGGAGGCTCTACGAGGGGGTCGTGCGGTCCATGGCCCTGTATGGGGCCCCAGTTTGGGCGGACAGCCTGACGGCCCGAAACATTTCGGCGCTTCGAGCGCCACAGCGCGCCATGGCCGTCAGGTTGATTAGAGGATACCGCACGATCTCGTTCGAGGCTGCGAGCCTCCTCGCCGTATCGATGCCATGGGACCTGGAAGCGGCGCTCCTGACGTCGCTCTATCGTTGGCGCCAGGAGGCGCTAGTTCGGGGCGAGGGACCGGATCTTCCCGCTGTCAAGGCGGCAAGGTCCGAGCTCCGCCAGGTCCTAGTGGCAAATTGGAAGGAGCGACTTGTGCACCCCAGTGCCGGGCACGCCACGATCGTGGCGGTAAGTCCCGTTTTTGAGGAGTGGCTGGAGAGGCGGCATGGCGCCCTCACCTTCCGGCTGACACAGGTCCTAACTGGCCACGGTTGTTTTGGCCAGTTCCTGTGTCGTATACGCCGGCAAGAGGCGCCCGGTTGTCACCACTGCGGCGACTGCCGCGACGTTGTTGAGGACACGGCGCTGCACACTTTGGCGGTTTGCCCCGCCTGGGCATCGCAGCGCCGTGATTTGATCGCGGCAGTCGGATCGGTTGCCCTCTCGCTCCCGGCCGTAGTTCAGTCTATGGTCCGGAGTGAGAGGTCGTGGAACGCCGTCGCCTCCTTCTGTGAGGAAGTAATTTCCATCAAGGAGGCGGCGGAGCGGGAGAGGGAGCGTTTAAACCCTCTCCCCAACCGCAGAGCCGGGCGCCGGAGGGCGCGAGACGACCTCCAGCCACCCTGAGGTTTGACCTGGGGGTGGCGGGCTTTGTGGGCCTGCCCGCCATCCGTTCAGCACCAGGTCCGAGAGGCGGCGTGCGTGTTCCCACGCGTGCCTCTGTGTCGTGTCCGTCTCCCCTTTAGGGGGGAGACAGTAGGGTATTTTTTATGAAGTGAGTCCTTTGGGTAGGTCTCTTGTATAGTGGCCTGCCGTTTCATACGGCGGGCCGTAACCTCGGCGGGGTCGCGACCGCATGCGAAAGCGATTCGCGCGGCCCCGCCGATAGTGGTTTTGTCGAGGAACACCGTGGTAGGTTTAGTCGGTATTCCGGGAGGTACATTATTTCTTTTCCATCTTTCTTTTACCCCGGCGAGTCCGACATAATCCCTCCGCCCGCCCCCGCGGAGGGATATGCGTCATTGCATTCCCCCACGTGAAAAAAAAAAAAAAAAAAAAAAAAAAGTGTAATATTTTCAAAATTTTGTAATACAGTGATAAATAAACAACGCGATAGAATCCGTATATAGTAGTTTAATTTCAATAACAAAAAGGTGTTCCAGTGGGGAATCTACTTCGGGAAGCTGCGTTTAAATAGCGGTTACGTCATAGTTTGTATAGTGCATCCCTTTTCTGTCATTTGACAATAACCTCTACTACCAGATCTAAAAAACTTTTATTTGAGAAGATTTATAAAGTGAGCATGTTAATAATTTTAGTTTTTCGAACAAATATACACATATTGAAATTAGTTGCTCTAAGCGCATGACTAAGATTTAAGATTACACGCAGTCCGCAAAAGAAAACAGCTGCATAACTAAATAACAAACCGCGGGCTGGAAAGCACTGTGCGGGCGGCGGGACGCATGTAATTTTTACCTTGGTAAATTATGTATTTTGCAAAATAATAGTTTTAAAAAATAGGTGCCTTTTCATAAGTTATTAATTATGATGTAAAGAAGACACCAGTAAAAGGTTATCAGTAAATGTAAAAGTTCTTGTATCTCCGCACTACCAAAAGGTTGACTAATATATAATGCCTATTAGCATCAAGTCTGCATATGTATATTGTATTATGCATTAACCTTGTTATGTAAAAAAATAATATACTTTTACTCACGACTGTTTTCCAAAGCGGTGGGCTCGGTCTTGACTTAGTCTTTCTTCAGAATGTCTCCGATCTGGAAAATTATAATAAATTATGATCTTTATTATTCAAAATCTATTCTAGTTTTATACACATGTAAAATTTGTTTGTATGTAAGGTGAAATCTCCGGAGGTACGGAACCGTTTCTATTATTTTTTTCACGAACAGATAGCTACACATTTTCTAAGTAACAAAGACTTTGTAGCAATGACATAATTATCATGATATTACATACACAGTCACGCGCCTATTTTCCCGAAAGACTAGGCAGAGGTGCCTACATGTACATTTCACCAAGTATGGCTTTAGGTCTCATACAATAGGCAGCTAGCCTAGTCTCTTCGTTTGCCAAACACAGTTACAGACTACGTACTACTACTGAAGTTTTCTTGAATACAATGATCGCGGTTCTGATACGATTGCTGTGCATGAGATTTAAGATCGAGCAATGCGTTATTTAATTTCTATGTTAGAAAATTCTTAGTATTAGTACAGAAAAAAGCCTCTTATTACATACCTAAAATCAAAGTTGGCGATATTTGGATATAATACACCTCTGCCTTTCCCTTCGGCGATATAGGTAAGCATGAGACTGCTTGTATTAATATGTAGACATCGTCTTTCAGTTATAAAATAGCATAGATTGTACGTGTAGTATGAAAGCCCTTTTACAGCAAATCATCGTATACATTTGTAGAGTAGAGCGAGGAACTAAATTAGATTCAAATCAGACGATCTTTCGTACAGCGTTTATTATACGAGTAACGAAGGAAATTACCCTCTCTATCGGGTTTTTATATCGGTTTTATTGTCATTTTATAACTCTATCTTATTGGAAAAGGTTAATATAAAAATAAAGGTTACAAAATGCAAGTTTGTCTTGCTATGTTCGATTGGAGAAAACTTTGATAAATAAATTGGTTTAGAGTATTATATTTTTGAGTTTTGTGTTTATTTTGTGCTATGATTTTGTTGTTTTAGATTTAAATATAACCTGGAATAGTAGGTAGAAATGACAATCAATCAATCAATCAGCCCACCGCAGTCATCTTTTGTGTGCATTCTTGCATAGGATTCTGTAATGTGTTATTACTGTAATGTGTGATTCTATAACGTCGATCAAATTGTCCCGTCCGCCACTATCCGTCGTCTTCGAAGTACCTTAATTACTTATGATCAGCGATCTAGCAAGATAACCAAATCTACGCGAAGACAAAATATATATAAATATATGCGCAACAAAAAACAAAACGGATAAAATTTCCCGATCATTTAATAATGATCGGGCAATCGACTCGAATATAATCGATAAACTTGTCAAACGATTCGTCTCAACACTACTTATTACGGCGCAAAAATACTTGTGCCCTGACATTGACACGATAATCAACTTTGTACCAAACATTTTACCCAACGAAAGCATCTCAACAACGTTCACCAACAACAGCGGAGTTATGGCGGGGATATTTTTAGCACTAATTAGTCGGTCAGTGGTCGACGGGCCCGCCTGCCTTTACAGTTATTCGTGAAATGCAGCGGCGGCGCAAAAACTGCCACACAAGCATTGGCGGGTTGAGAATGTAGCTGTTGCGGGCCTCACTAGTGATGTGCCGATATTATTTTAAAATGGTGCATGTTAGTCGAGTTGGATGTGTAGTTTTATTTTGTTTTGAATACACTGATTGTTGTTTGAGGTTGCCTTTGCAACAAAATTTGGTTGATTGTCAAATAGTTGTCCTGAATCTAAATGTTATGTGTCCCTACTCTTAATTCAGGACAGCTCCTGCACTAGAAATAACAATGATTTTTAAATTTTTATATGAAGTTATTATAAAAATCTCAAAGTCATAATTAATTTTTACATTATTTTAACCCATATGCTGTCCCGTGATAAACATAATAGAAAATCTATTGTTATGTATCATATGTGATTCATCGGACAGAGCCTGTTAAGAGATACGTAAAATAGCAGGCACTTAGGAAACTGCTCAAATTAAGGAACCCAACTGGATTAACGTTAGCGCATGTCACAAAAGACTGAATCTGACATTATTCTTGCAGCAAAATAGTTGCATATATACGCCTTTTTTCTGAATAGTCATGTAGTTAGTACAACGAACAGGTTAACATAGTAAATTCCAAATTTAAACCCGAAATCACGTGATTTTATTCCACATTTATCCCGACATAGCGCAATATTGCCCGCATCTCTAGTCAGGCAGGAACTAAAGAATTAAATATTTCAGTTTCTTTAAAGCCTTTAATATTTCAGAGATGAAATTGCAATAATGACTTCTTGAAGAATTCCAGGCATTAGCCTCATTGTAAAACTTGCAGAAATAAAAAAGATCTTGTGTTTTATTTAAATCTCTTAAAATTACAGTACAGTACAAATGTGATTCCTGTAGCATAAGGTTTTAACATATTTTAACTGTATAAACATTTTTGTAGACGTGTTTAAAATATGCTTATAAAATAATATGTCAAACTATAGGATATTTTTAAAGCCGCAGACTAGCCTGCCTTACAAAAATGTCTTGAAAAGTGGATGTAGTATTAGACACTATTTATCCTTAAAAGGTAGGTACAGATGCATTTGCGCTTTAAACACAAGAGCTTATAATTATGTAACTAAGGATATACAGTGATTATAATTATTCGTTCAGAATGTACAGTCATTATACATAATGACTAATAAACTAAGCCGATCACAGAAAACTGATTATATGATTATCGACTGCCCAGATAGTGGACTGGTATAAGCGGTTGTGTAAGTGCTTTGCGATCAAAATTTGTGCACTACCAAAAAAAACAATATCCTAATGAATCAAAAAGTAACTTAATATTATAATAGCGTAAGTGAGTTTTTTGCACTTTAACGCTTTAATTATTCGACAGATCATGAAATTTTGCATACGCGTTGTCAGGGTAAGACACAGGGTACCTTCGAACCAAAAAAAGAGCAAGCAAATGTGTGGGCAAAAGCTAGCAGGTAATAAATAATAATCGCAGCTAACTAAGAATTAGCAATAAATCAAAATAAATATCTTCTTCAATATTGAATAAAATCAAAACGATACACCTTACGTCCTCATTCATACATCTCATCACTATGTATGAGTTTTTACCATCAGATGGAGACATTCATCCCACTCGTTAGCTCCGTGCGGACACCCGTAGATCAATGATCGATAGATCCCTACACGTATCAATCATTCCCCTGCAATACTTTAAACTTTATTTATCACACACCTGTTGCAAAGAACATAATCTATATCGCATGAATTATGCAGCTTGAAGAAAGTAAAAAGAGTTGTATGAGTTATTTAGTTCTCAAGTAAGTTACTGATGTGTTTATTTACTTGTTAGATGGTTTTTATTTTCATTATATAGATTACCTTGTTCTTTTAGCGGTATCGTGTTTCGGATTCGATATCCAGGTGAAAGTGTGTAACAATTATAGTTTAAAGACCAGCAGCAAAAAAATAGAATATCGAATGTCACAGACTCAAATATGTTTTAACAGGATCGGCCAAAATTAAACTTAACAATGTAACATCAGATCTTGTTTCAAATATTAGATTAGTATTCGAATAATATTCAGCCATAGCGAATAAAACAATATTCGATTCGAATAAGGTAGTGTACTATATCCGTACAAACCGATTCAATATTCGTTCTGGAATGCACATTGGTAGTTAAAAAATTCTAGCATTAAGCCAGCTATGACTTAAATTACCTTCAGAGATAGAAGGAAGTACCTATGTGGAAATGCGTCTGCTTAATTAGTCATCTCATAAAGTCTAAAGTAATTATGGACTTAAGAGGTCTATTAACATAGCGAACATATTTCTACGAAGATAAGGTAGTAAGCTTTTATAACCAACTAATGCAGGTATTACAAATGTTTAATCAAAATTTACATCTAGATTATTGCTCAATGCGAAATGTAAATCCTCCTTACATAAAATAGGATAGATTGCTTTTGAGACGCATAAATTCACATTGCGCATAAATTCACAATAAACATTTGATCTATTCGAATGATTCGGTTATTCTACTAAATATTTCATATTTTCCTTTTTTTATAATATTTTAATGACATAGAATGATCCGTAACTTTTAAATAAGGGAAAGGCAATGGTTCTTGCAACATAGTTTTTACTATTGCAGAGAATTCTAAATTATTGTAGCTTAATTTGTGTCAAAACACTATTATTATTATTCGAATAACAATTGGTGTTATTCGATTGTTGATAGATTACTATATATAACGTGTAGTGGCCTATGTTTATAAGTAATAATAGCATCTGGTGAATGATTTCAGGGGTTAATTTATAGTGATTAGAAAGATATAGGAAACCTTGTAAGGCACATTTGCTGCACATGCGCTGCTTTAACTATATTTTCATATTTATTAATTTTATGATTCTGTAATCAAAGTGCCCGCTTACAGGATCCTATTACTAAGCCGTAGCCTGTCTGTATAATCTACATTAAAATACTCCATCTTTAGAACAGTGGTAGATAGTTAATTGAAATTTTAATAGATAAAAAGAATAAATAAGTACCTACAATATAAATTAAAGATAGGGCCATTGCACACGAGCCTTGCTTTTGTCAAAGCAGTGTTTCTATTTTAATTGCAGGGGTAATAGCGTAAGCTCTAAGAAGTAGGCAGAGCTTCAATTCATCTACATTATGCCACCTATAGTTTTAGTTCCCACGTATTAGATGGCGGGCTTGATTTCGTTCTAGACTCTATTCTGAATAGCAAAATTTCTTAACCGGAAAAGCCGCATGCTCGCGAACCCGCTATGCCCGAGCCAGTTAAATATCGACACAATTAGCCGATATAGATGCAATTTTATTTGTTACATTCCAAATACAAACATTTAAAATATACAAGGATATTTAAAACGCTTCCAACAAAACCTCTTTCGCATAAAAATGTCCCAAAACATCTAGACTACCTATTTTATTTAAAATTCAATCTCATCAGGGAAATTATAATGCAAACAGCATCAACGTAAATTAGTCGAGTAAAAACGTTTCCAATTCTAATCAGAGGAAAGACATTCTTACGAGCAGTCGCTAATGCACCACAGATATTTGTTAAATGTCTCCAATTTTGTTAGAATTCGCATCAAATACACCCTCCTGAATTGTGTTTAGGGTCGAACGTTTTGAGTATTGTTGAAATGATAAAAGTTATGGAACTAGGTTTATTAATTATTGAAATGTTATGTATCTTTCCAATAATGTTAGGTGAAAATAGTTCACGATAGTGATATTACTATTTTCTTTACTTGTGAAACGTAATATCAGTAGCATAGTGGTAGTAACCACGACTGCTGTAAATGAGGTCTCGAGTTTGATTCCTTGGGTAAATGGGGTAAATTTTTTGGGGTGTTATTTAGTTTTTTTTATTAAGAAATTCTCAAGAGCAGCACAGAGTCAGGAACTGTACCTGGTATACAGCAATAGGCTTGCTGCCTATTATGGGCAATGCCAATACCATAGTTGGCGAAATGAGCCTATCACTTTGGGAATATAGGCGTATGACTATATATGTATGTTGAGCAGCGATAGCTCAGTGGGTGACCAACAGACTGCAATGCAGAAGGTCTCGGGTTCAAACCCACGTCGCGCACCTCTGACTTTAGGAAGTTATATGACTTTTCGAAATTATGTGCGTATTGATTGACAATTATCGCCTGCTCCGTGCCTCGGAGAGCACGTTAAGCCGTCGGTCCCGGCTGCCATGAACATCTATAGCAGTCGTTATTGAGGAAGTCGACACAAAAGATCCCACTGGGTCGAAGTGTCGCCGGTCTGTACTGACTGGCCCCCACACAAGATAAAATAAGATAAGATGTATGTATGTTTAGTCTGGAAATGTGACCGATAAACAGCAATTAGGTAGCAACTACAAAATTAAATAGTCCTAGGTCTAGATGTACTATTGCATATATATACCTAAGTATGTATCTGCAAAAGTATATGTGGACTATGTTACGTTTTTACTGCCAAATTTATTACCAAATATAGTTGATCTATAACTTTTTATCGTATTACGGCTTCTGTTGTCAAATATACTAAGTATAAGAAATGAACAAGTATGCGTCTTTTATATTTAAATATTTAATACAGCCATTGGAAGCGAAAATTAAAATTTATTATTTTAATAACTAAGCTGTTCTTTAACGCTAATTAACATTATATTTACGAAATTGCTAAGTATGTCCGGTACTATATGACGTTATGATGCATATTTTACAAACCGTATGCAAATAAAGTTTCCAATTTGCATACTAATTATAAAATACTTTAAAACTGCAAGTCATTAGTGATGCAACGTTTTTTTAAGTCTTTTAAAACGTACTTTAAATATTTCTTAGTCTAAATACTGAAACTTATTATTCCGACAACACTTTCAGCAGTTCAAGGTCACCACTTTGACCAATGAGTCATGATCGTAAGGTCTCGGACTTGATACCTACCTCTATAAAAGAGTCATTGAGTTTTAATAGTACCAAATTTTTAACAAGCATCCCGAGGTTTGGACCTTTGACCGATAGATAACAATGAGACCAAAAACCATAGCTAGCATAGCAATGGATATATAGAAGTAAATACATATATTTTCTTAAAAGCCGTCTCCCGCACTAGAAATTATTCCTGTTCAAACAACGGACACAAAGAACATCTAGACTCAGAACAACTATTTGTGGATCACACACTTTTTTGTCCCGTGTGGGATTCGAACCCATAACACTCGGCGCAGTGGCAATGGCGAGGCGACCACTTAGACCACGAAGTCATCCGTGCAGTCAGTATTGTATGTATTTTATTATTATAAACAACATACCTATAGAATTCATAAAACTATTCTGATGAGTTCACATCAATAACGGAGATTTCAAAACCGCAAATATTATGTGACAATGCATTTCACGTGTATCGGCTTGTTTAGCCGATACACGTGAAATGCAAATGAAATGCAATTCTCAACTTTTATATCTAGTATAGTGATTGCAGGTTCGAATACTAAATTTGAATTCAGTTACACAAACCCAGGGAGAAGCAAAACGTTACAAAAGAAATTATTCAAACTAGCTTCTTGTGAGTCAGGAGACAATAGTTCGTAGTGACTCCGTTCGATTACGTTATCTTTTTCTACTGACAATGAACTGTTTACCTAATGGTTAAAAATAGATTGGGTATAACAGATCCTTAGACATCCAAATGTGTGATAACATATACAGGGTGATTTTGAAATCGTGTAATTCCTTTTAACCACGCATTCTACTGGTGATATAGAATAACCCTGACCATATTTTTTCTTAATTAGAATAATGGTTTCGGCAAAATTAGAGTACAGATTTTTTTCATGAAATGATTTCAAATAGTCATATTTTAACCACCTGACACAATCTTAATATTTTACTAATTAAAAATAATAACATAACAATAACTGATGTCGTAAATAATAAGGGGCAATAAAAAGGACCGCCCGTTATTATTTACGACATTAATTATTAATATGTTTTTTATTTTAATTAGTAAAAAATTAAAATTGCCTCGGTTGGTTAACATATGACTATCTGACACCATTTCACGAAAAAAACGGAATAATAATTTTTCAAAAAAATATAAATCTAATTAAATAAAATATGGTCAGGGTTATTCTATATCACCAGTAGAATGCGTGTTTAAAAGGAATTACACGATTTCAAAATCACCCTGTAGACTGTGATCCCAAAGCCACCAAACTTACGACATTTTAGCTAAATTCTTCAGTATATATTGATCGTTTTATTATACAACCCGACTAGGAATAATGCCTGGATCGCAGGCATTATTCCTTGGAATTTTTACCGTACTAGGAATTTTTCTGGATGTACCCTATGTCCTTTTCGATATTTCACGATGATCAGTCGAGGAGTTAAAGCGTAACAAACAAACAAACAAACTCACACTCAGATTTATAATATTAGTAAGGATTTTCCTTAGTATCAATTTCCAAGTCTTCAGATTTTGCTGAAGCAGGAATGAGCTGACCCTTTACGTGTACCATGTAAAGACACGTAATTGTTATACACCTCTGTCTTCAGGGGTATTGTGTTGCACTATACTATTATTTTTATAAACTTCTCTAAGTTAAAATCTTGGATTCGAATCCACACCCAGTCTCTCTTGTTTGTTTATTTTTCTATCTTTGGTAGACACGTGTTGTATATTTATGAGCCATCTTAAATTATAATAGACTCTCTAATATTTTTTATGTAATTATTAGCATTTAGGGATGAAGAAATACCTAAATTATTATCTTCAATTCTGATACACAATACTACAATGATATAATAATTATACTTAAATTATATTACAAGTGGACACTACTAACGCTCCGAGTGTTATAGATTCGATGCCCAAAAACGACAAAAAAATGTATGATCTACAAATTGTCGTTTCGAGACTGGATGCTATTTTATAGTGTCAGAGTAAGTATAAAGGTACGAAACAATAACTGTATATATTTAAATAAGCAATCATTGATTACTCAAATTGTCTTTGAGCTAATATATAATACAATTCTATATATTATGTATGCATTTATTGAGATACACCTTCAACTATGACATTTTTTTCTCTAACACCAATCACTCTATTCCATGTACTAATATACCTAGCATAAAAACCGTCACAGATATTGCAGCTTTATAATCTTCGTGTCACTATATCACTGAAATAAAGCGAGCCATCTTAAAGATGGATCGATAAGACAGTCAAAAGCTATGAAATAAATCATCAAAAATTAATAGAGATATCAATTCCCAAAATTTGCTTGTCATATCTTCCACAAAGGATTTAGTTTTTGGTCCATCCAATGCAGTTTCACAGCCCTAAAGCAAGCGTTTCTTTGGGGTCCATTGTTCGATTCCCGGTAGCAATTAATTAAACATTTTGTCTTGACCTGCAGACTACACTCTATTGTGTAAACCATCGTTAGATGGTGTGGATCCGATAGTTCGATGGTTAGAATTGTGAAGAAAAACTTTCAAACGATTCCAATTAGGCAGATGTTTGACTAACTATTAAAATTGTTTGTTTCGGCAATTTTAAGCCACTTTAGTGCTGATGCGAAAAACTTCACGATTTAGTAAGCTAGCTTAGATGATTGATAATTGCCGTCTGCGGGACACTGTTAGACTTCGTGCCGCTGTTTTGAATTCTTTGACAGAAACCCCAATTATATTTTGACCGATTCAGCAATCGAACCCGAGACTGTCCAGCCCCTCGCCAGGGGAGTATTCAAGACATTAATTCTGAAATCTATGGATTTAAGGCATTTTTCATACTAAGTCAATTTTTTATTAAAATTGGTTAATTTTTCAATATTTACTAAAAAAAATAATTTATAATTTTCAGAATCAACATCTTGAGCTGCAGTAGACCCCCGGGCGTCAACAGATTTTTGATCAATTTGTTTATTTATATTGACATTAATAATGAAAATAATGTAAGAATTCTCATAATTAATTTCGTCTGATTCGCGTTAAAAAAAGTGCTTGTCGATAAAATTATAATATACGCAAGAATGATATAATAATTAATGTGGTAAAGATAATGTAGTAAACTAAAATAATAAACTATTTAAGTTTATTAGTTTAGTTGGTAAACTGAAGTAAAATGTGCATGTGGGATGAGTGTTCTTTTAAAAAGTTTCACTAATTCTAACAAAAAACGCGGTGCAACTAGTAAAAAAAAAATATGTTGGTTCAATGACAAATTTGTTAAACCTGAAATAAAAAAGTCAATTAACTAGATCACTCATACTGCTAATCTGACAAAAAGCCATAACGAATATCTCCTCGAAGACCAACATCGTATTATTACATTAAGCTTTTAAAATTTGTTAAAAAATTGTAAAAGCTATTAACAAATTTTCAATTCATAAAAAGATAGGTAGTGAATCAAAAATAAGTCTTTTGTAAATTTTTCTTTAGCCAGCATTTATATAAATACCTTTTAATTACATGTAGTGAGCAGGTGTAAAATAAGCGCCGTTTAACGAAGTTTTATGCGATCATATTATACTAGTCATAAATATGTAGCTACGATGTTTTGCCGCTGTATGATATCTTTTTATTACGAAGTTCTAATTAAGAAGCTGTTTTGCTATGAGAGTTGTATAAAAACTTGTTATGCTGGACTTATTTTTATAAAGATAATTCCGCACTTTGTCTTTTATCTCTTTATAAAAGAAAACTCCACCCTAGGAATTATTCCAGAGTCACGGGGACATTGCAGACATCTAAACAACGGACACAAATAACAGATTCGGTAGGTACACATATTTCTGGATCACACAAATTTTTGTCCGTGTGGTATTATTGGAACCTACAACACTCGGCGCTTGGCTGTGGTAAGGCGGCCGACTTGCCGAGAGAAACAGTCAGAGAACGGACAAAAATAACATTTGAGGATTACACCACTTTTTCCTTGTGTAGGATTTGAACTCGGCGTAGTGGCGAGTAAGAATTTTCAAATCAGACTGATAGTTCTGGAAATTACCTGCTACAAACCTGTAAACTGTACCTTTTTATAATATTATTTATATAATAATAGGGGTTTTTATAGTAACTATTTCATTAATAGGAATATTTTGAATGGCTAATTCGAATTATAAGTATCAATAATATATTTTCTTTTTCATGTATAGTTGCTTGAACTTGTGTTGTCATACGCAATAGACGTAAAAACAAATTGTATTTATTCGTAAGGTTAATACGGCGCTTTTGTGGAAAAGTGTATTTTGTTTAGCGCCGAAAATATTTAACAAACTGCCAATGAAAACATTAAGCATAAGCCTTTTTAGAAAGAAATTAAGAATATTGTTGGCTGAAAAGTGTTACTATTCCATCACAGATTTTCTTAACAACACAATTTAAAAGTAAATTGTTGTCTTTTAATTTGTTACATTAAGTTTTGTTATTTTATAGATCTTTTATTATTTGTGTTTTTAATTTTACTTACAGATTATTATTAATATGTAAATATTTGTACGTCAATATTAGCAAGGCACAGAACTGCACTTTTTATTTTTTTGTAACATCTTTTAAATCTGTGTTTAGCAAATAAACGTAATTTGAATTTGAATTTGAATTTAGGCCACTAAACTATGGTTGGTCTTAAATTAATAAAAACATCATTCGTCATGTAATTATGTTAAAATAACGAATACGGGCAGACACTAAGCGATATATCTTTAAATAAGTACAAATTGTATAAAAGGTACCTGGTAGATATTTATTATTAATAATACATGTTATAAATAATACATACATATTATTCTCGAAATACAAATCAAATTTTAAAATAATTATTGCATTTTTACATAAACCACGAAATTAGATGTACGTTTAAGACCGAACGAAACGGCGAACGAAGAATGGCAATTTCATAACTAAATATCTAATCAGTATTATAAATGCGAATATGTGAGTTTGTTTATTTGTTTGTTACGCTTTTACGCCTTAACTTTTTAACCAATCATAACGAGATTTCGTATACATGTGAGCAGTACAGGGTGCCGAGTGCGAACGTTAAGTTACGTTAACGCGATCTAAACGTTTACCGCGTTTGGCTCTCTGATTGGTTTAGAGCTTCGAGCGTGCCAATCAGAACGCCGAACATCATAAACGTGTCGATCGCATTTACGTCAAAACAACTCACACTCGGCACCCAGAAAAGGACATAGACTTCTTTTAACCAGAATTTTTATTCTGGGTAAAAGAAGTCTATGTTCTTTTGTACTGTGCCAGAGGGATAGAAATTTATTTACAAAATCTAGAATAACGCAAGTGAAGCCGCAGGCAAAATCTAGTTAATTATAAAAGTATTAATAACGACATATATAAAACAATACATTACATACACAAAACTTCATGTAAACACAAGAGAGAAAGCCAGCAATTGCTTTTTATGCAAACACTTCTTGTTACCAAGTAAATTAGGTGAGCTTGTTCATGACCCAGTACGCGGGCTTTTTCACAGAACCTTTGAGTGGCTGTATTGTGTATCACCCCGGGGTGTGTGCCAGTTGCACGAACGAAGGCTTTTACTGAAACTGTGTGACATAGTGACAATCCGCACTTGTAAACTATTTTACAACTATGAAGAGTCTGCGTGTGTGCTTTAAATATATTTTTATAATACTAATAGACGAATAATAAGGGTTTTTATTTGGATTTATGGTTTTCTTTATGTCTGATCTGTTGTTCAGACTTTTGCGTAATGAAAATAGTAATCATTCATAAATTTTTGTGATTATCTGTAGTTTATAATAGTTTAATTAATATATGGATCTCCGTTACACGATGTTTGTATGTGAACACATGCCAGAGGGTAGCAGTCTTTACCAGATATATCCGCATGCTTATTGCAATTAAAATTAAAAGTAATTTTAATAAATAAAATCGTTAATCAAGATTGAGACGAACTCCATTTCAACAATGACGTCTGTCCGCACCAATGACTGCTGAAAAGCAACTCAAACATCGGGGAAAGTGTAAATATACATAGTTTGAATAATTAAATATTAGTTTTAAAAAAATGTATTTATATAAGCCGAGAGCAAATCTATCTAAAGTAATTTAAAATTGTTATGTTGCGATATCGATGTGTCTTAAAAAATTGTCATGCTCAAGAATAAGACAGAGCGCTACTAAGTGTACTATAGCTTAGTTTCGTCTGGCGCTTGTCTTGCGAATAAGATATGAATACCAAACATTTTATTTATCCGTGAGCAACGATCTCAATAAATCCTAACGTTAATGGTGTCAAACAATGCCACTAAACAATTTAAGCTTGGTCTTCATACAGGTAACCAACATACGATAAACAACTTAAAGACCCATCATTTTGGCTATTATAAGATACAAGGACCGGCTTAATTAAAATTCACCTCAGCTTCTCACAATATTTAACGCGAGCTAGACAGGCTAAAAGAGAGCCTGGAGGCTAGCTACCCCCTAGGGTTGGGAGCATGTAGGCTGTATTATCGCAATTAGCGTAATACTATTATTGGGAGGCTGGATCGAGTCGCGCGTAGCCGATCGGTAATATGTAGCCAAGTAGTAAGGGATTATAAATAAGTTTTATATGGATATGGTATTGTGAATTTTGGATAATATCATAAAATAATCCATCAGTTTTCAGTTGTTAGTTTTGTATCACGCCTATTTGCTAAACTTAGGTTTGCGTTTCAGAAGATGCATATATATATTTATACACACACATATACATACGCCCGCCAGTTTTCCGTAGGCTAAAGGGTATCTTCATTTGCTAATATACTTACATAGGAGTATGTTTCACTTATATCCTATAGCTACTTACTAAAGATGTAGAAAAGCAAATTAAGCGTGTTCTTATACATCAATCATATGCCATAGCTTCATTCCCTCTCATTACTTACTTCAAACTCTTTCTATTTAAATATCGAGTACTCTTACTTTCTTACTCTTTTGCCTTTTCTCCAGAATATGTCCGATCTGATCACAAAACGTTCGCTAGTCTTGCCTTCGTTTTTTTTTGCATAGATTAAGTATAATATTCATACGTTAGAAGTTAATGTGTAGACATATATTTCACTTTAGCACGAGAGTGCGTGCTCCTTGAGTTACTACGTCAACATTGAATTATTTATTGTACACAACCTAACCAAGTAGTTAATAATACTATGTAAATTCGCTTAGTGGTCGAAAATCGACCATAACCATGATGTTTTGTCTTAATGTATACGTATATGTAATCTACATACATATATAAAAAACCTTTTTCCAAAAAATAATATTTTAAATAAACGTTTTAAATATACAAGTGTAAGACATATAGTCTTACACTTGTATATCTTTGTAAAAGAAGGCAGAGGTGCATTCATATTTCATCAGCTATGTGTATAAGTACCTAATAATACTTGATCTGTACCTAGTAGACGGTATTTGGCTCGTTAGTAACTACGAGCTACCAGCCAGTCTATTACCGGGCAGTGATCTAGACGCTAATGAGAATTTCTTGACAAAAACTGGAAGGAAATAAACTCTAACATCACATGCACAGCACTCGCAATCCTTACCCATCCAGGCCGAATATTTAACTACATTTAATTTACATTATATTACATTATACCACCTTCATTACTTATTGCCTCTACGCATTCTCGCAACTGGTATCCCGGGTGTAAGAAGCTGCATTTCCACTGCACTCGGCGCGCCGCCGCCGCCGGCTCCGATTCGCTACATACGCACACACCTCCACTTATGAATAAGCGTGCAACTCATCGCATTAGGCCGTGTAATGCACTTAAAATGGCTGAGGAACACGCTAATATAATATGCGTGTTGTCAAGATAGCGACATTACATTTAATGTTTCGGTAGTGAATGTAACTAATGGGCACGAGGTTTGATTTCCGAGACACGCTAGGTGATATTAGATTTTTTTATTAAGAAGTAAGTAAGTTCGTATAGACGCTAAAACTTCTCTCGAATTGGCTTGGTCCCTATTAATTGGAACCTAAACCATAGCTGGGAACCAAACCTGAACCATAACCATAAATGAGGGTGTATACATCTATGCCTACTCTTTCTGCGATATAACTACTATGGCTATGTACGCATACACGGTACTATAGGTTATATGTAAACCATAAAGACTTTCTAATATTCTGTCATCTACATATAATATAACTGTAGCTGGTCCATGTCTGTATATCCATATACAGACATATTTAAGAAAAATATATGTGAGGGTTGCTTATAAAAGGTATAGAAGCCAAAACAATTGTGTTGAAAATTATTGTCTGTCTATATGTTTGTACGTGCATCACGCAAGGCTGTTGCACTTAAATTGAATTCAGTTTACACATTTGTATTACTGGAGTATAAACTTAAAGATTGGTCCATGTTTTAAAGATAAATCAAATTAAGAGATTGGCTGCCTAGCAGACGAGTAATAAGGAAAAAAATATACATAAATACTTAGTTCTAATTGCCAAGCATTCAAGTGCTTCTTTACAGGATAAGACAATTCGAATAATAAATCATAACATCTATTTTAGAAGTATTACATAAACAGAGATAACGCGCTCATTGTTCGCGGCCTAGTGCACCGAGCACACGTGTTTGTTTCAACTTTAAACTAAAAAGTAATTTAAATTTTGCTTCACAGTAGCAAGAGTTGCTCATCACAACCAATAAAATGTGTCCTCATTAATATGGATAAGTCCTCGGAAATAACGGACAGTTTCTGAATCTTTTTTGCCAAGTTCCAATGCGTCATGTTTTCTGAAACATAGTGACGCATCTTGGCTCTTAATAGAAGTATTGACTAGGCTGCAAGTAATAAAGTATTTTATTATCTAGTGGCAAACTAACTAGCGGACGCCTTGAAGTACTAACTAACTTGAAGTCCATGAGACTTCAGCAACCTCTTCTATATAAAATGCTAACTAATATTATATGCGAGTGTGAGTTTGTTTGTTTGTTACGCTTTCAAGCCTTAACTTCTTGTCAGATTATTATGAAATTTCGCATACATTCATCCTGAAAAAAACAAAAGCGGGTAGGATCTAGTATTAAATATTTTTAATTATATTATTCTAAATTGAAAATCGTAGCAATTCTATTGGAATTAACGAACTTTAACTATTTGATCTGTGTACATTTTTTACACACACGTAGACATTCCAAAAAAACTATTTGTTAATAAATTATTACTTATAAATAGATATTTTAGTTTAATCTTAATGAAATTATTTAGTTTAAAAGAACTACATTGTACGATTCCAATATAAACATTTTATGCATTCAGATTTCTATCAAAATTCCGATTATTTCGATTTGCGTAAACATTCGAATAATTCCACATGTTAATCGATAATCGGCCATCTTTAAGCAACAATATTCAATTTTATATTTATACAGATTACTTCGGCAATAAATTACATTTTACTACAAACCTCACATCGACAGTCGCGATCCCAGTTAAAAGATACCCAGAGTAATAGCCATAGTTATGATTAGACACAAGTACTTTACTGTATTATAAGCTATTGTTCTACGTTAATGACAATCAACTTCACATAAAGCCACACATTAATACACAACGGTAATGCATTAGTGCTTAAATGCAACATAAAAGTACCCACAACGAAAATTAGCACACTTGTATTATTATCCTATAAACGTGGAAACAAGCTTATGACTCGTCTCATGGTAAGCAGTTACGATCACTTGCAAGCATAGGGGCATCTCTCACGTTGCTTAACTTAAGGAAAAGGAATTAAAGATGGGATGAAAGGAACGGCAGATGTTAAGGTAGATCAAACTAAATTCGGTAGCATCTGGGACGTTCCATCTTCCCCCGGGTAAACCCGATAACATCTCCGCTTTGCTGTCCCGCGAAAAAAGAGCTCAATCTCTGGAATCCTTTCTTTCTAGGCAAAACGAAAGATGGTAATTGAGATCCCGGCACTCTTACCAACCAGGTTAAAGATGGTACCAGTATTACTACTCTTACTAATTAAAATTTGATATTTTATAAGATGCTATATTTTGCTTGCGGCTTCACTGCGTAAAAGTACTGTAGGTTAGGTGTAACAATACTTTTTTTAATATAAAATATAGCCTACGTGGTGATAATAAAGCTTTCCAATGATGAAAGAATTTCTAAAATCGGTTGGTTAGTTTATGATTTAAATCATTACAAACAAACAAACATACTATCAAACAAAAATCAAATCTTTCCTCTTTATAATATTAGTATAGTACGTCCCCGACCGCGAGGGATTATTTCTGCGGTCATCAAATAATTGACAAGCTCGTCTATTTTTATTCTACTTAAAGAGCACTTTGTATTCAGTAACACAATCAGTGGGTTTTATCCTACATGCCGGCAGCGTGACTACTTTTTTTAGATAGTGGCCTCACAAATGATACTGATTGCCTCTGTAAGACTATAAACTATCATACATACACACAACACCATCTTGCCCAAACTAAGCAGAACTTGTACTATGGGTACTAGACAATGGATAAACATACATATATACTTTCTTTTTGTAAATACATACATATCATACATAGAAATACCCAGACCAAGACGAACATCCATGTCCATGTACACAAATGTTTGACTTGTGTGGGAATCGAACCCGCAATCTCAGGCGTGGCAGCCGGTTACACTAACCACTATGCCATTGAGGCCGTAACTGCTTGGATAGTAGGTAGACAGTATACTTCTTGGACAACACTTATCACCGCGATAAATGCAAGTATTCATTGTAGATTTTCTTTCGGCCTCTGTCGTTTAAACAACACCATAAATTAAACTATACTCTTTCCATTTTCAAAACAAAACATAAGATATGCCAAATATACAGGATATTCCTTGATGACTCTATGGTATGTCGCTTTTATATATAAATACATAAAAATGGTAATTAAAACAGAATACATTTCTTAGCTACGCGTATCCATTTGAGCTGTACGACCGTACAAGTGATCAACCATTTAGATAGTACATACAAGACTGAATCTTATTTTGGTACAGTAGAGTGCGTTTTACAGTGAAGATATAGAAAGGATACGGCGTGCATAAATTAAAATTTTTGCCTTTATTACGAGTAACAGGTTTGGCGACTCCCGATCGAGGTTCAGTTCTCGCGTGCCCGATCTCTCAATAAATAAAATTAAATAAAATAATTAGTTTTAAAGCCTTCCCTGCGTGTTATGTTGGCACAACACGATACCACTACGGTGTTAAATTGCACTTTTAATTTTTATACCCCATTGGCATGTGAGCTGTTTCAAAGAAATTTGTAACTAATTAAACACTTTAATTCTTTCAATGTGTGTTCACATTCTTTTTACCTATTACACACATTATGAGGTTGATTATCCTTTATTTATATATACTGACCTGTATCTGTGTTTCTGTATTGGCTGCTATAAATAAATTACAGAAAAATTACGTGCCAATTTGATGCGCCACATGAGTATCTATGGTACTAACATTGCAATGTCTGCGGTATCTTATATAACATTTTAGTTCCTGGGATACTCGCATCTGTTTATAGTGCCAACATGGGGTCAATAAATAAAGGTTAAAACAAAAAATAAAACTGTGTGCTATAAGTTGATACTAATAGAGGTCAGTGCACAATGGTATCACCGGGCTTAAGAAGTCTTTTGTGAACAGTAGGTATATGGTTTAATGCTGTCTTATAAAATAGTGCTGGTATATAAAGAAGTTATATGACTTTGAGAAGACAATAAGTACTCACTATAATGTATCATTATATTTCATGGTTATAGCATTAGCTCAAATTTGCGCGTCTACATTCTTAGTACGGGAACCGCAGTATGAACAAACCCGTTCGAAACTAGCATTTTGTGGTCAGTCCCAACAACTACAGGACGCTATTACCAATTATTACAGGAGGGAAGAATTCAACAGTATCGTGAAAAGGACAAGGTTTATGATAATGCCGTGACGCTAGGGAAATCCAGGTGACCGATACAACAACCGGGCAGATTACAATCAGCATATCTTTCTAGCTATAAAATGTAAGACCGGAACATTGCCTATGCTGTAATCTGAAAAGAAGAGTCACCCATAGTCAGAATAGTTATATTCTAAAAACTGCCTGACTGCACGGATAGCTCAAAGATCCCCTCTCCACTACGTCAGTCCAAGTGCCGTAGATGGACAGAAAAGATAGATCCACACATTGTTGTTCCGGATGTGTGTATTATTTATGTCTTTGTATCCCAAGGTTAATCAAACCTGCCCGCGATACCGTAATTATACCTAGAGCCGGATATATCTTGTCAAAAAATACAAAAGACTTTTTGATTTCCTACGTTTTCGAAATCACAAGGAGACAAAATATTATATTACAAGTAACAACTTTTGAGCTAACATATAGTATAATTTAGGTAGTGTTATTACCAAAGCTTTTATATCGCTCTCAGGTAATGAAACGCTAGTAAACAAATTACTACATTCTGTATCGGATAAGTTTAAATGTTACTGTGAGGAACCGTTCGATCATTTGCGGTTGAGGCATGCTGCCTTTAAAAAATATAAAAGGGTGCAGTACTCTCGGGGAGACAAGTGACATGAACGTATATTATATTTTATAGAGGTTAGTCTTATGTAACATGAACCATCTAATAACTTATGCGCAATTACTACTGAAAAGACGGTTTAAAAATGCGAATATATTCGCGCATCCTTATGTTGAACAATTTGATGTCGCTGATTAATTATTATCCGAATAATAATAAAATTACTTTATAAGTCGTGGTCGATTGATTGACCAACTTCTTACACCACCCCATAACTATTTCTTCTTCCTGTTTTTGATATTTGTATGTTTCTTGTGTATCTCGCGGTCAATCTGACGAACTCTTGTCTATGTTATGAATCAGTTATTTAATAATAATCGATCAATTGTCAAGTTTCAGTAACAAAAACGACTTTCAACTTGGTTGTCACTTACAAAAAGTCGATGTGCTAAATGCACCTGCTATTTACATATAAAAATGTAACAAACACAAAATTTTACCATTAATATATATCAAGGCAAACATTATCTGACCAAAACTGACAAATTCTGCAGACAAGCTAGGATAAGTGTACTCTAAAACGATGAGCATGCTTAAAAAATTATCAGAATGAAAATCGCAGTAAGTTAAAAGCCGTAAACTAAGTCTCACTGTGTACTTCTTCGGAAAACACGTAAGTTGATGTATGTATACGACCTTCAACCCATTTTTCAACACAAATACCTATACAAAAACACATCTACCCACACGTTCATAAATAAAAAATGTAACAAAACAGCCGTACCGCACGGAGGTAGCCGAAAATATCTGGTCGTTCGCCATTTACGTACACAACATTATGTGTAAAGGAAAACATAAAACCGTCGGTGGTAGCAAATGGCACGTATTAAGAGTTAATAGCTAACTGCCAGAAAAATTAGCTCAATCACTTTTTGTTGTGAGCGTACGTCGCGTGCCTCGGTCGCATAAGGCCGGTATACACGCCACTCTGATGTTTTACAGAGTTCTCTATAAAAAACGACAAGCCGCCCCAATTGATATTTTGTTAGTACTAGTGTTTTATGTCGCGTTTATAAATGTGCGCCGACGGGGATTAATTCTGTCGGTGACGCAGATCGAAGCAGGGAATATGGTTTTACTTTGTACGGTGTATTATGTAAAATGATATGTAAAGTAAGGTTACAGTTTTGTTGTAGTTGTGACCGCAATTTTAATTATCAAACGTGAATCGTCTATATGTATATTTTTCTAGGTGCTTATCTTATTGAATCATTGCAGCATATATTTAAATTGGATCAGCCACTGTAGTTATCAGCATACAAACTAATAGAGCAACAATAAAATGTCTATACTTCTTACGTGCATACAATAATAACTTCTACCTCTATCCTTGATACGTTTACGTGAAATGTAAGATGATTTTATTAAATAGGAGAGTGACTATATATAGCATGATTCATTCAATGATGATTAAATAACATTTTATGTTCTCTTTAATAGTTACACTATATCTAATCTAAAATTGTGTTTATGGTATCTTTTATGTTTCTAATTTATGAGAACATTCACGAGGAGTGTGGCATTTGGCATAGTTCAAGTTTATATGGAAATAAAGCAGTAGTAAGGCAAAATTTGTAACCAAAAATTTGATTTACGCTCAAATATGACCTAATGGTGAACACTAATAACTATGTTTATTTATTGAAATTAAACTACTATAAACGGATTTTGCGTTGTTTATTTAACACTGTACCTATTACGCGATAAAATCCGTATATAGTAGTTTAATTTAAATGAATAACATTCGCGTAAACAGAAGACAATATGTTTATTTATTATATTTTTCTAGATTATTTAGTGTAAGTTATTAAAATATGAGACTTAATTATAATATGTTGCCTATTAGTGAATGCTATGCGAATATGTAAAAGACTTAAGCACATCATCTTGACTTATATATTTTATTTTAAATGTATTTTGTTTACTTTGTAACATGGCTTATCTATACTAATATTATAAAGCTGAAGATTTTGTTTGTTTGTTTGTTTGAACGCGCTAATCTCAGGAACTACTGGCCCGACTTGAAAAATTATTTTAGTGTTAAATAACCCATTTATCGAGGAAGGCTATAAGCTATAAATATATAACGTCACGCTACGACCTACGGGGGCGACGCAATAATCATAAACGCGGGTGAAACCGCGGGAACATCTAGTTAATAAATAAACGATAGATTATTATTATTAGATACTACCAACATACGAGTGTTATAGATAAGGTACCCGAACCAAATAGAATGAGTAGTAAATGTAGTTTCCGAATTTGTTTTAATGAGTTTTTTGACAAGAAATAATTTTCAGTAGTATCATGGAGTTTAGCACTGTGCCCGATAAACGGCTATAGGATCACCCTCTATTGCTTGAGACCTAAAACTAAAGCTTGCGAGATGTGGGCGTAAAACACCTCTACCCACCCTTTGAAAGTTAAATACAGTTACATATATGATCCTTGTACCCTTTAATTATCCTAAGTGTCATTGGAGTACTAATAATCATTTTGTAGTCTACATTAATAATATAAAGTATTTTTATTTGTAATTAATAAACTCAAAGATACATACATAGCAGCGATAGCCTAGTGGGAAACCGATGGACAGCCACGCAGAGGTCTCGAGTTCAAAACCCAAGGCTCGCATCTCTGACTTTTTGAAGTTATATGCGTATTAAATAGTTAATTATCGCTTGCTTTAAAAAAGGAAGGAAAACATCATGAGGAAACCTGCATGTCTGAGAGTTCTCCGTATGATTATGGAGAACTCCAAACATGCAGGTTTCGAACGTCGAGGTCGAGATCATTCTCGAAGATATGTGAAGTCTGTCAACCCGCACTAGGCAAGCGTGGGTCCACTACGCTGGCCAAGTGCGGGCTAACCCTTCTCACACTGAGAAGAGGTCCGTGCCCAGCAGTGGGACAGTTTAATACAGGGCTTATATTAAATATTATAAAGTTGCACACTTCACCGATTAAAAATATAAAACCGCAGGGGATAGCTATTAGGGTATATGTAACAAAACATATGTAAAAGCACGTCATATCCGAAAAAATATCATGCAGATCCGCAAGGATAAGCAACATTGTTGCAGTTAAGCCTTTTAATGGGTGACCACATACAAAAAAAACATTCTACCCGAGAGCCCATAAAGACGTCGACTGCCTGATATGAATATTTATGACAGTCGATATGGAGAAACCATAAAGAAAGGAAACTGATCTCATCTTAATGTCCAAAATCTTATATTAACCATCGATCGTATGATGATGTCTTATGGGAGAGCCCAGCGATGCCAATTATATGGTGATGGCACAAATAAACCAGTTCGGCTGACGAGTTAACACCAGGAAAAGTGTTAAAGTAGTTTCAGGGTTTGGGGGTGCTCGAACCACCCAATAACCTTATTGGTACGTCTGAGTTCTCCCAATTATGTATCATTAACTGAGCCCGCGGATTCACCGGCGCCTATGGTTACTGCGTCGCCCCCGTGGGTAGTAGCGTGATGTTATATAGCCTATAGCCTTCCTCGATAAATATACTATCCAACACAAAAATATTTTTTTAATTCGAATTAGTAGCTCCTGAGATTAACGCGTTTAACCAAACAAACAAACAGACAAACTCTTCAGCTTTATAATATTAGTATAGATGTGCACTTGGTTAATTGAAACTATCTGTTTACTACTGCACGGATGGATTCGTAGTTTAAGTGGTCGACTTGCTACTGCCACTGCACCGAGTGTTGTGGGTTCGATACGAAACAAAAAATTGTGTGATGTACAAATAATTGTTCCGAATGTGAGCATTCTGTGTGTCCGTTGTTTGAATATTTGTGAAGTCCCCGCAACACATGATGAATACACGGAGGGGCAGTGGCCTTTTTAAAAATAAAAAAAAAAACAAGTGAGTAACGGCAATGATTTGCCGTAAATCTTAGAGTTCGAAAAATGGTATCACGTGAGGTCAGAGGTCAAAGGTCATAGTCATTTCGTGGTATATCGACTATGCTGAGTCGAATGGCGTTGACCGCGAGTCTTTAGCTCCTAAGGTTCTTGAGTTGAAAGTTGTATAACAGACAGACGGACAAAGCTGTTGTATAAGAGTTTTTTCGAACTCTAAAATTTGATGATAGGACAAATCAATCAGTTCGCCCCGTAAAGTGTAACCGGAGTTAAAATAGTTTTATGTTACTGAGTTTCACTCGGTAAGAGTAGCTAATGCTCACATTATATTGTCTTACGGTTACGTTTTTGCGTTGTATTTTTTTTTATAAAACCCTATTATTACATAGTTTTGAAACTTTAAACAACAATTGTTACACTTTTACTGGTTACTGTTTACCTCTATTTAAGCTATTTAAATTAAACAACTATTTAGATTTAATTTTACACTTTCCCCGACGTTTCTGTTTCTTTTTAGCAGCCATGTTTACGGGACGACCTTTTTATAAAAATAAATAACGTGATAAAATCCGTACTTATAAAGTTGTTTAATTTCAATGTAATGCTCACATATTACTTCGCCCATTACTTTCCTTTCATCCCATCTTTTCGTTTTTCTTAGGGTCGGTAACGCGCGGATGAGACCTTACAAGCGATCATAGAACATCAGACCAGCCGTATTCTTAGTGGCCATATTTTGCATAAAAATTAGCTGTAAGCATTTCTGTAATTACCAATTGTACAGTCTGGGTCAATACCCGACTAATGTAAAGTGTTGTTAGATATTCTATCAATGATATTCTCAATAGCAGCGCCAAGTCTAAAACTGTGTTCCATAATCAATATTATTCGGCCCTCATTAAATGGGCCTTAGAACAGATAGTGGAATGTGGGTGTCATATAAGCGTATGATACGCGCATGCTGTTGAAATATTTACAGGCAGAACTTGATGCCGTTATTATCACTAAAATATTCTGTTCTAATATAACATATAAATGTTATGGTTTGTGGGCTGTTTGTAGGTTTGGTTGTTTACTACTCAAACACGCATAAACTATGGAACAAATTTGGATGTCATGTCCTGAAAACATGTCCTAAATTAACACATAGTATATATTTAACCCCGCATGCATTCTCGCAAAATTTACGCATTTAAACCCAACTCATAACTTTTAGCATCGACAGTGATAACTCAAACCGACGCCATCTACCGAGGTTAGCAAAACGAAGGGTTTAATACATCTCGACACAGAATCGAAGTCCGATATTAGTGTCGGTTCTCTGCAAAATTAATTTATAGTGCTAAAGGTCTTAAAATAAAATACAGCTTCGTTTCGTTTAGTACCCTTAACGTGGGTAATTAGTTGTTTTGCGGGTCCAATTTTATGGGAGGTACAGTGAGGATACGACCTCTAAGTTAGCTGTTAGCTCTTTAGCGTTTTTCGAAGTGTTTATTAAACGTTATTTCGACTTCGGTTTTTCCTTTTTTTGTTAATATCAGCTTCCGGATTTGGAATAAATCTTATGTCGCGGGGAACTTTACATACGTTCAAAAAACGGACATAAACTATACCCAGACTCGGAATTTATTTTTAATTTATGAATCACACAATTTTTGTGACAGAAGTAATCGCACACTACTTAAATCACGCCGTATATGCAGTCAGTTTTGAGGTCTATAAGCTGAACAAAATTATGTGTCACAGACATAACATATAATCAAATCAAATCAAATCATTTATTTGCTGATCAGGGGTATACAGTGGTGTTAACATGACAATCAATCGTTCTCCTTGATCTACCTTACTGGCATGCAAATGGTACAAATATTTTATTTAATTCGTTAAAATTATGTACAACGTGCATCAATATAAAATAAGTATAGCCATTCATAACAATTATATAAGAAGTAGAAATTAAATAAGTAGTTCAAATGAAAAAATAAATTTACAATTATTAAAAGATCAGTACACTAACAATATAATCAAGCATTTTAGAATAAAGTAAAATAATTAAATTCATTTCATCACGGCCATGTCAATACAGAAATAAGAATTATAATAGGTACGTCAATCATGTGTATAATAATAAAAAATGTCAATCATGTGTAAAATAATAAAAATGTAAATCTAGTATGAAATAAAAAAATAAAAAAAAATAAACAACATTAATTTAAACTTGTATAAAATAATAATAAAAGTATCAAGACATTTATATATAAAATAAATAAAAGGGGGCCCAACACACTACCTTGTCCCACACCATATTTAACTGTTCGCATGTGAGAAGTGTATGTTTCTTCTCTTTTATTAGTTTCATTTATGCGTTTAATCTCTACAAATTGTTTGCGATCTGTGAGATACGACTCTATAAGTCTTAAAACATTTCCCCGTATACCATAATGATCAAGTTTTGCAAGTAGTATTTTATGATCGACAGTATATAGACATATAGTACAATGGTCATCCATATCATTTTATGATAGTCGGTAAAAAAAATTACTGCCTCGTTAATGGTAAGACTTTACCGTAGCCTATGCTTGCCAATACCAAGGTGGATCATGACTCGCGAACTATCATATAAAGGGATTTCAATTGTACCGTAACTAAATATATATCTGTAATTCCTTTATCAAGGGGTTGTAAACGCGTAATATTAGCCTGTCATATGTTTGTTTGACATTTTGGTAAAAAGTGAAATACAAAAAGAATACTACAGCAATGTGAATTCTATTTATAAACCATCACATTGCTTTACACAGGCTTGTGAGAAAGGTTAGGCGATAGTCTACCATGCTTGTACATTGTAAGTTGGCAAACTTCATACACCTTCAAGAATATTATGTAGAACTCTCAGACAATCAGTTCCCTCACGATGTTTACGTTTACCGTTAAAGCTAGCGATAATTAATTATTTAATACGTATAAAACTACGAAAGGTCAGGGGTTCGTGCCTCGGGATCGAGTTTAAAACTTCTGTGTGATCTTCCAACGGATCCCTACTAGGCTATCGCTTCTCTTTAAAACTATACTAATGATAACATTAAAATAAAATTTGATACAAATTTTGTTGCATGGCTCTTTTTGATTGGTTTTCCGGTAAATAAAATTTTCTTATTTATTTCTTTGCGTCAGTTTCTCGAGGCTCTTTTCCAGGAATATCGGGTGCATCATTCCAACAGATAAACTTTAAATGTTTTTTAACATTTGATTTGATTAAATTACTTTGTGCTTAGGTATCCAGGTTGTAAATATTTATATACGTTTTGTAAACAAATCTTTAGTTTTTGTACCAAAGGGTTATTATAAATCATATTATACTTGCTCGGGCTTTTGTTAATTGTCACCATGTATACGCACGCACCAATAATATATTTTACTAGCTGTCCCGCCAAACGTTGTTTTGCCATAAAAAAATGTTTTGACCAAAAGATTTTAAAAAAATTTTAGTGGTGGACAACCCTTATCAGTAAGGGGTATAAAAATTGATGTTGGCCAATTCTCAGACCTACTCAATATGCTCACATAATTTAATGAGAATCGGTCAAGCCGTTTCGGAGGAGTACGGGAACGAACATTGTGACACGAGAATTTTATATATAAGATAAACATAACAATTATTCTGCAAAATAACGATATGAAGTATTAGTACAACATTTTAACTCGAATAATAATAACAAAAAAATGAAACAATTCCATAAACAAATGAAAAAGCTAAAAGCTCCCACATTCCAAATTCAAATTAAAAAATAAACAATCGCAACTAATTCGCGCGCCAACGAAAAACGCGGAACAGAATAAAAATCAATTTACACAAACGTTCACACTCGGATCTACGAGATCTATAGATCAGAGCGGTTTAATTACAACTATAAAACAACCGAGGCTCTTGGGCAACGTCTTAAACGCTCATTAAGAACCATTACGGCGAGCTACGGCGGCCACGAGGCGATAAACTCGGCGGAATTGCAGAGAAGAGGCAAACCGAGATCCGAGAACGAACAATGTCGTCATATCGATGGTACCCGATTCGATCCGATTGAACACGATTGATTTATTTGAAATTGGAATAGGTTGTGAGTGTGACAGTTTCAAATCGTATGTTGGTATTATGTTTTCGGGTTGGTATGTTGGTATTCATAGTAGGGATGGTAAAGTCTCTTTAGACATTTTCATCCATGCAGGTTAAAATTTAAGAATATGGGTGTAAAAAAAGGACAATCAGCTTTAGGTATGTCGTCTACATGTTTGTGAATATTCTATTTAGTTATTTTCGCTTATTGCCGCTTAAAGCTTAAGTGATTTTCATAATATTGTCTTCTGTTTACGCGAATGTTATTCATTGAAATTAAACTACTATATACGGATTTTATCGCGTTGTTTATTTATCACTGTATTACAAAATTTTGAAAATATTACACTACTACTACTATTGATTTTATTTTACTAATCTATAAACTAATAAAATTATTTAAACTATTAAATCTATTTATTTTTAGTTTACACTTTCCCCGATGTTTCGGTTGCTTTTCAGCAGCCATGGTCACGGGAGACTAAGATGGTAGTTGTCTCAATTTTCCAGTGTAGTTATTTCAAAGTACCCGAACATAATTTAATCATTGGTGTTTCTATTTACGCAGAATGAGCTCAAAGTATCATGAAGTCTAGCTGTGGTTTGTTTCTTCTTGGGTTTGACTATTTGAAGTACTGGATCCCAAGCTGGTGGTACATTCCAACCATATTCTCTATTAAAATTGGGATGTTTTTGATTTCAATAGCCTCGCAAAGCATCCTTGGTAGGAATCGGTGTTCTTTAGCGAGAATCTGTGGTTTGTCAAATCTCAGGTAGTGGTTGGTCCCCTGTTGTACATGTTCACACACAGCAGACTTCAACGAGCGTTTGTGTTTTACGTCAGCTATGTGATCTTTTATGCGGGTGCCTATGCTTCTCTTGGTTTGACCAATGTATGAGAGTCCGCAGTCACAATCTATTTCATAGACCCCTGCATCTTGTAAAGGTAATTGGTACTTGACGGATGGTAGAAATTGACTTATCTTCGTTGGCGGCTTGAAGTATGTGTTGATTGAAGCTCGCTTCAAGATGTAGCCAATCTTGTCAGTGCCACCCCTTACATAAGGCAGTATAGCAGGCTGGCGCTCGACTGTGGCTGGCTTTTCTCGGGATTTGTGACAGCAGCGCTGCTGTTGGAGCTTGTTGTCTTGCAGTACTTGCTTGACATGTTGAAGCTCGGCGTCCAGGTGTTTCTTGTCACAGATCCCGTGGGCTCTCTGAAACAAAGACATTCCCACGGTAGCTAACTGTTTAGGATGGTGGTGAGATTCACCGTTCAAGTACCTATTTGTATGGGTCTTTTTCCTATACACAGTGTGGCTCAAAGTATGATCAGGATTCCTGATGACAAGTACATCTAAGATGGTGTGTGAACATGTACAACAGGGGACCAACCACTACCTGAGATTTGACAAACCACAGATTCTCGCTAAAGAACACCGATTCCTACTAAGGATGCTTTGCGAGGCTATTGAAATCAAAAAAAATCCCAATTTCAATAGAGAAGATAGTTGGAATGTACCACCAGCTTGGGATCCAGTACTTCAAATAGTCAAACCTAAGAAGAAACAAACCACAGCTAGACTTCATGATACTTTGAGCTCATTCTGCGTAAATAGAAACACCAATGATTAAATTATGTTCGGGTACTTTGAAATAACTACACTGGAACATTGAGACAACTACCATCTTAGTCTCCCCGTGACCATGGCTGTTGAAAAGCAACCGAAACGTCGGAGAAAGTGTAAACCGAAAATAAATAGATTTAATAGTTTAAATAATTTTATTAGCTTATAAATTAGTAAAATAAAATCAATAGTAGTAGTAGTGTAATATTTTCAAAATTTTGTAATACTGTGATAAATAAACAACGCGATAAAATCCGTATATAGTAGTTTAAGTTAAGTGATTTTGTCTATAGAACTTTATCACAGTTTATTTAGGCTAAAATCTATAAGATCTTTAGTGCCTAGTAGATAAGAATAATAATATTCTATCACATACAAACAACACCACCACACCCAGACCAAGACAAACACCCATGTTCATGCACACAAATGTTTGACTTGAGCGGGAATCGAACCCGCAACCTCAGGCGTGGCAATCGGTTACACTAACTCTACTCTATTACGTGGTAAGTTCCTATATAACTGGTAAAATGTGTAATAGATCTCTGGCTACCTCTACGGATCTCCAGCCATGACTATGTATGAATGAGTACATAAAGTCTTTATAGACAGTTTAAGATGGAATATAAAAGTATTTGCTGATAGTGGCAACAGTTAAATATAAATTCATAGCATAGTTCAGTTAATGTAACTCCAACGTTCATAAGTGTTACTTTATAACCAAAATGAATAAATGCACTTTGATTGTGATCTATGCAAATCAATCCTGTAGGTAGTAAGCAGAAACTAATGTTATGCTTTATACTAATACATTGAAAGTTTAATTTTCTATCGAACCAGTAACTTTATGCACAGCAGACCCATTAACTACCGCTGTGCCATCGATGCAATTAATTATTTATTTAAAAGAAAATATGATAACAAATTGCATAAAAAATCGAATGCATTGTTAAATATACATATCAGAGAAAAGGAGTTACTTTTAAATGCAGTAGTATTAAATGGCCTGACTCGATACGTCGCATCAATTTATGATGATCGACCGAACGTAGTCCTGACCTTAGTCAAAATGGAATTAAATCGAAAGATTGAGCAAAATGGCAGCGGCACACCGATGGCTAGACACAGTAGGTTTTCAATTATGTCTGGTATTTCAACAATTGACAGGTTAATATATCCACAGAAGCAGCACGGAGTCAGGCATTGTGCCCGAGAGATGGCAATAGGTTTGACTCTAATTACAAAACAAAGCTGGCAAAAGATAAATGTAATACACATCTGCCCACCCTTCCAGGGCAAACATGCGTAAGTCTATATTGGATTATTCAAAAAAATAATGAATATATTATTCAGTTATAGATAAAGTTTGGCAATTGTTTGAAGTTGTTCTAGTGACCTTCCCTCCGTGAACTTTGAGTTATTAAGCTCATCATTACAAGCCTCATCGCAGAGACACCCGCCATTGTGATTTAGCAGCCATCTTGAATTTTTGTTTGAGGAACAATTATTGAGTAATCTGTCTACATCACGAAGACTAATACAGTTTAGGAGTTGCCGGTAATTAAAATTAGAAAGCTTTTTGCTATTAGTGAGGGTATAATAACGTTTGAAGGTTTCCTAGTTGGTTAGTAATGCAGCTTCTTCAAAACATACTAAAAAATTGCACACCGATTAAAATTTAGCACATGGAGAATATTTTGTTGGTGATATATTTAAAAAAAAATCGAGCTAATATTATAAACGAGAATATGATTTTTTTTGTTTGTTACGCTTTTAGACCTTAACTACTCGACCGCCCATCATGAAATGTCGCATACACGTTGTCAGAGGTACAAAAAGGACATAAGTACTTTTTTTCTGCGTAGTAGATTATTCCATAGTGCCCAAGTATCTGCACAAGCATAAGTACACTTTCCATTCCCTTGCTTTCATAGTCCGATGGAGCGGCAAACCAATATGACCGGAGAAAAATCAGACACAAAACCATCTGCTTGACATAATTTCCTAGGATCGGGAATGAAACATCGCCTACTCCCTAACAATGGGCTAATACTAAAAACTCTATAACCTATTGCTGAGCCGAGCCGGAATTCGAACCCATGACCTCATGATTTACAGCCACTAAACCAATTAGACAGTCAAAAACATATGTAGAACTAAACGGGAACTAAGAATTTAAAAAATCTTTACTTTTACTCTTTGCTCTACAAATTGATAAATAATTGAGGTAACATTTTGCCATGTTTGAGCTAATTTAATCCATTTTACGCGATATTATGTTAATGCCATGCATTAAGTATTATAAAACCATACATTATGGAGCACACGTACTTAATGAGTTAAGACGACAACAACGCACCTGGTGCTAAGAATTGTATAATAATATCATAGCGGTTATGGCGTTGTGGCTAAGCAGCGATCGAAGAATATGCTGTCAAATCATGTTTAATTCTGAGTAAAGTATAACCAAATTATATAGAATAATGTAATAGTCCTGTTTTTATAAAATATCTTTCGCATTAGGAATAATTTTTGCATTGTAGCGGACTTTACAAACATTCTAACAACGGACAAAGAATAACAAAACTCAGGTAAAATATTTTAGATTATAATTTTGTTTTATTGCGAGTTGGGATCGAACCCACAACTCTCGACGCAGTGGCGAGTCGAGGCTATCACTGAAAACACTACGTCATCCTTGCAGTCGCAGATTCACACTTAAGTTTGGCTGCGGTCTTTTGCAAAGATGCCCTAGGGTTTCTCGAGTATGAACGAAATCCTAGATGTAATAGTAAACATTACAACTATGCTTTGTCTTTCTAAAATTATGAATTGGTGCCTGATATATAAATGCAAGAAATGTGAGTTTGTTTGTTTGTTACGATTAAGCACCTTAACTACTTGAACGATCATCATGCAACTTTGCATACACGTTATCAGGGTATCATCCAGGAAAAAGTATCTACTGTTTCCAAGCGATCGAGGCTACGAGAAAATCTAGTAAGACTTATAAATCTGTAGTTAGAAAGTTGATAACTGAATCCGAGACAACACAATTGCCAGCCACTACCAGTCTACGCTTAAGCAACCGACCAAGTAGATATCTATCTTTAAGACTTTTCTCTTCGGAGGCTGTATCTCAAACTGTCTAGTTAACAGCTACGATAGAGCCATTTCGTACTCAACGCGATTAATATCTGTTACTTTATTCGAAAAACTACGTTGTTGTATACTGCGAATAAAATATTGTTTTAAACTTATAAACTTAAACATTGGTTCCGTGACTGCACGAATGGCGTAGCGGCTTAAGTAATCGCCACGCACAACTGCCACTGCGCCGAGTGTTGTGGGTTCGATCCCCACATGATTCAAAAATTTGTCTGTTCCACAAATGTTTGTATCAAGTCTACGTGTTCTATGTGTCCGTTGTTTAAATGAATGTGATGTCTTCCACAACACAAGAATAATACATAGTGCGAGAGTTCTTTTTAAGAAAAGTAAACCAAATTGTGCTTGTGTCGTTCATGTGATAGGTACCAGGCTTCTGATTCATATGTAGTGTTGTTGTAAATATATCTAAGAAAAGAACTTCTAGAACTTTCAACTTATTGATCAGACGAAATAAATTGTGGATTTGAATGGGTTCACTCCTAGGATAAGCATTTTAGCTCAGATGAAAACTTTAACAATATTACTATTGATTGTTAACCAAACTGCTGGTTTTCTTTCTTTTAGTCAAACTTTTTAAATGATTATGCTTCTTCAGTCAATGTAGCTGGTACGCAGCAGTAGACTGCTCCCTACGAGGATTGGATATAAAACACTTTTACTTAAAATATAGTCTCTGAAACCTATTATCAGAGTACCTACAATAGGTATAAGCCGATAACCAGCCGGTAGGCATCGGCTTAGCTGTCTATACCAGTGGTGGTTACCATTCACCATCAGGCGGGCTGCTTGCTTGTCTGCCACTAGAGGTAATGCAAACAGAACTCATATCCTCAATTCCAGTTCGGGCAAGTATTTGTTTTTATTTGGAGTATTGGAATGACCAATATAGAAGCGGATGGCATAGTGATTTACGTGGTCAACTGGACACAGCCACTGCGTCAAGTTTGTGGGTAAATCTGACACGGAACACAAATAGTTGTTCCGAATCTATCCAGATTCGGAACAACTATTTGTGTTCCGTGTTCTTGTTGTTACAATGGAGGAGGATACAGGAGTGGAATATTGGTAATGCACGAGTAGTAATAGTAAAAAAAGGCAAGAAAAGAAAGACAGAGCTATACAACGCTGCTAATCGGAATACCCTGACTTCTGAGCAACCGTGAGCTAGTATTAGTAGGCATTTCCTCTTTCCTCTAAATACACTTTATATTACATCATAATTATAAAACAAAAACCCTTGATGTTGCAAAGGGAATGTATACGACTGTTTTAGTAGTGCGGGTGGTTATTTAAACTAAAAATAATATATGTATAAATTGGTTTTATATTAAAGTGATGCATTATTATAAAAAGATTAAATAATAAAAGTACTTTCCATGCAAAGGCGAAGCAATTATGAAGACAATTTAACGATAATATTAAAATCCGGGATAGTCGTAAACTGTTGATGGGGCGTCAAAAACCAGAACTTGTATAACTGCCTACTACCTACCTACCCGCCGAGCTACTAACGTATCTAATTAAAATCTTGTAAAACTAATCAAGGTAAACGCTTGAAAAATTGTTACAATGTAGCGTAGAAACGTTTTATGATCTCTTGTTTATATTTTATATTGTTAAGGTACCAGAGAAAAACTTTAACGCCTATCCTATATAATATATACCAGATATTGCCCGTGCCCCCCTTCGATCGCGTATATCGCGGTTGCGTCACGCACATAATTTCGAAAAGTCATATAACTGCCGAAAGTCAGAGGTGCGCGACGTGGGTTCGAACCCGAGACCCTCTGCATTGCAGTCTGTTCTATCGCGGTTGTGTTAGTAATAGAACAATTTTCTGGATGCTATCATCCAGAAAAAAGATTCACACAAAAAAGGACATACGTATTATCGTACCTTTGTACCCTATATCCTTTTCTGTTTCCCTGACTACGTATATGCGAAATTACATGATGATCAGTCAAGAAGCTAAGGCTTGGCTTGGCTTAAAACTTGCACAGTTTAACCAACCCACAAACTCATTCACATTTATATTATTAGTTTGTATATTGTTAAATTATCAGAGAAAAAATGAGTTTGCTGATTTCACAGTTATTTCTTTAAAAGTTGAATCAGTTTGAAGTCGATAAGCATCCAAGTACATACTATTAACAAAATCTTAAAATGTCAGACTGATTATTATAAGGTACCTACTAGTTTCTGCTTGCGGCTCCGCCTGCGTCAAATATACAATCGTTAATTCTAAATATTGTCTGTCATATACATATATCTAGTAATAATTTAGATTAGGTTATGTTAGTAACAGTCCTTTTTTCTAGATGAATGATACCCTTTGTCCTTTTCTGTTTCCCTGATAACGTATATGCGAAATATCATGATCGGTCGAGTAGTTATGCGTCAAAGCTTATTAGGCTACAAACTCAGATTCGCATTTATAATATTAGTCAGAATTTCGTAACGGGTATTAACGCGGTCATGCACAATGTTTAC
The DNA here is from genome assembly GCA_963675205.1 of Catocala nupta. Lineage (NCBI taxonomy): Eukaryota > Metazoa > Arthropoda > Insecta > Lepidoptera > Erebidae > Catocala > Catocala nupta. The sequence continues at coordinate 11,556,852 of OY776104.1, forward strand.
CTACTACTAATCAAGCAGTATGATCAAATTCGCACCATAATCGACTCCACTGTCTACGATGCTCTCCGAATGGTCCGAGTTAGATCTAGATTAATGGATGAAGGAGTTCACGACCCTCAGACATGAGGAATACGACTGACGGAGGAGGGAATCAAGCAGTCAGCTTGTGACCACGGCCGGTGTAACCTGGTCGTAACGTCAAGCATTAAAAGGCAAACATTATGCATGATCGCATTTAAACCCGTTACGAATTATATGTATATAGATCATGCAATGAGAAAATTTTAAAGTCATAATTGTCTGTCTTTATGGTTAGTTTAAGCAGTGATAGCCTAGTGGAAGACCGTTGGACTATCATGTAAAGGTCTAGAGTTCGATCCCCAGGCGTACATCTGACTTTTCGAAGTTATGTGCGTATTAAATAGTTAATTATGGCTCGCTTTAACGGTAAAGAAAAACTTCATGAGGAAACTTGAATGTCTGAGAGTTCTCCATAATATTCTCGAAGATACGTGAAGTCTGCCAACCTGCCCTGGGCCAGCATGGTGGACTATGGCCTTACCCTTCTCACACTGAGAAGAGGTTCGTGACCAGCATTGGGATAGTTTAATACAGTGCTGATATTATTATAGTAAGTTTCAACCAAATCCGTTCAACAGATCGAGTAACAAACATTCAAACAAATTTACAAACTTTCCAATTTACAATATTAATAGGACTATCTTTCTTTAAACTTACTGTTAACTACGACTATTAAAGTCAACGGCTTAACACAGAATTCAAACCCGAGGCAGCAGTGTTAGCTGCATAAGTACCGCTATCCAACCCATATTGCTAGTTTGTAAACGTCTAGCCTAAATCTATTTGCCAATAGCAATTCCGTATACTATTAAACACACCTTGGCTTGCTCAATTGTAATAATAATCGCGTGGAGCAACAATAGCAGACTGGCTAAGTGATTTAACCAATTATAGATGTCCCCCGCAGTGTTTTATAGGCTTGACATTAAAAGTACACTATTTACACACACACTAATTGGCTGGAAGTGCCTGGATTTTTACTTGAGCGTGGTTGTAGATTTTTAGAGTTCGATAAAACTCTTATACAACAGCTTTGTCCGTCCGTCTGTCTGTTATACAACTTTCAACTCAAGAACCGTAAGAGCTAGAGACTCGCGGTTAACGCCATTCGACTCAGCATAGTCGATATACCCCCGAAATAACTATGACCTTTGACCTCATGATGCAAAGGTCAAGTGATACCACGTGACCTTTGCATATTACTTGAACCACCTTTTCGAACTCTAAGATTTACGGAAATTCATTGTCGTTTCTTACTTGTTTACATATAAGTTTTTGGCAATCCTGAACAGTACTTTCTTTGTTATTTATACTTATATGAAACAGCAAAGAATAGATTTTTTGTTTGTAAGGGTTTACTCAAAAGCTTCCCAACAGATATAAAAAAATCTTTCACCATTAGAAAGCTATATTATCACTGACTAACATAGGCTATATTTAAGGCGAGCGAAGCCGCGAGCAAAAGCTACTTTTATAGTGTTTTTACAGTGTTTCTTTCTAACAGATATAACTATAATGACGAATACTATTAAATGCCACGCATCAACAATTTCATAAACTCGAAATTTTTCATTGGTCAATTTGATCACTTTGCTCGTCTTGCTATTAAATAGGGTCCTTACAGTCATCTGTAAGCACACTCTTACCCTTACTCTTACCCGCGACGAGTTCGCGGGTAACAGCTACAAGCTAAAATAAAAATTATCATAGTTCATGCTCATGGTTTTGCTATAATTATTTTTAGTATTAAGTAATTAAAGCCGCAACACAGACTAAACGATAAAAGTAACTCGGTCTCTTTGTCTTTTACTATTCTTAAAACTAAAAACTAAACTATTCGAATAGTTTCGGCGCCAACATGTAAAATTATTTGTGTCTTTAATCTATAAAGTCAGGCCAGACACAATAAGTTTTCAATTATGTCTGGTATAACAAGCATTGATAGGTGATATAGTAAATAGGACCAAAATGGCTAAAGCCAAGCTGGTTACAGCATGAATGGGCCGGCTCGACCGGGGAAGTACTACTCTCTCACAGAAAATGGACGTGAAATAGCAGTGTTTCACTGCTGTGTTTCGTTCGGTGAATGAGAGTGCCGGAGGCCTAAGCATGAGGTGACGATTCTTGTAGCTTACGAGGGACCTGCAGAGTATCCGTAGAGTCATTGTGTGGGTGGCGCGAGTCGAGCCGGCGGTCAGGGAGAGCCGTAGAAACGGTGCTCTGCTGGCCGCCCGCGGTATAGTCCAGAGGCCCAACCGAGTATAACCAACTTGGTTGGCTGCCTCATCATGCCGCGCATAATCTCGAGGTGGCTCGTCGTGCCGGATGTTGACCGGAGGGTGGGTCCCGGCGACCAGTTTCGGGAGGGTACGGGGGTCCTTCCGTCCGTCGGATGGGCTATCGCCATACCACACAGTAATATGACGAAACTTGCTCTGCGCCTTGCCCCACTTTGCTGCGAGAATAGCCGCCTCTTTTTTTTTCACGCTTTCCCTTCCATTCACTCTATGGCAGTACGAACAAAGCATTGTCGTTTAACAGCAGCCAATCGCCGTAACCCCACCGCTGCTTCCTCTTCCGGTGTCGTGGAGTTTATTAACATCAGAGGACTCCACGCTAACCTTAATGCTGTCCATCACCACCTGGAGACGGTTCGGCCGGCAATGCTTTTTCTAACGGAGACACAAATACGCCGTCCTGCAGACACGACCTACCTGCAATATCCCGGCTACGTGCTAGAGGAGTGTTTCCTCGCGAAAGCCGGGGAATGCTTGTTTGTTAGGGCGGATATTTGTTGCCGCCGTCTACACTGCCTAGAGGACCCTTCCTTCTCTGTCCTTTGGGTACACGTAGATCATGGCTCTTTCAGCCAAATCTACATGTGCCTCTACCGATCCCATTCAGGAGACGCTGAGACAACTCGACTCTTTGATTACCTGAGTCAGGCGGCAGACGACGCGCAGGAGCAGTTTCCGAACGCTGAGTTGGTGTTCTTGGGAGATTTCAATGCCCACCATGAGACGTGGTTGGGTTCTCCCAACCAACAGACCACGCGGGACGAATTGCCCATGCGTTCGCTCTCACGCATGACCTGTCTCAACTGGTACTCCAGCCCACCCGGATACCGGACATTGCAGGTCAGCTCTCTGCTCGATCTGCTGCTGACAAGTAACCCGAACCGGTACAGTGTGTCGATTTGTGCTCTTCTGGGCACCTCAGACCACTGTCTGGTTTGTGCCACAGCTGTTGTTGTTACGCCCACACGACCCGAGGAGGCAAGATGACGACTGTGGCACTACTCGTCAGCAGACTGGGATGGAATGCGGGAGTACTTCGCATCCATCCCTTGGGCTCAACGCTGCTTTGAGAACAGGGATCCTTCAGAGAGCGCTACTGCTGTCGCTGGTGAAATCATCCTGGGTATGGAATATTATATTCCATACAGTGATGTCACGAGCGGTGGCAAGAAAAGGCCCTGGTTTGGTCGTGAATGCGCTGATGCTGTTGAACGCAAACAGACAGCGTACCGCGCTTGGACCAGGGCTCGCACTCTCCACGACTCTGACATGGATCACCTGAAGGCAGCGTTCAACCAAGCCACAAAGGTCTGCAAGAGGGCATACTTAAGAGCGGATGCCCAGCGCGTCGCACGGTTCGGCCAGGAGCTCATGGCCCATCCCACGGGCAGTCGTAGCTATTGGCGCCTGGCCAAAGCCGTGCAGTCCAACTTCTGCCAGACCTCGCTGCCCCCTCTGAGATATCCGAATGGATCACTGGCTCATCGGCCGCAAGAGAAAGCAGATCTGCTTGCAAATCTCTTTGCGGCCAACTCCCGAATTAATGACTGCAATTCGCAGCCGCCTAACATTGCCAACTGCGGCTACACCATGCCTGATATACATATCAGGCAACGTGACGTTCGTGCGAACTGCAGTCTCTCGATGTTCGGAAAGCCAGTGGACCCGACGGCATCCCAGCTGTAGTCCTCAAAAAATGTGCAGCGGAGTTGTCTCCCACACTTACGCGCCTATACCGGACGTCTTACGCCGCAGGCACTGTGCCGGAGGCTTGGAAGGAGGCGAACGTTCAACCGATTCCGAAAATAGGGGACCGCTCCGAAACAGGCAACTATCAACCCATAGCTATCACCTCAGTGCTCTCCAAGGTGTTCGAGCGGATTATAAACACCCAAATTGTCTGCTACCTGGAGGATCACTCGTTGATCAATGATCGCCAATACGGCTTTCGGGCTAAACGATCAACGGGTGATCTTCTCGTTCGTCACGCACCTCTGGGGTGAGGCTATGGACAAGCACGGCGAGTCTTTGGCTGTCAGCCTAGACATAGCCAAAGCTTTCGATAGAGTCTGGCACCGGTCTCTTCTTTCCAAGCTTCCGGCCTATGGCTTACCCCCTTAACTGTGCACCTGGATTGCAAGTTTTCTACAGAAGCGTCGCATTCGGGTCCTCTGCGACGGTCGCGCTTCCAAATTTATGCAGGTCAATGCAGGAGTGCCTCAGGGGTCCGTCTTATCCCCTACGCTCTTTCTTCTGCATATCAATGATATGTTGAATCTCGGCAACATACATTGTTATGCAGACGACAGTACCGTGCATGGGCGATATCTCGGACGTCCTGGGGTCAAACAGGCTGAGGTTGTGGGGAAAAGGTAGGATCTTGTCGTTGAACTTGACCAGACCTTGAACCGCATCTCTGAATGGGGTGCCAAGAACTTGGCCCAGTTCAACGCCAAGAAGACCCAGGCATGCGCGTTCTCAACAAAAAAGTCTCCGTTCCTTCCCCTCCCTTTTCTGAAGAACACTCCACTGGTGATACGTGACAGCCTTTCCATCTTAGGTATGGATCTTTGGCGGTCCCTTAATCCCAAAACCTACATCAAGAGCGTCATTAGGCAAGCTTCGCGAAAACTCGGAGTTCTGAACAGGGTGAGGTGGTTCTTCGCGCCTGGGCAGCTGTACCTATTGTATAAGGCACAAGTGCGCCCTTGCGTGGAGTACTGTTCTCATCTTTGGGATGGCTTCGCGCAGTACTTGCTAGACGCTCTTGACAGGCTGTCCGTATCATCGGAGATCCAGAGGTCACGAGTTCACTGGAACCTCTGCAACTCCGTAGGGATATTGCCTCTTTGGCATGTTTCTACAGAATATACCACGGGGAGTGCTCTGAAGAGTTATTCCACCTTATCCCGCCCTCCCCTTTCCTATCCAGAACAACGCGTGCTGGGCTCAGATGCCATCCTTATACGGTGGAGTCGACTAGAGAGCGTCCAACAAGTTTGGGTCCTCATACCTCTGCCGAACGATCAAGGCATGGAATTCTCTGCCAAGGCACGTGTTTCCTTCTTCCTTCAATTCTGGGTCTTTTAAGCGGGGCGTGAAAAAGCACCTTCTCAGGTCGTCAAAGTAGAGACCTCAACATCGCCTCGGCTGCTATGAAGACGATGTGGAGGCCACTGCTCTTAGACCACACGACTGCTTACCATCAGGCGGAGTGTGGCTATTTTGATGAGCAAAATAAAAAAAAATAAAAAAAAAGACGTGACGGTTCCATTAAATCTTATTCCACGTACCCTTCACACTATGCGATCCCCATTCAGAACTCATTGTACACCGTGATTATAGGCTGTCTGTGAGCATTCGTTCATAATAACTTTTATACTTTCGCCTTGTTAATATGACTTTTATAGTATAAAAACTTGTAGGTATACGTTTATTATAACTATTAAAGGATAAACAAAGTTATAATATAATAAAATGTTAAGTCCAGTCTACGTAATGAGTTTGTTATGAGCATAGTAGTTTGTCTTACGTTTACATATTGCAATTGAAACTAAAAATTTTCTACGATTTACATTATTTAAAATAATTATTAAATCACGTATAATTATAATATATACACTTTTCCGGCGTGTTGGTTGCTTTTTAGCTGCGACGATGATGCGGAAATAGTATTAATTTTCTGTTTTATGAATTTTGAATTAAGATTTCCTGTTTCATTATGTGTGATTCGAGTCAGTCTTTCAGATTTTTGAAATATTCAGCAGGTAGTAATACGGTTTTTGGAAAATGCCCACAAGACGTCAATAAGTTATCTATCTTATTTTAATACGAGAAACGTAAAGCAAATATGTTTTGATGTAAGCGTTATAAGCCTCTACTTATCCAGTTAGGGATAAATAGGCGAGAGATTATGTATATATATTTAAACATACAAACATTGTCTGTTGCCAGTTATAAGTATGTCGATATTATATTTATTAGATATAGCTTTTACCCGTGGGTTTGATCGAGAACAGTATTTTTTTTGGATCAAAGTATACCTAACCTATGTCCTTTTCTGTACGCCTGAAATGTGTATGCAATATTCCATGATGATCAGTCGAGTAGTGAAGCCGTGAAAGCGTCACAAACTCATTCGCATTTATAATAGAATACATATATAATATATAATAGTTAGAATAATAGATTCATTATTCTATAAAACGGTCAAAATTACCTGCCAAACATAAACTAGTCAAAATATAATCATCTATTTTACCCAAACTGGAAATTAAACACAGCAAGCAACATTACAAAACAACCGCACAATCTCTAAACCATTAAGACATTCAGTATAACTGTCATACCTTTAACAGAAACTTTGCCTCATGTTCACAACCCGGAACAGAACACTGTAACCGATCGATAGGACGGTGTGTAATTACCATAATTTTAACGAGAGTGGGTGTTGATAGCCCACCGCCCACGCGTGAGTTGTTTTAAGCTGCAAACCCTTGCTAGTAAATTCAATTAAGTCTATCAGTTAAGAATGAATTGCAATTAAGTTTTAATTATTTGCAGACAGTGGCCGGTAGATGGCAGCACGGTCGTGTCTTGTCACGTGAGACCTTAAACTAGCTGGCGATATTGGGGTGTGATAGTCTTTTACAATGGCAGACAGATAGACTGACAGAATTAATGTCTTCCCGTGTGTTCTCACGATTATACCGGGATAGGCAGAGGTATATCATGCCCACATTTTGCACACATATGGTTTAGGTTCTACTTTTATTAAGAAGCGAGGCTTTTATCGTCTACCAGGTATATTGTAGATGTCGAACAGCTACTAGGCATTTAATATTAGAAATTGCCATACTTCACACCACCAAATGTATAACAAGATAAAAAGTCAAGTCCTATGTGATAATCATCATCATCATCATCCTAATCCTTCCAACGGCTTAATTGAGTAAAAATCATCCAAACATCTTTAAAAACTTTTACATCAACTAGTCGGCTTATATTAGTAGCTCAGTGGCAAGACCAACAGACTGCAATGCAGAGGGTCTCGGGTTCGAACCCACATCGCGCACCGCTGACTTTCGGAAGTTATATGACTTTTCGAAATTATGTGCGTATTGATTGACAATTATCGCCTGCCTCGGAGAGAACGTTAAGCCGTCGGTCCCGGCTGCTATGAACATCTATGGCAGTCGTTATTGAGAAGTCAGTGCCCTATAATATCTTGACACTGGTTAGCTTTCGGGTTGCGGAGGTCAGGTGGCAGTCGCTCCGTGTAAAAACTGATATCCAGTCAAATCCGGTTAAACCTGAAAAGCCGATCCCAAGTGACTTGGGAATAATAAAGGCTAGGGAGAAGAAGTCGGCTTATAATAGCAAAATTTTGCTTTTATTAAGACCGCTACCCCAATGGATAAATTATCGGGCGGTCGAGACGTCGTGGATTCAAATCCCACCCACTGCAATACCGACGTGAACCCACTTCTAGCTTAGAAGAGGATTTAATAATTATACCAGTACTAGTTTTTCCCCACGGTTTCACCCGAGTGCGTCCCGTTCCTGTGGAAATATCGGGATGAAAAGCCTATGTGTGAATCCAGGTCTCTAACTATCTACATACCAAGGTATAATAAATAAAAGTAAATTATTTCACTCACAAGAGTGTGTGAAATCTATACTTAATATTATAAATCTTAAGAGTTTGTTTGTTTGCTTGAACGCGCTAATCTCAGGAACTACTGGTTCGAATTCAAAAATTATTTTTGTGTTGGATAGCCTATTTAACGAGGAAGGCTATAGGCTATATAACATCACGCTATGACCCACGGGGCGGCGCAGTAACGATAAACGTGGGTGAAACCGCGGGAACATCTAGTAATTTATAAAACCAAACATAACAAATAACAAAAATCAAAAATAAAGCAATATAAATCTTTTTGTGATAACAGTATTAAAATCGGTTGCAAAATAAGGGAGTTACTCATGATAGTCAACTGCCCTATTGCAAAAATACTCTAGCATCTTAACTAATATTATAAACGCGAATGTGAATTTGTTTCTTACGCTTTCACGCCTTAACTACTTGACTTATCATCATGAAATTTCCCATGCCAGTTTTCAGAGGAACAGAAATGGACATAGGGTACCTTTCATTCAGAAAAAGTACTGTCTTATTCTAAACTTTTTTTTTTTGTGATACCCAGGAAAAATGCTTAATGCGCTATCCGCCGGCTAGGGGACGGCACCGGCGGGGCGTGTGGGACTCACCAGCCGAGTGCTGGTATACCCACTAAAAAACCTGGGGGTGTTCCCTCTCTCACCCAATGGGGGGGGGCCAGTTGGGAGTCTGAAAAGATTCATCCATAGCAGGCCCCCCCGTCTTATTCTAACTAACCTAAACTATATTTATGCGAGCGAATCCGTTGGCAAATTCGTATGGACAGAATAGTGGGCAAAATGCAGTAGGATCGAATTGTAAAGGCAACAATTTCGCTAGTATTCCCTAGTTGCGTTCGAGAGATCGTGTATTCGAATCCTACCAATTGCACACCGACATGAATCCACTTATAGCTTAGCTCAAGGAGATAACTACTAGAATAATAGTAATTTGCAAAACACTAGTATGCTTCTTAAAAATAATAAAGCATGTTGCTTCGACATGCATCCTGATACATAGTGCGCAGTATGGCGGGCGGAGCCGTGACTGATTAACGGGCGACTAATAGTCGCGGGGCGCGCGACGAATCGCCGACCGGTCTGACGAGATACAACATTCGTTTTACATTACTGAGATCAGGGCGGCGAGAGATTAAGGTCCTATAGATCTAAGGTGAACATCTTATAAGAAAGAAAGGGAATTTTACATATGGAGTTCATATAATACGTACTAGAGGAGATTACTCTACTGTTGCACTGTCAAGAGGTTCCCTATTTATTTGCATAAAATTATATGTCATAATTTAACATTTACTTATATTAATAATAGTTACGCACAATATTAATTTAGCGTAATTGTTTAGGCATATTTTTTTAAGCATAATTACAGTATTATAGGTATAATTCTTAAGCATACTATTCTAAAGCATAAATTTGAAGTTTTGGAAATTTTGTGTTTGCATTTTATAAAATACTTTTCGTATATGAAATAAACATGTTGGCGGCTTAGGGATGGCTTAAGGGTCATCCCCGCCGCATCCTAACCTATTGTTACACTATGGTACCCAAGCTATATAATATGCCTTATGACTTTATGCCTATCAAAATTAGAGCAAAAAGCCTTTGACAACACAGTTTTGTGGGGCTAAAAAATAGATAGAACGAAATTCTCGTATGTAAATGTATATTCATATTACCCGTAGCTTCACTCTCTTTAAACTAAATTTTGTCAATGAATTTCAATTCCTCAAGAACAATACTATTTTTAGATAAAAGGTACTCTATGTCCTATTCTGTACCCCTGACAATGTAGTTGTGTCGAGTAGTTCAGGCGTGAAAGCGTAACAAACAAATAAATTAATTCATATTGACATTTATTATATTAGTTGGAATGTATAAATCGTTTGGAGTATAAATAAAGAAATAACTAGATTGTATGTAATATGTGTTAGAGAGCAGAACAAATATTTTTGTGATTCACAAATCATTATTTTCAGTCTAAATGTACTGTTGCGTCAATTGTAAGTTTGTAAAGTCCCCGCGATACAGTTGAGGTTGAACCCTATTTTTTATATCATTTTATCATGCTAGGAAGACGAACACCAATTAACATTAATATTGGAATAATTCTTGTGCCACGGGGGACCTTACAAACATTCAAGAATGGACAGAAAGAATATCCAGGCTCAGAACAACCACTTGTGGATCACACAAATGTTTGTCCCGTATGGGGATTGAACCCACAACACTCGGCGTGGCCGTAGAGGCGAGGCGACATTCCTGTCATATAATTATAAAATGAAGTCAATAATAGATTTCCCTGCTATGCAACAGGATACAACCATATAACGTATGTGGCCTAGGTGGTCTAATAATTTATATAAACTAAATCAAGTGTTTGCTTATTACGCATATGTACAGTGAGCGACACATCAACTACTAGACTAGACTGTTTACGTTATATTTTTGTTATTTTGTCTCATTCACGCTGAACGGGCCGCGAGCGTCGCCGCACGCGCTATTGCACCGTGATGGGTCTACACAACTATGCACTGTCCTTTTCTGACAATTCTCTATTTTGTATGTAGCGTAGTTATGCGTATATAGGGTGTCTAACTTGTATTTATTAATCATATTTTGAGAAAATCTAAATACCCTTCTCACTAAGTCCATCTTTGTGTCAAATATATCAAAGTTTAGTAAAGTGAGATAGCTTTAAAGAAATTTTATTCTTGAAAAAGACATTCAAGATTAAAAATTAAGATTCACATCTGTCTAGCCGTATGTCATTTGCAGCTGCTTATCCCAGAAACTACTAATGGGATTTTAAATTTGACATAAAATAACGAAAAAAATTTGACCTTTCAAAACTGTCGACCATTTTTATTTGTATTAAATAGTTATAATAAACCTAATTAAATAATTACTATTTTATAAAATAATGTGTTTTTAAATCGATGGCTATTATTTCTGGCAAAGAGTTATACAATATTAGCCGTGACATGTTAGGATGCCAAACCTGATTTTTTATCAGATTATCGATTTGATATAAAATTAATATAAAACTAAAATTAAGTGTCAATTCCGTTCTTAGAGAGTATACTTTAGATAACATCTGATATGTTATATCTATACTAATATTATAAAGCTGAAGAGTTTGTTTGTATGTTTGCTTGAACGCGCTAATCTCAGGAACTACTGGTCCGAATTGAAAAATTCTTTCATTGTTGGATAGCCCATTTATCGAGAAAGGCTATAGGCTATATAAAATCACGCTGCGACCAATAGGAGCAGAGCATTAATGAAAAATGTTGCAGAAACGGGGCAATTTCTCTTATGTGAAGCAGACGAAGTTGTGTGGGTCAGCTAGTGTATAATAAATAGGTGATTTTTTTACATAAATTATGCAGTGATTTAAACGGTCACTCGTTAATGCCACTCTTTTTACGTGTGGGAATGCTTTGACGCATACCTCGCCGTGGGGCGACGGAGAGGCTATGTCGAGCTCACCGAGGGTAAGAGGTCATTCCGACTAAACCTACCACGGTGATCCTCGACATAACCAGAGTCGGCGGAACCGCGCGCATCACTTTCACATGCAATCGCGACCCCGCTGAGGTTTCGGCTCGCCGCCGTATGAAACGGCAGGCCACTACACGAATATACCCTATTTAAAAATATGCTGTTTTTTTCTACCGTTCCCTTGTGACACAGAGGCGCGCGTAGGAACACGCATGCCGCCTCCCGGTCATGGTGCTGATCGGGTGCCGGGCAGGCCCACGAAGCCCACCACCCCCAGGTAAAATCATACATACATACATAGATTCACGCCTGTTTCCCAGAGGGGTAGGCGTTCTGTCTAATAAGGCAAAATAAATATTTATGAAAGTAATAAACAATTTACCCTTTTCTGGTTTTCTTTAAAAGAAAGATAATAATAATAATAATAAACCCTCCTGGGACAGTCGTTATCTCATGAGACTAACGCGATATCGGAGGGCACAGTACACTAGCTTTTAAACTATCACCTTCGCCTTGTGATATAAACAAAAAATGTATCACCAGGTTAAATAAAAGCGCACAAACCGCAGGGCAGCTTGTGGCGAGCTGAATGTGAGTGGCGACACTGCGATCTTGAATGCCTCAGAGAGTTGGTCAGAGCCTCGTCCCCAGCTTGCCGTTACTGGTTGGCTGGGGTGGAACTTGAAGACCGCCCCTAGGACTCTCAACTCTGGCTTGCCTTGGTCGGCCGGTCATAGGGAGGCCGCTAGAGCTATATGCTTAGGGGTGGAAGAGTCATTTTCAAGGGCATAACTACGGGGAAACCCGTGATGGTGAAACCGGCGCCGCACCGCTCGACATCCCTAGCCACTCGCACCGGTGCCCATAGCCCATATATTAGAATCCCTACGTAGCAGTAGTCCTACGCCTACTGCGGCTAGTGCCGCTGTAGGTGTTCCATCCCACCTTTGATTAAACCTCTCAAAGGGCCTCTTCACGTTGTACTCATGTCTCCGTGTAAGCCTCCTAAAGGGCCAGGTATTTTCTAATATAATATCTTAGAAAGTACCTGTGATAAGAGAAATATAATAATAATAATTTCTTTATTGATACCAAATAGATGACAATACATATAACTTCTTAACCTATAATACAATAACTGGATGTATACAATATCCAATGAACCCTAACGTCTAAACTAGGCCGAGCCTATGTCTTGACGTCAGTTAAGTTCCGTTAAATTATAGATACAGCAGTGATATGAATATACATACATAAGTCTTCAAAGGGGTAGGCAGTAATATAAAATCCCACATTTCGCTAGCTATCGTCTTATGTTTCATCTCGTCTCGCTGATTTCAGCATGAATGGGCCGGCTCAACCGGGGAAGGACTACCCTCTCACAGAATATCGACGTGAAAAAGCAGTATTCCTACTGTTGTGTTTCGTTCGGTGAGTAAGAGTGCTGGTGGTCCAATCACCCTCTTTCACCTTCCCGCTTCTTCTACTTCCTATTTCCTTTTTCTTTTCTTCCTTTCCTAAAGAGTTGGCAACGTGCAAATGATGTCTCTAGTGTTGCAGGCGTCCATAGGCTACGGTGACCACTTATCATCAGGTGGGCCGTTTGCTTGTTTGCCACCTGAGAGGCATAAAAAAAGAAAAAAAAGGAAGCGGGCCTGTTGCCGTTTACGCCATGCAGTTACTGAGAATTGTTTAGTAGGTAACCTTAATTACACTTTGGCTGACCCTGGAATCGAACTCTAGCACTTATGTGTAGCAGTCACATTTACTACAACTACGCCACTGATAATCTATACGAATATTATAAAGCTGAAGACTTTGTGTGTTTGTTTGGTTAAACGCGCTAATCTCAGGCATTTTAAATTGAAAAATTCTTTTAGTGTTGGATAGATCAAGGAAGGCTACATAACATCACGCTACGACCAATAAGAGCGGAGCATCAATGAAAAATGTTGCAAAAGCGGGGAAAATTCTCTTAACTGAAGCAGACAAAGCTGCGCGGATCAACTAGTCATATCATAATTCTCAAAATGTAAAATATTAACAAGGCAAAATTATGACCGCTTTAGGTAGGTATATATATATATATTTTGTCCTTAATTAGTTGCCTTTAAAAGACAGAGATAGCATTGTCATTAAAATTAATAAAGTCATAAAATAACTAAATCGCTGCTAATCGCTCTATTTATGTGAATTTTAAATTATGCTGATCGGATCTGCTTAAATTTGTAATCATTATTGCAATCTTGAAGACATAAATTTTTATTACCAGCGTTATTTAATTACATATGTCGCAGTATAGAAATTAATTCTGTATAAAAATTAATTTAACCTACTTAGTAATTCATTAGTGTAACTTTAATATGGATTAGTTAATTACAGAATTATCACAATACGCCTGGTTATTTTACTACAAAATTTGGATAAATTAATTCTCTAAGCCATGCTTTTATGGTCTCGGATTCGATGCCTGGGTTGGTGATATTGATATCAATTGTCAATAAATTCTTAGTTGCATTACGATGTCTGAAACTGGGCCGAAAAGTAACTAAACTTAAAAAAACTCTATTACGTTAGGCCTATAACCTGAAACACCTTGAGGTGTAAGTTTGAAACTATAGCTGTAGCTTATTTTCATCAACGGTGACTGCAAAGATGGCCTAACAGTATATGTGGTCGCCTCACCGCTGACACTTAGCTGAGTATTGTAGGTTCGATTCCCACACGGGACAAACAATTGTGTGATCTACAAATTGTTGGACAGTCAGCGACATGAATCGATACAAGTGTGCAAAATTTGGATTTCCTATCTATAATTTTACATTAAAAAAAATAATGCGGTAATAGTTAAAAGATTGATGATTGAATCACAGGTCAGAAACACAGAATAATAATTTGAAGTTTTATTTTAAATTTAATTGAATTTGTTTAATATTCAGCTACATATTATGCTGACTATATCGAATCTAGGTGTTATTTGTACAATTTAAATGTTTGTGAAGTCCCTGCAACATAGAAATTATACCTAGAGCTTTATATAGATCACTATTAAATTACCAATTATTTCGAGCTAAAATTTAATATAAATCAAAATAATTGATAGTGCCTTTAATTTACTAGAAAAAACTGGACATTACAAAACAAATTTATAATTAAAACGAAATATTCAACAGAAACGAATAAATAGACGGGTTTCAAATTATATCATTATTTTAAATCTACAAGGTTGAAATAAACATTAGCAGAAATATATAATCATTTCACGATAATACTTTAAGGTAAGGTTTCCAGTTCGATCACAAGGCACGTACAACTCACTTTTCGAAATTGATGCCGTATTGAATAGTTAATTAAAAAATATAATTAACTAGCGAAACCAACAGACCTACCAATGCAAGCTGATCGTAAATTGCCAATTGGGTATCGAAACTATCTAAACCATCAAAAACACGCACAAATTTTATCAAGATTGGTCCAGCTGTTTAGTAACAGGTCAATGACACACTCACGTACATAAGAACTATATAGGTAAACATAATTTCTCGCATACTACTTTAAGTAAGAATATCAATAATAAAGAGGGGAAACCGGCGTAAGAGTAATACACCGTCACTGTGTTTCGTCCTGTAAGTAAAAGTTCTGAAGATTCACATACTTCTTCCAATCTTTTTCTTTCATCCTCTCTTTAATCTTATTACGAAGGGTTTCCAAAACGTTAGTAATACCACTTATATTGCAAGCGATTATTATACATTAACCGCTTACTATTAGCCAGGACCTAGGCGAACGTTTCTTGATCAGATCGCAGACGTTCTGGACAAAGGCCAGGTTAAGAGCACCTTAAACCGGCGAGCATGTATGAAGAATGTGATGAAAGTGAACGAAGCCAGCGAAGTGTGTCAGGATCGTAGCAAATGGAAATCCGTAGTCTCTGCCTACCCTCTGGGAAACAGGCGTGAATGTATGTATGTATGTATTAGTCTGTCTGCCATCGTTGATGTTTATAAAAATAATGGTATGAATAACACTTTTGGATCTAGGCAGACAAATAAAGATAATCGTGGCTACTTTAAAAATAATAACAATACTTATTGTCTTATAAGGTTGCCTGTATAATTAGTCATATCTAAAAATATGTGACTCATTATACAGGCAACCTATATACAGGCAACCTTATAAGAAAATCTATCGTCATGTTTTTTTAACGATATATTTTCTATTGTGTCTATCACGGGGCAGAGAAAGGGTTAAAATAAAGTCATCCTAACTAAAATTATAAATGCAAATGTAAGTTTGTTTCTTAGGCTTTGCCGCGTTAACTACTAGACTGATAATTATGGAATTTCGCATACACATTGTTAAGGGTACAGAAAAGGACATAGGGTATCTTTCATCCAAAAAAGTCCTGTTCCCGAGCGAAGCCACGTACGAAAGTTAGTTACGAATAAAATAAAGTATTTTCTGTTTGTCTGTGTCAATCAATAATATGATTGCAATGTTTTGGCGATACGAATGGTGTAAAGATTTAAGTGGTCGCCTCGTCACTGCTACTGCGTCGAGTATCGTGAGTTCAATCCCCATAGGAGACAACAATTTGTGTAATCAACAAATAGTTGTTCCGAGTTTTCATGTTCTTTGAGTTCTTTTTTGAATGTTTGTAAAGTCCCGCACACAGGAATTATTACTAGCGCAGGATAATTAATTATTACTGTAAATCAATCTGTTGTTCCGTACATTAGTTTTGAAATTAATATTATTAAATATAAATGCAAGACAATCCTCAGTTTGCAGCATTTCGAGAGCAAAATAGAAGAGCCGATTATAAAAAAAAATTTACGAATAAAAATAATTGTACATCTTGCATTCTCGCATACCACTCTCGCTTTTCAAGTGCAAGGTAAAGAACCCCGTTATTGACTATTTACGTGTAAAACTGACACTAAAATACAGAAATAATCACTGTTTGGTGTCGACATGAGTCTTTGACACTGGCCTCTTAAAGTGATTGTCAATAAAGTGACTTAGATAAGACTGAACCGGACTCTGTACTCCGAATAATATGTTAAATAGCCGATAAGTTGGTGCGTATTGGTCAAAGTTCCGTACAATTTTATTTGATTTTTAACCTGTCTTAGAATAACAGACTAAATTAAAAACCTATTGTTTGGCCGCCCGCGCCCGTGTACCGCTGCCACTCAATAGGTTAAACGACTTTAAAAAGGAGGGAGTTCTCAATTTGGTTGTTTTTTTATGTTTGTTACCTCAAGACTTTGTCATTTATAAAGCAATTTCATGTTTAAAAAATACTTTCGTTAATAATCCTCGTTGGTGTCTTAGGCCCGGTTCTTATATCAAGAAACTAATTATTTTAGCTACGAATAGTTACATTTCGACATATTTTTCATAGAATATGTGTCAAAATTAACCGTGCGTATGTAAATCGACTCGTTTCTTGAATAAAGGAACCAACGCTTAGAGAACGTGAGTCTGTTGATTTGATTTAATTTTAATCAATAGGGTAAATCCCATAAGTGCATTTCTGCCAAGCTCTCCAAAGACCTAAAAGTGCGATTATAAATGCTTTCATATATACAATTACATAAAATAAAGTTTGTTTTCTGTTTGTTTGTAACGTATGCGATATACATACCTTTAACCGCTAGATGCTGATTCCTGCTAAGTTGTTATGCGCACGCGATCGCAATGATCCTGAAACAAAACAGAATCATTGGAATAAACTAGATAAAAACATTGTCAAGGGTTTTATTATGACCTCTAACAATAATATATCAGCCCTGTATTAACACTGTCCCACAGCTGGGCACGGGCCTCTTCTCAGTGAGAGAAGGGTTAGGTTACGCTCTCCCCTGGGGATGAGAGGAGGTCGGGTCCAATTGACCCGGCCGGCACCCACACGGGGGGACCTGCTATGGATGAATCTTTTTAGACTCCTAACTGGCCCCCCCATTGGGTGAGAGAAGGAACACCCCAGGTTTTTAGTGGGTATACCAGCACTCGGCTGGTGAGTCCCACACGCCCCGCCGGTGCCGTCCCCTAGCCGGCGGGTAGTGCATCAAGCATTTTTCCTGGGTATCAAAAAAAAGAAAAGGTTAGGTCCATCACACTGGCCCAGTGCAAGTTGGCAGACTTCATATATCTTCGAAAATATTATGGAGAACTCTCAGACATGCTGATTTCCTCATAATGTTTTTCTCCAACGCTAAGACGAGCGACGTCTACCTGTTTTAATATGCACATTACTTCGAAAAGTCGGAGGTATGTGCCTTGGGATCGAATTCGAGACCTCTGCGTGGCGGTTCAACAGTCTCCTACTCTGACTTTTCGCAGCTCTTAAGAAAGAAAAGTTGCCCAGATGACTGCTGAACCCAAAGATGTCAAATGTGACTAAAGAGATAAGTTCACTCGTTCACTCGTTCATTTGCATTCAACAACCATTTATAATTGATTTACACTTTCTGAATGGTTGGAATACATTAAAATGTAATGTATACCTCGGTTCTGATCATGTTTTTGAGAATGCGACGGCAATTACATACATACAAATTGAGTTTTGTGTACATTTGTATTATGTTAATGTTTTATGTTGTATAATATAATTGAATATTGTTGCATATTTATATGTAGTGAGTTATCTACTACCCACATAGATCCATTTTTTATAGATTAAGAACCAAGTTTTGCCTGGGGCTCCGCTCACTTAAATGTAGGGTAAACTTCTAAATCTATTGCGCAACATCGGTTCCCTATTATCTTTCTGGACGGAGCTGAGGTTGTATGAGTAACCGAACAATATTTCGCATCGGTTACTTACGCACAATGGCCCAATTGTAAGGCTAAGTGCGGATAACACACGTCCAACTAACTAACTAACTAGTAGGGTATGTCAATTTTCTATCCCTAGAAAACACTATTTTTCTGATGAAAGGTACTGTCTATCTTTTTCAGTACCCTGACAACGTGTATGCGAAAGTTTATGATGATCGGTCAAGTAAGGTATGAAAGCGTAACACAGAAACAAACTTACATTCGCATAGGACACCGTAAGAGCATTAAGTCTGTTACTGCGTTTCGCCTAGTGAGCTCTTCCAAAAAATAGGATATTGGGAAGAGATGTCTGCTTCTTCTTTAATAGGCATGTTGACAGGTTTAAAAATAAGTGATTCGAATTAGTCCATCTTTTAGATAAGCAAAAAATATTGGACACATATTTTTTGTTTTAACAAAACATTATATATTTACTAAGATATAAAGCATTAAAGTTCGGGAGCGGGGGCTTGTGACGTCACTGTCCTATAAAATTTGTACCGACAAGTGACGTAACACGAAATTTAAACCCGTTGTATCTTCATTATTATTAGTTTGTGAGACAAAAGAAAAATACGTGCCCATTATTTTTTGCTAGTCTTAAAGACGGACTAAGAATCTTTTTTTTTTAGGCAACATGCCTATTCCATTCCTACAAACGTCAACGCGCGTTTGAAAGGAACTTAAAAACACGCGTCTTGGTATTTGATTACTCTAGTTATTCGAAAAGTTTAAAAGCTACGGTAACCACTTACTATTAAGGTTGTAACTTTAATGGCAAGCTTTTATGTATTAAAAGCAAGTACCTATGTTATACCTACGTTCTTGTTTGTAACCTAATACTACAAAAACTTGTATATAACGATAAAGCTTTGCAAAAGCGTGCATATTAATTGTACATGTTATCTTGATCAGTTTGCAATTTAATTAATTAATTTATGATCTACTTTAACGAATGAATATGCATTTTAATAATTAAAGACTATCTGTATGTATATTAAAATCTAATCTAAGAAAATACGCGATAATCAGGTCTTGAAATATATTTTTAGCTCGTTGGAAATGCTATATCAAAAGATTTGACCAAATTTAATTTGTTTGTAATACTATGGGGACCAACAAAAACTGGTTAATAGAATAAATCACATGATATCTCTAGAAGATCAATTCAATAAAGAAAAAGATCTTTTTATTTTGTAACCAGCGATCCGCTCCGGCTTCGCACGGGCACAAAACCTTAACAAATTATACACTTTTCCTCATGAATCACTTTGTATATTGGAGAAAACCGCGCTAAAATCCGTTCAGTAGTTTTTGAGTTTCTCGCGAACAGACAGACAGGCGCGTCGGCGGATTTTGTTTTATAATATGTTGTGATGTAGTGATACTTTAGTAAAACATACAAGTTATGTATCCCGTATGCATGATGTTAAAGCAACACAATAAGTACTAAGCTTCATGTTTTGCTATTCATTTAGATACATACATTTTCAGTACACTGAGTGTAACTTAAACAAGATAGAACTATATGGCTAGTTTTACAGTGACGCTTACCGTTTGCGTGGGTGGTAAGCGCGGCCCGTACGCACGCGGATGACCAGCTCGAAACAATAAAACGAGTTTAGTGCCGCGCGGTTTTCCACCTCGAACAGTCGCGATGAGACTTTTCTTAATTGTTATGTTTTATTACCTACGGAATAAACAACGCAAGCAACGGTGACGGCGTATACAAGTACATCCTTACAATGCCACTAGATTGCTGATGATAATTGAAACGGCCGAGTTGCAGTCAGCGCGGGCCATCCGCGAGAATTGTTTTACTATGTAACGATCCAAGACACTCAAAGCTCGTAGCCATCGGCACAGTAAAACCAGCCTATCTCTAGGAAGTACAAATATATTTAAGGATAGATCTCATAGTAAAGTTATGATTTAATGACTAAGTAACATTTTACAATAAAACATTAAGAACTCCCATTTATATTTTTATAAAATGTTTTTCTCTTTAATCTACGAAGGTGGGAAACAAGCATACCTGATGGTATGTGGTCACTGAAGCCTATGGACGCCTGCAACACCAGTGCCATCACTTGCGCGTCGCCGACCCTTTAGGAAAGGAAGAAAAGAAAAAGGAAGTGGAAAGGAGAAGGAGCGGGAACTGGGAAAGAGGGTGATTGGGCCTCCAGTACTCTCACTCATCGAACGAAACACAACAGTAGAAATTACTTCTAATTCACGTCGATATTCTGTGAGAGGGTAGACCGTCCCTGGTCGAGCCGGCCCATTCATGCTGAAATCAGCAAGACGAGATGAAACGTAAGACGATAGCTAGCGAAATGTGGGATTTTATATTACTGCCTTCCCACCTTGAAGATTTATGTATGTATATTCATAACACGGCTGTATCTATAATTTAACGGAACGTAGGACTACCCAGTTCTTCCCCGGTCGAGCCAGCCCATTCATGCTGAAATCAGCGATCTTGAAATCTTTCTGAAAATTAAAACGCCGTAGACAAAAAATACAACAGCTGAATTCATAAAATGAACATTTTTATATACATTTCTACGATTTAACCATATAGATCAATAACAAAGTTTGGAATAAGATCAGGATTGTTAGCTCAAGACTTAAATATCAATCACTGAACGAGCTTAGCTAGCCTGAACACATAAAAAACTATAGTATAGAAGTTCGTGGATATCTGGTAACCGTACTGGCGTTCAACATCTTAATATTATCTTAATACTCCTTAATAGATAAGCGGTCTTTGTGACTCCAGGATGTCGTAGATCAACTAGCAAATAAAGGACCACAAGCTGAAAGAAAAGAGACTGCGCTGACTTTAAACGACCAAACATTGAACAAAATACAAAAATTGTAACAAAATAGAAAACCGACTCCAATCAAGAATATTCTGAAACAAAAAAATGCACTAAAAAGTTAAAAATAATTGTGAATTCTTTTTTGTGAATAATAAAATTATTCATGGATGGAATAATGATTCGGTGTCAGCCAAGGTAGGTTTGTAACTACTTAAACATGAGATGTCTTACTATAATCATAACATAACATTGACAAGCACAATTACACATAGACGCAGCACGCGGTGCGGGCGGCTGACACCGACTCCAAAAATAACAATAAAGCACCAGCTTTCAAATAAAAAAAGAAGCATCAAAATCGGTTCACCTGGAATAAAACGATGAGGTAACACACATAAAAAAAAAAACATACAGTCGAATTGAGAACCTCCTCCTTTTTTTGAAGTCGATTAATAATAGGACAACATATTTAGTATTCAATCACTATCGAAATGTTTTATTATTATTAATATTACAGAAGCCTGTCGTTACTCATTTCACTTCTTTCTATTAATCTGAATTCAGCTCCTCCTGTATATCTATTCAATAGAAATGTTTTAATTAGGATTAAAACAGAATTAATAATAATAATATAATAATACATCGATCAAATATACTATAGATGCACGATCGTCGCTCGAAAAACGGCTCCATCCAAACTGTGCATAAATCAGTTTTATGCACAGTTTCGCTCGCAGTCACTTTACGACCGCGCTAGCAGTGTGACGTTTCACGATGCCAAAGTGTGTAGTGAAAAAAGCAAAAACTATACTCTAAAAGTGCAAAAAAAGGATGGAGTGTTGTACTTTCGGTAAGTATAGTTTTATTATGAAATATTTATTATATTTTGATGAATATATAGGTACACTTTAAATAATATATTTGAAAATATTTTCGTTTAAATTTAAATGGATGTATTACGCACCCGTCCCGCTCACTCTTGCGTGCGTTGCCCGTAAGCGAGAGCGAATCGACACCACTACTTTGGAACAAAGTCCATATGAAATGGCATGGAGTCGTTATAAGTTGTTTTAAATTATTAATATAATATTTGTATTAATTTATTTTAGCTTTCCACAACATGAAATTCGATAAATATAAAATAAGCTCGAGATAAAGATGACGAATTTTACCAACCAAATACTTCTAGCGTAATTTGTTCAGAGTATTTTAATGAAGAAAATACATATATATGTAACTAAAAAAGGGTTTAATAAACTAAAAAATGTAGCCGTACAGAATATACAGGTAAAATATTTTGCCATTTAATTTTAAAATTATGTTAAATTTAGTTAATTTTATATACGATTGATTTATTAACTATTGTTTTCGTTATTTTTATAGCAAGAAGAGTCAATAGTGCAATTTGAAGTGAATGCAATAATACCCCATTTGACAGTAAACATAGGATCTACATCCACTTCGGGGAAAGCTACATTAAATTTAAATTTAGATAGAAATAATGAAACACCTAAAACTTCAAATACTGTTCAGGTACTAAGTAATGTTATACGTATATAATTTTTAAATTTTTCTGCATTTCTCAATTATTTTTACAATTTAACCATACCAATGTTTTCATTGGGATAGACGAACACTGCCAAGTACAATCACCGAATCTTGGTTATACGGTAACGTTAATAAGTTTTAATTGAAAAATATATTGACATACGTATACACTACGCGACAAAATTGAAAAATGCAGAAACAAAAGATGGTCTAAGCGGCAATTGTTAAATAAGTTGATATTGTTTAAAGGTACATGAAAACATTATTTTAGTAAACTTGTTCATTTTTTTTACCTAGTTCCTTCCTTAACGATAGCACAGTTAAAATTTATATTTTTAGCATCTACATCAACAAAAGTATCCTGGTAAAATATATCTAGTTTTGTTAGCTAATTCAACCATCTACGAGTATATAGTTTTATTATTATTTATTGAAACTACATAGAAAACACACATACAAATATTTAAAATAGCATGTAATACAATGTACGAAGGTGAGCATAATTATTAGTACTGTAAATGATTGGCCTTCTTTAATATAAATATATTATATGCTTGCTTTTTTTAAAGTTATATAACGTCTTCCTTACAGTTACCTACTATAATTTAATTATTAAAATTAAAGAATATAACAATAGCTTATTATCAAATTATTGTCATTCAATAACGTAAATTTAGTTACACGTCTAATCAAAGATTTAAAAAATATATTAAAATGAATAACGACTCTATCATTCCTTCTTTCTATGTTCTGAGTGGTACGAATATCATATGCCTATAGTCAAAATAATAACACTCGCATAATTGTTGCGATGAGTTTACACTTAATTGTAATTACTATAAGGTTCATTTCAGAATGTTTTGTTTACATAATATAATATTTTTACCGTATCGAGAGAATGAAGAAAACATTTATGATACTTTGTCATAGGTATTACGACACTATCACTAAGTATTAAGGTTTATATTAAGTTAAATTCATATTCACTTTAGGACTATTTTTAAATAGTCGAACGAGTAAACATAACTATAAGTACACATCAATTCGGAGTCATTATTT
Organism: Catocala nupta; assembly: GCA_963675205.1. Classification (NCBI taxonomy): domain Eukaryota; kingdom Metazoa; phylum Arthropoda; class Insecta; order Lepidoptera; family Erebidae; genus Catocala; species Catocala nupta. The sequence goes on from OY776104.1 coordinate 11,580,667, forward strand.
GGGTACGATTTAGTACAAGAACGTGCATCTATGGTATATTTGATCGATGTAATAATAAGTTTATTTCACCAAACAATAATAACAATACAGTGCAATGCTTACATTAATCCTTATTGCTAGAAAAACAGATCTTGTGTTTTATTACACTAATTTGAACCCTGTCTCTTAAACTAGGCTATAAAGCCTGTATCTTAAGAAACAGTGTTCGGCTCTTTATGTTATCTATAATATAAGTGGTTCGTGTGGATATCCTGTTTGACATTGGTGATAGTAATTCTCGTGCATGTTTGATTGCCTTTGTTTGGGTGCGTGCAAGTGTGTGTGTGAGTTTGTGTGTGTGTGTGTGTGTGTGTGTGTGTGTGTGTGTGTGTGAGTGTGTGTGTGTGTGTGTGTGTGCGCATGTATGTGTGTGTATGTGTTGTGAGTGTATCTTTTGTATTATTATTATACGATGTATGTTAATAGTGATTCAGTATGATCGTAATCTTGGAGTAGAAGCCATTCTGTCGTTTTGATTTTGATTTCGTGCATGTTTAAGTCTAGTATGTTTAGTGCTTTGTTTATTTTTTTGTAAATATGTTTACTTATTACTTATTATTTTGGAAGAGTAACAAATAATCAAATATTCGTGTAAAATTACAGCATAAAATGAAACATTTAACTAATTTTAATGGAGACTATCCATTTGCGCCAAAATTACATATTATAGTGGAAAATATGTGCACACAAGTGCACTGTCCATTCTGTCTCACATGGTCTGGTGGGACGACAATCTAACACCACTGGTAAAATATAAGGCGCAATACTAACGTTGTTCCCGAATCACGGGTTGCGGAAAATTGCCAACTTCTGCCAAGTCTAAGCTGCTACGGAAAATTTGAGAAAAGCAATCTCAATAACTTTTTATCAACCTGGGAATCGAATCCGAGACCTCACCTTGTGCATAACACAGCAATCGCATTTACAATTATTGTGCCACCAAACCAGTGAAGGTAACATAAAGCATTTGTTTGTGTTTTGAACACTGTTGTGTTAAACGTCAAACCCATCAATGCTCCGTATGTAGGCCGACCCAATTTTGACTAAACAAAGCTTTTACTACCCTTGACACATGACGAAATGGAATAAATCTATCGCGAGTCGTCAAACTCATTCGTATTGACAGTTTTTTATGCATACACCTTTAGGTATTGGTCTCACCGCTAACGATGTAGCGATTATTTTCTCATCATAAGGTAAACATTGGCCTGGCTTCTTTTTAAAATTTGTAAACACGCGTTGTTTTCTTAATGTTGTTTTAACTTTATGGAACAACTAGATTTTGCTCGCAGCGTGGCTCGCCTTAAAGAAGATTTTGAAAATAAATTTATATCTCTCGAGAACAGTACTTGTCTTCTGGTTGACAAGTTCCTTATGTCCTGTTCTGTACTCCTGTCAACGAGTATGCAAAATTTCATGATGTTTGGGCGAGAAGTTAAGGCGTGAAAGTGCAACAAATAATCAAATTCACATTCGTATTTATAATATTAGTTAGGATAGCGGCAATCATTGCGATAGTTTTAGAGTATTTACGAAAAATATATTTCATTAGTTGTGGGTTTAATGTACAGCTTTTGTAGTGCATTACAGTAACAAAAATATTGCTATTGTTTCATCAGCGGCCGCGCTATAGCTATGCCTATAAGTTGTTTGTTGCAACACAAGAGTTATTAAATAAAGTGTTAATCATCGAGGCTGGCTTAACCGTCAGAGCAGTCACTTAAATATACTTATTTAATACAATTTGCATATAACAGATCACTATCGCTGCCTATCCAACTCGTCACTCGTTTCTAGTTCAACTCACTTTTCGCTAATCATCTTTGGTGGGACAATTGCCTTACGCATTGAACAAGCTAACAATGAGGTAAAATCGGTTAATCTTCAGGCTTTAGATGGGTAACCATTTAAAGAAAAGTTAGATGCACATTTAAGCAACATATAGTCAATATATGAAGCCTGTAGTTGAGGGCCCTTCCCCCATAACCTTGAAAACTCTAGGTTTAGCTTAGACGGCTAACGTATAAGCCAATACGACGATCTCGAAGAATGCATACAATGCATTATACGAATTAATATAGAACCCTCTGTGCTTTCTCTCTTATATGAACCAACTATAGATAGGTATATGTATTTTGTAGTGCCTTCAATTTGCTATTGCTGTAAAAGTCCGCCAAAGGTTAAGTACCTATTTTAAAATATTTAAGACCCGTACACTTAGTTTGTAAATAATTAACAATTAAAGTACCTACCTATATTATTATTTGATCGACATTTTCTTCCTCTTATATATCTAAAGACAAAATCACTCTTTGAAAAATATTTTGTTAGACTGCAACGAAAAGCTGTTCCAATGCAACTGGTCATTATTAAAAAAGAAAAACATCTGATCACAAAACTAAATAAGGTAGCCACAAATTTTTGCTCATAAAATACTACTGCCATACTAATAAAATCACTCCGCACACTAATAAAAGACCTTTTATAAATTCGCAAAACGGTTTCGACTCGCGTTTTGTACAAATCAAAATCACTTTTAAAATAAAATTTATCGAACACAAAGCTGAAAGTAATCGCCTCACACGAAATATTTTGAGTATCGGGTAACAGGGGATGCGGTAAAAATATGCAAATACTAAACAAACGACGTTGGCGACACTTTATTCACTGTCATCTTGGCCATCCATTTTATTTCGGGTTGCCAGGACGTGGATTTCAAAGACCCAAATTCAACCTTTGATTTGAAACATTATAATATGAAATTTTGCAGACGTGTATTATAGAATAAAGCTATAGATTGTGTCTTAGTAGGTATTACAACAGAGAACTAGATGCTCGTCGAGAGCCGGTTTTCCGTAATAACATTTTCTTGATTAATTAAAGATTAACAGATAAGCGCTGTTTATAAAATTGATTAGTTAGTGTGGTACTGTCCATATTTAGCATGATGTAAATGAGACTGCTCTCTGATAATAATAAAAATGTGTATATGATTAACAAAACGATAATTTTTTATAACATTTTGAACAAAAGCCAATGTATAACGCTGTTTTAATTTAATAAACACGAATAAATAAATTGTGTACAATGGCAACACTATTCATCCAACGCTTGCATTCGACGCTTCGTCGATTTTTGTTTTGTTGCATTCGAAATTTAAAATTGATGACGTCCCGCTCTGTAATCAAATACGCTGTACATTGCTAAGCGATGTTGCTGTATTGCTTCTAACACTATCTGTATTGCAGTACGTGCTTTGATTATTTAGTATAAAATATTGGCAATTTATTTACAATATAATATACAATTTTCATATATTTTATAGTTACTGTTTGTGTAATCCTTTTGATTTTGTTTATTGACCTGAATATTATACAATTGATTAACGATTGTCTAATATTCATCATCATATATTTAAAATCATGTCTTTAACTACAGGTCTTAACAAGTTCTTGGGTCTGAGTCCAAGACTTTATCGTGGTAACTTGGGTGGCTTGTAATGGTCCGAATAATTTAAAATCATTTCTCGCTTCATCATTCATTCAACGAATGTTCCGTGGCTGTTTTCCAAACTTGCAATACTCTAATAGTACTGCTTATCTGTTTGAAAAATCTTTAAAGAAGCTATAATTGAACTTTATACGGATTTATCATTAATTTAAAAAATGCTTCCGTACCTACTTATATCCAGGGAGTACCTATGTAAAATCTGCCTAATAAACACTTTCTATTCAACGATGGTATCTATCAACTGATTTGTAATAACAACAAAGAATATTAAATTAATAACAATAATAACCCCTGATGTCTAACATTGCCAGAGCAAATATTTTACAATAATAAAACGGAGTTAACAAATTAAATAGAAGACACAGCTCGATGCAACATTTTTAATAAAGCATATTACATCACAACGCTTGTTAGATCGATTGGTCCGAACAATTTTGACAAGTGTACTTAATGTCATGTAATGTCATCACAAAGCTCTTCACAAACTTAAGCAGAAAATTAAACTTTACGGTTTTAGTAATAAAGGTTACCATTGCTCGTACAAGTTTATTCGTTAGCAAAAATATCGTAGCAACAATAACATGTTAGACAAATGAAATAGAAAGTTACATCTCGCTATGTTGATTACTCATTCAAAAGATGATTTCCGTATTATGACACAGTTTTTTTTTAAGCTCATTATAATATTTCCAGTCAAGCAGTGAAATCCGAATTCCATGCTCTTTCATTACAGAAAAAAATACTCATTACAAAACGTCAATCATCAAATGACAGCTGTCGAAAATGCGCGGGAAAGGCGTTTCGTAACTGCAAATCGTTGACAATCTGTGTTGAATATTAGACAGATGATAAATGATAGAAACTTATTTATTTTTTATGATGCATCGATATAAAGGATACACCCTATCAGCTGTTCGGTATCTCGTGTGAGTTGAGCGTCAAATTAGTGTAAACTGGTTGTTATCCCGCCTGAAGAACAGGTTATTATAATATTGAGAGTGCAAGCTGCCTTCGTAAATGGACTTTTGCGAACGTTTGAGGCTAAAATGTTCTTGATTTAGTGAAAATAAAATCTTTTAACAGCTGCATTTATTGCACTGTTAAAAGGATGTATGCAGATAGAAGTTAACTGATATATTCTTGTCTTTTGTTATACAGGTATACACATAGGGTTTTTAAAATATCAACATAGCACCTATGTCTATCTCTAAATTAATAGGCGGAGGTGTATGACAGCTAGACGGATGGCGTAGCGGTTTAAATGGCGGCCTTGCTACTACCGCTGCCGGGTTCGATACCCACACGAAAAAAAAATGGTGTTATCTACATATAATTGTTCGAAGGCTGGGAGTTCTTTGTGTATTGATTAGTTCTTTTGGGTTGATAAATTAGTAACGCCGAACACTATTATAAGATTTTGAAATAGTAGAGAAAGTAATTGAAACGTTAATACTTTATTTGAAGTATAAGTAGCTAGGTTACAGTAAAAGAAGACTAATTCTATCTCTTAATACACTCTTTAAGTTAGCATGTTAAATATGTTTGGTTAATGTTCAACTGAGTCAACGTACTTTGTTGTATCGCAAATTTATAGTAAATATCACACGATTAATGCTGAGCGTGCAGCTACACGTGCCTGGCAACTTGTGGTGTAGGCTGCAATGTATGGTAGTGAGACCGTACAGTGTCCGTTGTTTGAATGTTTGTAAAGTCCCCCGCGATACAGGATTTACTCCTAATTGCGGGATTAGTCTAAAAAAAAGGTTATATTTTGCTAAGTATCACCACATTAAAAGGTCAAGCCTATTTTAGAATATAAGTTACATTTCCAGATCCAATGCAACGACTGAGAATACTGTCGAAAGTTATGCCCAGGAATCCAATCTAAAACATTGTGATCAGCCGCAAACATAGTCATCTTACCACGCACTCATATCATACCATACCTAACAGAATAACAAAAATAATGTTGTTTTGAAAATGTCGTCTATTCAAACGATTTTAATTATTGTAATTAACTAAAAAGTGCTTATAATATAATCATAAAGTCTAACGATAGCACCGTACCCTGTTATTCTGGTTAAACAAGTATCTTCCGACGGCTTTTCTTGTTCTAAAGTGTCATAATTGCTATCGCCCGTCAATCTTTGAATTAATATTATCAACTTATAGACTCGTAAATGCTGAATAATATCATGTCTGTCGTAGCACGATAATAGCTTGTTTATATATATATTATATCTTAAATATCTTCTATACCTACTTAAAATAGTATACGGGATTTTATCTGTGTGGTTGTGTGTGTTAATCTACGCTAAGGCTGAATCAATTCCAATGTGATTACTATATTTTTAACAATAATTAAGTAAAAGTAATCTGCAATATAAATCGCATGCTGTCTTTCTCTTGTTAATCTAAATAAGAGTGATGGCGAAATTTTTATCATGTGGATAAGTGCTACTTGAAGTTTGTAAAACAGGGCCTCAGTATTTGTTTCATTTTAATCGGTATATAAATAACAAACATACGGCACTTTGAGAATCATCAAATCAAAATACTATGCAATATAACTTTAAAAATCTAGGAACCATTCGCATGCTATGATGGTGTAATTATTTCTTTAAAATATCTATTTGTTTATATTTCACTCGCGAACGACCGACGAAGTTCACACACTTTCGAGAATATTATGCCGAACTATGAAATTATATAGGTTTCGTTATTAAGTTTCTCCTCGCCTTTAAAACGAGCGATTATAATTATAATCGAACTAATAAATAAAATACATAATACCTATACACATAATAACCTCAAAACTTAATTAACATTATAGACGGCTGTCTACAAAGACAATACATAAAATTATAAAACACTTTCCAGTACAAATACATCGTTTTTATTTAGCACACGAGTGTAGTCGCGGCCTGCAGCTAGCTAGAAATAAATGCGCGATAAACTTGGCCATGTTCGCCCATCTTCAAACTATACACATAATGATCGCTTACCAACACCGAAGAACATCCACTGCCACATAAAATCGGGTACTCGCTAGGGCTGCCAGCAATCAGGACACAAAATATTCGTAATGCCCTTTTAACTCCAACAATTATTTTAATTATTGAACGTTTAACAGTTTTAATTTTATTTTGATTTATTTCACAATATATTTTTATTTATTATAAACAAGTTTGTAAAATGTACTAAGCCGCCTTATTGCAACGAATTTCAAAATCGTTTTTTCTTTCTATGAGACAAAGGACATTTAAATGAAAGCCTAAATACAAATCGTTCTGTAAAATTGTTTAAGCTAATTCAATATGAATACTATATCTCTTATCTATATAATTTCAATGGAGTAAGTTTGATTATTATAATTTAAAGATCCTCACTTAAATATTTTTATATAACACGAACTTTTGCTATTCTCTGCTAAAGTTTTGACATTGCCTATTCGTTAATGTTTTATCACAATAGAGATACAGGCCTAAATAACTAACGTAGACCATAGGTATAATGTTATAACCGAAGCACATGATTTGTAAAAATAATAAAAAATGGTAGAATAACCACAACCAATTATAAAACTTGTTAATAAAACACTAATAACGAATTGTAAAACACTTGTAAGAATGGCTGCAGCTATGGCAAAAAATACTGCTGCTTGCTAGCTACAACTATCGTTAATTATCCAAAGAACAATATACTCGTTGTCACTTTCAGTAGATTATAACGATATTATATTTATTAACATCTGAGTCTTCTTCGAAGAGGTTAATGAAAACACTATGTGGGTATGTGTGACTGTTTGTTAGTGTCAGTTTGTTAGTGACAGGCATAGCTCCGAAACCACTGGACCGATTGACTTGTAACTTGGTGTACAGACACCTTGGAGTCATCTCTCGGTCAAGTTTGAATATGGGCCCTGTGGGTCAAAAGGTCCCTCAGATATAGGTGTCACAAGGTTCTAAGGTCAGAGTATATCCACCAACAGAGTGATTTGGCAGTCCAAGGGAGAGGCTTTTGCCCAGCAGTGGGTCATAACAAAAAAAGGATGGAAAAAAGCCACATGAACACGAAGAGGTTGAATCCTGGGCTTTTACACCCATCTCGTTTATTTACTCGATCTTGCCCGCGGCTTCGCTCGCGCTATTTTAGATTTTGTCAATAAATTTTTTTTCCTCAGGGACATACAGTCACACCTCATTTTCTGAAAAAACGGCGTAAGAGTATTAATATTCTGCCGGCGTTTCGCCCGGTATCTACGATTTCGGATGCCCATATTTACCTCTCCCATTCCTTTCTTTTCATCTTATATTATACTTGCTTCCCTCGGCAACAGTGGTCTTTTTCTGGATGAAAGATACACTATGTCCTTTTCTGTTCCTCTGACCTGACACTGATGATCATAAAATTTTACGTACTTACATGATAATTGATCGAGTAGTTAAAGCGAAAAAACTTAACAAACAAACAGACAAAATCAAATTCGCATTTATAATATTAGTTGGGATTAGGATAATAAACCGTTTAGTACTACAGAATATGACTAAGAAACATACTCAAAACATTACCCTCTTCCTGACGTAGTCGAGTAATAAAAAAAGGGAAAGACTCGTAAAGCGGTGCGGTTGGCAACTCTAGCCCAGAGTGTGGACCGGTCCCATTCGTTTCGGCGCTAATTGGCGGGCCACATTCCTGTGACACTTGCATGTGTAACAGCACTTCTGCGTTTAACGACCATCACTTCTTCTACTTTTTGTGCAATAACACATACGTTTAAATAAACAGAATTGATTAGGAGAAGCAAGCTTTATTTTCAGACGTAAACACAGATTTAAGTAAGGTGAATCATTGTTTAGGATGGTATTTAAATTGGATATTAACTTTCCTGTTCTTATTTTGTTTACATACATAGTTAGAATACATAGTCTATAAATACATATATCCTGCAATTGTAGGTAGAGGTATATTACGGTAGCTATGATTTTGGGTCCCACGAAAAAGTGAGCGAGTCTATTGCCTTATATCGATTACGCACGCAATTTCACACTTCGTGCTGCTACTGAAAATTTATTGACAGAAAAGCCCAATATCACAATACTTGACCAAGCATTTATTGCATTTACCACTGCTGCGTCACCGAGACAGTTTGTTTAATGCAAAACAAAGAGATGATGATAATGAATAAAGAATAAATAACAAAATCTATTTATAATCAGCCAAATGTTTCTAACTAAAAAACGTACACAATAAACAATTTCATCTTATTTAATGTTTGAATGTCATCTTGTCACGCCTGCAGTTAATTTACTAATATTAGCATTGTTTTCAGTATTAAATAATATATTAGCCAGTCCCATTACTTTGCACAAATGCCCATACCCATTGCCCATAAATTTTAAAAATTAATATCGCTTCCTTAAATATATTTTTACTATTATGTTGCTCTTTTTTTGCGTAAAGCAACATTATTTTGGCAACATAGCATTCACGAAAACAAAGAAAATCTAAATCTAAACATACAAAATGGCTCACGAATAAATCTAGACACAAAATGGCGGCCGCACATTACGTACATTAGTGAGCCTTTAACAGCAAACAGCACACTAAAACCCAGCCTTACAGAAACAGAAACACTCCATCGCAACACAAAACTCCAAATACATTGGTTATTACGCCAGCCACCGAAACCATTTAAGGAGAAATCCCTTCCGAATGAAATCTTTAACGACTTAAAGTGAACTTAAAACTTAAATCGTCTTAAAATTGAAAATGCAAACTAGTTTGAGACTTTCCGCTCCCGAACGGAATATCTTTTGTTTCTTTTTAACGGCGCCGTGGGACACTTGTCCTGTAGTTTGGTGGTTAATAGCATTTGTATATCGGCGGCGGGCAACAGGAATAACTTGTGATAACTTCACATCATTCAATATTCTTTTGGTAGACTTATTTATATCTGGCGATGTGATCTTGGTTTTCTTTCTTGGGACATTCTCAGTAAAGAAGATTTCGTGAATCTGGAAATATTCTTTTATACGCTTTGCACGAACAGTGTGATTTTACCTACACCATGTGCTATTAAGCAATAAGTAATAACCTCCCGTAATCACTGTTTTCACAATAAAAGCATTTGATTTGATTTGATTTGAAATATGTGTTGAACTTGAAACCATATCTATAATGCTGAGAGCGTAGTTTTAACAGTAGTATGGTTAAAAATGTTTACGGTTCAGGTGCTTGAAGTTTTAAATTGATGGCACAGCGTGATGCGATGGCTGTGCATGATATACTAAATACCTTTCCTGGGTTAGGCAAAGTTTTATTGCGATGTCTCTCAAGTAACTTTAAAAGTAGCATGGAACCGAAACTCTTTAACCGTGCTTGGTAGATATCAAAAGTCTCTCCCTCTATTATGTAGGTCCTAAAATCGTTGCTGGTGAAGAATGGGTTTGGCAGCCTATCTGACTAGCGCTTTTGGGCTTATAGTGTAAGACCATAAAGTAAATAATTAATATTGTTTTACTTAAGTTTTTTGAGTGTAATACACATTACGTTTTTTGTTATAATGTTACAACATACAGGGTGACCCAGAAGTCAACGTCAAGCCGGAATCAGGTAACAGGCTTAGTTTTAATAACTATCAGAAAAATATAAAAATCTAAGTTATGTATTTTAAAAATTATAGGCTTTTAAATAAAAAAACAAGAATATCTACAACCTGTGACGGTCTTTTTACTCCTGTTATGTCCAGATATTTACTTCTTGATTTATTTATTATTTTTGTTATTTAATCTCGAATAATGCTTTTGAAAGCTCTTAATTTTTTGCGATTATTCGAGATTACACAACAGAAATAAATAATTATACAACAAAAATACTTAGTTTAGATTATTTCTATATTTTTCTGATAGCTATTTTAACTTAGTCTGTTACCTGATTCCAGCTTGACGTCGACTTCTAGGACAACCTGTATAAACTCATTGTTTATTACAAAATTGATTTTTATATTGCTATTGCGCATTGTATTTTCACCGGGCGTTGGATTTCATATTTTTTTTTATTTTGACGTTTCAAAATTTCATAGCAGGTGCCTATCTTTATTCTATAGTGAGTTAACCGAATTCCTGCGCATAACCTATGCACTTAAATATCGTCTGCGCAAACACTATTCTTCTCTGAGTCTGGCCACTGTAACCGCATTTCGGGCAAAACAACATTATTTAGTAGTCAACTCAGCAAGCAATACTACCAAGACTGATACCGGATATGGTTGCGTACACTGACCTATCTAACCTCACACCAGCTAAGACCATTGTCACATCCAAGAAGCCACTCATATCAAATACCAATACTGCCTATTAATTAGAAATAATCAGGCACAACAAAGCATCTGCACTGCCATCTAATCATTACTGGACCTGAAACTTGATATAAGCTTTGACTTGCCAATGATTCAAGCCATAATTACGGCACAAATTAATAGCCTCTATAGCATATAATACGTAATAATGCATTACGTCCAAATGGGTTGTCGCTAAGCTATAATGTTGCCACTACCATAAACTAAATTGTTTTAATCTTAATCTGTTTGTTTATGTGCAGTTTAGCCTTGGTGCGGTTCTAGTTACGTAATAGAAATGTTTGGCCAACCTTTTGTTTGTAATTAATGGTATCCGGCATTTAAATTTTTAGTTACCCTTAAGTAACTCAAGCCTGGATTTAGTGCGATAATAGATAAGACTGCGGGTTCAGTATGCTTTTGTTTGACCATTCATGGACGTATGGCCGAAATGCCAATATTTTATTGGCAGTTTATGTAAACAAGTAATTTTCTTTTTTTTTTATACTGCACTTGGAATTAATTCTGTGTCGCGGGGGACTTTACAAACATTCAAACAACGGATAAAAAGAACACCCACCTACGGAACAACTATTTGTGGATTAAACAAATTGTGTCTCGTTTGGGGATCGATACTACAGCAGTTAGCACAGTGGGCATTGGCGAGGCGATCACTTAAGCCACTACGCCATAAGTGCAGTCAAATTTGATGTTTTATAGCTCGTCAACTTCTCTGCGGGGTATTTTATATTCTCTTATGAATCATAGTCACCGTGAGAACTTTCCAATGAGAATAAGATTCCAACTAACAAATTATCCTTGTAATTAATTAAATCTGAAGAAGGTGACAGCTTTGAATAGTGAAAAGAGCAAGTATGTGCCGAAAATTGTTCCCACGTCCGAATAGAAAAAGAAATAGTATAGTTCAATCTTTTGGAAAATAAATAAACATTTATTATTATTTTTTTATATATTAAATGATTCATAAGTATGATATTTGGCCTGGTGGTGTTTTATTACCTAAAGTGAGGTTATGGGCCCAACAGATAGTAAGCGGTAGTCACCGTTATGGACTTGCTTGTGTTACCTTCGCACTGCAGTAGTAATATCAACAAAATACTACCTACTATAATAATAGAAAGGAAGAACAGGAATGGCTCATCTGCCTTATCACAAAGAAAGTTTGCGTGTCAACTGAAATATGAAACAAAATGATGGAGTCATTCAATTTTTAGTAAGCAATTTTAATAAATTTAGGATCCAACGCTTATAGAAGAAGGAAGGGGTGCTACCGCCGGTATGACAGTGAATTGTCAAATTAAAAACCGAAGAAGTCAAGGTCGCATACTCAAACCGTCCGCACTAGAACCAGATTAATAATAATCTTTCGGCATTCACCTTTCTATAAACACATTAAAATAAACTTTTAAGTCTCTCACATAAAAACACTCACAGATTAATTATTTCTCAATGCAGCCACAAGAATCCAATAGATTTATAACTGTGTAAAATCGTAAAAAGTTGACAGGTGAGCCATAAAAAATATTAAATATAAACCATATAAACATTGCCTACGTTTTTATTAAGTCCGTTAGCATACGCATTTGTTTTTATCAATTTATGAGATTTGCATTTGGAAATAAATTTAAACACTGTGAATTTTAAAATAAAAATGCCCGGGGTCATAACTAAATTAAAATCAATTAGTTATTCCAGATATTTTTGTACATACAAAAACAGAGTTGTTTTAAATATTTTAACCAGTTTCTAATTGATATTATTATCATCATGTGTGGCGCGAAAACAGAATCGCTGCAGCGCCATATTGAAATAAAAGAATTAATTATAACAATTATTGTTGTTCCGGATTATTTAGTGTCAAAGTTACCTTAGCTAGAAATTAGACAGATTTATAAATTGATTGTTTTTGAGATTTCATTACCTGCCTATTATCATTTAAGTATCATTATATATAAATGGTCAATCATGTGAGACTAAAAAAATATACACGTTAGAAGACTAATAAACTTTTTTTATTTTACAACCAAGTGCCTATTTCTTCTCTATTTTTATCACACCACTCAATAAGCCGGCCTCACATAAAATCATGATCCTTTACTTCATAAAATGGCTACACAATCAATACAAAATTGCTTTGATATGGCTGTACAGACATTCTTCTTATGCTTTACATCCTAAACGGCATTAACAGCGTCTACACGAAAAAAAATAAACACTAAAAGGCGCGAGAAATAAAAAAGTACCGGCTGGAGGAACGCGTTCTCTGTGCGTGGTTCAAATAAAAAAATAAAAAGCTGGCGTTCGAGAGGTGTGATTTGTGTACTTTTTCGCGCGCTCCATTAAAGTGTAGGCGATTAATGATTCAACGTATGCGATATCGATTATGTTTAAAATGCTAATATTAATCGAGAAGGCTTACAGATTAGTACATGCAAGCTAAGTGGTTGAACGTGAAAGCACGATGTATTTATTAGGTTTTATATGCTGACTAAAACAAAATAAAAATATTTGAGGTATAAACTAAAACAAAGATGAACCAAATCTTCACTCTAGTTGCATTAAATAGAAATATTAACCTCAAATAAATAATGCACAGAAATTTAAATTCTTGAATCGTGTTGGGTATACCATAAAAAATGCAATAAATGTTCACTCACTAAAGAAGTCTGGGTGCCGATCATTAAAGCGCCAATTTATTTCTCTTTTTGCATATACTGTTGTGCTTTACAAGGTTTCTTACACTTTCAAAGAATTAATATTCGATGTAAAACAAGCAATATCGACTGCACTCTTCACTGTTGAGATAATCTTTAACAAACCAATAACTTTCAGAAAAGGACAGAACACACTGCCCTTGTCGCACCTATGCGTACGTAATATTGGCAAAATATAAATTACAAAGTTTAGCGACAGCGTAAAGGACTCCGAACTCGCAGAAATGCTATATTTAGTTTTCCCTTAAATGTGGGAGGTATTAAGATACCTGGCGATATTTTATTGAGGAGAATCACACGGTAAGAAATGTTCTCACAAAAAGGCAAGTAAAAACTTTAAACTTAATTAATAATATATGCAGGACATGATGTCGAATGGAGCGCATCGAGCCATGTAATGTGTTATGACTTGATATCAAAATAAATGATCGGCGGATCTCAATTTTCACTGTAGCAACACCGAAGGGAACGGTAAAACTGGTGTTGTGTCTCGAGGCGTCGTATTTAATAATTTGAAATATTATTTATGCAGTTTGTAAATCATGTTAATTGTAATTTTGTTATAAGCCCCGCCCATGGAAGGAAATGCAATAAAGTTTTATTCTTATAATACATTCGTTCTTTCGCTCATATGTCGGTCATAAATCTTTCGTTATCTGTGGCAGATTAGGCCATAGGTCACGTACCGCCTCTTTGTGAATCGGACCGATTATTAATAGATTTGGATCGCGGAAATGGAAACATTTTACATCTTTATAACTTAAGAAATATTTCATTGAAATGTGGGTAATTTATCAAATGTTATGGCGGCAACTTATTAAAGATGTTGCTTGTAAATGGAGATTACACCCACGTCATACTGTAGTATGCATTAGAAGCAGAACCACTTTTTATTGTTTATTCGATCTTATGTCAAAACTTTACAATAATTCCGATATATCGAGGCTACTGTCTCTGCATATGAGAGTCAATAATCATTTAGGTCACAGAGCAATATCTATGAACGTTAAAGATATTTGTTTAGTGAGATTACTGAATTTAGGAACAGGATAGACATTTATGTTAGTTGCTAGGTTCAAACAAAGGGTTGAGTGTATGAGAAGATGCCTGCAAGAAAAACACAGCCACTCTTTTAAATCTCCATTAAATTATAATTTCAGTATTTTACAACTCACATGTACTAGATATTGAAGCCATTATACCATATATTACCGACTATAAAACTAAAAAGTAACAATAAATACTTAATATTATAAATGGATTGATGCTGGATGATTTACTTTCTGTAGTAATATTAATAGGAGTAGGTACTTTATAATAGACAGTAGCATACAGCTATACCTACTTTGTGACAAATACAACTTATCAGCTATTGTTCAGTAACTGTCTATTCAGCCGAAACCAAGGAATTGAAGTACTCTCTTAGAAACAAGGTGCATACCACATCCTTCCTCAGACTTGCTGCTTAAACGCCTATTGCCAGCTTTCTAATAGAGAAATTAGTGACATCATCGTTTGGAAAGTAAAATGAACATAAAGATATGTTCATTTATAATGTGTGAATAGTCTTTTTAAGACAGGATCACTCTTAATAGAAACATTTTACACTAGCGATTACTGTTCCTGCGTTTATATCTATATTTACTACTACTGCTCCGTTCCAATGGTTCGTAGCGTAATGTTAAGTTATGTATAGCCTATAACCTTTCTCGGGAATTGGGCTATTCAATGCAAAAAGAATTTAAAATAATTTTAATTCTGGCTGGTAGGTCCAGAGATTAACACAATCAAACAAAATAACTCTTGACCTAATATAATAGAGTTATTAAGAACAAAAAAGACACCCACTTATTCGATCTAAAAGATGCATTGCTGTTTATGACAGCAGAGTTACATGTGTGGGTATAATTGATCATAATTTATAGTATACGATTATAGAGTCCATTAGACAACAATGTAATAATCCAACGGACTGACCGAAGCTGGTGGTTTCTGCGATATTCACCGCAGCTTGGATATACAATCAAAGTTATAAGACTTTTGATTGTATGTAATCAGGATTAGTTAGATTGATATTGAATCGCATTTCCTGTAATTGGAACTGCAATATAATAACATCAAATAAATCAAATCAAATACTTTTATTTGCGACTAGATTGTGCCCGCGGCTTCCCTCGCGTAAACGTACATATGTAGGTTAGGTTACCAACAGTACTTTTTTCTGGATGAAAGGCACCCTATGTCCTTTTCTGTTCCCTTGACAAAGTGTATGCGAAATTGCATGATGGGCGCTTGAGTAATTAAGACGTGAAAGCGTAACAAACAAACAAATTCAACTACTTGTTCGAATTGAAAAATCTTTTAATGTTGGCCTTTATCGATTTATATAACATCACGCGCCGACCAATAAGAGGGGAGCATCAATGGAAAATGTTGCAAAAGCGGGAAAAATTGTGTTACGTGAAGCAGACAAAGTTGCGCGGGTCAACGAGTTTATAATAATAATAATATACAGTCAGCAAAAGATCTTATATATATAAATTATTGAGGTGAAGGTAAATATCTTAAGGAAACCTGCATATCTGCAAGTTCTCCATAATGTTCTCGAAGAAGAAATGTGAATTCTGCTAAACCGCAGTAGGCCAGAATGGTGAACTATGTCTTACCTTTCTCACACTGAGAAGAGGCCCGTGCCCAGCAGTGAGACAGTGTAAGGCTGATATTATATAATTATTGAAGTCACTGTATACTACCATGATAGGTATTCTGGTATTTTGTATTTTATTTAGAGAAACAAAGAGTTTTATTTCAAAGAAAATAATTTCCCATTTGCGGGCCTGCTCCCAGTCTTTACGCCTTCTACATTTGTTGTACTCCAGCGACTTTTGATCTATGTCAAGCTTTGGACTGGTTCTAGTTAATTAAATTAATCTTAGTGATTTAAGTGGTCATCTCATTACTGGTGATTAATGGAACTATTAGTAGAACTATATGCGGAAATCATAAAAATACAATTATATGCATCAACTATTTCAGTAAATACTTTCAACCTCGGAGATATATAAGTGTGCAAGTGTAATGTTTTGAAACACTACCATTTACGCTTTAAGCAATCGAAGAGGTGTCTCTCAGACACTGACCTCTTAGGTAAAACACCACACGTAGATAGTTAGACAAAGGGGCCGTTAGTCACTGATAGGGATCGCAATCATAGCTAAGTGCAGGAATGTGAATCCGTTGCAAATCTTTAGGTAGCCAGCCATTAGGGCTATAAATGTCTTGTTTGCATGCCAATTAGTTGAGACTGCTGTTGTATGAATTGTTGCGTAAGGAACATGTTACATACATTTCAGTTGCATAGCTTTCAATGTATAGTCTCGGGTAAAGAATAGTACTGAGGTAAGTGCCTACCTGTATGTTGTAAAAGGCGATAAATAGGGTTAGTGGAGAAGCCAATGGTCGAAGTCGGGGTTCTGCCGTTTGTTGTCATCCCATTATATAGCTAGTGGGAGTATAAGCTCTTCCAGGAACGGCCGAAAGACATAAGGTTCCGGATTTCGTTAATTAACGCAGATACGGTAGCTTATCCGAAGAAGAATCAGTTGTTACAGATGGAATTACACTTAACCATTGGATAATACATTTTGATAGGTATTCGTTTTTATATCCTGTTTCCGTTGAATTATTTTGTCGTATACAATTAGCCGGTATGTCACTCACGTTCAGATTAGTATAAACACAACATCATTAATTATAATGCAAATATAAAAACGTCCAGAAATATTTAAGTTATGAAATACTAACATCAATATAATCTCAAATATAAAAATTACTAGATTTTACCCGCGGCTTCGCTCGCGTTAATAAAGAATATATCAATAAATTTATTTTTCTCGGGAAGAGTTCATTTTTTCTAGGTTTAAGGTACCTTTATGTCCTTTTCTGTACTCCTGACAAAGTGTATGCGAAATTTCATGATGATCGATCGAGCAGTTAAGGTATGTATGCGTAATAAACAAACAGACATTCGCAATTATAATATTAGTTAGACCGGCCGATATTTAAACAGATTTCACTCCTGTATACCACGAAGACGCCATCTTCCTTAATGTAAATAATATTACTAAGGTTTATAATACATACGCCACCTATAATACTTAGATCATATTATGTAATAGAATACAAAATATTACCCATTATAAAAATTATGTCATGTCTGTTTAATACATTTAATGCCGCGTAAAACCGTTTCAGTAAAAGTATTCGTAAATCGCTTTGGTGAAATGGATTGACTTTCTACCGTATAACAAAAACGTACTACATTCGGTTCTAAGCCGTAAATGTAAATATATATCGTATATGTACTCATACCTCACTGTAAACCGGACCAGTAAACAGTCTTCGCCTTACGGTTTCACGATTCATAAAACACTGTTACACAAGCAATCAAAAATAATTCAAATTCGCGGCATAGCATTTGTAAATATTTATTTTCTCAACGCATATTAGGGGCCTCGAATGTTGTAAACAAACAAGGCCCACTTAAAAAGAAAAATCGCTAAAAATTACAAGCATTTTGTTCAAGATGTTTATCCACTTGCTATAAATTTGTCCACCCACGGATACTTATGAAAATGCTGTTGAGATACCAGCCAACGTCGTACGTTTGACGCCAAAAATGTCTGTATATTACACCAAGTTGTTTGGTAAAAACAATAGCGAGACATTTTTAATGAAATACCTTGCGGCTCTGAGATTTTCGGCGATAGCGTGAAAATTTAATATGCCAGTGTTTTTGTTGGAGTACCCAAGTGTCAAATAAGCATTCGAGATTCAGTTGGCAGTTACCGTTGTCTATAATCGCTTGCAAAACCAGTGGTATCATTGTGTCAACCTTAATGGAAACATATCCTAATCCTAACTAATATTATAAATGCGAATGTGAGTTTATTTGTTACACATTCACGCATTAACTACTCGACCGATCATCATGAAATAGCATACACGTTGTCAGGAGTACAGAAAACGACATAGGATAACTTTCATCTAGAAAACAGTACTGTTGCCGAGAGATGCTTATAAAAAATAGGTTAAATAGAAAGGGAGAGGTAGATATGGGGGACAGGCATCTTACCAACCGGGCGAAACTCAGAAACAATGTTACTACTCTTACACAGGTTTTCTATGGAAGGTTGATACTTGCCCCAAATAATTGGCAACCACTTCAACTTGTAAGTGTTTATAAACTATTAGAACTTTTTTTATTAGCTGTTTTATTGCTGGAAACAAGCTACCTCTCATTATTCAAAAAGTAATTATTCGCACGTTTTTCGTTTTCCCCTACAAAAATGGTATTTAACATAGAGTGAACAGAAATGAATGAGATACGTAGGTATACAGGGTGATTTTGAAATCGTGTAATTCCTTTTAACCACGCATTCTACTGGTGATATAGAATAACCCTGACCATATTTTTATTTAATTAGATTTATTTTTTTTGAAAAATTATTATTCCGTTTTTTTCGTGAAATCGTGTCAGATAGTCATATGTTAACCAACCGAGGCAATTTTAATTTTTTACTAATTAAAATAAAAAAACATATTAATAATTAATGTCGTAAATAATAACGGGCGGTCCTTTTTATTGCCCCTTATTATTTACGACATCAGTTATTGTTATGTTATTATTTTTAAATTAGTAAAATATTAAGATTGTGACAGGTGGTTAAAATATGACTATTTGAAATCATTTCATGAAAAAAAACTGTACTCTAATTTTGCCGAAACCATTATTCTAATTAAGAAAAAATATGGTCAGGGTTATTCTATATCACCAGTAGAATGCGTGGTTAAAGGGAATTACACGATTTCAAAATCACCCTGTATAGGCCCCCAGAACATTAACGTTAATTATAGTAATAGTGCTGCTACTCTTACGCCGCGCCGGTTTCATAAGAAAGTGATGCCTAATTTAGGCAAGTATGGACTAATCCATCCTGTACCCATATTTTGCACAAGAATAATATAAATAATATCAGCTCTGTATTAAACTGGGCACGGGCCTATTGTCAGTGTGAGAACGATTAGGCCATAGTCCACCACGCTGGCCCAGTGCGGGTAGGCAGACTTTAGTTAACATTAAGAACATTATGGAGAACTCTCAGACGTGCAAGTTTCCTCACAATGTTTCCCTTCACCGTTAAAGCGATCGATAATTAACTATTTAATACGCATAAAATTAGGAAAGTCAGAGATGCGCGCCGTGGAATCGAACCAGAGACCTTCACGTGGCAGTATAACGGTCTCCTACTAGGCTATCCCTGCTTTCACTCAATAAATAACTTTAATTTGAACCCACAAAAGAATTTCTTTATTATTATTATTTTCGTGTTTTACTTTATTCTACTGATAAGGTTAGGTTTCCTATCGGTTCTATGAACCCATTTTTACAAAAACAAACAGCATATACGATAAAATCCCTAACGTAATGAATTTGCCAAGATACTATGCTATGCATTTTATCTAAACAAATTCAATTTAAATAAGAATCCTTTTAAATACAGATCAAGATAACTGACACTTTATGACACTGCAAAACCTTAAGGGAATGTATGAAAAACATTAAGTAGGTATAAATTGAAAATTAACGTCGCAGTCAACATTTCAAAAGTTTTATTGTATAATTTATTTTCATTCACTTTAATGGCAATATAATTATTTATTTTTGACTATAGGCTAGTCTGCCAACCCACACTGGGACCAGCGCGGTGGGCTATGGCCTAATCCTCCTCATACTGAGAAGAGGCCCGTACCCAGCAATAGGACAGTTAAACCTATATTAAACTGTTACTTTATTAGCTGGTACTATTATTATTTTAAGGCAAGTCTTATATAAGGTATATTCTTAAAGGGCAAAAGAATCAAAGCTCACTCTAGACCTAAAGATCACCTAGACTTAAAACAACTAGATATTTATTCAAATAATATAATGACATAATTAAATAATTTAATATAATACTTATTGAATTACATATTTTTTATCCCGTGTCATTGAACCTCGATTTCTGCAAAACAGATCTACACAAAATTTACCTAACAGATAAAAAATGCATGGCAACTGCTGGGATTGGATTATAGAAATTAAGATTAGAAACAGCCAATGAAATTACTTGACATGAGTTTAATTATGATACTACGTTGATTAGCCATTTAGACTCCGGGTATGAATGCCACAAAACATGGCACGGATGGCACTATGGTTTAAGTAATCACCTTGATACTGCCAGTGCGCTGAATGTTTTAAGTTTTTGGTCTCCACACAAATGGTTAATATTGTCTTATTTTCCTTGACACACCAACTACATAATCCTTCGTTTAGTTTGTTTTATAACCGGACAATTATAATATAATTTCAATAAGCAGCTTCATTCTTCATTTTTTCTGTTAAGAAATCTCAATAGTAGTTAGGAAGTTGGCGGTGTTAGACAACCCCGTGCCTCGGAAAGCACGTAAAGCCATTGGTCCTGCGTCTGATCTCTCGCCGGTCGTGTCGGATTACTGTCCCATCAGATCATGATAATTAGGGAACAGAGCGTGCACTTGTGTTTGCGCACACGCTTGTGCACTATAATATCTCCTGCGCAGATGGTCAGTCTCCGTTAAGATCGGCCGCCGTGTCCAAAATTCCGTCTGGAGGACATTATTATCATTCTAAATAGATCATCTATTAGAAACGACAACAAAACCACATAATTATACCTAGTTCTTTGTTTATGCAGATGAACCAGCGTCCTACTAGATGATAAACGTTAACGTTCGACCATAGACATGGATACGTTTTCTTGACGTCACAGAAGTACCGTATACTACAGAAGGGGCAAACAATCACACGGTCTGCTGCCTGATGGTAAACAGCTACCTTTACCCACACAGAACACTTATGGTTACCCATGTGAAGGGCTCCGTCCCCTCCACATACATATACAGTAACGGCAGCTGCTGAAAAGGTATAAAAGAGAAGGAGGGAAAATGGTATTCCATGTTAAAATAATACTAACCCAATTGAGCAAAGCGTTGAATGGTGGGCAACTCAAAGGTAAATTCAATAAGGTAATTTATTTACCGTAAAATAGCCAAGACTACCTTATCTTGGCCAAACATCGCAATGTTATGAAAATGACACTACGCTTTTAAAATAAATGGTTTTTAACTTACCACGCGAAATAAAACTAGTAATTTAATAAATAAAACAGCAATTCTTGAACATTAAAGCGATAACCGATTCAGTCATGTATATCTTGTCAAAGATCATAACTCGTCGTTGAAACGGGTTAAATAAAAACTGCAGTGTGACCTTGCATCGCCGTTGAGACAATAACCTCAAAATTGATGTGAAAATGATATAGCTTAATTAACGAGTCTTGTCTGTATAGCAACTCTAAATTATAAGTTATGAGTTTAATAGTAACACTGCACAGCTCTTTGACTCCATAGTTAGGTTCACGTTTATGCTTGTAGACGGTCGTATGATCCTGGTTATCGGCAACTTCTAAGTATATTTTTAAGAACAAATGTATTCGAAAGGTAATTGGTTTTCCTTGGCGACTTTGTAGCCAAGGAAATTTGGGAACCTACTCTTTTGAGGTGAGATTCTGTGTTTGTATGTAAATCAACACCTAGTTATATCCAGGGTTTGATTTAGAACCACAGTGGTGTATTTTCTTCACTGAAGCCTAAAGCAGCCTGACTGAGAAAGTATTACCAATCCCCCGCACAATCCTTGCCTTCCTTCAGAACGTCTTAGAAGCTAATTCTTTTAATAAAATATGTACAAAATAGAGTTCAAATCTAATCTAAGAAACTTCTAATGTAAAAAGGAAAGGTAATTATTTTTATATCACGTTTATTTATATTAGGAGACTACCATTTGTTATTTTCATGACACAGACTAAATTGGAACTCTATTTTGAATAGATTTTATTACGAGAATCGGCCTTCTTGATCCCTGATTCCTTCAGACAACGTCCCATCATTCCCCCTTCTCTTAATAGCTAATGTTCCAATAATAATGATCGTGTATTATAAGACAATAAAACGTATACACTATCATTAATCGGCTCCCTACATCTGTATGGACTTAATCTACATAATATGAACACTACGCAGGACCAGTAGTCGGCGTAGTGCGGGGAACGTTCTCGCATGTCGATAAAATGCTAAATAATTTATTTAGTGACGATAAGTTATACGAGATGTTCAATCATATAATATATATCATTACAGGTGTCAGTGTATAATCGGTGCCCGACAGGATGAAAAAACTTACCTTTGTATCATTACCACCTAAGCTAACATTGTGGAATGCAATAAATATATCTCTTTATATTTTTATTGAGTTATTGTTTGTTACTTATGTAAAATATATTGAATATACATATATAAGTATATGGACACAGTCCCACGTCTTATATCTTCTTAAAGGGTGGCAGCACCTCTATTTACCTCTTTGGGGATTTCCATTAAAAGATACCTGAGCTATTAGGTCCCACGTATTACAGAATAAGCCTATTATTTATTTACTTTTCGTTAAATGTAAATATTTTAAAAATTGTTACATTAAATCACGTTATATTGAAAATTTCAAATGTTTAAACGAATTACACGTAAATCATAATAATGATTCCAAAGGCATTTACGATTATGAATATCCTTACTAATATTATAAACGCGAAAGTTTGTATGTATGGATGTATGGATGTTTGTTACTCTTTCACGCAAAAACTACTGGACTGATTGTGATGAAACTTGGATAGCTTAAATAGCTGGATTAATCCAGGTCGATTAACACATAAGCTACTGTTTATCTCGATATTCCTACGGCATCAGGACTTACGCGGGTGTAACCGCAGGGCGCAGCTAGTAAACTACTATAGTAGTATAACATTAACTAGCCTACCTACGTAATGTACCTTAATGCTGGCTCTAAGAACTGGGAAAGCAAAATATTTTCTAGTAACTATAGGGTAATATAGACTTTGATGATACGAAATCTATTAGACGACATGTTGGAGTCTGTTACCTTAATAAAGTTGTATGTCTGATAGTAAACTGTATCCATGAACACTAGTAGCACCCGATGTATTAACAATTTTCTGTATACAAATCATATGAAATACGGCGGTGATACATAGTGCCCATAATATGTACATGCACGGTAACTAAAAATATTTGGTATTATTTTTAATTTATTTTAATTTTAAGCGTTTTATTAAGATTGTTTATTAAATTATACTGTGCCTCTGCTTGATATATAATATACATGTCACTATGTAGTAATTTTATAACCAAGAGTCAAAATTCTAAAGAGTATTCATATATAAAGCAAAACTAATACCAATTAATGTGAAAATGCTATAGAATTACTAATGTTATTTTCAGATTCAATAACTTTTGTATAATCTATTACCAAACATAAGAGATACCGATCGCCGATAATTGACTAAAACTACCGACATCGATACCCCTGTAATCGATACTTACTACGCACTAATGCTGCCCTGACTGCTTGATGACTCGGCTGTCACTCGTCAAAGATTTACCGTGTCATCAGACGACATCTTTTATTCATATTCATATCAGAATCGATTCGAGAAATCGCCTAATTGGATGTAGTACAGCAAAAACGTTATTAACTCGATGTATTGTATTAATTGTCTGAGAACTCTCGTTCAGAGTTATAAATGTATTGGCGACATCTGGGGCTATACAGTAAAATGTATTTGTAGTACTTCTGTAAGTGTTTTCACTTTTATTTATTTGTACAACTAGGTATTATCTTAAGTGTCTTATTTAGTATTTCGATTCATGTATTGATATAAAGTTTTATTATTTTTATTGGTAATTATGTGATTACTTAAACGTATTTTTGAAGTTGTTTACTCGATGTTCTTGAAAGGTCGTAACTATAATAATAAATTGAATATTTTATTGGTATTGTTGTGTAGTAAGATTCGTTAGGTAGACATTATTTTTAATAGCAATTTGGTTCTAGCAGATATCGCTGTATTGTGGTGGTACTTTACGGACATGGACCCAAAAAAAGCTATTTGTAGATTCGATTACTCTGTTTGGGTATCCAACCCACAACAGTCGGTGGAGCAATATTGGCGAGGTGACCACATTAACCATTGCATCTGTGCAGTCTCGGTCATATTAAAATGCCATCGTTAGATTTGCTATTATGGCGGATTTCTGGGCATCGACAAAGAGTTTCCTGATAAATCCTCAAACTCATAATTACTTATTTGTTTTGAACTTCTTTAATATTATAAATGCGAATGTGAGTTTCTTTGTTTGATACGTTTTCACGCCTATATATATGTATAATACCTCGCCTATATAATACCGCGGCCGATCATCATACAATTTCACATACGACGTGTATGTGAAATTGTCGGGCGAATAGAAAAGAATATAGGGTACCTTTCACCCAGAAAAAAACTGTTGTCAAGGGAGCAAAGCCGGCGAGCTGAAGCCAGTATTTAGATATGTGTGACTTAATCATGGGTAGATCATTAAACGGATTTAAATGAAACTTCGTATACAGATAGACTATGGTTTACCTGTTATCTTAGCTTAGACATGTCCAGGAAATGTCCTGAACTAACAAAAAGGTAGTCTGATACACGGACCATGGACCGTATATTTAAAGGGCGAAGCTGCATGCAGAATCTAGCATTTCCTATAAAATGTAGCTTTTCTCTTTCATCATAAATAACACATATTCCGAAAATATATGACGGATTAGATTACAAATCGCAGATGCGAGAGGGATTTAGAAATCATAAATTCACACAGGCTAGTAAACATGTATAAATATTAAAAACTTGATTAAAATATGGCGATCGCCGTGACCGCGGGTGATTTATATCGAGTGAAAGAATTCACCTAAGCCTGATTTATGTTATTGTGAAATACCCCCCGCCTCTTTTCGAATAATTTGAATGAAAAAGAAAGCCTAATCGTAT
This sequence comes from Catocala nupta, assembly GCA_963675205.1. NCBI lineage: Eukaryota > Metazoa > Arthropoda > Insecta > Lepidoptera > Erebidae > Catocala > Catocala nupta. The sequence goes on from OY776104.1 coordinate 11,606,316, forward strand.
TATTGTAAATGCGAAAGTATGTATGGACAGATATCTGTTATGGATTTGAGTAAATTATGTATGAGGTACGATCTAAGTGCTGAATATGTTAGAAATAAATTGTGGTGTCTAGATAGATTGTTTCTTATCAACAGTCGTGCTAGGAATAATTCCAATACTACGGGTACTTTGCAAAACGTTGAAAAACAAAAAATACGTAGGTACATAGTTTCTATATGCGAGATGGAAGCCTTTGCTATTAAAGTTTACTCGCTGTTTAGCATCAGATAACATGAATACTACCATAAAAAACACAAGTATCTTAGAACCTAGAAATTGCTGGTGAGCCTATAATAACGGCCTCGATGGCGTAGTGGTTAGTGTAACCGACTGCCACGCCTGAGGTCGCGGGTTCGATTCCCGCACAAGTCAAACATTTGTGTGCATGAACATGGATGTTTGTCTTGGTCTGGGTGTTTCTATGTATAATATGTATGTATTTACAAAAAAAAAAAAAAAAAAGTATATATCTATGTTTATCCATTGTCTAGTACCCATAGTACAAGCTCTGCTTAGTTTGGGCTAGATGTTGTTGTGTGTATGTGGTAGAATATTATTATTATTATTATTATAATTGGTAAATGGATCAGAAACTCATTTTGTGTCATATATATTGCTACAGTGTATTATTTTAATGTAGGTAAACCAAATAATAAAATTTATATTTAAATTTAAAACGTTGTTGTTAAGTTAATTTGTCAGATACGCCACATTATCCATATATAATCTGGAAAATCAGGCAGAAATTAGTCATTATGTGTAAATACGTAAAGACTGATTTTTGCCTAACTGTTCTCGTCGTAAATAAACGTACATCCCATACTAATTACAACAAGTGGCAGTAAATGTAAATTCACAGTTAAAATTTACGTGTAACTTTGACTTTCATAAGTGTTACCTTGTAACCTAACTTGAAAAAATTTATTTTGATTTTGATTTTTAACAAAGAAATTTAAAAAGAATTAGCCACCTTATATAATGTTATGTCTACAACACTCTGTAAACTTGACTTGTTAAATACGAAAATTTAAATTCAATGGCGAATTAAAAAGAGTGACTTATTTCTTAAAGGTATCTCATACTTAACTAGTAACCAAAAAGTAGTTAGTAAGTTCACTAACCACTTAACTTTGAAGGTCATAAGTATAACTTTTCGACCTACAATCATTTTCATTTCAACTTGACTTTGGAAATGAGCTATTCAGTCAAGCATTGATATATTATTACGTAACTATAGTTGTTAGTAATAACTTACAACTATAGTAACATATATATCAGCTTACTATTCTGCCATCATAAGCAAAAATACGTATCTGCCAATATTTTTATATTTAATATAAAATACTGGCACGTGCGTCTTTTTTACCGATTCCAAATAAACAAAAAAAAACTCCATTTCGAAGAAAATGTTAGATTCGTCTTTTGTGCTTATGTCAGTATTGTATTGCCAGTAAAAACATTGTAACACTATGTCAAAGAACATCGTGACTAACCTGTAAATAGAAGCCCTGGCCACATTCATCACTGTCAGAATCTTCTACGAAAGCGTTTTTAAAATCTGCTGTATTTATGAAAGCTGGTGTGTTCCAAATCTCGTACAGGATAAATTATTGCTTTTGAAACCTGAAATAAAATAAAGATTACATACACATTTCGCCAATAGGATTTCAGTTTCCCGTCATACGTGGCAAGCCTTTTCTCCTTATGGTCAGGCAGAATCCGTGTCTACTAAGAATTACCCAACAGAAAAACGAATAACACTAACAGTTCCGGGAATATAATCCGGACCTTTACGATCGAACACAAACGTAAGTGCAAAATGACGCACGAGCCAGCCGTAAAACCATCCTTTTACTGGGAATCGACTAATATTTTACAAAAATATTTGTTGAAAATAGCTGTGCCATTTTGTAGAAAAGTCTACAAAAACAACAGCTTAAAACTGACGCCACGCTACGGATGGCATGCAGCGAGATTGATCATTTATCTACAAGAATAATTAAAGATGGAATGCTTCTTACTTTTCTAGCAATACTTTATAGTGACTCGTATACTAATTTATGTAGGCCAATTATATTATCCTAACTAATATTATAAATGCGAATGTGAGTTTGTTTATTTAGCATGCTTTTACGCCTTAACTGCTAGACCAATCATTATGAAATTTCACATACACATTAGCGGAGGGTACAGTAAAAGACATAGGGTACCCCTTCATCAAGAAAAATAGTGTTTCCAATTGACAAAATCTAGATTAACAGGAGCAAAGATGCGGGCAAAATCATATATACCTATAGAAAATATTTGACGTTAACATATACGGGCGTCCCTGGCGTACGTAAAATCTACAGATTACCACTTGAAATACAATCTTGACATCGTCATACACGCTTATTGGTCGCGGATACTTCTAAGAAAGACAAAACTTAATCAAAACTTCTTTGATTTTGTCAGAGATTCTTTCTACATTTATAAAATTATACAATGCCATAAGAAACAAAAAAAAAAAAAAAAAAACCATAATAATTATGTGTTGATTCTACATTTAAAATTTAAAAAGTTTATACTTGGTCATACGCCCCATTTACAAATTTAGAACACCGGGGTCACCGGGGTTTGACGTGTACAAGTCTGTAGACGCGATCGGCGTTAGCAGGATTTGACAGGTTAATATTTATTTTATGAAGACAATTAATCCGAAATATGTAAAACAGATACACAAAACAAATTATTATTAAGCTCATAAAAATAAGTTTAGTATCACAAATTACCTAATTAATAATGTAGTCGAATTGAACAAACATTGTTCTTTTATAATAAAAAGTAACCACGGCACGGTGAGCGCCACAGATAAAAATGATCATTAAATTAAATTATTTAGAGATGTACGTAGCGGGTGGGCGTATCGATACAAAATATCGATAGTCGGATTGTTGAGTAGCGAGTTTAGTGATTTGCACGATAAGAAATACTTTGCATTGGTCTTATTTAAGTTCATAAGCATGTTTTGATTAGATGTGAAAGTAAACCATGTTAACGAATAAAATTAAATACTTTATTAAATGTTACTGTGACTAAAGAAAGTTTTATCAGTCACGTTTTATAATCTAATTATTTTATTATAAGTACATTCAATTTAAATTATGTTAAGTACAATCAGTCTGACTGCCGCAATTTTGCATGGTATAAGATTGCGTTTTATTTCCGTCCAATCTCAAGATCCTGAGTTCGTTACCCAGGTCTCCCAATGTGTTATTGGGTTTTCTGTTAGGTGATTATCAGCACTTTGCAGCACTATAAGTAATTTATATGACCTATGCCTTCCTCTTAAGGAATATACAGGCGAGAGTCTATGTTGGCATAACATTTTTTGTTTTTCAGTAGCAATACGGAGGCAGGAACTGTACCCGATAGACGTAATAGACTATTTTCGCCATAACGTGGTAAAGATATAGCTGGCAAAATGAGTTGTAGTAGAGTGTACACCACCACCAGGTAGGTCACCAGAGATTGATAAAGTCGGGAAGCTATATATACTTACATATCTATAAATTATTAGTAGGTATATAAACTAGAGAATAGTCATACTTTAGAAAACAAAACATGACTAGTATGTGCTGCTAAACCTTTTAGAATGATACAGGCGTGATAATATTATATCTACAGAGAAATATATACACAAATGAATTGGCTGATGCTTCAGTATTTTATTGTTCTCATAAAACGACGTCTGTGAATGGCCGTTAATGTCGGACGCAGGCTTTTCCTTTCCAAATTATAAAGAGTATAAAGAGCCAAAAATATCAAAGCAAAATATGTATTTCTGTATATCAGAACAAAATTCTATTCGTTGGAATTTTTAATCCACTTATTTACGAAAAGCTGTATAAAGATTAACCATTTAAATGGATAGAACATCCAGACCCGAAACAACTATTTTTTAAACACACAATTTTTTGTTCCGAGTTTAGTCGTTGAACCTAGTTAATCCAATAAACTCGGCGCGCTTTTTTACAGTTAACTAGCCCTAATCTTAGCTTTATTAATATTTAATATAAATTAATATATTGTCGATACAATACAACTAAAGCCAACACTAAACAAAATGAGTATGTTGAGCTGTTTTTGGTGTTTAATCGCATTTTCAGTGCTGTATCCGATTTATTCTTGCGTTCACGCGATTCTTTACGAAACGACCTTAACGGGACCTTGAGTGCCAACAGAAGCTACATTTACAAGATATTATTAGCACTTGGACTGGATTGGATTTTCTTTTCATTTTTCTGTTCTGATATTGTGTTAATATTTGACAGAATTGTAGGTAGATTGCTGCGCAAATCTGGAGACTTTATGATAACGATGCAGTACTGTATACAGTAATTAATGGACTAACTACACGAATGGCGTAGTAGTTAGATTAGTCGCTGCCAGTGCGCTAAGCATAGTAGGTTTTTTTTTTGTACAACTAAGGTGGCAAACAAGCATACGGCCTACCTGATGGTAAGTGGTCACCGTAGCCTATGGATGCCTGCAACAAGTCAGTGTGTGGTGATGTGGCATCACTTGCGTTGCCGACCCTTTAGGAAGGGAGGAAGTGTGACGGAGAAGGAGCGGAAGGGGGAAAGAAGGTGATTGGGATTAGACGGGATTTGTCCCGTAACTTGTTTGATCTGCATAATATAGTTGTCCAAAGTCTTTTCTTGGTGTAATATCCAATGTTAGAAAACCCTCTTGCGACAGTTGCGACACATGAATTATACGTGGTGCATGTCATTAAGGAAAAAAATAAAGAATCGCACGGTTGTTATCCAAAAAAAAACACTTGCTACGATTCTGGCATATCGATCTACCTTTATCACTCTCTACGTACAATTCACCTTTTTTACTCTTACTAGACCTTAGTCCAGGATTTGATCATGGAAAATTTGTCTAAGGTTCGTTCATGATTATTTATGATTATTATTCCTGATATAAGGTAATAAACTATTACTCATGTATGCTGGATGGCTAAATTCAAAGTATAAGATTGTCTATGTGTGTATTGTGCTATACTTAATAGTAAAACTACTCACAGAAGTCTCGTGGCAGCCCTTGATAAAAACAAAACGGTATAATTCGATTTCTTTTAAATATAACCAACTGTTGAATTTAAAAAAACACATACCTGTGCTATATTATTCACAGTTCAATATTGTCAATAATAAAGATTAAACTCTAGGAAGTAATGATACTAAAGTTTTGCTATCCACAGAAAACCTTATATGCATTATTCTTTTATTCGATCTTCACGCACAATTATATAATAAAATATTTAAATTAAAACGTCATGTTGTTAAACTATACGCGGGCGGATTTTAGAATAATAACTAAAGCTTTTCGGACGTGTTATTGAATACTTTCAAACAATGTGATTATTACCGTACTAGGAACTAGCTGTCCCCCACATTTTGATTACTGGTCTCGTGGCTCATAGCATGATGTTATATAGCCTATAAACTTCGAAAAATTGTTCTATAAAATGCGAAAAGAATTTCCAAAGCCGACTATTTTTTTCTCCTTATATCTTTTACTCACGGTTTCGCTCGGCACAGTATTTTTTTCTAAATAAATAATCCTATTCTGTATCTGTATGTCTCTGACAACGTGTATGCTAAATTTCATAATGGTCGGATAAGTAGTTAAAGCGTTAAAGCTCAACAAACAAACGAACTCACAATCGCATTTATAGTATTAGTTAGGATATTAGTAGAGTTAATGTCGGGTAAAGCCATTTTATAAAATGGCTACTCAGTTATGTCAATACATTTATTGTTTTAAACGAAAAATATGCCTATCAATAAATTAAAATTGACAATAGCGACGTTCATTTTCATTAATATTGTGTTATTGTAACACGTCTATTCAGTTTTTCACGCTGTATCCGGTGGTACGAGGCTCATAAAACGCCGACATTCGCCATTCACTCTTCGTTTTAAAGCCACGGCACTGGCCACCTGTGGCTGACTACCCCCGTTACTAGGCGACAACCTCTGACAACAAATATTACGAACAGAATATGTACAAGCACGATAGGTTAAGATACAGTCAATTATATTTTAATGATAATAATATTCCATTCCGACTTTGTACTGAAACTATGTACAAAATCTTTTAAAAAATTTGTCATTTTAGTTTCTATTATTCTAGCCCATCATATACCCATCCCCCATAGCCTACATTAATTAGGTTACATATGTTGCAGTAGCTTAGAGCTAGAGGTTCAGCAAGTGTCCCATCTCACTATAGATTAAAACTCTCGAAGGGCCTCTCCTCTGCACGTTGGACACATGTCCCCGTGTAAGCCTCCCAAATAATGTTCTTTTCGGTTATATATAATAGTTACACTCCGTTGAGACAATTTACATTACATACGCAATAAGTAACCTGTTCTGGTATTTTCTATACCTGAAGCTAAAAGATACCTATGCAAATCTGTTTCCTGATTATTATTTTAATAGTGTAATAGAATTTAAACTGCTTAACTGTTTTAAATGAAAATTGGAGTAGAATTGTGTTTTACAATTATGTGACTTAATATACATACATGTCCCCGTGTAAACCTCCTAAAGAAAGGTATTTTTCTAACATGCTAGGAAAATAACCGTGAAAGAGAAATAAATAATTATAATATCAGCTCTGAATATAAACTATCCCACTGCTGGGCACAGGCCTTTTATCAATGTGAGGAGTGTTAAGCCATAATCCACCACGCTGCTAGCCCAGTGCGGGTTGGCAGACTTCACATGTCTTCGAGAACATCATGGAGAACTCTCTGATGTGTTGGTTTCCAAACGATGTTGTTCTTTAACGTTAAAGCGAGCGATGATTAACTATTTGATAGTCACATAACCTCGAAAATTCAGAGGTACCTTGGAATCGAACAGAGGTTTCAACCTCTGCTAGGCAGTCCAACAATTTGATAATTTTGTATGGTAAAATCATTTGAAGTACTTACCATCAATATACTTAATACCAATAAATAATGAATAAAATACAAGCTCTGCAAACAAATAGGATTTTGAATTCCACTCATTGCACTATGGGCTCTCTTGAACACTACTTTAACAAGCAAAAAACTTGTAAACCACTTAAAATTAAGGTTAGTAGATTCGCATTTTCAGGTCTCTGGTAGCAGTTTCACCACAATAATCCAATGTCTTCATAACCAAATAGATATGAATTAATTGACTCTCATCGATGCATAATGTATAAACATCTAGCTAATGGCATTTACCACATTTTGATCATATATATATATATATATATGAATGTATCGGAATGATACGCGCGTAGTGTGGTCTACATGCTGACGACTTAATTAAGACGTTTTTGCCTACGCAGTGATAGCCTATTGAGAGAGAGGTTTCAAGTTCGATCCCAAGGTGCGCATCTCTATCTTTTTTGAAGTTAGGTGTATATTAAATGGTTTTTAATGGTTAATTATCGCTCGTTTTATATACAGATACGTATTGCACACTAATTTATCTAACTATGATTTTAGATCCCACATAATAGCAAGTGAGTCTATTGCCGTCTACCATACACAGTTAAAGACTTCGTGCTGTTATAGAGTATTTTATTTACAGAAATGCTCAATAACACTGACCGATCCGGGCATTGAACTCGTGACATCATGCTCAGCAGCCACATACACTACTGCTACGCCATCGATGCACTCAAAATGCAGTAACTACGTTTAAGTAAATCTGCACTAATAGAAAACATGCTTATTGTCATCTGACGGGCACATTTCCTACCTTAGTAAGTAATAACACTTTGCCAGACCTGGAAATCGAACCTAGGAATCAGCTTCAAGTATAAATATAAATATAAACATACCGCACGAACCAAGCCGACAGTGAATGAATAAAAATGAAATCTATACAATGTATATAATTCAATCTATTTTGATTAAATAATGTGTATACTTTATTATATTAAATATTGAACATACTGATATTCCAGCACAGTATTATTTAGGCACACGTCCCACCGTCACAAATTAGCGTGGAGCGAGTTTGTTTTTTTATTGATTTTACTTGATTATTCAATTTTTATGAGTACGAGTCTTACGCGAATCTGATACGTACTATACCGGTTTTTACTGATATCAAGAATTTTAAGAAAAATACATTTTGCAAAAGGGACATCCTGGGAAAATATGGACGTTTTGCGACCTCTAGACATTTTGCAAAGTTGACATTTTAACGTCTTCTTGTAGCGCTAATTTTTGACTGTTTATTCATATAAATAGTCAAAAATTAGCGCTACAAGAAGCAAGGGGGTAGTTATAATAGTTCTCTCAATAAGTATACGAGTACATAATAATAATAATAAAATACTTTATTTCTTTATCAACAGGTTAAAACACAAACGTTGTAGAGGCCTTCTTTTAAGTAAGTATATGAATACTTATGTCAGAAGGCTCCAAAACAAACATCCGGTAATTACCGGTAATTAAAAAGATCTAAAGAATACGTTGCTTGTACAATAGGGGACTAGTGCAAGTGCACTTCTTTGCGACGAACTAGTAAGTTGTTAACTGTCTTATTGTTTACATGCATACGGCCCTTCTGATAAGCTGTTACCGTAGCGTACGATCGCTTGCTGTACGAAGGTATCACTCCCGCCTTAGCGACACAAAGATAAATGGTACCTTCGGAAAAGTATCCTGCTAGATGAAACAGAATAATAGTGTGAGCTGCTGTTTTATAAAAGGTATGTAAAAACATCAATAAATTGTTTTGTAATTAATCTGTCATGTTTTCATACATAATTATGAAACGATTGTGTCTAGCCAGTAATTCGCTGCGACTAAATAGGTAATTCGGATTTTATCGCGTTGTTAATTCTAAAAACATTTTCTTTTATCATTATTTTATATGAAAAGTTACTACTGTTACTACTATTTTATATTATTAAACTATTTAAAATTCCACTTTTTCCGACGTTTTGGTTACTTTCCAACAGCGATGGTCACAGGAAAACTAAGATGGTGGATGTCTATGTACTGTGTTTGGGACCTAGTGATCCCAAACATAATTTAAATATGGTATGTATGGTGTTCTTATTTAAGCCGAATGATCTCAAAGTATCATGATGTCTAGCCGTTTATTTATTTGTTTACTTTATTGGGATACAAGACAGGTACTCATTAAATGTAATGCAACTATGTTATGCTTTGAAAAACATTGGAAGAGAACTCTGTATGCAATTATTTGGCGACGGTGTGAATAAGCCGGCCTGGCAATACTTTGCCAAGCCGGCTTATTGCCAGGCTTCTTATATGCCTGGTCACAGTCACAGATCTACACAATAGCAACTGCCGCACTAGGACGAATTTCTATATCGCATGTGCCGCAACTGTTTCTGAATCTTACATACACACATTCGAACCCAATACATTCAGCGTAGAAGCAGTGGCGAAGCGGCCACTTAAATCAATACGCCAGCCATTTCTTTATAGGCGATGACCTAACTAATCGCTTGTCTCTTTCGAGGCGGCTGTGGGGCAGACGCCTAACTACATGGATACTATGCTCGGGATTGCTATGAACGCAAAATATTTATCAAACAAATACGATATGCTTGTAGTAACGTTTGTTATTGTAAACAATTTGTATACGAGTTCAATAGTATAGTGTATAGTCGTTAGGCGTGATTTGGCTATTACAAAATTGAATTAGTATTATTACGTGATATTATATACATAAGTATGCCAATATCCCCGAAGGGATCGGCAAAAGCATATCCAATTTTGTAATTTTTTAAAATCAGGACAACGTTTGTGGTCCGCAAATAGTTGTCCCAAGTCTGGGCGTTCTTTGTGCCGTTATTTAAATGTTTGTAAAGTTCCCCGCGACACATTAATTAATAAAGTACAAAAAGGTACATATTAGATACACATATCATTGCAATGTAGAAAATTAATTTAGTTAAAACAAATATTTACCAAAACAGATGCAATTTGAGTTTGAAAACAAATTTGATAGCTATCAATACATGAACTGTCAAAATGCCAAATTTATTACCTAGTTAAGATTTCTGAGTTAAGTAAAGTTACTGATTCTTTTTTATTTTGCTATTTTTCGTACTTTAATCAATGACATAATTAACATAATATATACACAAATTATTTACAAGAAAATATAAACTAAAGACAAAAATAAAACTGCAAAATCAAAAAGTGTCATAATATTCCTCCGCATCGTCGTCAATTGGCAACGTTCCCAGAAGACTGGCAGCATTGCCACGTTGAATGGCAATACTTATTCTTTGTGCAAAGAAAATACCAGCCCTCTGGTCACGCGAAGCGTCGATGAGCCGCTTAGCTAGGTCCCTATAAACAGACCTAGCACTTGGACCCCATGGCCCCAGCGTTTCGACACCAAACGGCTCAAATATGTACTCTCCAATAAGGTTTTGATATTTACGCTGTTTGAGCGTCTCCGCTGATGCAGCAGCAGCGCAACCCGCTGTGCTAGAAAGATGTGATGGCGCAAGGGTGTCGACACAAGTTGCGTCCCACACCAAAGGCCTACCCATTTTCCATGGTAGTAATGACATACCATCTAGTCTCTTGCCATCGTCGCGTACCAAGCCGTGAGGTTCAAGCTAAGCCGGGACGCCAGCGGTGACAAGAGCTCGACGGAGTATGTTATTCAGGTTGGCGTGTCGTGATATACGACTAGCGCTCCTGCTGCATGATAGGCCATGGTGACCAAGACAGATTTCTTATACAATTATTAAAATATCAACTGAACTTTGCATTCTTATTAACCCCTTCAACTAAGTTTTACAATGTCCTAGTAATAAATGGGAATCGAATCTAAGTCATTTCAATTGCAAGTCAAAAGCTTTGTGAAACATGTTATCGACTTAATACGAACAAAACCTCAGGGATTAGCTATCTACTAAATATTTATATTATGATAATGAAATTGAAATATTAAAGATATTTCAGAACATCTGATAAACGCAGACTAAATTGGGATTACTGAACTCATCAACTAGTCTCAATATAATAAAAACGTCATATTGTTTATATTTCTTTTGATTTTTACGTTCGTTGCTGTATTTATATTATGCTGGGTATAGACTAAGCGAACGCAGGCGATCGTAGACGAACGACGGCGTTTAGCCGATGGATACAGCACGCTCGCTCGATTGTGACTACATAGTACACATTAGTGTTTCGAAGTGACGAAGCACAGCTGATCGCAAACGAGGGTCTTAGTATGCTTTCGTTCTTTTGTGGTAAAGGGGCACTCCTTTATAGTTTACACTCAATTCTGCAGCGTTGTTAATGTGGTCGCCTCGCCACTGCTACTGCTCCGGGTGTTGTAGGTTGGAATCCCAAAAATTTGTTTGATCCACAAATGGTTGTTACGAGTCTGGATGTTCAATGTATCCGTTGTTTGAATGTTTGTAAAGTCCCCCGCAGAACGGGAAGCGTCTGGTAATAGCAGCGCGGATATTTTGCTAACCCTTTCTTATTTCGAATAAATTATATGTGAATGACGTGAATTACCACGCTATGACGCTGGCGCTCGTATGGCGTATCCACGTACACCACGACAGAGCCAGACAGCATTTCTTGCATGCGCCAAACTTGCGTTTGTGTAGTTTATATGTATAGCATCGCGAGTAGACGCGATATGCAACCTGTACGTCAGACAGTTGCAACGAATTCGTTTATCAAACACTTAGACTTTAGAAACTCTAGTGGAAAGTAACCGGAGTAAAGGTCGGATTGTTGACGCAAATGCACTGCGCAGGCGTTTATCGAACTCCCAGGCAGGAAAAATGCTAGTGCATGCATTGCCTTGCCTTTGAATCAAACCAACTATCAATGCACTGTATATGTGTTTCTATGTTCGTTCATCACGCACAAACTATATCAAGTCACGCTATTTTTAAAGACGTATTTGTAAGGTACTGGAATACGAATGATAAGACAAATACTCTCTATCAACTTCCAAAAAGAAGACTTAATACATGGAAAATACCAGGTGATACTGCAAGATATCAGCTTGACTATATCATGACCAAAAGCAGTTTTTAAAATAAGATTAGATCATGTAAGACATATCCTGGAGCAGGTGATTGTACTGACCATAATTTATTAGTGTGTAAAATTGATATGTATTATAAAAAAACAGGAAAAAGAAATAGAACCAAAAATATTGATCTCAAAAACCTTAAAAGTAAGGAAACACAAGTGCAATATAAAAGTAAGTTAGAATATAAGTTAAAATAGTAATTAATATAACATCAAAAATATTACAGTAGATATAGGAGATAGATGGTGCTACATAAAAGATATAATTAGTTCTAGTGCTGAAGAAAGTTTAGGAAAACAAAAATTCGTACCAAGAAAAAAGTGGTTGAACGAAGATACAATTGATTTAATGCTAGAAAGAAGAATTTTAAGAAATAAAACTGATGAAAAAGTATACATAAATTTAGATTGTTAACTAATCAAATAACCCTAAACATTCAGGAAAAATAAAGAAAGTTACATTTACAATATATAGAACATTTTATAAGTAAAGGACGGATAGACACAGCGTACAGTCTCATTAATAGCTTAGATAAATCAGTAAGAAGAAAAGTACTGTGATACAAGACGAAAATGGTAAAATTCTTATAGACAATAAAACTACTGTAAATAGATGGAAAACGTACATAGAAAAATTATATGATGGGGAAGGTTTGGATGAAAATTATTTAGAAAATGAAGCAGAAGTAGACTTAGATAGATTAAGGCCCGAAATAATTAGATCCGAATTTGACAAAGCTTTGCAGGAACTTCAACTCGGGAAAGCAGCAGAAAACGATCATATGTTCATAGAGTTAATAAAGGAAGCTAATAATGAGATCAAGAACGAAATTTTTAATATGATCAAAATTATATATGACACGGGTGAACTGCCTTCTGACTTAGAAATCACTAAAACCATAACTTTACCTAAGAAACACAATACCACAAAATGTGAAGAACATAGAACATTAAGTCTTATATCTCAGGCATCAAAAATTATCCTAAAGATAATATAAATATAAAGATATACAAGATAGAATCAGACAAAAAACAGAATTTCAGTTAGGTAATGATCAATTCTGTTTTAGAAGGAATAAAGGAACAAGAGAAGGGATTTTTGCTATACGGACGATCCTAGAAAGAAGAGTTGATCTGGATATTGATACCTATGTAGCCTTTATAGATCTAGAGAAGGCATTCGATAAAGTGAAGTGGAAAAGAATGATGGAGCTATTTATGACGTTTTTAAACTATATTATTAGCTTAAGCTGATATTGATTTTAAAGATAAGAGATTAATATATGAATTATGCAGAAATCAAGAAACAATTATAGAAATAAATGATCACAAAGAATTTGCAAAAATAAAACAAGAAGACAAGGATGCTCTTTATCTCCAATTATATTTAATATTTTGATTGAAGCAGTCCAAATATCAATATTAATATTATGAATTAGAAAGTAACTCTGCCTGTCTGTCTTTTACTCTTTCAAGGCTATAGGGCAAAATAATTTTAATAAAATTTGGCAATGAGATAGATTGTATCCTGGGTATGGACATTAGCTACCTTTTATCCTGGTGTGCTTCCGTGAGAATCACGCGGGAAGTAGCGGTCAGAATAAATAACATATAAATTCGATGTTGTTATTATATTTTAATGGTGTACCATTATTTAAGTTATGTATAGATTAAACTTACCTAACTATAAACTGTAATTACAATAACGACAGCCTTAATTAATAAGTGATGACCGTGTCAAATGTAAAATTGTTGTTCTAATGGAAATACTATTGAATGTCATCGTAAACTATTAAAGTTTTTATTACGTGAATAGCAGTAGCGGTGTTTTATATATAGCAGTAGTGTGGTGTGGCTACCATTAAACTGCTAAATGAGAGTCTTCAGTTAGAATACTTAACACAGCTCTTACTGTTAAAAATTATGTGTATATGGTAAGGCGAATCCATGTAATTTAGGTCTATTTGACACGTAAATATAACATGTAGAGCTTAAGAATGAATATATCTTAAAACCCTTATCTTGAAGTTAAGTTTGTAGGTCAAATGCTTGTTGTAATATAGGTTGTTTTGGAAACTATTTAAAGAATAATGAAGTATTGGCATTGTTGAGAAGGAAAACCACGCCCAAAAATAATTACATACATATGTAATGTATATTTATATGTCTCTTTTTGTCTAAGTTTATTATAATATAAATATTTTTTTGTTTTAAATAATGTTACAGTCTTAGTTATTAAGTGCTACAGTCCCTATACTTAAATGGTGCATGAGGTGACACCTTAAAAAAACATAGATTGAGTGTTAGTATTGATTTTTTGGTAAAATAATCTAATGATTATTACATTAATATGTAATAACTAATAGATGTCCAAGTAAAACTACTGAACCGATTAAAATATTTCTTTCACTAGTAGAAAGCTGCTTTACCAAAAGTAATAAAAGCATCACGCGACGTGCCACGGGAGAGGAGCGGTAATCATATAAAAGAGAAAATAGGTGAAGGGAAAAGTGGCAGGCTTAGCTAACAGGCACTTATATGATAGACTCACGTCCGTAGGTATAAGTACTCATTTCACCAGCTGTGTTTAACTGAAAAGGAGGTGATATTATTGGTGTCTACCAGACACATTTCCAGGCTTACCAAACATACATAATTATGTCCTTCCGGGCGTAGAATATTGAGATTTTTCTAAATAAAACATATAAATATCGCCTGGTTTAGGAATCGAATGGTTGACCTAACTGGTCGCGGGAACAATATAGAAAATTATTCACACGAATACCAATAGCATAAAAACTTAATACCTATTCTTATTTTTGTCTGTGCCGTAAGCGCAGTGTCCAATTGGTCTCCTCTAATGTTAAAAGAAGCAGACGCATTCCCCAAAAGGAAAGAGATGTCATCTGTGGAGTTTCTATCAACTTAAATAGGTTAACAGAATACAGTAATGTACAACTCACAACGCTAGCTACCTAACTAAATATCCCTCTGCAACACAGAGATTAATCCCAACACCTCAGATACATAACCCTTTAAAACATAAATAAGGATCGCCTCAACAAATAATACTTATAGAGTTCAAGTATCCACATTTCAATACAAACTTCGCCATAACTCATTGACCAAATCGTATGTTCAAAATTACAAAGTAAAATTTAAATAAACCACGATAAATTCAGTCTTTCAACACATACGGAGATATATATCGGAGATCGGGCCCAATTCAGATATTAATTTCATATATCTTATATCTGGTACCTTTCGGCGTAAAGGGTGATTTATACCAAACGGAGTTAGAGACCTAGAACCTTCATAATAAATCTTATTTAATTTATATACCTACAAGTTGTACTGCGCGATTTCACCCACAAGTCTAAAGACACTTTCTAATACCAAAATATTTTTTTTTTAAATTGATCCAATAGATTTTGAGTTATTCATTACAAACAAAAATACAAATCTTTCCTCTTTATAATATTAATATAGATAATATATCACAATAATATATTCTACACACAATACCATCTAGCCCAAACTAAGCAGAACTTGTACTATGAGCACTATAGACAATGGATAAACATACATATATACTTTTTTTTTAAGAAACACCCAGACCAAGACAAACATCCATGTTCATGCACAGAAATGTTTGACTTGTGCAGTAATCGAACCCGCGACCTCAGGCGTGGCAGTCGGTTACACTAGCCACTACGCCATCGAAGCCGATAAATGTTTGATGTTTCAAAAGAGACATCTCTCGCGTTAAGGATCAACTTCTGTGTTGCCGGGCACTTTATAAACATAGATACAATTAGCGGATATAAAATACACCCAGAATCAGAACTATTATTATTTATGGACCACACACCTATGGGCTTCGAACTCACAACTTTCGGCTCGACTATAGCGATGAGGCGACTGCTGTGCCATCCGTGAAGTTATACAATATCGGTGTCAAACAACCATACGGTCCTCTTGATGATATAGGGTATCACTCACGCGTTACCTACGTAAAATAAATAAAGGAAGGAATAAAAGGTTGAAAAGTCATTAAAAACATTACGTGTAAATGTACCGTCTCAGATAAAATAATGTTGCATAGTTTAGCGCTTATGTAAGATCCGATTCCCGGGTCGAACAAAGTAATTAGATGATAGTTATATATTATTCGATTTTCTATTATGTTTATCACGGGACAGGCAAAGTGTAAACGTTACTGTAAGGCTTTAACGTAGGTACTAATAATAGATAAAGCAAACAGGACTTCGTACGGGCATAGAATACAAGCATTTTAGGTGTTAACACAAAAATGCTAAAGCAACGTAAATATCAAATTCCATCTAAACCGTTTGAACGATTTGAGTAGTGACGAACAAAGTTACCTTTCACCGTCTCAGACGATAGACGTCCACTGCTAGACATAGGCCTTTCTAAGGGTATTAAAGTGACTTTTACATCTACATAATTAGTGCAAATATTTGATGTCGTTCAAGCCTCGTCCCGTCCCCGGCGCGGCTTGTTATAAGTCATCCTTATATCGGTATAAGAGCCTTCGTTGATACGCCAATTTATTGCGGCCGATCGTTTTTTATTGGGCTCCATGTGTGACGTCATGCGACCCACATTGAGTCTCCGTCCGCACGCGGTGGCGGTGGCGGTCCGTGTAATGATATCCCGGTTCATTGCCTTTTATTGTCAAGTATTTGGAATTTTAAACAGTAATTTCCTTTTTATATAATGTCATCTCTCGCACTAGGAATAAATCCTTTGTCGCGGTGACTTCGACATTCAAGACAGAAAGAACACCTAACCGCGCAAAATTATTTGCGGATCATATAAATTTTTGTCCCGTCTGGAGAACCTACAACACTCGGCACAATAAGAAGCGACCAATTAATAATAAAAATAATAATAAACTTTATTTCAAATTTGCATAGCTTACAAATTCATATACCTACATACTAATTCATCGTAACAATAATCAAAATATAAATAAAACTAACGAAGCAATAAACATTACAAAATATTGAATTATAATATATTGAATTTAATTACAAAATAAGAATAAAACAAACTAAAATAAATTAAATAACAATTAAAATCATAACAACATTAGCTATTTTATTATAATTACTCAACTACGGCGAGTACACACATGAATATGTGCTCAATGTGCCAGAAAGGGACTATCATACTTTGCAGAACCACTTCGCCGTACGTGCAGTGTAGTACTTGTGTCATATTCAATGTAGTTTTATTTTTTTTTATTATACACCTAAGGTGGCAAACAAGCATACGGCCCACCTGATGGTAAGTGGTCACCGTAGCCTATGGACGCCTGCAATACCAAAGGTCACTTGCGCGTTGCCGACCCTTTAGGAAAAAAGGATGTGGGAGATGAAGAAGCGGGAAGGGGGAAAGAGGGTGATTGGGCCTCCGGCACTCTCATTCACCAAACGAAATACAACAGGAGGAACATTGCTATTTCGTCGTTAACTTCGATATTCTGTGAGAGGGTAGTACCCCTTTAGGCTTATCCAAAACATGCAAGTGAAATTTAAGAATAAACATTTCGGACGAGTCTCCCCACGACGTGAAAAGTGACGGCGAAAGTGTAAACATAAAAAGATTAATAATTTTAATAGCTTTAATAGCAGTAAAGTTTAACAGCAATAGTTAATAGTTTCAAACTTGTGCAATAATAGTGTTTTAAAATAAGTAACGCGATAAAATTCGCATAAAGTAGTATAACATTCTCGTGAACGTAAGATATAAAAATTTCACTTTGATTATTGTTATAAAATATATCGGACATCACTTATTCTAGGACACCGAGGATGCCACTGAATTTTTCGTTTAAAATAGTTTAAATTTATATCGTATTCAATACTCAGTTGTTTTCCACAATGTAATATAATAGTTGGTCATTTTAAAGCTATGTATGTATCAATTATGGACCTGTCGGACACAGCATAGTAGTTAGAAATAAATCGAGTATCAATGTGAAAGTAATTTTGTATGTTTGTTACATTTTACTACATCAATGTTTCCATTATATTCAGACAGATTTAATGGTATTAATGCGCTCAGGACAAGCATTAAGTAGAGAATGCCAATTAATATAGAATAACCAGTGAAAGAAAAGAAAGAAGTAAGATACTCATACCACGGATAGTATAAGGAACGTCTTGAAATATTAAAATAAAAGCCTTATGGTTTATGATATCAAGTTAAAGCGTGTAAAGTTTTCTGTATTGGCTAGCATTTTGATGCAGTTATATTAGACACACATGCATAGACCTACACCTGTAGCCCCGAAGGGGTAGGCATAGGTAATAGGTATTTTGGAAACCATTTAATTGTCTGCAAGGAAGCGGTTATCACTGCTGTCTAATGGCCACATTTCAAAACTCCACGCTGCTATTGAAACGTTTCTACGAAAAACTCTAATAACGCTTTGCCGGCCCAAAAATATAATCCGATATTTAGTTCGTTAACAAACATTAGTACAAACTTATATTACAGAATCAACTAGACCAAAGTTAGACAAATATTCGATATGCTTTAAAAATAACTGCTAAAAAGCGCTTAACAAAAACATTTTAATTATCGAACCATCGTCGCTGCATCTGCCCGCCACAGCCACCGCAAACCGCAGCGGTCATTCGAGATACTCGGCTCGTGCAATAAACTGTTACTTTGGCCCGTGACACTACAGTTAAATATTGGGTGGGCGTGTTTATTTATAATAAAACTTTATTGTTACGTTCTGAGTAAAGTTTGAAAAGACTTCCGGCAATATATTAAGTTATGCTCCGATTTTTGTATTGATCGGGTTAGTTGTATGTCTTTAATAGATACATATATTGGAAATGCTAGCAGGAGTGTATCAGTATGATGTAGGCCAAATTTCAACGCCCACTCTTATACATATATGAAATATCATAATTTACTTTACTTTTATAGATTTCAAGTATGGTTAATGAGGAAAAACAGTTGTTGAGAACCTTAAATAACAGGAGAGGAAAGTTAATTGGCGACTTGATACGACACAACGCACTTTTTAAAACTATCTTTGAAAGAAATGTTTAAGGAAGAAGAGGAAGGGGCAGACCGATACGTACCTTTAACCAACAAGTGAAGGAGAAAGTGGGGTTCGAGTCGTATCAAGACTTTAAAAGGAAAGCAGAAGATAGATACATGTGGCGATTACTCCACCGACGAGAGCTACGCGCTTTAATTAAAGAGGAAGATGAGGTAATCTTTGATACAAAGTACTGCATTGCATTCTTGATAACACCTCTTAATGCTTGTGTTGGGAGTGCGCTCACTCTAATCGTGCAATAGTTGGGAATTAAACCCATGTATTCTTGACTGCTGGTCCAATGCCTAAACGTTGATCGCTGCAGATATAGCATTTGCAATTCCCTTTCATTCTTACTATTAAGAATGTTTGTAATTTCTTACTCAATCACGCTTAAAATGTCACACATAATAAATCCATTACCTATGTACATTGTTTATCTGGTTTTTTAGTTGCCTTCAAATCATTTTAACTGTTTACGCATGATTGTGCTACAAACATACAAAACTATATTTACAAACTTTTACAGTTGTTTTCGTTGGATTTATAAAATACTACTGTATTGTATACTTTTTATACCTATTTGTAACAAAGTTTTTAGAAGTGATCTACAAAATATTTGAATTATTAATATACCTTAATAAAATAATAGAGCGTTTCCTTTTTTGCACTTATAATAATGTCGTCCAGGCCGAAATCCGGTCACGACGGCTATTCTTAATGGACACTAGCAATCTCACCAGGATATATTAAAGTGCAAATGCGTGTGCGCAAACTCACGTGCTCTTTGTTCCCTAACTCTCATTATCCAAGGGGACAGCAATCGGACACGACCGGAGAAAAATCAGACGCAGGGCCAACAACTTTACCTGCTTTCCGGGACACGGGATGTGTAACACCGAAAACTTCCTAACTCCGGAATTAAGATTTCTCAACAAAAAAACCTAATTACTTTAGCCCGAGCCGAAATTCAAACCCGAGATCTCATGCAGCAGTCGTATTCACTATCGTTGTACAACGGAGCACTATTTATTTAATGATTTATTTCCTTTACAATGGTAACTTAGATCCAATACAAGTTTTCATGTAATTGTTTAACGGCGAGATATTCTATTGACAGATGTTTATTCTTGTTTATAATCTTTATCTAGGACACCCACACACACACGCACACACGAATGTATAGACAACATAAGTTATCAAGGGCCTCTTCCTGTTACAAGTTCGTCACCCGCCCATGCCGTGTTCAACCTTGGACCCCGCCGTATGGGACCCATGAGATTAATGGGGCGTCACCGTTACGTCGACGAATGAGTCTAACTAACTCTACATACAAACTTTAAAATATAAACTAAAAGCCTTTGATTTTTATAGTGTTACTTATTAAATCTCTCTCTTAAGGATTCGAGTTCGATCCTATGGCGCGCATCTCTGAATTTTCGAAGTTATGTGCTTATTAAATAATTAATTATCGCTCGCTTTAACGGTGAGGGAAAACATCGTGAGGATATGAGACATCGTGAGGCATGTCTGAGAGTTCTACATAATGTTCTCGAAAATTTGTGAAGTCTGCCAATCCGCACTAGGCTAGCGTGGTGGACTATGGCCTAACCCTTCTCACACTGAGAAGAGGCCCGTGCCCAGCAGTGGGACAGTTTAATACAGGGCTGATATTATTATACTTATTAAATATTAGATAGTTACCTAATTACATAGTGTTTTAACTAAACTGCTAGATGGACGCAGCTGTATTGAAAGTGCTATGCAAGAGGTCTCGAGTTCAGTGTCCGGGATTGAGTCAACAAAAAGTAATTGGATTTTTCAGTCAAGTCACCCTTTGGGTATATAATATTTGAATGCAATATTACGTTTAGAGGTTGCATCTGCTGTGCATAATTTCATGGTTTTTCTATTAAAAATACACAATAGAAGCACGAAGTCTGGATCTGTTCTGGAAGGACATAGTATAGTACATTGCCTTATAACAAAAAATCTAAAACCAAAGCTGGTGAAATGTGGGTGTGATAGAGGTTTGCCTATGTATGTATTTTATGAGTCAATAGTACTTATTTATTTCTCAGCTGATATGAGTACCTAAATATCAAAATATAGGTAATCTTTTCAAGAATAAACACACCATCGATTTGTTAAAATATAAATATCGGCATCAAATAAATCGTCAACAAAAATGCCAAATTGGAAAAATATCACATTTCATTCGAGGAACCGACCCAAAATCTGCGCAATCGCATCTGTGACGCGATCAGAATGTATGAGAGAGAGGGTTGAAGTGTGCGAGGGAGAGGTCCCAGTCACGATTCGCAGTTTACCGTGCGTCGATTCAGAGTTATAGTAATGAATATTATATAAATAAGTTTTGAACACACAGGGAATGGAAGGAGTTGCTTCGGGAATCGAAGAGTTATTTAATGTTGAGATGATTGAACATTTATTCACGGTAAGATGTAAAGACATGACATATCATATTTATTCAGAATACATTGTTGATATAAAAATATCTGTTACCTAAAGAATAAACTATTTCGCCGCTTATATAGGCGCTTCCCTATATATTCCCGAAAGAGGTAGACAGTGATGTATAAAACATGCTTTACTACAGCTATATTTTAAGTCCCATAAGGGACGAGCGAGGGTTTGCCGCCTATCAAGCACATCACCTGATCCCGTGCTGTTACTATACATTTCTTAAATGAATATCCTCCAACTCGGGCATCCAACATGAAAACTTCTGATCAGACGCAAACATATAACACCAAGAGACCAAAGACTTCCTTGGCCACTAAAGAAAGAATGATTGATGACCTAGTCAAGCGCTTATTTTTAAACTTTCTTATATTTTATACTACTAAGGTGGTAAGCAAGCCTGCCTGATGGTTGATGGTTTGGATGGTGTTTAATTGCAAAACGTTGGACATTAACCATGTCATAGCTAATTTGCATCTAAAGATTTTTGGAAGATATCTGACCGCCACTGTAGAGAACAAAATCTACCAACTATCTGCAGTCACCGCCTGCTTGACGACCTCAGGATACATACCTAACTCACTGAAAGAAGTCAATACAAAGTCACTTGCCTTTCTGCGGTAGAATAAAGGGATCCCAGATTTCAGGTCATAATTATTATATAGAAAACAAACGACGCAGCTGGCGGTGAATGGGTACTTAGCTTATCAACAGGCTGTGCAGAGCACAAAGTATACTGGTCACCAGCTGACAGAGCAGCGTCTCGTTAAGGTGCCTGGAAACTCTATTGAATTGATATCATAAGGTTGTTTGGCTGCGGTCTTCGGTAGAATGATACAATTTCAGATTTAAGCAAGAAGGTGTACCACTGGGCTTGGCCTCTCAAAAGTCGCACTTTCCTTATACTTTTCCAGTTTTACAAGTAATCTCTCTAATAAATTATTACATACCTATTACGCATTTTAATTATAATCAAACGATATGATTTATATTCTGAAGGTTACTAAATAATTTTACTATAGACTTTGCTTTAAACAGCGATATACTAAAGTGAAACTTTTTTTTTTTTTTTTTTTTTTTTTTATTTTGCTCGTCAAAATGACCACACTCCGCCTGATGGTAAGCAGTCGTGTGGTCTAAGAGCAGTGGCCTCCACATCGTCCTCATAGCAGCCGAGGCGATGTTGAGGTCTCTACTTTGACGGCCTGAGAAGGTGCTTTTTCACGCCCCGCTTAAAGGACCCAGGATTGAAGGAAGAAGGAAACACGTGCCTTGGCAGAGAATTCCATGCCTTGATCGTTCGGCAGAGGTATGAGGACCCAAACTTATTGGTACGCACTCTAGTCGACTCCACCGTGTAAGGATGGCATCTGAGCCCAGCACGCGTTGTTCTGGATAGGAAAGGGGAGGGCGGGATAAGGTGGAATAACTCTTCAGAGCACTCCCCGTGGTATATTCTATAGAAACATGCCAAAGAGGCAATATCCCTACGGAGTTGCAGAGGTTCCAGTGAACTCGTGACCTCTGGATCTCCGATGATACGGACAGCCCGCCGCTGTAACCTGTCAAGAGCGTCTAGCAAGTACTGCGCGGAGCCATCCCAAAGATGAGAACAGTACTCCACGCAAGGGCGCACTTGTGCCTTATACAATAGGCACAGCTGCCCAGGCGCGAAGAACCGCCTCACCCTGTTCAGAACTCCGAGTTTTCGCGAAGCTTGCCTAATGACGCTCTCGATGTAGGTTTTGGGATTAAGGGAGCGGCAAAGATCCATACCTAAGATGGAGAGGCTGTCACGTATCACCAGTGGAGTGTTCTTCAGAGAAGGGAGGGGAAGGAACGGAGACTTTTTTGTTGAGAACGCGCATGCCTGGGTCTTCTTGGCGTTGAACTGGACCAAGTTCTTGGCACCCCATTCAGAGATGCGGTTCAAGGTCTGGTCAAGTTCAACGACGAGATCCTGCCTTTTCCCCACAACCTCAGCCTGTTTAGCTCCAGGACGTCCGAGATATCGCCCATGCACGGTACTGTCGTCCGCATAACAATGTATGTTGCCGAGATTCAACATATCATTGATATGCAGAAGAAAGAGCGTAGGGGATAAGACGGAGCCCTGAGGCACTCCTGCATTGACCTGCATAAATTTGGAAGCGCGACCGTCGCAAAGGACCCGAATACGACGCTTCTGCAGGAAATTTGCAATCCAGGTGCACAGTTGAGGGGGCAAGCCATAGGCCGGAAGCTTGGAAAGAAGAGACCGGTGCCAGACTCTATCGAAAGCTTTGGCTATGTCTAGGCTGACAGCCAAAGACTCGCCGTGCTTGTCCATAGCCTCACCCCAGAGGTGCGTGACGAACGCTAGAAGATCACCCGTTGATCGTTTAGCCCGAAATCCGTATTGGCGATCATTGATCAACGAGTGATCCTCCAGGTAGCGGACAATTTGGGTGTTAATAATCCGCTCGAACACCTTGGAGAGCACTGAGGTGATAGCTATGGGTCGATAGTTGCCTGGCTCGGAACGGTCCCCCTTTTTGGGAATCGGTTGAACGTTCGCCTCCTTCCAAGCCTCAGGCACAATGCCTGCGGCGTAAGACGTCCGGTATAGGCGCGTAAGTGTCGGAGACAACTCCGCTGCACATTTTTTGAGGACCACAGCTGGGATGCCGTCAGGTCCACTGGCTTTCCGAACATCGAGAGACTGCAGTATCGCACGAACGTCACGTTGCCTGATACGTATATCAGGCATGGTGTAGCCGCAGTTGGCAATATTAGGCGGCTGCGAACCACAGTCATCGATTCGGGAGTTGGCCGCAAAGAGATTTGCAAGCAGATCTGCTTTCTCTTGCGGCCGATGAGCCAGTGATCCATTCGGATATCTCAGAGGGGGCAGCGAGGTCTGGCAGAAGTTGGACTGCATGGCTTTGGCCAGGCGCCAATAGCTACGACTGCCCGTAGGATGGGCCATGAGCTCCTGGCCGAACCGTGCGACGCGCTGGGCATCCGCTCTTAAGTATGCCCTCTTGCAGACCTTTGTGGCTTGGTTGAACGCTGCCTTCAGGTGATCCACGTTAGAGTCGTGGAGAGTGCGAGCCCTGGTCCAAGCGCGGTACGCTGTCTGTTTGCGTTCAACAGCATCAGCGCATTCACGACCGAACCAGGGCCTTTTCCTGCCACCGCTCGTGACATCACTGTATGGAATATAATATTCCATACCCAGGATGATTTCACCAGCGACAGCAGTAGCGCTCTCTGAAGGATCCCTGTTCTCAAAGCAGCGTTGAGCCCAAGGGATGGATGCGAAGTACTCCCGCATTCCATCCCAGTCTGCTGACGAGTAGTGCCACAGTCGTCGTCTTGCCTCCTCGGGTCGTGGGGGCGTAACAACAACAGCTGTGGCACAAACCAGACAGTGGTCTGAGGTGCCCAGAGGAGCACTAATCGACACACTGTACCGGTTCGGGTTACTTGTCAGCAGCAGATCGAGCAAAGAGGGCGCCTGACCTGCAATGTCCGGTATCCGGGTGGGCTGGAGTACCAGTTGAGACAGGTCATGCGTGAGAGCGAACGCATGGGCAATTCGTCCCGCGTGGTCTGTTTTGGGAGAACCCAACCAGGTCTCATGGTGGGCATTGAAATCTCCCAAGAACACCAACTCAGCATTCGGAAACTGCTCCTGCGCGTCGTCTGCCGCCTGACTCAGGTAATCAAAGAGTCGAGTTGTCTCAGCGTCTCCTGAATGGGATCGGTAGAGGCACATGTAGATTTGGCTGAAAGAGCCATGATCTACGTGTACCCAAAGGACAGAGAAGGAAGGGTCCTCTAGGCAGTGTAGACGGCGACAACAAATATCCGCCCTAACAAACAAGCATACCCCGGCTTTCGCGAGGAAACACTCCTCTAGCACGTAGCCGGGATACTGCAGGTAGGTCGTGTCTGCAGGACGGCGTATTTGTGTCTCCGTTAGAAAAAGCATTGCCGGCCGAGCCGTCTCCAGGTGGTGATGGACAGCATTAAGGTTGGCGTGGAGTCCTCTGATGTTAATAAACTCCACGACACCGGAAGAGGAAGCAGCGGTGGGGTTACGGCGATTGGCTGCTGTTAAACGACAATGCTTTGTTCGTACTGCCATAGAGTGAAAGGAAGGGAAAGCGTGAAAAAAAAAAAAGAGGCGGCTATTCTCGCAACAAAGTGGGGCAAGGCGCAGAGCAAGTTTCGTCATATTACTGTGTGGTATGGCGATAGCCGATCCGACGGACGGAAGGACCCCCGTACCTTCCCGAAAGTGGTCGCCGGGACCCACCCTCCGGTCACCATCCGGCACGACGAGCCACCTCGAGATTATGCGCGGCATGATGAGGCAGCCAACCAAGTTGGTTAGACTCGGTTGGGCCTCTGGACTATACCGCGGGCGGCCAGCAGAACACCGTTTCTACGGCTCTCCCTGGCCGCCGGGTCGACTCGCGCCACCCACACAATGACTCTACGGATACTCTGCAGGTCCCTCGTAAGCTGCGAGAATCGTCACCTCATGCTTAGGCCTCCGGCACTCTCATTCACCGAACGAAACACAGCAGTGAGACACTGCTATTTCACGTCGATTTTCTGTGAGAGGGTAGTACTTCCCCGGTTGAGCCGGCCCATTCATGCTGTAACCAGCTTGGCTCTACTACCAAAGACATGAAATGAAGAAAACTGCAGTGATACTTTTCGCCTACGGTCTACACGAATGATGGAATGGTTTATGTAGTCGCCTTGCTACAGCCAATCCGTCAAATATTGTGGTTTCAATCTTCATACAAATAAAGTAGTGTGGTCTATAAATATGTAGTTGTTAAGAATATGGGTACTTTTTTTTCCGTCGCTTTAAAGCTTATAACGTCCCTCGATACTCCACGTTATTCTTAGATCAGGAGTTGCTATTTTATAAAATACTATATGGCCTAACCCTTTTCATTATGTGAAGAGTCCCGTACCTGGACCTCCTGGGCTCATGGGCCACATGTTGTACTGGCAGTACGCCAGCTCATATACAGAGCTAATTTTATTATTATTCTATTACAGTCATAAAATCAGCAGATTAATAATATTATCATATTATTACATAGTTTATAAACTGAGACAGTCGTCTCAACTAACCCTGTTCTGATCCACGGGAATGCAGCATCGCCGGCATGCATCCCGCGGGCCCAATAATGCCGCCCATTCACTGCGACACATATCGACGACTATTTTAAACTCAACAGCTCCCAAGCGATCGGTTTCCATGCAAATTGGATCTGTTGTCTACCACGAACCACAAATAGGATTTTTGATAACTAGTTTAATATTCCATTCAGATAATAATGGCATTTTCTAGTAAGAAATGAGATTGTAAATACGCTTGAATTACATAGATGCTTAGTTTGAAAGATAATATCGCGATTCTCTTGAGCAAGAGGTTATAAATATTTACTAGGGAATAACTTCTTATGAAATAAAGTAAATATTAGTTGTAAAATAGTAGTTTTGTTGTACAGAAATAACCTTAGAAACCTGCGGGATTTATTAACTTAATCTGTAAGTCTGCGACCGAAATTGTATTCTATTGCTCTCCGCTGCTGAAAATGAATTTATATCTATAGTAGGTATTATGATGCAGCATGGTTTGGGTTAAAATTTTTATTTTTTAAAATAAAGTTTGCAAATGAACATTAACACAAGCAATAATAATAAGTAGCTATCGTAGTCTTTGCTTGTTTACAATACAAGTCATATACTTCGCGTAGTACCAACCCTAGGGAACACTTAAAGATGGTAAGAAATGGGAGAAAAATATTGCTCCAATTCCACCACTGTAATACTCGTGTAGCCAGGCTCAACAGTGGCGACCATGGCAAAAAGAGGTAGGTACGTATGTGTTCGTCCGGAATACTGTATCTTAACTTTACCTAGCAAGTTCTTAATCAACAGACGATATATTGTTATTTCCTGCTAGGTCTTTTAAAACCTTAAATTGGCAATAGCCAGCTTTGAAAAAGAATTATTAATGTGAGTCACAAGAACAGGGTGACTATCGTGAGTGGTACAAACATTAAAGCGTTAAATACTGTATAGACTTAGAACGCAGTGCGCAGCCTGTTCGCACAAGTGTAAAAGAGATAAAAATGCCTGTAGATCATAAACTATTTTGAAGTAAAATCAATATTATAATTGATAAGTGAGAAAATATCAACCTTTTAAATTATATATATTTTTTATAACAACAAAACCCAATAATACTTTATCCGGTAGGGAAATTGGAACCTGACGTACCTACAACAGTGGCATTTGAATTCGTTGCACCACCAAGTCAGCTATAAATTTAATTACTAAACACTACCATTGAATATTAATATATTATACAATTATAATAATATCGACAAATGCGAAAACCGCGACATCACGCATAATGAACAGACATCCTTATCCAAAAGCAATATTGTCGGACAGATAACATAGTGCCGTACATTTGATTTGTTGAGGCCAACATTAGCTAATGTAATAGTATTTATGGCACTTAAGTTATGCCACAGACATTCTAATTACGCCACGTACCGTGTACGGACACTTGCGGTACTAATACTTAACTAACGGCCTTCGGGGTACCGGATTAGTCATGTAATAAAAGTAACAAATGCTAAGGCCTCACGCATCCTAAAGGCCCGGCACAACCAGAGCCCCGCGCTGAAATAAAAAAAATTAAGACAGCATTTCATGTGCTACCACATTCCTTAAAAACATTAAACTAGTCTTCTAGTCGACAAAGGTTTATTCTAGTAGTAAATTTTATTGTAAAATGAGGCCTTTTGGTACGGTTTGCTGCACGTCCTATGCTGGCTTAGTCAGGCACTAGACACATTAAGGATAATTACTTGTTTCTAAAGATATATTAATTTACTTTTACCTAAAATCTAGTGTTAAATCGGTTAGATTGCGCAATTTATATCATTGCGATATTGTATAAAAGTTTTATCTTACGTTGAGGCGAATGTAACATATTGGAATTAAACTCTACACTTAACACTTGCCTTTAACATTTCTATCTACTTATTATGAATTATTTAAACCTCTTTATAGTTTCCCTGACACTTGGGTTGCTATTCAACAGCCATCAAAGAACTATACCTACTTACACGTTTTATATCCATATGTTTGAACGTAGTTCAATATTAATTTATATCACAGGTGTTATTATTTCTACAGAAGATATATGGAATACTAGCATAGTATTTAATTTGTTAGAAGTAAGTACACAGTATGTAACATTAACGTATTGTCATATTTAAAGATCATAACGTGCACATCATATTATAATAAAAGTAAAAGTTCCAAGAAATTTGGACGTTTGCTAACATCACGCAGGCGGAACCACGGCACAAAAACTAGCGATAAAGAATAAAACATGGATTATTACTCTACATTATCTATATACATATTATATAAAAATAAAATAAGTTTTTTTTTCATATCACACCCATACATACTTTTATCTTGGGATGGAGGGTATCCTTTTAAGTATAAAATGATACCTGTGTTAGGATACACCTATATTCATCAATTAGGTCTACAGTCTAATTCAAAGTGTGTACCAACAAAATATGTCGTTAGCCTAGTAAAATATGTAGTTACCCTGTTACGTGGTGATAGTTTATAAAACATCCAATTACCACAATAAGATCAGAGGCGAGCGGCATATTTAAATCAGTACTGTTACCCCTTGTCTTTTCTCTTAGGCGCTTGATTACGGCACCTTATTGTCTAAGATAAGGTTGGTTTAGAGCCGCGAAACAGTTTATAGGGGACTAGTATTGTAAATCTGTGAAAGGTTCAGATACGGTGCTCGCAAAAATGGGTACAGAATGGCTGTCTAAGTGGTAATAGTGAGTATTAGAAAAGCCTTTCTAAATGCACTGATATATGGTTTTTAGATAGGTCTTGTGTGTGACCGGTCGACTTTCAGGTCGTATTATACTGGATGGTTCGCTGCCTCGTTAGTTCTGAGGCATACGTTTGTGTTTTACGTGTGGTCTTAAGGATCTGGTTGGATTCTAAAGTCCAGCAGTATGATTGGGGTTTTCTTTAAGAAATGCGCTATCTCTAAATAGCAAGCCAATGTTTGGGAATGGGCCCAGTAGAAGCCAATAGGCTTGTCTGCTTTACGTGGTACCCAAGAAATGAGTTATTCAAAAAGAAAAAGAAAAAATATCAAATGTTGGTTATTGCTCGCTTTTACGGTGAATGAAAACATTGTGCGGATATCTGCATGTGTGAGAGCTGTTCATAAAGGTTCTCGAAGATATGTGAAGGATGAAAACTCGCATTGGATAACCAGCCTGGCAGACTATGGCCTTTTCCTTCCCAGACTGAGAAGAGCCCCGTGCCCAGCAGTGAGATAGTTTGATACAGGGCTGATATTTACTGGTGAAATCTCACCATTCCAAATACCCCTCGGTCACTTCCTTCCTCAAACCACTTTTCTCTGTCTTTTTTCTGTAGGTCTTACAGTAGGCTTAGGTAGGCCTATGAGTTTTACGGCCGGCAGGCAACTGATTATGTTTCTTTGGAATCGCTTCTATAATGTCAATAAAGCACAGGCATACCGATGAACGATAGATACCTCTAACAATCGGGTGGAACGGTGGCTGGTCTGCCACGAGCAGCAATATAAAAATATACGTACTAAATAATTTAACAGAATCTTACATCCTTATATAAACCCTCTCAATAGATAATTACCCTCAGCTATTTTCCCCGACGCCATTAATATACCGTGTGATATAGCGTAACTGTACAGAGTGTCTTACACGGCATCGAACCTGCTACACGATCATATTTCGCGCGAATGCGGCACAACCGCTATTCACCTAAATGTAACAGATGTTATCTCTACGTAACAGGACTGATAGTCGCTGCGATATTACCTCAGCTGGCGGTGACGTAAATGTTAAGGAAACGTTTTTAGGATAAGTGGCTGTGTGATATATTTTATGTATACAAATGTCTTCCAAAGGGTGGGCAGAGGTCTAGGTATAACACTACGTCGCTAGCTATGGTTTTAGGGCTTAGTTAATAGAGGCCGAGCCTATAGCCCATCTACTGGGTACAATTCTGTTTTTTTTTTGTATAATTTCTTCTAAGAATTACTTGATAGAATACCCAAAAACTCTTTATCCGATCTGGAAATTGAACCTGAGACCTCATACACACCTCATATGAATCTCTCATATGGCTGCATGAATGGCGGAGTGGTTTAAGTGGTCGCCTCGCCAGTGCCACTGCGCTGAGTGTTGTAGGTTCGATCCCTACACGGGACAAAAATTTGTGTGATCCATAAATGGTTATATAATATTGTCTTCTGTTTACGCGAATGTTATTCATTGAAATTAAACTACTATATACGCTAATTTTATCGCGTTGTTTATTTAATACTCTATTACATAATTTTGAAACTATTACCTACACTACTACTACTATTGAATTTTACTAATTTATAAGCTAATAAAATTATTTAAACTATTTATATTTAGATTTACACTTTCCCCGACGTTTCGGTTGCTTTTCAGCAGTCATGGTCACGGGGAGACATAAATGGTTGTTCCGAGTATAGATGTTCTTTGTGTCCGTTGTTTAAATGTTTGTAAATTGCCCTGGGAATTATTTCTGGTCCTAGAGACGTCATTCTAAGAAAAAAAAAACATAATATACACAGCAGTCTTTCGCTGGGGCACCGAGGTTATATCCCGTATATAAGAAAGTAGTAGTAATAGGGTTAGGGTGTTAGAGGGGCTTATTGATTTTGAATTTTGTATTTTAAGTAGTAAAGCTATAACTGATTTGTTTAGTGGTTACGGAGAATGAGGACTTGGGTTTAAATTCGAGGCAAAACATAGCATGTCCGGGTTCGAAATAACAAAATAGTTATCACGTTTTTCTATAAAGATATTCTCAGTGGCAGCCCGGCGTAAGAAAGTTAGCGATATTTCATACAGCTAACTTCCTAACGCTAACATGCTATCGAGAAAATCCAGTACCTTCAACAAGCACGTAAAGCTTTTGGGATATTTTATTTTTATACAACTAAGTTGGCAAACAAGCATACGGCCCACCTGATGGTAAGTGGTCACCGTAGCCTATGAACGGCTGTAATACCAAAGGCATCACTTGCGCGTTGCCGACCCTTTAGGAAAAAAAGAAAGTGGGAAGGAGAAGGAGCGGGAAGGGGGAAAGAGTGTAAGTAGGCCTTCGGCACTCTGACTCACCAAACGAAACACAACAGTAGGAACACTGTTATTTTACGTCGATATTCTGTGAGAGGGTAGTACTTCCCCGGTCGAGCCGGCCCATTCATGCTGAAATCGGCGAGGCTTTACTACTCATACCTCCGCCTGATCTCTCTCCGTGTCAGATTTCCGTCGCATCGGACTATGATAGTGCCTGCACTATAGATTATGTACTGCACTTTGATCTCCGATAAGAATAGATAGTGCACTTGTGTTTGCACGTACACACTACATATGTATGGATGTACATACTATAAAATATTATACAACTGAAGAATTTGTTTGTTTGTTTGGTTGAACGCGCTTATCTCAGGAACTACTGGTCCGAATTGAAACATTATTTTATTGTTGGATAGCTTATTTATCGAGGAAGGTTATAGGCTATTTAACAACACGCTACGACCCACGGGGCGGCTCAGTAATCATAAACGCGGGTGAAACCGCGGGCACATCTAGTGTACTATAAAGTGGCAAGTCTCTGTTAAGATTGGCTATCGTGACCAAAATTTGGCTTGAAGGACATTATTATTATAGCTAGCTTTTACCCGCTACTTTGTACGCGTGAATTTTTTAAGTACCTAGTTACTTTTCTATAATTTACACTTCATCTTCAAAGCAGCATATTAAGGTATAACACGCACCAGATTTTAATTCAGCCCTCATGCAATTTAACTATAAAAACCGCATTCAATTGCAGTTCTTGCGTGATGCACGTAAACATTAGTTGAACCCGACTAAGGCGAAGCAGATAGGAAGGTTATGATTTTCTTAAATATTATGTACTAGCTTTCGCGCGCGGCTCCGCCCACGTGGCACCTACATCAATAAAAAGTAGCCTAGTAGCCTGGGGGAGAACCCAGGCTTAAAACTAAATCTGTACCAAATTTTATCTAAATCGGTTAAGTGGTTTAGCCGTAAAAAGGTAACAGACAGACAGACAGACAAAGTTACAGACGAATATTATATACTAGCTTTTGCGCGCGGCTCCGCCCGCATGGAACCCGCATCAATAAAAGTAGTATATGTCCTACCCCAGGTTTTTAACTAAATCTTAAGGATTTTGTTTTGTTTTCTTATATTTTATTTTATTTTGTTTCTCTTCCTTATTAATATTTTATACTCTTCTTAATTTATATTTTATATTTTTAAGTTAAATGTTATAACGCTACATTACGGTGCATGTTGTGACACCTTCAAAAGTTGTACATTTATTTTGATTACTGTGATTTTATTATTTTTATTTAAGAAGCAATGTAACAACTACTGGTTGTCCAAATAAATAAATAAATAAATAAATTTTATCTAAATCGGTCGAGTGATTTAGCCGTGAAAAGGTAGGTAAAATAGGTAAAACTTTCAAAAGTTATATATACTTCTCAAAACAAAATAAGGGCCACTAAGATTTTTTGCTGTACCATGAAAACAATAAAGACATTAAATTGTTTAACTAATGTAACTACAAATAATGTTATTGGTTATAATATAGGCTAACAATTGTTTAACAAAAAACAATTCATGGTCATTAGACCATGAATTGTTTTTTTAAATTCATAATGAAATTGGCAATTTTGAATGAAAAACATGAACAAAAGAAATCACCGGCGAAAGACAAAATATTGTTCTTGTCACTTTTGTTTCTTCTTTTTAGTAATGAGTATATCTTCCTCTCTTAGCAATACACTCCTGAAGCCTCGTATGCATACTCTGGATCAAATTCCTCACGTTTTCATCTGGAATCTCCTCCCAGGCACGTTTTAAAGCGTCAATCAGCTGCTGTTGGTTGTAGACCCTTGCTCATTCTCTCTAACCCTTCGTTTCAATTGGTCCCACAATTGCTCGATTGGATTTAAATCCGGACTGTTACCTGGCCATGGTAATACCTCAATATGAGACCCTTCTAGGACAGTTTGGGTCGATCGAACTGTGTGTGCACGGGCATTTTCTTGCATCAGGATGAATCCAGGCCCCACTCGCTGTGCAAAAGGGATCACTTGTGGCCTGATGACGTCCTTGATGTAACGTTCTGCAGTTACGGTACCCGCATTTAAAATGGTGAGCTCGGTTTTACCGTGTAAACTAATCCCACCCCAAACCATTACGTTGGGACCACCGAAACGGTCAACTTCGTGGATGCAGGACTCCGAAAACCGCTCGCCGCGTTGTCTCCACACCCTAACACGCCGATCATCATTAAAAAATTTTACTTCGCACTCGTCTGTAAAAAGCACCTTGCCCCACTGATCAATCCCCCAGTTCAAATACTGACGGGAGAATCTTAAACGGTTTGCACGTTGAACCTTGCAATCGATTACGTATAGTTTGATCACTGACACGGGTACCCGTTGTCAGCCGTAGGTGGTGTTGTAACTTACGGGCCGTTACTGTACGATCACGACGAGCACTTAGTTGGACGTACCGATCCTCGTGCGCCGTTGTTACACGAACTCTAACTGAACCAGGTCTCCTGGCAACACTGCCGGTCTCTTGGAAGCGATTCCATACATTTTGGACAGCTCTTCGAGAAAAACCCAACTGCAAACCCACGTAACGCTGAGAACGTCCTTCTTGAATCATAGTTATGGCTCTGGTTGCTGTAATTGTATCCATGTGCTTTCGTACTGGTGGCATGATTAACGCGAGATGATAAATGAATCAATTAAAATTGAAAATGTAAAACTTTTCCCCTAAAATAACCGAAACAAGTTAAGAAGACAATCGAAGAAAAACATAAGAATAACATCCAATTTTTTTTTCTTAATATGATGGCCGGTACTTTTCAAATTAGGAACACGAACACCAGCATAAAAGAGATCAAACACCAAAGAGTTCGTAATATCAATATAATGCTACTTATCAGTTACTTTCAGTTTACTAAAGTGCACTTAAATGTAAATAAACTAGGGGCCCTTATTTTGTTTTGAGTAGTATATTATATAATATCTTTTATAATATTAGGGATAATTACAATTTATTATATATAAAACCAAATATTTATTATAGTTAACATTTTGCTGTGATATCCACACTAGGCACAGTCTGCACTGCCGGCTACATTATTATTAAAATGTTTAGGACATAACTTTGCTAATAATAATGTCCTCCAGACCGATTTTGGTCACGGCGGCCAATCTTAACGGAGCCTGGTCATCTGCGCAGGAGATATTATAGTGCACAAGCGTGTGCGCAAACACAAGTGCACTCTCTGTTCCCTAACTCTCATGATCCGATGAGACGGTAATTCGACACGACCGGAGAGGGATCAGGCGCAGGATCCGCTGGTCCTGCACCTGATCCGTCCGTTGCCTTACGTGCTTTCCGAAGCACGGGGGTGTCTAACACCACCCACTTCCTAACTCCGGACTGTTATTGAGATTTCTTAACAGAAAACCCAATAACTATTTGTTGGCCCGACCCAGGATTCGAATCCGAGACCTCATGCACAGCAGTCGCATTCACTGCCGCTGCGCCACGGAGGCAGCAAAGTTGCTAATAGTAGGTACACTTTGAGCATGTGTGAGTATGTATGTTTAGATACTTGTGTTGCCTGTATAATCGTCATTGACACATTGGGTACACTTTTGTTGTATAAAATACAAGATTTTCCTGATGTAACCTTATAATATACGCACTCATTGAGGTGCGGCTGCGTGTAGACGCATTTGGATGCTGAGCGAGTAATGAGTTTAGTTGTGTTTCACCATGGGCTGCAGAGCCGATGGTGAAACACAACTAAACTCATTACTCGCTCAGCATCCAAATCTTGATATATTCTACTACAAGACATCAAATTTGTAAAAATGCCTTTTTGACTCATCATGTCAGTATAGTGTTTAATTCTACTGATCTAGGTTTTTAGTACCCATGTACTAAATACTGCACAAGTTTTCATTATGGATAATGATATGTAGTCGCTCGCCACTGCTCCTGCGCCGAATGTTGCAGCTTCGATTCCTAGTCGGGACAATGTGTGATCCACAAATAGTTGTTACGAGACTGCGTGTTCTATGTGTCCATTATGAATACTGGTAAATTCCCCTGCGACACAGAAATAATTCCTAGTGCGGGAGAGGACAGTCACATTAAAAAAGTATAAAATAAATTAAATTAATGTTTTCAGAGAGTAAGTAAATAGGAATATTGCTGCGCATGCGCGGTACGATAAACTCTTTATTCTAGCTCGCCGATGTTTACTAGTGCGGCGTCAGCGCATACATGTTAAAATTGTGAAAAGAGTTTATATTTAATATTTATTAACACGTTCAGTGCGGCACGAGGTCTAATATGCGGAATATGCCTCGTGCGTGTCTTCCTTGCGGTGCGGCTAAGAAAAACATAGTCTTCTCTGCCGTGCGGAGACCGTAACTTCAATTTGATTTAGTTTAAGAAAGAGATGAATATATATCTAAGAATATATATTAAAACATAATGCAGAGGTGTATCTACTTTAATACGGGGCCACTTCGACCTCGTACCGCACTGAAGAAATAAAATTTTACCACAGTGCGAAACTGGACTTAAAATACCCCGTACTCCGCCGACCCCATACCGCACCCTGCGCTAGACACGCGCGACCAGTGTTATGCAAGCGTAGGCCGCAAGAACACGTGTTAAGTTTTAACAGCTTACAGTAATCATGGCGAGACGGTGACAAGTCTACAATTAAAGTTAAGTCGTCAATAAATATTATTTTCATTGTTATAAAAGTCGAGCGAGTCATGCGCCATTTGTAATATGACACTGCCCGGGCCTCTTTATAATTTCATAACTTTAAAATAGTTGTCGTTTAGTACTTTTTGAGTTTATCGCGTTCAGACAGACAGAAATTATTGTTTTATATAATGTACCTAGTGATAATAATTTTTATATTTTCAAAATGTGAAAATATGCCGGATGCTACGCCAAATTGCGAAAAGAATTAAATAGTCGTGAGGTGGACAAAAATGTTGAAAAGATCGTCACACAACATCAATGTCAAACATTTTTATGTTTATATTGTTTTAATGAAAAACATTTGTAATTAGTAAAATTTAAAATAAAGTAAAAGCCATTCACCGATATTTTTGTTTCCCATCACTAAAATCTATGTAAAACTTCCCTTATTGAGTGCCGTACGAGGTCTATAAGCCCCTTATTTTCTTTTACCTACAGATTCTAAAATCATAGTTGATAATAGTGTACCAAAAATTACTACATTTATTTTTTAATTTAGCCAGAATAAAGCTTCCAGTTTCTTAAACGTTACGAGGTCTAATAAGCCCCTTACGCCATAGTGATAATTTTCAAACGAGGTTTCAGTGGGGAGACCAACAGACTGCAATACAGGGTCTCGTGTTCGAACCCACGTCGCGCACTTCTGAATTTCGGAAGTTATATATGACTTTTCGAAATTATGTGCGTATTGTTTGACAATTATTGCCTGCTCCGTGCCTCGGAGAGCACGTTAAGCCGTCGGTCCCAGCTGCTATGAACATCTATGGCAGTCGTTATTGGGAAGTCAGTGCCCTATAATATCTGACACTGGTCTAGCCTTAGGGTATCGTTAGCCTTCGGGTTGCGGAGGTCAGGTGGCAGCCGCTCCGTGTAAAAACTGATATCCAGTCAAATCCGGTTAGACTAGAAAAGCCGACCCAAGTGACTTGTGAATAGTAAAGGCTAGGGAGAAGTTTTGAACGCCCCGTACCGCGGGAATGGATAGAATACAAAAATGAGTGCCGCTGTCAACGTGTTAATATGTTCAGAATTAGCTGCATACCTTCGCAAATCTGACGAAAATGTTAAGCGGCCAATTCTCCTAATAAAAAATGCTGAATTTAAAGTTTTGATCTAGTCTGTGTCAATATTGTAATATATCATGTAAATATTGCATTTCAGTTCAGATTTAACGTTTAGTATAAGAAATCGAAACTTAATATTTAATACGATAACTAGCCCTTAGAAAATGACATTGTATAATAAGTGGTTATTTAAAATATACGTGCTTTGACCACGAACAGTTAGCTTTCATTCAATTTGATAAATAAATAAATAACAAGCGTCTCTAGTTAGAAGCTATGGTGCTCCCATTACTACGGACGGTGATACAACTGTTTTAAATCACGCGCCCCTTTCATAAGCACTTTTTAATTTATTACCTCCTTTTCCAGCCTTTATGGTGCATAGTCGGTAACCCATCATAGGTATATACAGCATCCGGTATAAGACCTCATACATATCCGCTACAAACCTCCACACCGATCTTATAGCTTTCCGACAAGATTATAAATGAATACTTAGAACTGATGTAGTGACTGCCTCAGTGGCGCAACGGTAGGGAATACGACTGCTATGCGTGAAGCTTCGGGTTCGATGCCCGGGTAAAGTGTTTTTGGGTTTTATTGTCAAGATATTGTCAGTAGCTAAGTGGAGGCTAAACAGTGCTCGGTAGTCAGTCATAGATTCGCCCTATTACGTAGGATTGAAAATCATAGTTGCATGAAAAATTAAAACGAGCGTGTAACTCACATCTGCCTACCCTTTGGGGATTTATGCGTGAGACTACATAGTCAGGTTTTCGCAGAAAATAAATTAGTGTGTTGTGTATGGATTGTTTAGTTGGTCTCGTGACATAAGTTTGTGCATATTATGTTTGCCTGCTATCGCGAGATTCCCGGTTCGTTAATAATAGGGTCCATGACTATTGTCATCCATACATTGCCAATCTTTGTGCTGTATACAGGATTTTCTAGCAGAATAACAGTTTACCCGACCCAAGTATCGAACCCAAGATCATATGTATACATAAGCACAAACAACCACACCAACACACATTCCAAGAAATTGTCACCAGTTATAAATTCGATAGTAAATCGGCATACAAGCAGAAATCCCACTAGCCAGCCTGAACAAGCCTGCGGCGGCGTATACCCTGCGCGCGCGCACCGTTAGCGTTATCTAATCGCGTATCGCGTTAACCACGTGACGAGCGACACTTCACTGCGCGGGAAACTAATGAAACACTAAACAGGCCTGTGTTGTCCCTTAGAACTGTACATTGGAAGTTCTGTTTATGTTTATTGTGACCTTAGGTAGGCCTTTACATAGCGTGTAACTATAAGATGTGGTCATACTTTAAGCTTGTATCGACTGTGATTAATAGTAAACATATATATACTAATATTTTAGAGGAAAGTTTTGATTTTTTGTTTGTTTATTTGTAACGATTTAACTCAGAAACTACTCAACCGGTTTAAAAAAATATATTTCGCCATTTGAAAGCTACATTATCACTGAGTAACATAGGCTGTTATTGAAAAAAAGTCCTGTTGCTAACATAACCTAACCTTTTACGCGAGCGAAGCCGCGGGCAAAAGCTAATCTAATATATTATTTTCTTAGTTGTATTAGTAAATAAATGTGGAGTACTGGTAGCAAGAAACAATACATACAGACACGTCTTTATGTATTGTCTTTCTCTTTTTGTGTTATCTATATTGATTAGAGAACAAATGTAGTCTAAATGACTTTATAATGATTTGTTTCTTTAGCAAGTAGGGTTTTTGTTAAAAAGGCAACTCCCAGTCAAAAAATATGTCCTGTATTGCGGGTGACTTTACACACATTCAAGCAACGAGCACATCCAGACTCGGCAAAATCTATTTGTGGACATCGAACAGTCAGTTCAGTCCGGCGCTACAGCGGCTGTCGGCCATGATTCGGGACCGGTCCCAAGCCCCCGCAAATTATTATATTAAAAGACAGTTTTAGGACATAATTATAATGAACTTTAATTATGTTTGTTATTCTATGAAGGAGGAAATGAGAATACTAATACTACTAATACTTTACCATTCAAACAATTTATGGCGTATCGGGCAAGCAGATACCACGCGGCGCTAAGTTTCGTTACCTACATCAAAATGCCTTCAGTGATTTTGCCGAGAGGGACAGACAAAAAAATCTAATACCATTTTCTTTATAGTCCAAACTCCCCTATATGGTCAATTCTAATTACTTAAAGAATGTATCTTTTATGGTCAAAAAGAGCCAGTTAACATTCTAATAATAGGATATTTCTCCTTTTTATGAATATTAGCATAAACGTTTTTAACGGTTTAATCAAATAAGCAAATCTGCCGGGTTATTTCAAATCGGCTAGACCCCTTGGCGCTGCGTAGAGATGTGGCCTCGCTATGCATCTTCTATCGCTTTTACTATAGGGAGTGCTCCGGGGAATTGTTCGGACTGATCCCTGCCGCCTCTTTTCGCCATCGTCCTACGCGACAGAATTTCCATTCCCATCATTAAGATGGTTGGCAGTCCACAACTGTGCGCTTTTCCAGAAATTTTCTGCCTCGCACAACTAAACTGTGGAATGAACTGTCGCCTGCGGTATTTCCGGAACAATACGACCTAGAAACCTTCAAGAAAAAAGCGTACTCCTTTTTAAAAGGCGGGCAACACATTTGTAACTCCTCTGGCGTTGCGGATGTCCATGGGCGGCGGTAATCGCTTACCATCAGACGATCCGTCTGCTTGTTTACCAACTTATATAGTTGGCAAACGAGCAGACGCATATAAATAAAATATAAAAAGATAAAAATAAAGCAAATTGCACAGTGTAAAGCAAATTACTTGATGTAATAACCCAATAACAAATATATTTAACTCTTAAAACAAAATACGTATATCGGGCTTGCCTTAGTCTGAAATTCCAAGCACGCCATAGCATCATACCAACCGTCCCTCCCTACTTCTGAGAATCGACCACGACTTTTATAGCCCCGACACACCTTTACACGTTTAATGATACAAAAATGTACTCACATTTCTAAACAGCAATCCCCGCCTCCGCTATCCACCAAAACCCAACCTTTGCCATTAACAGTACACGCACGGTCGTTATCGGCTCAATATACTTTTATTACAAGCTCGTATAAAGCTGTGGACGCATAAAATAGCGACGCGGCTATCTCGCTCTCAGCAGAGCCGCGTTGAACAAGCGCAACACATTTCCGAAGTAGGGTCGGTAAACGGGAACTTAAATGTTTAATTGCACTTAATGTTGCGCGCCTAGAATGTGTCTTTTCTACCGCTTATTTTATATTTTAGCGTATTTATATTTTGACTTGGTGCTATGGCTTATGGATATGGATGACCGATTAAGTGGGCTCAGATTCAACTTCTTACGTTACCAAGGTACTAAAGATGCGTAAGACAAAAGCTTATAAACAGTGCATCCCATTTATTATGACTTACGGTGCCGAAACGTGGACACTCACGACAAGGCTAGGTCGTGAAGCAAAAGTCGCGCAACGAGTTATGAAACAAGTCATGCTAGGAGTTTCTTTGAGGGACACACCCAGATAAGAGATTATCTGTCAAAGAACTAACTAACTACCTTGCTCGCTGAATAAGTAAGCTCAATTGGTAATAGGCTGGACATATCGGCCAAAAGACCGATGATCATTGGAAATAACGAGTCTTAGAACCTACGCATTTTTAAACGGAAGGTAAGCCGCAACCGCCTATACTGATGAACTGAAAAAGTTATCTAGATATGAAAGGCGACAGCCGTTTATTATGGCGTCAAGTTAAAGAGGCTTATGTCCAACAGTGGACTACGATAGGCTGATTAAAATGAACAGAAAGTTAAGGACACTGTGTGCTTACAACAGCAGAGGTATCGCTTTGGAGTTACCAGCCCTCTTGCTAACAGTACGCCGTCTCTTCAAGAAACCTAGAAACTCTACTTCCCACAGGAACACGACACGAGATTGTTTAGCTTCAATCTTTAGCGTACGCACCTGATCAAACTGACTTAACTTTACCGAAATCCCAGGTTTAATTAGGAATTCTGTTGTACCGAATGATAAATTGGGACTAACCCACTCGCACACCAGCTCTATAAAACTGCAAATGTCCGAACTATGCAAATGTCTGATGTTTGTCACTCTTTTAAGTCCCGGCGAAAGTAAAAGGTTGCTACAAAAATATATTAAATAAGTTGGGCAAATAATTATATTTTCTTTCTAACGTCAATTAATTATTTCATTTGGTTATGGACTTTCTGGTCCTGGTATTACCAGAAAAGAAAAATATCGAATATCTAAGGCCAAAGAAATATCGTACGGATGGCGAAGTGGTTTGAGTGGTTGCCTCGCCGCTCCTACTGCGCCGAGTGATGTGGGTACGAATCCCACACGGGACAAAAATTTGTGTGATCCACAAATGGTTTTTTCGAGTCTGGGTATTTTCTTTGTGTCTGTTATTTGTTTGTTTGTAAAGTCTCCCGCTATATAGGGGTTATTCCAAGTGCGAGAGGTTTTTATTTAGTAAAAAAAAAATTGTTTTTTTACAAACTTCATCTCCCAAAAGAAAATATATTGTAAGGCTTAGTATTTGTCGCCTATCTTAAATAAATACATTTCTATTAAAGCTACCTATTTATAACAATAATACGTAATATATTTATTGCAAATATTATCACACACCCAGGAAATACTTTCGAATACATCACTTGCATAACCATTCACTAACCTCATGACTAAGGGCCAACAACATTTACTAGGAGCCGTGTTGCGCGCGCGCATACTGCGTACAACCACTGACCCCTTCCTTATTTATTGCTATTTAGCGTTATAACGTTATTTATAGTTCCGCTTAAATAGGCGCGGTGATTACGGCTGTACTTCTTGTTGTTTTATTGTTATAGTTTTGTATGAATATGTGCATAAATTCAGGTGATTATTAGGTACATTTTGTATTGTAAATTTGATTTTGTAAGAGTCCGGAAATTTGTTTAATTACTTCAAGTTTGAACGTTGTGCAACTTAACGGTTTGAACAATGATCTTATAGTTACAAAATGTTAAAGCTCATTTCATTTGTAACTTTATTGTAAATCAAGGGTCGGTAACAGTACAGTGTTATGACAAAAACGGTTTTAACACCAAAATGGACAAAACTCGGTTACGTTTTCTTCACGTTGCGAACATTGAAAAGTAAGAATAAAAATTATATTATGTGTATGACAACTTCTCTAACCATACTCGATGACAATTGAAAGCTACAAAACCTTATGTAAGAACTTATTGGAAAGAAATATAGATGGAAAGCAGCACTCCGGCACTGAACATAATTTCTGAATCACTAGGCCTTGACAATAATGTAAAAAACCGACATAACGTAGGTACTCAGAACAATGACTTATGAAACATTTGTCATTTGCGTGGATCAAACCCACAACACTCAGCACAGTATAACAGCGGGGTGATTACTTAAACCATTGCGCCATCCTTGCATTCCAACAAAATGCTAACAGGACCTGCATTTATATTATTAGGCAATAAATTATAATCTTTTTAATGATAGGCATTTATAGTACGCGGACATTCTGGTATTTTACAATTAACCCTGCTGATAACAAGTAAGCTTATCTGTATTTATTAGTATCGGATCCAGTCCTTAGCTCGAGATACACCGAACTTATTTCTGCTAATTAAACTTAAGAATATATCAGCGATAGCCTAGTGGGAGATCGTTGTACTGTCAGAGGTCTTGAGTCCGATCCAAAGGTCATCTGTGACTTTTGGAAGTAATGTGCGTATTAAATAGTTAGTTTCCACTCGCTTTAACGGTCAAGGAAAACATCGTGAGGAAACCTGCATGTCTGGGTGTTCTTTATTATGTTCTCGAATATATGTAAAGTCTGCGAACCGTCACCGAGCCAGCGTGGTGGACTATGGTCTGACCCTTCACACACTGATAAGAGGCCCGTGCTCAGCAGTGGGACAGTTTAAATACAGGGCTGATTTAATATAAGCTGAAGAAACCCACTCATTATTAATAGTGCTTGTTTATTATTTTATAGAACGAAGGTAACAAACAAATATACTGCGTTGATGGTAAGCCGTAGTGACGAAACTGGCGATCGCTTACTAGAGACACTCTCGCCTCGACGACATTTAGGTGTTATTATTAGTATTAACATTATATTATAATGCACCACTCACACACTGGGGTTAAGTATTGTGTCGCGGAGGCTTTTATAAATGTACAATTACCGGATACAACTTGCACTTAGACTGAGAACGATCATAATTTGTAGATCTAACAAATAAAAGATATGTGCGTGACTCTCAACCCATCGACCCGGTACTACACGGATAGAAAAACTCCGGTTAATGCGTGTTTCTTGGACCTCTCTAAGGCATTTGACCTTGTGTCTTATGACCTTCTATGGAAGAAATTAAGAAACGAGAGTGAGGTAGACGCCGGCATAATAAGCATATTACAGTTTTGGTACGCTA
This sequence comes from Catocala nupta, assembly GCA_963675205.1. Classification (NCBI taxonomy): domain Eukaryota; kingdom Metazoa; phylum Arthropoda; class Insecta; order Lepidoptera; family Erebidae; genus Catocala; species Catocala nupta. The sequence continues at coordinate 11,650,613 of OY776104.1, forward strand.
ATCAAATAAATACCGTTAGATGGGCAGGTACCATGTCTGAGGAATACAGGTTGAAATGTGGGGTGAGGCAGGGGGGAATTACCTCACCTCGCCTCTTTAATCTGTATATAAATCAGCTGATTGTTGGGCTCAACAACGCCGGTGTCGGCTGTCATGTTGGTGGTGTTGCTATGAACAACATCAGCTACGCGGACTACATGGTCTTGCTGGGACCATCAATCAGTTCAGTGAGAAGGCTGTTGAAGTTGTGTGAGGATTACGCCATGGCTCATGGGCTCAGGTACAACGTTAGTAAAAGTGAGTTGCTTGTTTTTAAAGTCGGTGCCAAAAGTCACTTTAATGTACCGCACGTCTCATTAGCAAACACACCGCTGAAGCGGGTCACAAAATTTAAGTACCTGGGACACTGGGTCACCGAGGATCTATGTGACGACCTAGATATAGAGAGGGAGCGCAGGGCGCTGTGTGTCCGAAGTAATATGTTGGCCCGCAGATTTGCACGATGTACGCACGAAGTCAAAATGACTCTTTTTCGAGCCTATTGCCAAAATTTCTACACTTGCAGTCTGTGGGTCAAATATACACAGAAGGCATACAACGCTCTGCGCGTACAGTATAACAATGCTTTCAGGATGCTTGTGGGGCTGCCGCGATCTTGTAGCGCATCAGGCATGTTTGCCAACGCGAGGGTTGACGACTTCTATGCCATAATCCGGAAGCGATGCGCCTCGCTCCGACACAGAGCATGCGCCAGCTCCCTCAGCATGCTGAGAGCATTGACAAACCGGTGGGACTGTCAGATGCTCGGCCGATGGGTGAGACTGCACACTCAATTAGGAAATGAATAGATAATATTGTTTGTTATGTCTGTCTGAGTGTCCGGTAATTGTGTTTTATTGTCATTTGTATTTAATGTATGTATGTTTACTAACAATAGTTAATAAGTTGCTTTTGTAAAAATAATCCTATGGACCTAACAGTCTGCAAAATAAATGAATAATAAAATAATAATAATAATTGCTCCATGCGTGTCGTCTGCATATACACTGACGCCTTTGTCCGGAGTGATAGGCGGAGACTACGGATTTCTATTTCTTACGATCCTGACATACCTTAATTGTTTTATTCATTATCATCATATTCTTTACTAGCCTTTGCCTGCGATTTCGTATGAGTGACATTTGGAATAATTTACTTAACTTCTAGGCATTGCATCAAGATGAAACATGCACCAGATTTTAAATTCGAGTTCCAATTTTACTGGGAAAACTGCATTAAATTTCATGCAGTAGTCAGTGGCGTACAAACACAGAGCACAAAAATCTAAAAATAATTGTTAGGAGTTCCACACTACCGTTCGCTAACTAAAAAACGCTACTAAGTTATATAAGTTCTTATATAATTTAGTGTCTTTTTAGTTACCGGACAGCAGCACAGCACTTACGAAGACCCCTCACATCATTTTTCTTAAATATTTCCTATATACAAACATCGACCAGTTATAATTTTATTACAAGTATAGATTCCCGTTGGTCGGCATATGGGTACTCTTAACCTATCATTTCTTCATTATCTCCAATGCGGTTATAGAACATTCACCAAGTTCTTCATTTATGCATATACTAATAAAATAATTGCCTCGAAACAAAAATACCGATCATTATACTTAAATAAGTTCCGTACTCCGTTATCTAAACATGGCGACCGCGGAGAATCTAATCTGACATTAGCCATAAAGGTCGTATTATATGGAGGTGCGCAAGCGCACGCAAATGGGGATCCGGTGTCGGATAGATCCTGAGACGATTTTGATGTTGCTTTAAGTGGTTGATAGTCGAATATGGCCGTTGCTCCTGCTATGGCTTCCATAGAGATCATTATCTTTGTGATTAGAGAGAGATTAAATTGTCATGCATATATTCTGAGAAATTATTGGCTTGCAGTTTCTGTGGGAGTATTAATTGGTCCGCCGACGTACTTTGTCGGCGTCCAGTCTGAGGCCGAAAACCGAGAGATTAAACACATTTTAGCTACATTTATTTATTTAAACATCCTCCTCATGTTATTCATAACTGTAAAGATTCAAGAAATGATTATTATTTTCAGCCTGTATTGTGTCACTGCAGGGCAAAAGCCTCCCTCTCGCTTTTCCACATATCCCTGTTATGCGCTAGTTTGCACCAGTCTCTCCTATATGTAGTTAGTTAATTCGCCTTGCCATCGAGGTTTTGGTCTACCACGTCAAGAAATTCAAGAAATTAAGAGAGTAAAATCCTACAATCCGCAACAATACAGTATAGACTTATTGTTATGAGAATGTTATGAAATGTTCACATTGAAATTTAACCAGGTACTTCTATTCGAACTAATGTCACACATCAAAATTAAACTCCTTGTATTCGAACGAATGTCACACATTGAAATTCAATAACTTGTATTGTAATAAATGTCACACATCGAAAATAAACTACTCGTATTCGAACGAATGTCACACATTGAAATTAAACTACTCAAATGTTAGATTAATGAGACGTCAATCGCATCCTACCGGTGTACAACGTCTGCCTACCTCATATCTCATAAAGGCGTGAGAATTCGTCACGGTTAGTGTTCAATAATAATAACTACATACACATCATAATGTTATGCATCCGAGTCGTGAATTCTCAGCGACCTCTGAACCGTTGAGTTAATGGCATCTAAACATAACACGCTACGCTAAATATTGTTTAGACTAAACCTCTTTCAAGTATCTATTATTTATTTTGATTTATGGTAATAATGTCTTGATGGCGCTGCGGCAGTGAATAAATAGTATTTATTATATTATTATTATGTTTCTCTTATCACAGGTATTTTCTAGCATATTATATAAGAAAATACCTGGCCCTTTGGGAGGCTTACAATGAGACATGGGTCCAACGTGAGGAGGCCCTTCGAGAGTTTTAATCAAAGGTGGGATGCAACACTTACAGCGGCACTAGCCGCAGCAGGCGTGGGACTATTGCTACGTATGGATTTTAATTTAAGGGCTATAGGTATGGGTGTTTGGTGGACCGGTATATAGCTAACTATGGATGAAAAACGGCGTCTGACCTGAATACTTTAATAGCATCAATGCAATGGGCAGACGGTGACTCGCCAACTTACTAGATGGGGCCCCTGAATAGCCACCATAGGCATACAAGCCAGCAGCAGAGAGCAACACCGCGGCATCGGTGCGAGTGGCTAGGGGTGTTGAGCGGTGCGGCGCCCGTTTCACCTTCACGAGTCTCGTGACAACGGAGACCCGGAGCGAGTTTCTCCGTAGTTACGCCTTGAAAATGACACTTCTACCCCCAAGTATATAGCTCTAGCGGCCCCACTCTGACCGGCCGACCAAGGCAAGCCAAAGTTATGAGTCCCACGGGCACTCTTGAAGTTTCGCCCCAGCCAACCAGTAACGGCAAGCCGGGGACGGGGCCCTAACCGACTCTCTGAGGCATTCAGGACCGCAGTGTCGCCACTCACATACAGCTCGCCACAAGCTACCCTGCGGTTTGTGCGCTTTTTTTTAACCTGGTGATATATTTTTTGTTTATATCACAAGGCGAAGGTGATAGTTTAAAAGCTAGTGTACTGTGCCCTCCGATATCGCTTTAGTCTCATGATGAGATGACGACTGTCCCAGATATTATTATAGATTCTCGTAACAGGGATTTTTAGCATCACTGTAGCTTGCCCGGTAGACGGCAATAGACCTCCTATTATAGGGAACCTCTGGTCCCATTAATAAAACCATAGCATGCGAAATATGAGTGTAATAGACCTCTGTGTCACCCCTTCGGGGATATAGACATAAATATATGTTTATAATAGTGCGAAGTCTGTTTGCTTATTAGTAAAATTAGCTATTACTTTAGTATTTAAAATAATATAGGACTACCTTCTTAACAACGACACTATATGTCGCGGCAAAATTTGCCAGTTTAGAATACACCCCGTCTTTTTGTCTTCTACTTTCCTTTTAACCTCCTTATACGACTCTCACTTATTCCTTCGCTAGTTGATTCATAAAGCAGTACATGCCCGCGACATATAGTGTCGTTGTTAAGAAGGTATTTAGTCCTATATTATTTTAAATACTAAAATAATAGCTAATTTTAACAGCTCAGATATAATTACCAATTATATTATTTAATAATTTAATTGGTAACATCTGAGCTGTTTGGGATGGAGCCGCTAGATGCATGAGGTCCGGGTGCTCGTGCGCTTTTTTGAGATATCTCTAAACGGCTAATCGACGCTTCGCGTGACCAGAAGACTAGAATTTTCTTGGCTCAAAGATGATTCTTTGAGCCAAGAAAATTCTAGCCTTCTTCAACGTGGCAATGCTGCCAGTCTTCTGGGCACTTTCCTGGTCAACAGCGATGCTGAGGAATTTTACGACGATGCCTAAACCAGCCATTTCTTTTTATTAAATTATATGGTCCTTTATTTTGTTCCTTTTCAATTTTCACGGTTGCATACAACCATAAAATACCGCATTAAATTCCGAGTTGAACATAGTGCTATCGTCTTTTATTAATAGGAAGGTCGGCGACTGGAAACGTGCCCGATTAACGGCATAAGGCTCGCCACCTATTACGTAAGACCTAAACACATACCTGGCGATTTACGTATACTTTTCACCAGGTACCTTTTTGCACATACCCACACTAAAAATTGTTTACAAACATTTAGACAACGGATACAAAGAATCTGGGTGTTCTGATTTGTAGATTGAATCCTATAAGGCCCGGCGCACATTGGCGGCACGGCACGGCTGGGGATCCTTTGGCATCCCTACATGTAAGCGCACACTGGCGGTAACTATGCCGTGACATCCTTAAGTATGCCGCGACGTCCTTAAGCATACCGAAGCGTCCTTAGGCATGCCGTGGCGACATGAACGACGCTAAGCTAATGAAGATACGCGCGAGGCCGCGGGGTACGGGCGGGCGCTGTCTTGCCGCGTTCCGAGGGATGCCGAAGCGTTTCAAAGGCTGCCGACACGGCATGCCTAAGCATACTGCGGTATTTTTTTTGTACTTACGTCTGTTAACATTGACATTTCAACTTTATTACCATACGATTAAGGTTATACTTTTATTCGTCGCCTGAAAATAACTTGCCATGCCGTGCCGCCAATGGGCGCCGGGCCTAACACTCGGCGCAGTGGCACTGGCAAGACAACCAATTAAAAAACTACCAACTACTGCAGTCAAAGATTCATCACGAACACAAATGGCATAGCGGTTTAAGTGGTCGCCTCGCCAATACTACTGCGCCGAGTGTTGTGGGTTCGAATCCCACACGGGACAAAACGTGAACCACAAACGGTTGTTCCGAGTCTGGGTTAGTGTTGCAAGGAGACGAAATATATATATATATTTACATATATATATATATATATATATATATATATATATTAAGGTTACAAGGTTGTATAAGGTATAAGGTTACAAGGTTGTTGGAAAAAAAGAACATGTCCACAACATATTTCGCCTTTTCTAGGCATGCGAATACTAAAATCTTATAAATAAATGTTTACATAGCTTAAGAACATTATTGCTAGCCTATTATTACTTATTATAATATCTTATCTTCTAATTAACAATATAAATTAATGTAATTACTATGCATGAGTACTTTTTAAAAATTCATTAATACTATAAAATATTTCTCGACTAGCCACGAATACAGCCTAACTTTGAAGAGTGATAGGGGCAGATTTCTTATATTGTTTGGAATCTTATTAAATATTTTTATTGTCATAGGATAACAATTCACATTATAATACCTCGTTTTTATATTTGGAAGTATTAGTCTAGAGGGATACCTGGTATTGAAATTATAGTGTTCGCCAAAAGACTTGTATAATTGAGGATATTTTTTAACAAAGACACTGCATTCAAATATGTACATTGAGTGCACAGTTAAAATTTTGAATTTACAAAAAAGCGGTTTACAAGAAGACAATGGTTCCGCATTACACATAGCGCGTATGCACTGTTTCTGAGCAATGATATATATATATATATATATATATATATATAAATATATCGAAGGCCTAAAAATATCGATGATCGATAATATCGACAGTTTCAATACGATATTATCGATAATTCAGAACTTTCAAGTTAGTATAACAATCAATAACAAGCACCAACAGTCAGAAAACTCCTTCCATAGATTTAATTGATAGAAATAATCCAATTAAATCTGTTAATAGGATTAATCAGTTTTTCGTGAACATAGGTTTGTCATTGGTTAAGTCTATCATAAGTGCTAACCCCACCGCCTCTAACTCACCTTTACTGCAGTCTAGCCACTTTTCATTTGTCATACTTCCCACTGACATTCAAGAGATAGCAGCTATCATATCCTCCCTCAAAACTGATTGCGCATTAGGGATTCGTGATATTCCTGGTAGCATATTAAAAAGATATTCATGTTTGTTAGTGGAGCCCATTGTGCATATATGTAATACTTGACTGTCCACGGGAATATTACCCACGGAACTGAAAAAGTCACTTGTTCAACCAATTCACAGGAGTGGTAGTAGAGACTGTGTCAATAATTACCGTCCAATATCGATTCTGCCAACTCTATCAAAGATCATCGAAAAGCTTATTAATAAACAATTATCTAAATTTCTAGAGTCAAAAAAGCTTTTGTCGGATAATCAATACGGTTTTCGTAATGGCAGATCGACTACTGATGCAGTTCATCAACTCACGGATACTATAGTCACCAAGCTTGACGATAAGAAAAAGTTCTTACGATATTTCTAGACTTGGCGAAGGCTTTTGACACCGTCTCTGCGCCACTCTTGTTGAAAAAACTCGAACGACTTGGAATTCGTGGTACTCAACTGGAACTATTCCGTAGCTACCTGAAAAACCGAGTTCAATGTGTCAAAGTCGAGGAGTGGCTAAGTGATGAATGTGGCGTTAACATTGGTATTCCTCAAGGGAGTATTTTGGGGCCTACCCTCTTTTTAATTTTTATTTATTACCTCTGTCAACTAAAGCTTTCAAATGGTAACATTATCATATTTGCGGATGATACAGCACTTCTTTTCTATGTTGATACTTGGGAGGAGGTATTTCACTTTGCGCAAATTGGTTTCACACAGGTGAAAAGTTGGCTCAACGACAACTTACTCACATTAAATACAGACAAAACCAAATACGTCACATTCTCCCTTTCACATACACACCACAAACACGATTCATCTCTAAACATTAAAGCCCATTCATGCAACAATGACTCATATATTACTTGCAGATGCCCTAAAATTGAAAGCGCTGACTCAGTCAAGTATCTTGGTGTAATTATTGACAAACACTTGTCCTTTAGCATACACATCAATCTGCTGACTAAACGTATAAGAGAGCTTATTTATATATTTAAAAACCTCCGACACGTTGCTGATACGACAATTCTCAGGACTGTGTACCTTTCCTTATGTCAGTCGTTACTAACATATTGTATCACTACATGGGGTGGGGCCTCTAAAATTCATATGATTAATTTAGAACGCGTGCAAAGAGCGGTCCTTAAGGTAGCACATTGCCTTCCTTTCTTTCATCCGACTTCTGAACTTTATACAAAGTGCGAGGTGCTTACAGTTCGGCAAATATTTGTGATCCATACTATCTTGCGCAAACATTCCCACATACACTACAACCCAAACTTATACTCCCATAAACGCAATAAAACTAAAGTATGTTCATCAAAATTCTTCAAAACTAGTCTTTCGCATCGGAGCTACTCTTTTCTTAGCAATTATTTATACAATAAAATGAATGCTATTGCGAACATCTATCCTCTGACAAAATTGAAGTGTAAGCAAGTCCTAACCTCGTATCTTTTAAAACATAATAATTACGAGTATACGGCAAACCTCCTAATCGTCCCCAAGTAAAATCTGGCATATCTCATTACCCGCACATACACACTCACATGCTCTCGCACGCACACGTTCACACGCACATATGCGCACTAACACACACACACACACATACATATACACACCACACACACACACACACACACACACACACACACACACACACGCACTTACGCATACACACACACAGCACACACAACATACACTTTCGCTCACTCACGCACACTCCATAGCCTACATTTAGTTACTGATATATTATATGCCATTCCACTTTGAAAAGAATAGCTTAATAATACTTACATTGTTTTCGGGGGCCTGGTAATCTGTGTGACAGGGTTTCCTAGTGCAGATACCAGTCTCCCACAAGGGTCTTTTGTTTTTTATTTAAGTATTTTAATTATAGTTTTAAGTTAGCTTTGTGGAAGAGAAAATAAATAATTATTATTATTATTATAAGTACCTAGTAGAAGTCCGAGTAAATAACACAGATACACTATAGGTCCACATAAACATTGAATACTACCAAGTCAATGGATCAAATAGATATCGATAAAAATATCGATATTTTAGGGTCGATATTATCGAATATTCGATATATCGTTGCACCGCTAGCTGGGTGTTCTTTATGTCCGATATTTTAATGTTTGTAAATAACCCCGCAACACAGATTTTATTACAATAGCGGGAGTTGTCTTTCTAAAAAAGAAAAGAAAAGATGGCAAGAGTCTCCTTTAATTAGGACCTAAAAACATACCTACATGGCGATTTACAGGCATTTCGTCATATACAGCCGTTTACTATTAGTTATTCTGTCGTATTGCTTAACTTTTGTTCAAGTAAGGTAACTAATTTATTAGTTATAAATGAAATATGTACTGTAGTAATCAATCAAACACATTTGTACACGTCTAACGAGCTTCTCATATTGCGTTATAACTAATAATTAATGTTTTATTATGTTCCTTTATATAACTGAATTGCTATCGTTTCCTAGCTCTAAAGCTAATTATAATTAACTATTAAATCTCGCCGCATGGTATACGTAAACTTTTGATTTATTATTAGTTATATAATATAGTAATATCAGCCCTATATTAAATTGTCCCATCGGTCGTGTCGGATTACCGTCCAATCGGATCATGAGAGTTAGGGAACAGAGAGTGCACTTGTGTTTGCACTCACACTTGTGCACTATAATATCTCCTGCGCAGATAGCCAGTCTCCGTCAAAACTGGCCGCCGTGGTCTGGTGCTTCGGTCTGGACGATATTATTATTATTATAAGACTGTCCCACTGCTGGGCACGAGCCTCTTCTCAGTGTAAGAAGTGTTAGGCTATAGTCCACCACGCTGGCCCAGTGCGGGTTGGCAGACTTCGTATATCTTCAAGAACAATATGGAGAATTCTCAGACATGCAGGTTGCCTCACGGTGTTTTTGCTTCACCGTTAAAGCGAGCGTTAATTAATTATTTAATAAGCACATAACTTCGAAAAGTCAGAGATGCGCGGCTTGGGATCGAATTCGAGACCTTTGCGTGACAGTTCAACGGTCTCTCACTGAGCTATTGCTGCTGTTTTAAGTTAATTTCGAATAATTGCCACGGTGGTACAGCCGTAGTGTATGCAACTGCTCTGTATGAGGACTCAGGTTCGGTGTCCAAGATCCGGGTCGAGCAAAGTTAGGTATTTGGAATTTGATATTATGAAATTCTTAGTAGCAGCACGGCGTCTAGGACTATCGGTAGTGGTAGACAAGGATTGCTAATGTTTGTGCAAAAATCTTTTCTCAAAATATCACAACGCAAATTATTTTTCGCTAATTTTCATTTGGCAAAAAAACATTTGTCAAAACAACTTATCGCAATTTTTCAATTAGAAAATTCATTTTTGGCAAGTAATTGATTAACAACTACATAATTACTTGATCACCATTCATTTTAGAATAAAATACTTTTTCCAAAATCACATGGTCCTTCTAGCCTGAGATCTCACCACTCTGTGTTCGGACCACAGCATAGCTCGTCGGCGCTCCTATTTCTAGGTGGTTATAAAAAAAATAACCACGGCGGTTAAGGCGGGAGCTCCGCCTTAACCATCTAACCTAACCTATCCGAGTCGGATTGCTCTGAATAATATTTGCCAAAATAAAACGTTTGTTTAATAAACATTTGATTAAATAAAACTTGACAAAATAAAATTATTTCAAATGATAAAAGGACCAAGTGAATAAAACGCGAAATAAAAATTTGCTAAATATTAATTCGGTAAATAAAACTAGGAAATCGTAGCAAATGGAAATCCGTAGTCTATAGTTTAAATAATTTTATTAGCTTATAAATTAGTAAAATTCAATAGTAGTAGTAGTGTAACAGTTTTCAAAATTATGTAATACAGTGATAAATAATAAAATAAATAAATAAAATCCGTATACAGTAGTTTAATTTCAAAGCATTTATCCTACTTGATTGTAACCGATTATAGTAGTCTACGATCGTGTACAATACCAAAGATATCACAAGCACGTTGCCATCCCTAGTGTCAAGGAATTAAAGATGCCATGAAAGGAAATTATTGTGTAAGGTAGTTATGCGAGTCTCTGGAATTCTTACTATCGAACAAAACGTAGTTATAATACATAAACACTCTTTAGTCAAAGTCAAAGGTCAACAATTATTTATTAAAATAATAATTTAATATTATGTGTGACATTTAAATAGATAAATTAGATCTAATAATTTGTATAACATTTAACTATTTATATTGTATTTGCACGACATAATGGCAGAGAAGGCAGGACGGTTTCAATTTTCGTAACATTATCTTCGTCAAACGTCTATCATATTTGAGCAAATAAATTATTTGATTTGATATAAAACTTATACTTTAATCCGTTCGTGACCGCGGGTCACATAAACCAAAAAACATATTTTATGTATTTCTAGATGATCCGGTGAAGTTTGTACCACCTCAGTGAAATGCACATGTTTCTTTGGGATATGCTAATTTTCTTTTTTCCTAAACCAACCCAGTACTGAGACGCAGCAAACAAAACAAAACATTTAAATCGGTGGAGCCATTTTCAAGATTTTGCCAGACTAATGCACGGCAATTGATTTTTATAGGTAGGTACTACAGTATACCTAGAAGAAGATAAGTGATTCATAGAAGAGCTAACCTGTTAAAAACAATAATTGTATTTGTAATAGTGTTATAAGAATTAATGAAGGACTTTAAGTTAATTGGCAGTTCTCGCCGGGCTGTTAGGTAACACGGTGCAGTGTAGGCCAGCCGTAGATAAAACGATCGGCGTAAGTGAAAGTTAGATTCAGATACAGGTACACAGATATCTTTTCAGTACAGTGTGGGCATAAAATTAAATAGTTACTATAACTATGACATCCTCGATACCCGGATCCGACTCGGTGTGATTGGATTTTCTGTAAGAACACTATTCTCAGGAACAGCATGGAGGCTGGAAGTTTGTAGATGGTAATAGGCTTGCACAATTTTTACGTGTGACCTAAAACCTTTTTTATGTATATGTATTTATCTTACGTCTAATTATGTATAAAAAGCAGAGAGCCTAGTGAAAATTGTAGAACTGGCACGTCTAAAGTTCGATTCTAAAGTGTTTGATGATTTGAAATTTTGTGCGTATTGAATAGTTAATTATTACTTGCTTTAACAGTAAAGGACAACGTCATAAGGAAACCCGCATGCCTTAGGGTTTTGCATAATGTTCTCGAAGGTGTGTGAAGTCTGCCAACTGCCACGTCAGCGTGGTAGACTATAGTCTATCCTCCTCGTACCGAGAACATGGCCGTATCCTGCAGTAGGAAAGTTTATTTATAGGGCTGATATTATCTAAGATTTACAGGGCTAAACTACAACACTCTAGCCATCCATTTGACCGCAAACACTATTTAATTGACACACACTAACTAAAAACTACGGACTCGTGTCTCCGACTGTACGTTGGCTGATTGTGCCAACATTTACACCATCCCGGGTCAGAATGTCACAACAATATCATTAGACCGCACAAGTGTACTTGCCGAGAGATAAACAGCTGCGATACCTTCAAATACCTCTAGCGGGAATCGAACTGATGTCGCAACTGTAGTTAAGGTGCAGTGACGATTATGTGATTGTTTTACTTATATATTTGTTGTTAAAGGCTTTTATATAATGAAACTACAGATTCTCTTGCGAGTAACGAGCTAGACAAGCTTTTGTTTGAATGTGGGGGTTTGTTTGTTAGTTTGTGTGGAAGCGATTCGGATAATATTTGACGTAAAAAACCTTTATACCTGAAAACTGTACAAGCGCCTTTTTGTAGGATAATGTTGGATTATAATTCTATCTACCGCACCTAAACTATAGTTGCATACATACTTATACATATAAAAAATATAAGTAACAGGCATTATTTTTAATCATTACATATATTGAACTGAAGTTAAATTTAGTTGGTGTAATCGTTAAATGACATCACTGCTATATAAGTGCAAGCGTACAAGGAAGGTAGTTAGATAAAGGAAAACCACGCACCTATTATATCACACACCCGAGTTTATGTCATCTTATTTTTGTCTTATTTTAGTTGTACACTGAATGAATACATCCTTTGTCGCGGGGTTCTTTATAAACATTAATACAACAATCACAGAGAACATTTTATTCTGTGTGAGGTTCGAGCCCACAACACTCGGCGCAGTGGCAAAGGCAAGGTGACCACCTAAACCACTACGGCATCTGACGACTACTTACTGCTTTCACAGAAAGGTTTCTTTTGGATGCTATTTCCTGATGCATTTAAAATCACACATACGCAAATAGGTTATCGACACTTTGCTTTGTATCTCTAAATGAATAAGATTAAAAGTGTGTCACGCGGACCGCTCGCGCCATGACGGCTACGCGCGAGTCGGAGGGGTGGCTGGCGCCTCCTCCTGCCCGGCGGTAGCGAATATATAAGCCGATCGCGTCCTGGATCGAGACCTCTTCCGGCCGGCTTCACTTCTCAGCTAAGTGTCCTGATTCCTGAAGGACCAAGAAGCAAGGCTTTGGACGAACCACGCCCTGATTATTGTCGCGTAGGAAAGTTATTATTGTCTAACTCATATAACTTGTTCTTTAGTAATCTATTAAAAGTGTTAATCGTCAACTCATCTTTGATTAATCTCTAAACAATTTTACCTTAAGACACCACGCCCCTACGGCGTGCCCTGTCCTATTTCTGGATTGATCAGATCCCAAGTTTATAACCACACTAAAGGTTACAAGTGTATCGTCCATTGCTTTAAAATTGCTTTAGACCGAATTTTAACAGGCTCTAAAGACAGACGGTTCTAATATTATTTTTCCGTGCACAATTCAAACTCTGATGGTAACTGACAATTTGACAGCAAAATCCAAATTATATTTTGCCCGACCCAGATCTAAAATGTCGACGATGAAGTGATGATGGCCGTAATTTATGTCTTTAAATATTCAGTTTATGTAATATATATTTATAGCAATCATGGTATAAACCACAGCAGAGTTTTACTGTCTAATTTTTGGCTTTTAATCTAGAACCTTTGTTGAAAATAGCTGTGCAGGAACAATAGGTAAGAGATTTGAACTGGCACTTGATTAATTAGAGTTTTTAATAATACATTTTAATTACGCAGATCATGACACAAGGGTATCATTAGGTAATTTGCAGATATGTCTGAGAGTTCTTCTGTGAGGATCGACAACCCGCACTGAGCGTGGTGGGCTATAGCCAAAACCTTATCATACTGAAACAGACCCGTGCCCAGCATTGAGACAGATTATATGCAAGATTGGCAATATATACTCAGACGCGAGGAGAAGACCTTTGACTAAATTCTTTATGCACTGCGAACACGACTTGGAGAAAGGCTAGGTAAACAGAACCGATGAGTATGAAAAGCATAATAATAGTGAATAAAGCAAAATAATCAGCCAGGATTGTTGCATAGGTATAGTAATCCAAAGTCTCTGCGATCGCCTCCGGGAACCACTGTTTGACTCCGTAGATGGCGTGGTGTGGTTTTAAATGATTGCCTCGCTGTTGCCTCTGCGCTGAAAGTTGTTAGTTCGAACCCTACATAAGACAAAAAATTGTGTAATTCACAAATAGTTATGCTGATTCTAGGTGTTCTTTGTGACCGTTATTTGAATGTTTTTGAAATTTCCCATGTCTTGCATTAATCCTAATGCGGGAGATGCTTTAATATTTAATAAATTTTCCGTTAAGATGTGTGTGTGTGTTGTAAACAACGGAATGGATTCCGACACAGCTTTCATAGTTCGATAGCTTGGAGTTTATCTTTAAATCTAAGCCGATTAGGCATATTCAAAGTCTATATGGAGGAATTTAAAATGCTTAATTTTATTAAATATACATATATTTATACAATTCCCGATTTTATATATTATTCCTACCAGTGATATTTACACTTTCGCGTTTCATGACATACATATTATAATTCGTAACGGGTATTAACGCGATCATGCATATATATTGGCCTTTGCGTCTATTTCAGACGATTTATGGCGTTATATCTGAGAGACATCGTCTCAGGTGGCTAAATAAACCGATGCGAGAACGACATTCTCTACCATAGGTCTGGCATGAGAAGTTTGTGGTGGTTGGTGCCGAGCGACCTTGATGGCGTTTCTGTCTTTTGTCAGCAAGAGCTCCGAACCAGGCCTCATCACAAAATTTGCGACCCTCCAAAACCCGTTTTCGCCAATCCGTCCGCTTTTCAGCGAGCTTCTCCCAATCGCGGTGGTCAATTTTAAAAGCGGCCATGTCTCGCTTGGCGCAGTCCTTAAAGCGAAGCAACGGTCTCCCAACGTCTCTTTTTGCATTCGCTACTGCACCGAGCATAACACGTCGTGGTAGTCGGGAGGGTTCCATCCTGTGCACGTGCCCTAACCAACGCAGTCGCCTCTGTTTGAGAAGCGCGGTCAAGCTAGGCAGCTGTGCGATTTCTAGGACCCTCTCGTTGGTGACCCTGTCTTGCCATGATATATCTAAAATCTTGCGGAGGCAACGCATATAGAAAGAATTGATACGACGTTCTTGTTTTGCATACGACGTCCTGGTCTCAGCTCCGTACAAGAGTATACTTAAGATGGAAGCCTGAAAGACGATCATCTTGGTCTTTCTTGTCAATTTATTATTATACCATACTCTTGCACTAAGCTTCCCGAACATGGTCGCCGCTCTGCCGATACGAACGTCGATCTCTGCGTTAAGCGAGAGATTATTCGACACGGTCGACCCTAGGTAGCAAAACCTGTCAACTACCTCCAAAAGCGTGCCATTTAGAGTTATTGATGGAGCCACAGTTGTGCCTTGTGCCAGCACAACTGTCTTTTTTGTATTAATAGACATGGCAAACAGAGAACATGCCTGAGAAAATTTGTCCACCATTGATTGAAGCTCTATTGCGGAATTAGCTACAAAGGCTGCGTCATCGGCAAAAAGGAGACTGTCGACGAAAAGGTCCTCTCGGTTTCTCTTAGATTTGAGGAGGGAGATGTTGAATAACTTTCCGTCTGTCCTCGTATATAAGTGAATACCCTGTTTGGCGTTACCAAAAGCTGTGCGCAGTATAAGAGAGAAGAATATTCCAAACAGGGTAGGAGCCAAAACGCAACCTTGGCGTACTCCTCTGCAAACGTCAAACGGCTCAGATGTGCTACCGTTGTACACTACCGCACCTTTCATATCCTCGTGAAATGATTTGACGAGGCTCAGGACTTTAGGAGGGCATCCAATGCTCTCTAGTGCCGAGTACAGACCCTCCCTGCTGACCGTGTCGAAGGCCTTGTTAAGGTCAACAAACGCCACAAGCAGAGGAGTCTTTTGCTCTCTACACTTCTCTTGTAACTGACGAAGCGTAAAAATCATATCCACTGTGGACCGCTGGGAACGGAATCCACACTGTGCCTCAGGATATACGCGATCTGCAAGTTTTTGGAGTCTAGACAGAACGACTCGGCCGAAAAGCTTGCCAACTATACTCAAAAGAGAAATGCCACGGTAACAGTTACAATCGCCGCGATCTCCTTTCCCTTTGTATAATGTGACGATGTTAGCATCACGCATGTCCTGTGGCACTTCTCCCGCTTCCCAGCACTTACAAAGTAGATTATGCAGTATCGGTCTCATGCACTGGAGCTTTATTATTTCGGCTTGGGTGCCATCACCGCCGGGACTCTTGCCGCGTTTAAGCTGTTGAACAGCCTTGATGAATTCCTCTACAGACGGTGGGTCATCTAGCTCACTCAATACATCCAGTTTGGGCATGCATTGAGCAGCCTCTGGTTGTAGGTATATAGGACGTGAGTAGAGACCTGTGTAGTGCTCGACCCAACGATCGAGCTGTTTTTGGCTATCTGTGATGATAGCACCGTTTGCGTCCTTTAGAGGGGCCGTCTTCTTAATAACAGGTCCTAGAGCCCGTTTGATACCCTCGTAAACGCCACTAATGTCTCCTCTGTCTGCACACATTTGAATTGCATTACCGAGACTCGACCAGTATAAGTTCGCAAAATATCGGGCACTTCGTTGTAGAGCTGCTTTGCTCGCTCGAAGAGCCTTGTCGGTCTCTAGACAGGGAGAGATGCGGTGCCTTAGAGCAGCATTACGCTTTGAGTCCAGCAAAGGTTGTAGGTGTTCAGCATTTTCTGCGAACCAGTCCTGTGACTTTGTTTTCAGTTGACCGAAAACGTCACTGGCGCAATCAGTCAGTAGTTTTTTGACGTTGTTCCACTCGACGCTTATAGATGTATTAGCGTCCCAGGCATCAAGTTCTGCGGTAGCCATACGCTCAAATTTTCGGACTTTCTCGTCGTTCCTGATATTAGAAAGGTTTATCTTTCTTCTACCTGGCATTTTGGACGAATAAATCTTCTTGTGAGTGATAGCCACGCGCGCTGCCACAAGAGAGTGGTCGGTGTCGCAATCGGCGCTATGGAAGGTACGTGTATGAAGAATTTCACGGAGATCCTTAGTTCTGGAAAGTACTACATCTAGTTGATGCCAATGGCCGGATCGCGGGTGTTTCCAGGAAACTTTACGGGTCATTTTGCCCTTGAAATATGTATTGGTTACACATAACCCGTGCTCCGAGCAAAACTCTAGTAAGCGTTGGCCGTTGTCGTTCATGTTGCCAACTCCATGGTAACCAATACAACTTGGCCAAGCGGAATGATCCCGACCGACACGAGCGTTGAAGTCACCTAAAATATAGAGGTGATCGCCACTGCTGACATTTTTAACTGTCTCGGCTAGTTGAATGTAAAAACGATCTTTAGACTCGTCCGAAGATGTTAGAGTCGGAGCGTAGGCAGAGATAAGGGAAACAAACCCACAACTGCTATTGAGCCTTAAGACCATTATGCGCTCCGAAATCCCGCGAGGGCTCTCAATGGCGGATAAAATGTCGTTTCGGACCGCAAAACCAACTCCATGCTCGCGAACATCAGTAGAGTCTTTTCCTTTCCAGAAAAATGTGTATAGGGACTCGCGCAGTGAACCTTCGTCGGGTAGTCTGGTTTCTTGCAAGGCACAAACCGAGATGTTTAATTTATTTAATTCTACACCGATTACAGCAGTTTTGCGCAGGTCTTGCGTGCTGCATACTTGTGAGCCTCCACAGGTATTCGGGAGGCCTGTCCTCATAGTACGGACATTCCATGTTGCAATGCGCATGGATTGGGGGCGCGAAGTTTTGCACTGCTTTCTTTTATCAGTAGGTGTTATAAATAACGGTACCAGCCATCTAGCCAAAAGCTAGTGCTCCCTACACCCTAAAGGAGCAGACCAGCGCCCGGACGGAACGATACCTTACTGACCGGGGGCTGCCCGGCTTGAAGCGGGCGGTAACCGAACATTGGACCTTCGATGGGCCCTCCCACTGTCGAAAGTGACCCCTAGCGTCCACACTTACGCCCATATGTGTAGACTTATAACTGGTAACTGCCACTTTACGTGTTGTTGACCACGCAGCAGAACTTACATGGGTGGAGTGACCTCTCCACAGACATAACACCGCCTGGGACGGGGTTAAGGAAACGCAGTGTTGCCCAGGACCTGCATTACCCTCTCGGCCTTGCTGGCTGATCCCACAGGAAAGGCAAACCAATACATGTGGAGCCAGGTTGGCTGCAGGGGTCTGCCGCTAATTTCGAGTTGAACTCTACTTGCGCCAATCGGAGACTCCATTCCGGGTTGAATTTCGGAGATTTCCTTCTCCTAGATGGGTTGCAAACCGATGCTTAGAGGCCCATCTCCCCTGTAAGAGCGTAAGGTCGAAAATTTACGCCCATGGACTTCAGTCGACTCTTACGACACCTCTGTCCTTTGGTAGCTAACTGGTTTGGCGATGTCATACCTTCGTTTGATGACATGAAAAGGACATAGGGTATAGAGTACCTTTCATCCAGGAAAAACTTATATTCCCGAGGGATAGCTAGTAATATATAAATTAGAATTAGGAAGATGTTTTTTTCTTCATATAATTATCAACTAAGAAGATTATCAAACGAATCTTCTTAGAAAGTAACTTGCATAGCAACTAAAGTATTCTCATAGAAAGCGGTCAGGAGCCATGTTGCCGTCAAACTGTGTGCCCAAACAATTCACAAAACGTCTGTATAATGAGTAAACACAGGATGTTGTTTTATTCGTTTAAACGAAAGCGTCGGCCAAAAAGCCCTCACTTGGGTAAATTTTTATTTAATTAGTGATGTTTAAGCTTGTCATAAGAGCTGGAGAATGTAATCGTGTGTACTTTATACAAGGTATAGGTCTGTGCCTCTAGTGAAAAGTGTTATAAGACAAAAATTTAAATTTAGAGGCGCAATATTTTTTTATATACTTAATTTATAATAAATGTGTATGTTAAAATTTCTGACTAACAAATTAAATATTTTTATTTGTATTGCTTTTAATGTTTATACGTCATTGATACATAGGTATATCGGCATAAAACCCGCATGTTACAGATCAATGTGTTTCGCGCATCACCGACTCTAGAGCAAAATTTTAATACTAAGTCGATAGGAAAAGTGAGGTAGTTTACTACACTATTACTAACCGAGTGAAACGCAGTAATAGTGTTAGGTACTTCTGCGGGTAAACTGGCTTTGTGCCTTAATTGTAATACTGATACTCAATTACCATAAAGTCGAACTTATCCCCTTTTTCACTCGGGATACAGAATGATGTGTGCGACTTAAACACGTGTGATTGTATTTGATAATAATAAACTGTTATGTACATTTTCTCAAAAGTAATGTTTATTACTTAACTGTAAATGTAAAATAACGTGCATATTTTGAATTTAAAAACCGTTTGGGAATCTCTAGCATTAATTTTGTCGTATTTCTTTTATTATTTTTCTTTTATTTCTTTAATTGGCGTAGTGGGTAGTGTAACCGACTGCCACGCATGAGGTCGCGGGTTCGATTCGCGCTCAAGATGTTTGTCTTGGTCTGGGTGTTTCTATGTATAATATGTATGTATTTACAAAAAAAAAAGTATATATGTATGTTTATCCATTGTCTAGTACCCATAGTACAAGCTCTGCTTAGTTTGGGCTAGATGGTGTTGTGTGTATGTAGTAGAATATTATATTATATTCTAGAGATAATACATTAGGCAATGGTTCGTCAACCAAACTTTCCGGTATTTCCTTCTTTTAAAATATATAGTTATTAAAAGACATATATACGCTATGAATAGCTTGTGTATCGCAGGTAACTTAACAGATTTTAAAACAACGAACGCGAAGATCTATAATAATAATAATGTATTTATTTTGCTTCAAATGTGGTACACAAAGATGTTACAGAATATAAATAAGAACAATACACATTTCACCCGTAATACAGGTATGCAAAATTATATGTCAGTTAAGCTACTTAATTACATTTTTATTAACTAAATTAGGTAAATGATAGTATTGAATTTGAGATTAATTATTATTGTAAATAAATTCATTACATCCAGTTCATTTCAATAATATAAATATTATAATTTAGTATAGTAAATATTATAAAGTTTTAAAATTTATTTATTTACAATTTGGTTATAGTTAGTGAAACACAAATACCTCATTGTTATTATAAACATATCTATAGTTATACGTATATTATATAAGTATATATTTTATTTTCATTTTAAGTTTTAAGCGCTATTTTAAATATAAGACAATTGTGGATACTATTTTAAGATATATAATGTTGTGCACGTCTGTAAATGATGTAAACACCAGTTCCAAAGCCATGTAAATGTCATAAGTCAATGTTTGTGTTTATATTGTTGACGAGCCTAATTTAATAATAAAAATAAAATAAAAATAATATAATATTTTAATCAAATTATATGTAAAATTAAAGATTTTTTTTCGTTTAAATGTCAAAATTAAGTGAGTAGAAATAATTAATAAAAACAAAACATGCATAACATTAAATTAGGCATTTTAAAACACCGAGTTTTAGTCGTAATACAATGTCTCTTAATAAGTGCAGTAACGACAAGAACTATTACTTAAAAAGTCTTTGATGGAATAAAAGTTTTCCTGGATAAGCCATTCCCGCAAAGCACAACAAAAGTTCTTATTCGGTAAATTCACTATCCTCTTGGGCAAGGAGTTGAAAATGAGTGGTGCCATATGCCAACTTTTCCTAAATAATTCCAACTTGAGCACAGGCATTCTTATGGATAAGTGGGTGACATGTCGCTTATTCGTATTGTCGATTTTTTCAAAAAGGTAATTGTGAGATTTGACAAATTTAGCCACTTCATAAATATAGATGCTGGGAACAGTTAGTAGCTTATTCGATTTGAAAATAGGTTTACAGGACTCCGACCATTTCATACCGAACAATGCGCGAATGCATTTTTTTTGCGCTATAAAAACTTAAAATTTTGCTTGAGTTGCCCCATACAACTATGCCATAACGTATTATAGAGCAAATGTATGAGTGGTAAATCATTATGGCAGTTTGCCTGGATGTTGTTTCTTTAACTTTCCCTATGGCAAAAACGAACTTATTTATTTTTGTGCATATCTTGTCAATAGTTCCTTCCATGTAAAATGACCGTCTAAAGTTAATTCTAAGAATGTTGTACTTTGTATTTGCTGGACTTCTGTATTTTTATAACTGATATTTAATTGAATAGGTTTACTTTTGTAGGTTTTAAATTGTAAGAGTTTAGTTTTTCAATGTTAATTTTTAATTTATTTTCATCAAGCCATTTTAAGACGTCTTTTAATGTTCTATTAATATCAGATTCATAGGAATTTTCATTTTTACAATTCATGATGATTGATGATTGTGTGCGTGGTAAATCGTTGACATAAATAGGATTCGGAACAACTATTGGTGGATCACAAATTTCTTTACAAAACTTGACCGCAATATTGCCAAGTGGCATAGTGGTAGTGAATCCAGATGAGATCTCAGATTCGATTTTCAGGTCAAGCAATTATTATTGAATTTATCAGTCAGAAATTCTCAGAAGCTGTAGGTACAGTCTTTTGTAATATGCTCGATTGTCGGCAATATACCATACCCAATAGTACATACATACATATATTCAAGTCTGTTTCCCAGAGGAGTAGGCAGAGACTACGGATTTCCATTTGCTACGATCCTGACACACTTCTCTGCCTTCATTCACTTTCATCACATTCCTCATACATGGTCGCCGGTTTAAGGTGCACTTAACCTGGCCTTTGTCCAGAACGTCTCCGATCTGATTAATAAACGTTCGCCTAGGTCTGCCTCTTGCGACTGTTCTCAATACGGTACGGTATATTATATTATAATAACGTGTTATAGTAACGTAACGTATATATAATAACGTGGGACTTCAAATACACCCCTCCCTATTTTCAGAGATCCCTATTATCCAGTCGTGATACCAAAGTCCAAATATAAACATCTTTGTTGTAACAACAAATTAACCGCAGCTATCAAATTTAATTGCCACCCACATTCAAAGCAAGCTATCACATATATTTCCAAGCGTAGCCATAATACTGCATCACTAATGTTGTAAGTCCAGATAATGGGCTGATTTCGCCACTTTTGGCAGAAGTTATAGCTGAACTTTATAAATAACCTAATTGCTTGTACACGGCATTTAATTTAATTGCAAACGAGATAATATTTCTAAGTATCGCATTATATGAAACGCACAAAGTTTATTTTACTAGCAAATATAATATCTTCTAGACATAATTTTAGACCGGCCATCTGTGCTGGAAATATTATAGTGCACAAGTGTGTCTGCAAACACAAGTACGCTATTTATTGCATTACTCTTATAGTCCCATGGAAAGGCATTCCGACATGACCGAAGAAAATCAGGTGCAGGGCTTTACGTGATTTTCGTGTAGTGCGAATGAAACATCGCCATCTTCTTAACTTCGAGATGCTACTGAGAATGTATTCTAGGTCATACAGAAATGAGTAGGTATATACATTCCCAAAGGATTATAAGCAGCTGATATAGATCACACGTAATAGGAGGCGAGCAACACACCATTACAGTACTTTGGCTGCTACCGGAAATTATTAAACAAAAAGCCTAATAAAACTTTGCCCAACCTCGGCAGCAAATCCTTGATCTCACGATCACACACAAATACAAGCATCAACGCATGCTCTAAGACCAACAAGCAATAGGAATCTTAATTCTAGACCTAATTCCACTACGGGGTATATACTATTTAGCTAAGATATTATTATTAGCCTACGGTTGAAATAAATAAATAGAAATGATTTTACATACTTTGTGTAGGATATGAAGATGATAGATTTGATGATGACAATACTTCAAACGACGGATATATTTTTAATCTTAAAGGTAAAGATTTTGGATAAGAACAATTATGATTTCGACTTCTAATCGATCTACTGACGCATTGATCGCCGAATCCGCCATGGTACCTCCCAAATCCACCATGTTATTTCACCACAGACCTAAAACTATCGCCAAAACTAATCATGAATCAGAACAATACCACGCAACAATAAATAACAGTTACTTAAGAACTAAATACTAAATAAACTACATTGTCTAAATACAAATACTTTTGCCGACATAGCATAAACTTTATTGCATATTTGAGATAATTATTTGCTTTGAAAGCGAACACCGCTTTCCATAAGCGCGTAAAGTTAAATCAAAATGTCGGCCTTAATTATGCACGAACAATATCTTAATTATTACATTTCTATCTTGAATTTGTGTCGGTTGCTCAACAATCGTTCTAAGTAATACCAAATGTAGTAGTAATCCCGTTACTATCTAATTCTGATCGTCAATGTGTACACTTGGTGGCGAAATAAGGAACTCGGTTCTATTCATTGATGACAAGTCCTTAAAACTAGCGGTGTAATTGCTATGCCTAAGGTCTCGGCTTCAGTTTTAGTTTATTTGGGCTTAGTATGCAGGTTGAGTTCTAGACTTAGTTGGATATGTACATTGTGTGTAAGTGACCAACGTAAAAAGGTTTTCGATTACTCATAAAACTCAGCTCCGTCCAAAAAGATATTAGGGGATCGGTATTGCGCACTACATTTTGTCATTTCTGGATTGTTCAGGAGCTTCGTCTGTTGGTTGCTTACGCTTTTACAGTGTAGATGGTCTAGACTTATTATAAGGCTGTGACTAACCTAAAACATATATGTAGCCATTTGATATTGGTAACATTCAAATATCAGCTCGAAGAATGTGGTTGTACTAGACTAGACTGTTATGGTCTACTGTGTACTAAATACATATTTATTCTGAGTCTCACGTCTATTTCCCCAAAGGGTTAAAATGGTGAAAGTGTATTGAGGATTTCTTTAATTTACATAGAAAGTCCCAATGAGTTGATCAGAACCACCCAGTACGCGACAATAAGCCCTCGCCCCCTATTATGTACAACCTAAAAATACAGTTGTCGAAATGTGTGTAAATTACACCAGCTTGCATATTTAAGGATATAGGTGCGAGACCTTTAGTACGTATTAAACTAATGAATACACTTTCAACTGAACTTAGTGTAACCCAGTTGGAAGTCTAAATTAACGTGATAAATTCCATGTGGCTAACTGGAAGCTCTCCAAGCTCCACTGGCATACATTCGCAAGGACACTAAGCTAAGATTAAACTTGTGAGAAAAACACTGAATCCTAAACAGAACGCTTTCAACCTAATTGTACGTGCGGGACTTTGTTTTACGTCGTTTCGGTTTATAGCAATCCGTTTTACGTTAAAATCTGTAGGTATCTATTAAAGTTATAAAACGTTTGGAGTTGATTCTCTCCGTGATCATAATAATTGGTGAATAGCACCAAAGACGTCGACGAAAATATGTGAATAAATAAACTATTTTGAAAATTAACCGACATTAAATGATTGAATTAGGTAGTAGAAAATCAATTCAATCCGTAACATTCGCTTATAAAAGTATTGTTAGTGATATAACACAACATCTTGCCTGTAGGGCTAAGCAGAGAGCACAATTTTGGACCTATGAGTAGTATCTTCCTTTTATTGCAATTCTGACATGTGTATTTTTCTTTAATTTACTTCGATTACTAATAAAGTCTATTAAACATATCGACTCACATTCTGCATAAAACTGGTCCAGTTTATCAAAAATATTTAAAATTAAATATAATATCGGATTCCTTTTTCTATGATTACAATAACAAAATTAGCGTAATTGAAAATAGATAAGAATTTCCTATGAAAATCTTGTTAAATAATAATCTGCAATAAAGTGATTTAGCCAATTCAACATTATTGTTAAGCAGCCTACATGATTTTGTAGAATTTTGAAGCTCCACACAAAATTTTATCGATATCGATTTAATGATTCATTTGCTAAAATATAACGAACAGAGTGACAGTCACTTTGCAATTATAAATATTAAAATAAGCTCAACAACTCAAAACTTTCGATATAACATCGTCCGTGTATATGTCATCAAAATCTGTTTAGTGGTTTACATCTAAAATAATTTACGAACAAAGAGAGCTGCTTTCGCATATAAAGAAATAATTTTATACCAAACAATAACTCAACTTAACATATTCATATAACAGCCTGTAAATAAACAAAACAATAACGCAACATTATGCATCTGATCGTTTCATTACTGAATACTTAGTAATCGATCATAAATGACATTTAATTAGGTCCGCCACAACGCACGCATATGCGGCAAATTTAAATACCATTCGGTACTATTGAACTCGCTTTGTGTGTAATTTCTAATACAGTGCACTGTATTATAGTTAGAATATCACGACATACACGACTGCCTTTTTAGCCTTCTGGTATAAGTTAATGCTTATGTGTGGTCATTGTCGTGAGAGCTCAGATTCAATTTTAGAGTTAAAAAAGGGTTATTGATATTTTATATTATGAAATTCTGAATAATAATTAATAATACATAGTATAGAGTTTGGCAATGTGCTAGGTAGACAGTAATATTTCTCTAATTAAAATCATAAGAACTTTAGTTCAATTCTGAAATAAGGAAAACGGTAATTGGGTTTTTCTGATACGAAACTCTGAGTTTCGTTATGTGCCGACTTAAAAACAGCTGGCGAAATAGAGATAATCAGGCATGGCAATATTTACTAACCAGCTTCAGCTAATCACATGAATTAGCCCAATAAGTGCTCTTACCCGATTATTCAGTAAGCTGAGCCAAATTGTAAAGACCGAATCCACCGCCTTTGGCCGATGAATGGATAAAAAGTATTCACAATGACGAAATTATGCTGGTGACTACAAAAATGACATAAATCGAAGACTTTCTTTTCTTTAAAAATCTGCTACAGAATCCTCCTACCTAAGATCGAGACGTAGAATATACAATTTCAAGAATTTCCTCATCTAAACGAACCTTTTCAAGGACATTATGTAAATCGAAATACATTTTTAACAAAACAATCTCAGTACTGTGCCATTGAATTTGTCCTGAAGTGTATTAGACCCGCCCAGTATCGTGCGTTGACATTTTGATAGCTATCCGCACATTGCAAAATAATAACATCTATATCTCGCTCACGCATTCTAAATTCCAGCGGGTAAGAAAGAGACAACGATTACTTTTCTCATTGCCGCTATGCAACCTGCGCAGAAGTTGATGCGCATTTGCGATACGAACGACACACCGGCGCAATTGTAATGCAAAACCAGTCGTTAACTAAATGCGGTTAAAATATTCCTGATTGACATCTGTCTGCCTGCCGCCCGTCGCGTACCCTGTAATGGTAGCCTGCGCGCGCGCAGCGTACGGACGAATTAAAGTAATCTTTACATCTTTTTTAGACTAATGATGCAATATTAAGGTACAAGTGTTGCCATCTTGCTGCGAATGCAGCATCGAACTGCAATTAACGACAATGGAGAGATGTCCTTTTTATGGATGCAACATTGTATGAATGAATTATATGTTGGATGAATTGTGGTCCTTTAATTCATTTTAAGTGACAAAAATTACACAGATGCCGATGATTTAAGTCGCCTCGCCCCAGCGTTAAGCGTTGTGGATTCGCACCATACGGGACTAAAATTCTGTAATCCACAAATATAGTTTCGAGTATTCGTATTGTATTCTTTTTGTTCATGGTTAAACATTTGTAAATTCTACGGCAATGCAGGTATTAATTACTCTTAGTGCGGGATTTCTTGTTTTAAAACAAATAAATATGCGGGTTAGTTTGGTAAGTTGGTTTGGGCATGTAGAAAGAATGGACGAGAAAAGACTGACTAAGAAAGTTTATAAGGCTATTGTGAATGGAACAGTCGCAAGGGGAAGACCTAGGCGAACGTTTCTTGATCAGATCGGAGACGTTCTGGATAAAGGCTAAGTTAAGAGCACCTTAAACCGGCGAGCGAGTATGAGGAATGTTATGAAAGTGAATGAAGCCAGAGAAGTGTGTAAGGATCGTAGCGAATGAAAATTCGTAGTCTCTGCCTACCCCTCTGGGAAACAGGCGTGAATTTATGTATGTATGTAAATATGCGAAATCAATATCTTTACATACTGCAAACTATTTTAACTCTTGTACTAGAGATCAAACCCTATGACGCCGGGGACTTTACGAACAAACAATTAACTGAGTTAAAGTGCACCCAGACTCAGAACAACGATTTGTGGATCACACAAATATTTTTTTTATACCCTCAATATTCACCACAATAACAATAGCGATCGAACGTAACTAAAGTGCATCCACACCGCAGTTCATTTTTGTAATGTTTTCAAAGGTTTGTGGAACCATACGATAGCAAAAAGTTATCTGTTGTTAGTATATGTAGGTACATACATACATAGATTCACACCTGTTTCCCAGGGGGGTAGGCAGAGACTATGGATTTCCATTTGCTACGATCCTGACACACTTCTCTGACTTCATTCACTTTCATTACATTCCTCATACACGCTCGTCGGTTAGTATATATTGCCGTATTAAATAACGTTGCCTTACTTCTGATACCAGTCAACATAATATAGTAACAATCGACAACATTTGTAACAGAATGTTTCCTAATATTTTGGCATTCATCTGCCTTGTTATAGATACGTAACTTTCCTATAAGTAGTAGATCATAAAAGTTACCTACTCTTTGTTATTTAGTGTTAAGTACTATACCTATGTTTCTGGCGGTATGAATGCGAAAGAAACATGCAACAAACAGTCACAAAAGTTAAAGAATGTTACACAATGTTATCATGTTTTCCACAAAAAGTTACTGTGGCGTGGTTGCACCATACGAACAAATTTTCTTAAAAATAAAGTCTGTTTGAATAAGAATAACTAGTAGCTAAACTTTTAAGCGAAAGTGGTTCCATGGCATAATTTTTTATTTGATAGATCTAGAAACATGGTGAAATATAGGTGTCATACACATTTGCTTACCACTTTGAATGTAAATAGGCTTCTGTCTATGTAAATATGTTACCAGCAATGTATTCTGCGAAAAAACTCATCTTGAACTTAATTGTCGTCACCAGTAACCATCGCAACTAGCTGTTTTTGACATGGTTACTGTAGAAAGTTCAAATTATAACAGCTGACTCGAATGTAAATTTAGTAATATAGATTTAAATCGTAGAGGTGGCTTTACTGGACTTAGATCTTACGAAAAATCTTTTTACAATATGAAGACTGAACTAACACATTACATTTACATTATAAAGATCAATAGTACCTACACAATTTTTAATAGGGATGAACTTGATAATAAAGTTTAATAAGTTGTCGTCTGACACACAATACCAACAATGATGCGATGACAATTTAACGTCCAGAAAGGTGAATTATGTAAAAGTAGTGGAGCGCAAGTATTTAAGTAGTTGCCTTGCCGGCGCTGCTGCGCCGAGAGTAGCGCATTCGAACACGTACAGGACAAACATTAGTGTGATTGAAAGATAAAAGGTTCAAAAGAAAACATACAAACGTATTCCATTAACGTTAGTATGGACAAAACGCTGTCTGCATTTAGGTTTAAACATTTCGTTTGTGCCTAATAGCTAGATGACTGCTGTCTAAAGACAGTCATAGCTAGACTAACGGTCATCTATCCAATGCCTACCATTACCGATCATTGCAGCATCGTTTACGTAAAGGAAGCGACACATTGTCCTAAATGTGCATAATAAACGTGATTGTAAATGCTAGGAGCCCTGCAATTGGTACCTACCGAGTATTACATTCACGGTGCGTAATCGAACTAAAATCTTATGCTGTTGCCCTACGGCCCGCGATTTATAATCCAGCAATACGTTCTCTCGAATTCATAGATAATGTCCAGGGATATAGCTACAGTTACTAGAATAGACATCATTAACTTAGGAATTTATGGACATCATCTCGTTAACAAAGTTTGTAAGTACATCTTCTCCCTAGCCTTTATTATTCCCAAGTCACTTGGGGTCGGCTTTTCTGGTATAACGGGATTTGACTGGATATCAGGTTTTACACGGAGCGGCTGCCACCTGACCTCCGCAACCCGAATGCTAACGATACCGTAAGGCTACACCAGCATCAGGATATTATAGGGCACTGACTTCTCAATAACGACTGCCATAGATGTTCATGGCAGCCGGGACCGACGGCTAAACGTGCTCTCCAAGGCACGGAGCAGGTGATAATTGTCAATCAATACGCACATAATTTCGAAAAGTCATATAACTTCCGAAAGTCAGTACTGTAAGTACATATGCTTAATAAATAATAATAATATAATATCAGCCCTGTATTAAACTGTCCCACTGCTGGGCACGGGCCACACACTTGTGGATGGACTATGGATTATGGTCTAACCCTTCTCATACTGAGAAGGGTTAGACTAGTAGATAGTTTCGTGATATAACGCGACAAATTGTTTTAAACCATCTAAAAGGAAAAAAATGTTAAAGGAGAGTAAGGGAAAGACTGGGCCTTACTTTTGTACAATAGGTGAAGGAAAGTATCGAGTCGTATCAACAGGTTACAAGTAAAGCAGAATACAAAGATATGTAGCTCTTAAATTAAAGAAAGAAGAGACTTTAGTGATGAAAACAATCAAAGACAGTCTTTACTACGTAAGAATGTCTCACTTTATTTTTCACGTAACACAATTGTCGCAAATGTGTCTTCGTCGTAACGCGTAATGTAGGCTTTTCGCCTATTGCAATAGTGTCAGTGTGGATATACTTATACAAGCAGTCCGGCCGACGAGAGAGGACAAGTTCTAGTTCGTGAAGAGTCGTCTGTGAATTCCTACGTATATGACAGGTATTTCGAATTTAATTATTTTGACGTTAAAATAATAGTTTATTCCCAAGAGGGAGGACAGAGGTGTTACATAATGTTAGATTATAATAGACACCAAAAACACTTTGTGGAACCTGGGAATCGAACCAGAGACAGCACGATCGAAAGCGCAAACATAAAAACAAAAGGACCAGCGGAGTGATTATAAACCGAAAAAGAAATGGAATGCATTCGAAATTTTAATTACCTGCTGTGTCTCTTCTAGTAAAAATATATGAGTTTGGTAATAAGTTTCAGAATTATGCCCCTACTTATTGGGACACGGTTTATATTACAATCTCTACATAGGCCGCCATTGTTTTATTTTTGGCTCTTATTAACTACCAATAAGGAGTATTTTGTAATGATAATTTGAATGTCCGCTTGGATATTTACGGGTAATGCTTTGAAGTAAGCGGTGATTGAATTGCATAATATTTTGATAATCATTGTCGGTCCTGTCCACAAAGAGTGTGTGGTACTAAGTTTTATTCCCGAATCAAGCAAAGTGTTATTAGGTTTTTAAATTATTTATTCTCAAGATTCACGTGGCTACTGAGAATTGCATCAGAAGATTCTACATAATAGGCGACTCTATTACCGTCTGGCTATGGACTCATCCCTTGTCATGAAGATTCTTACTTAGAACATTCATCAAAAGGGATGAGTCCATAACAGGGGAGTTAGAACTTCAAAGATATACTTGGTGAAATATTGGTGTTAATACAATTCTGCCTACCTCATCGCTTCAGTTTTAGCTAAATCCCAAATTGCAGCAAGTATCTCGCGGCGTTTAACTTCAACTTCAAGGGGTTCCCATATTATCCATTCACATTTTAACCGACCCGGGCATGGAACCAGAGACCTCAAGTACAGGAGTCTTATTCGTTACCGCTGCGCCTTCAAGACAGACAGTAGGCTCTTATGACCCATTTTTAAATTAAATCTAAATAACTATGAATCTCATGTTAAAATTCCTATCGCGTTTGTTTACGTTAACGTTCTTAACAAGCTGTTAAACAATAAACACAAAATTCACACAAACTAGAAACAATTATTTCTGGTTCATTTGATTACCTACATAATTGTTGAATCCACAAAACTAAACCAGCGCCATTTTATTTTTAAACCTTAGTAGTATCTACTCTATTTGTCTACAATAGTGCGTTAGGTAACATAGAGCCAGGACCTATTGAATAGAGAAACAAAAACCTATTCCATATTCAAATATGCAATACAAATATTCAATTTTCGAACAGCCTTTTTTTATTCTGCTGTTATTCTTGCGGTTCCATGCAGGTCAACTTTATTTGATCAACCGCTGAATCGTATGTGAATTGAAATGTTGTGTCTGGACATTATTATATGATATTCGTTATTAAGAGCTCCCATGGGGTCAAAAACTAATCAGGCTAACTCAATTTATAAGATGCAGCTCCAAGATCCACACAATTTTTAACAAAGTACCATCGGTAATTAAATACCTTCTGTTGTCAACAGTAAAAAAATCGAAGTCTTAAATATTATTAATATCGGCTCAAAAATATAATTCTCTTTGTGATTGGCTCCAACAGATAGTATAATTTAGATATTTGACATTATGCTGATATCACTTATTATCACTCCATATTATAAAACAAAGTCCCTCCCAAACTCAAAAACTACTGTATGGATTTTCATGCGATTTTCACCAATAGACAGAGTGATTCATGAGGAAAGTTTAGGTGTATAATTTGTTAAGGTTTTGTCCTAACCCTGCGAAGCCGGAGCGGCCCGCTAGTTTTATTATAATATATAACTACTTAAACCAAAATTATTATGCTGCGGTGTGGCAGATTTGGGCAGGATCCGACAGACGTATGTCGGATAAAATTGCAAAAAATATAACAATTCAAAAACATTTCATTAGGGAACAGAGAGTGCACTTGTGTTTGCGCACACACTTGTGCCCTATATCTCCTGCTCAGATGGCCAGTTTACGTTAAGATTGACCGCTTTGACCGAAATTCAGTCTGGAGGACATTATTATATACCTCTGCATATCCCTTCAGCCATATGTAAGCGTAAAGCTATGTCACTGCGAACTAGTATGTCACCGATAGGCATTAAAAACAGTTTCTCAATCTAAGCTTACTCTCATACGTTTGACCCTTGCTCTCTAATGTCATTAGCATTTAGTGTTACTGAATAATTTAGTACGCATAACCAATAAATTATATCGTAATTTGAATTAACAAATAGATGCAAGTACTACATAAATTACCTTTCAAAGATTACAGCGAGACTAATTTATTAATAAGTACAATATTATTGCCGTTAAGTTGCGAGAGTGAATATGCTGCAGGCGATGGGTATCGTACACCTCTGCTTACGACATTTATCCTCTAGCTGATGCGACTAATAATCGACTATTACAACATTTAAGGAACTTAAAGATGGTATAAGTTGCTATGTAAATAAAAGAGGTATATTCATAATTAGTTTCTGTAGAAGCCTAGGAGAACGAATACTGTGATAAAAAGTATGTTACGTGTTAATTTAGGACATAATCTGACACGGTCATGGAGAAACTCCACGATCTCACCATGGCAGCTTAATGAATCGATATCCGAATACGAGACAGTACAATTATCGATCTATTCGTTATCGTTTTCGTAACAATCGCAAGTAATGACTAGCGATCATCCTTTAGAAAAAAGCATTAGCAGACTATGCGGGGTACTTTGTATACATTTAAACAACGGGCACAAAGTACACCCAGGCTTGGAACAACCATTTGCGAATCACACAAATAATGGTCCCGTGCAGTGCCGAGGCGTGCACGTAAACCACTCCGCCACCCTTGCAGACAAACTGAATTAGTCGCGTACATATTCGAATGATATACGAATACAGTTGTGCACTACGCAATACCTTTTTTACATAATCATCATTCATGCGCAAATATCAATACATTCTAATATAATTCAAATGCTATTAGGCACATCGCTTCTTAATAAAGTTCCCTTAACTCCAGATTACTGAGATATATATGTATATATCTCAGTAATCAGAAACCGAGGGCTGAAACTAACGTGTCATGAACATGTGTTTAAGACACTTTAGTTTCAGCCCGCGGCTTCGCCTGCGTGAATCCTAGGTGGATGCCATAACTGGGATATAAAGTATCTCTAGCAAAATGCAAATTTCATTCAAATCCATTCATCAGTTTATACGTATTGAGCATCAAACATATACATTCTAGATTTATCATTAGGAAGATATAAGATAGATACAGATTAATTCTCGTACACACACGTCGGTGTATTCGCGCGTTATATCGAACCTACTATATGAGTGATTGTGATGAACACAATCAGCATCAGCAGAAAAGTCCGTTGCTACCAAACATTTGGTGACAAGTGACTCATTCATGAAAATATGGCAAACTACATGCAAAGAGATTACAGAGTAACAGCATTTTGTCTGGTAAGTATGCGTTTTATTGACTGTCATACCAATATAAATTTCCTATTGATTTACTTTCATCCTATCTTTAATTCCTTTTTTCTAAGATCGCTAACTCGTTAGTGATATCCCTGGTACTATAAGCACTCATATCCTTAAGTAACCTTACCATCGGATGAGGCTTAAACTTGTAATAATAATATCAGCCCTTTATTAAACTGTCCCAATGCTAGGCACGGGCCTCTCCCAGTGCCAGAAAGATTAAGTACACGCTGGCCCAGAGCGAGTTGGCATACTTCACATATCTTCGAGAACATTATGGAGAATTCCCAAACAGTTTACCAGGTTTCCTTACAATCTTTACCTTTACCGTAAAGGCGAGCGACTAACTATTTAATACGCACATGACTATAAAATCAGAGATGCGAGATCGAATTTGAGACCGTGGCTATCATACAGTCTACCACTACACACCTATCGGTTAAGCTTGACCACCTTGAAAATATAAAAATATGGGTAAAGCTCGCTAGACCACCAATAAATATTATCGATTGAATTTAAGTTAGCAACCAGTCGACGCACCTAGTACTATTACAATTCTGACATAAGCCGTAGATATGTTTGCCGATATAAACGCTGTTCATATTTAATGCTTTACTACCCAGGTGTTCAAATTTACATAAATGTATATATATATGTATATTATATATAATAATAACAGCCCAATTTATAAATTGTCTCAGTGCTGGGCACGGGCCTCCTCTTCTTAAGAGGCGTTATGAATATCCGTATAGTAATTACTTCAAATACCTGCCGCTGCCCTGAATAACTCAAAGTTATCCATTAGCATTTTTGTATACGTAATCTAATGTTAAATTAAGGGTGCTGGCTGCGCTTGGCCCTTTTCGTCACTTGGCACCTACGACTTTCGTTTCTATCTCCATCTCCATGTCTATGCGAAAGAACTGGTCAAAATAATATAAGCTTGGTATTACAATCAAGAATCGTTATACATAAGACCAACGATAGCTCAGTGGGGAGACCAACAGACTGCAATGCAGAGGATCTTGGGTTTGAACCCACGTCGCGCACCTCTGGCTTTCGGATGTTATATGACTTTTCGAAATTATTTGCGTATTGATTGACAATTATCGCCTGCTCCGTGCCTCGGAGAGCACGGTAAGCCGTCGGTCCCGAATGCCATGAACATCTATGGCAGTCGTTACTGGGGAAGTCGACACAAAAGATCCCACTGGATCAAAGTGTCACCGGTCTATACTGACTGGCCGCCACAGAAGATAAGATAAGATAAGATCGTAATACATGAACGAAACCGCGGTCACAATCTAGGCTCCTACCAAGATTATAAATGTGAAAGCTCGCTATCATAGTATGTATATATAGAGAATACAAGAGATTTAATTACATACACATTTGTCATCAAAACATAACGTCAAGGTTATATCAGCTTTAACAAGTTAAGATTCTGAAAATCTGAACACAGCACCGCTGCCAGCCAAGCGAAAGTTAGATGATTATTTTACTAAAAGTGCCGACGATAGCCTGGATGATGTTTTTGCAAGAATGATTGCATTGGATGGATTTCCATTCAGTGTATTCATAACTTTAGATGATTTGAGAAAATTGCTCTTAGCAAAATAAAGTCAGCCGTCACCATTCGAAAACGTGTTATGCATTACAGTAAAAAATATCAGAAAGCAAGTAACTGCAGAATTGAAACAATTGAAAAGTGCAGGTGAAAGATTTAGTCTTTCACCTGCAAATCCGCAAAGATGTAGTGTATTTCAAAAGATCACCATTGAAAGATTAAACAGTACTTCAAAAATATGTACAAATTGAACATGGAAAAGAGCTGTTACTTCCTTTGGGCTGTAAAACTAGGTGAAATAATCTTTTAACAATGCTGGAGTGATTTTATCTTTTAAAACCCTGCATTCAAAAAGCCCTTAGATCTCAATCATCCAATTCGTTTAGAAAATATCGATTTTGAATTGGTATATCGAATTGTTTATGTGCTGACCCCAATTAAATTGACAGTAGAAGCAATCTGTCGGTGAGATGCTAATTTATGCACAGCTGAAGCCGCTTTAAAATTTCTTATAAAACAACGGTCTAGCAAAAATTCAGCATTTGTCAAAAAGAAATCCTTGGTGGAACGTATAAAGCAACGACGAAGTGATGATTTAACTGGTGTTTTGAATTATTTACAAAATTCACGAATAATTGATGAAAATCAGTTATTATCGGATTTGGAATGGCATGACTTATTTCCAGTTCCTACACAGGCTTTAGTGAGTAAGCAAATAAAGAGTATTGTTAAAATACTTAATAGCCGAGATGACACGGAAGAAGAAGAAAGGTCAGGATCACAAACAGATGTTGCGCTAAGGTCAGAAACCTTCCAACCCCAATTGACATTAAAAGAAAAGCTACAGCTGGAAGTTGATAAGAGTATGGAATCCCCAGATCCTGTAGTACAAGTACAAAATGAATCGGGGTAGGCAAATAGTATAAGACGTGCAATAAGCCTGTTCGAAAATGGAGGAATTCGTGGATAGCATTTAGAAATAGCATATAGTTATCTATTGTCTATTCCTCCAACCAGCGTAGAACCTGAGTGAGCGTTTTCAGCTGTTGCTTATGTTGACAATAAAACCACCAAGCAGACTTGGAAGTCAAACATTAGATGCTTTGATATTTGTGCGATTGTATTTTCGAAATTCTAAACAGTCTTTTTGTGTTGTCTTTTTGATTTCTTGCAAAAGTATAGTTCTTTTTCGTATTGTCTATTTTCTTTTCTTACTATATTGTGATTTGTGTTGTGCAAAATTATTATAAACATTTTTTAAGAAATTATTAAGTATTTTTCATTTGAACCCAATTAGAAACCACAATGTGGTTATTACACTATGTCATAGTCTAATCCCGCGTTAGCCCCGGGATCCCGGGATTATGCATCAAAAACCCGTAATCCCAGGATTGAAAAACATGCTCGGTATTGTATTCTCTAAGTATATACGAACTAAACAAAACCCAATGCAAAAATACAGTCCGTTATTATGACTTGTATATATAAGGAAACAGAGGAACTAATTTAGCAACAAGTACACATAACATAAAAATAAAGAAATATTATTGTCTACTGTTTACGCGAATGTTACTGTTTTCAAGCTAATTAAATTATTAAAACTATTTAAACTATTTGTATTTAAGTTTACACTTTCCCCGACGTTTCGGTTGCTTTCCAGCAGCCATGGTCACGGGGAGATTAAGATGGTAGCGGTCTCAATGTTATTATTATTTGATATTTCTTATTCTATCATGCGTATACTAAACGTATGTAAGTGAAACTCAGCACACAAATATACCATATTCTAGATCAACACATAGGATACTTTTAACGCGGCATAGGTTCCCTTCAGGCAAAACTGCGAACATAACTAGTATATATAATATAATAAGTCTATTCCAACACAAGGTAAATACACATAACAGTTATTAACCACGGCGATGATTGACCGGAGATTAACGCCGCCATGTTGTGACGTCACGACTCACTGCGCACTGTTTGTAATTTGTGCGGATCGACGGAATTACAACTATGTTCTGATTGTCATTATGGACAACACGTTATTACGAAAACGTCAGCCTTTATAATGGCATAAACAATGTCAGCCATATATTTAAAGAATCCCACTACTGGCTTCTCAGTTTTAAAAGAGTTAGGCTGCCTTTTTAATGATGTAAATCTATACTAATATTATAAAGCTGAAGAGTTTGTTCGTTTGTTTGTAGGCAAATGAAAAAATATTTAGTGTTGTACCTATAGCCTATTTACCGAGGAAGGCTATAGGTTATATTACATCACGCTACGACCCACGGGGACGGCGCAGTAACGATAAATGCGGGTAAAACTGCGGGCACATCTAGTATCTAATATTATAAAGCTGAAGAGTTTGTTTGTTTGGTTGAACGCGCTAATCTCAGGAACTACTGGACCGATATTATTGCTTTCAAATTGTAAAAGAATTTTTAAAATTGGTTTAGTGTCGGCTGGGTTTTATGCGAGCGAAGCCGCGAGCAAAACCTAGTACAAGATAAAGTGAAAGAGAAAGAAAGGTATAGAGTACGTCTCGCGCCTATATCCCCGAAGGGATGGACAATAGTGCACTAGACCCACAATTACACCAGTAATGGTTTGAGGTCCTGAAGAGCAACCGAAACGTCGGGGAAAGTGTAAAATTAAATCTATTAAGGCGGGTCAATAAGTCCGTGACTTTTAGAATTTCCCGCCTCTTAACTGATAGGCCACTGTTAGGACACTGCTCCTGTCAACAGGCATCTGTCAGTTGACTCCTGTCAAAATGTGTTTGAAAGCCATTGATAATAGAGGACAAACTGAAAACAAGTGAATTTCGTGTACCTACCCATTAAGCATTTTTTTTTAAGGAAAAGCTATTGCTTGTACCAAGACTAAGCTTGATAAATACTATGGGAACTTTGCACCATCAAATTCAATGGTAAAAAGTGGTTTCCTAAATTTCGTGGTGATCGTACAAGCACGGAAGATGCCGAACGTTCTGGGAGCCCAATTAAGGTCACTACACCCGATACAATAGAAAATTCACGATTTGGTGTTGACCGATCGGAGATTGAAAGTGCGAGATATTTTGGAAGCCAAAGACATCTCTCATGGCTCAGTGGTTTAGATTTTGAATGATCACTTGGATATGAGAAAGCTTTCTGCAAGATTGGGTATGAGACCACAAACGAAATCGTGTGACAACTTCGCAGGAGTGTTTTGCGTTGTTCAACCGCAATATCGACGAGTTTCTGCGCTATTTCGTAACTGTGAATGAAATGTGGATCCATCATAACACACCAGTGACTAAAGAGCAGTCAAAACAGTGGGTTTCTCGGGGTGAATCGGCGCCAAAAAAGGCCAAATTGGGTTTGTCCGCCAATAAAGTCATGGCGGCCGTTTAATGGGATGCATGCGTTATAATCCACGTTGACCACATTTAAAAGGATAAATCAATGGCGAATATTACGCCAACATATTGGGTCGATTTAATGAGAACTTGAAAAATAACGATCTCATTTAGGCCAAGAAAAAGTTCTTTTGCACCAGGACAATGCAAGGGTGCACACATGTGCAGTTTCCATGAATTAGG
The DNA here is from genome assembly GCA_963675205.1 of Catocala nupta. Classification (NCBI taxonomy): domain Eukaryota; kingdom Metazoa; phylum Arthropoda; class Insecta; order Lepidoptera; family Erebidae; genus Catocala; species Catocala nupta. The sequence goes on from OY776104.1 coordinate 11,689,044, forward strand.
CTAAGAATTACTCCTTCATCCACCCTATTATCCGGATTTAGCTTCAAGCGACTATTTCTTGTTTTCAAACCTGAAGAAATGGCTCAGCCGAAAGAGACGATGAAATCATCTATTACAAACAAAAACGTATTTTGATGACCAGGACAAATCTTATTTCTTGGAAGGGATAAAAAAAAATTACCAACTTTGGATTAAGTGTATAGACTTCAAAGAAGACTATGTAGAAAAATAAAATGATTTTTATCCAAAAACCTGTGTTTCATTCAAAAAGTCACGGACTTATTGACCCACCTTCGTATATAGTTTTATAATTTAAATAGCTTAAATAGGAGTCAACAGTAACTAGTAAAAGTGTTTAACAATAATAGTTCGAAGTTTCAAAATTATGTTATATAAATAGTGCTTCATAAAAAATAAACAACACGATACAAGTCGTATAAAGTTGTTTCATTTCAATGTATAACATTCGCGTAAACATAAGACAATATTATGTAATATATTTTTAATAATATATATTCTCTACATAAATTATACATATAATTTTTAAAGTTATTTGTTTATAAAGTTATGTCGTCTTCTTTTTTTTTTTTTTTTTTTTTTTTTTTTTTTTTACGTGGGGGAATGCTATGACGCATATCCCTCCGCGGGGGCGGGCGGAGGGATTATGTCGGACTCGCCGGGTAAAATAAGATGTTAAAAAGATAATATACCTCCCGGAATACCGACTAAACCTACCACGGTGTTCCTCGACAAAACCACTATCGACGGGGGCCGCGCGAATCACTTTCGCATACGGTCGCGACCCCACCGAGGTTCCGGCCCGCCGTATGAAACGGCAGGCCCCTACACAGTAAGATCTACCCAATATAGAACTCATTTAAAAGCCCTACTGTCTCCTTCCTAAAGGGGAGACGGACACGAAACAGAGGCGCGCGTGGGAACACGCACGCCGCCTCTCGGACCTGGTGCTGAACGGATGGCGGGCAGGCCCACAAAGCCCGCCACCCCCAGGTCAAACCTCAGGGTGGCTGGAGGTCATCTCGCGCCCTCCGGCGCCCGGCTCTGCGGTTGGGGAGAGGGTTTAAACGCTCCCTCTCCCGCTCCGCCGCCTCCTTGATGGAAATCACTTCCTCGCAAAAGGAGGCGACGGCGTTCCACGACCTCTCACTCCGGACCATAGACTGAACTACGGCCGGGAGCGAGAGGGCAACCGATCCGACTGCCGCGATCAAATCACGGCGCTGCGATGCCCAGGCGGGGCAAACCGCCAAAGTGTGCAGCGCCGTGTCCTCAATAACGTCGCGGCAGTCGCCGCAGTGGTGACAACCGGGCGTCTCTTGCCGGCGTATACGACACAGGAACCGGCCAAAACATCCGTGGCCAGTCAGAACCTGTGTCAGCCGGAAGGTGAGGGCACCATGCCGCCTCTCCAGCCACTCCTCAAACACGGGACTTACCGCCACGATCGTGGCGTGCCCGGCACTGGGGTGCACAAGTCGCTCCTTCCAATTCGCCACTAGGACCTGGCGGAGCTCGGACCTCGCCGCCTTGATAGCGGGAGGATCCGGTCCTTCGCCCCGAGCTAGTGCCTCCTGGCGCCAACGATAGAGCGACGCCAGGAGCGCCGCTTCCAGGTCCCATGGCATCGATCCGGCGAGGAGGCTCGCAGCCTCGAACGAGATCGTGCGGTATCCCCTAATCAACCTGACGGCCATGGCGCGCTGTGGTGCACGAAGCGCCGAGATATTGCGGGCCGTCAGGTTGTCTGCCCAAACTGGGGCCCCATATAGGGCCATGGACCGCACGACCCCCTCGTAGAGCCTCCGGCAGGAGGTGTTTGGCCCCCCAAGGTTTGGCAGCAGGCGCGAGAGCGCGCCTGCAGCGCCCCGAAGAATGGGGGCCAAACGACGAAAATGGGCTATAAAGTCCCATCGGCTGTCGAGTAAGAGACCTAAATACTTTAGGGTTGACTCGACGCCGATGCGGACCCCTCCTACCATAATATGGGCCCCTGGAGGTGGCCGTTTCCGAGGGCCGTGGAAACAAACGGCCTCGGACTTGGACAGGGCCACCTCGAGGCCCAACCGCCGGATACGACCAACGACTTGTGCGACCCCAGCGGTCGCCAGTATGGCCGCCGCCCGGTGCGACTTACCCCTCGCTGTGACAAGCGTGTCGTCGGCGTAACAAATGACGCCGACTCCACGGAGGAGCGCACCTCGCAGCACCCAGTCGTAACCGATGTTCCACAGGAGCGGACCCAGCGCCTAGCTGTAAAGTTTAAAGGCACTCTAGGCATCGCCGCATCACAAACTTGCGTTATGGCCTCCCGGAACCACTCAGCCTCCATCTCAACATTATCAGGCCTGGCCGGTGCTGGCACCCAGGCCGGAACGATGGAGGCTTCCAGGAGGACCTCCCGATTCAGCTTCTTTAAAGCCCAACGCGGACCGCCCCCAGTCGGGGCCCTTGGGGCTGGGTGGTCGGAGGTCTGGGCGGAGACGTCGAACCGAATATAGCGGTTGTCCGACAACGTCTCCACCTCCTCGACGACGCGCCAGCCTTGGACACGGCGTGCTAGTGCGGGGCTGGCAAAAGAGACATCAATTACCGACCCGCCCCGCTGACGCACGCACGTGTGCACTGACCCACGATTGAGGACTAGCAGGCCGTTTTCTACGGCCCACTCCTCAAGCAATTCACCCCTCGCGTCCGTGGTCGCGGAACCCCAAGCCGAGGATTTGGCATTGAGGTCCCCGACGAAGAGCACGGGCCGAGGGTGGCTTCGAGCGACGACGACGTTCAGTTCGAGGAGATACTCCTCGAAGTCGGCGAGAGGTCGGTTGGGTGAGAAGTAACCGCCCACCACAACCGCTTCTCCTACGAGTGCTGCGACGCAGCCCCGTCCTCGGAGGATGTTCTCGAAGGACGGGACGCCGGCGGCGGCCGGCGAAGTTAACGCCACCAAGCCATCGAGGTCCCCTACCCAGTCAGCCCTGGGAGGGACAAAATAGGGCTCGGCTACAACGGCGACATGTATTGACCACTGCGCCATGCTCTGGAGGAGAAGGTCCTGAGCCCTGGCGCAGTGGTTTAAGTTACACTGGAGGAGACGGAGGCATGGAGGCATCACATCTCCATACTAACCTCCGCCCCCCCGACCGCTTGAGCGGCGACCCTTATTGTTGCCGACGTTGAGGCAGGCGACCTTGGGGGTAACTTTTTGTGGGTGGCGGCGCACTCCTTGCCACCCGCCCGGTGCTTCGCCGCTTTGCCCACCGCCGCACACAAAATACAGTGCGGCGTGGCCTCACATGTAGCGGCCATGTGACCAGGCTGACCGCAACGGAAACAGCGGCCAGTGCAGTCAGCCTGTGAGGGGCACTTGACGCCCACATGACCGCTCGATAGGCAGCGAAAGCACCGGGCAGGCCTGGGTTCCAAGGCCTTTACCTGCGCCGACACCCACCCCACCAGAATACGTCGGCCATCGGCCAGTTTCTTGGCGGCGGCCACAGGACAGCTTATAATGGCCGTCCCCATTCCGGAGCGGCCCTGTTTAATATCGCTGCTCCTAACTTGATCCTCAGGGCACCCTCCGGACTTGGCGACGGCAGCGACGACCTCTTCTTTGTTAACAGAGTCATCCAGGCCCGTGATACGCAAGTCAATGTATTTCTGCGGCCTGGAGACGCGGACCTCTTCCGGTTCCAGAACCTGGCGGAGACTTTCCGCCAGGCGGTCCGCCTGGTCGCCGCTTGCGACTCCTGGCACTTCAATTAGGCGGGCACCGGTCTGGGTTGTCCGGCAACGCAAGCCCGCCGTTATCCCTAGTTTTCCAGGGTCGATCGCCGTCCGCGCCTTCTTGAGGAGCTCCGCGTACGTGATCCCTCGCTCAATGGCAGCCGGCTGCAGTGTTAGGACTACTGCAGTGGAGCGAGGGGCCTGGAGCTTCCTCGCCGCCTTTTTGGCTGCTGCTTTCGCTTTCTTCGTCGCCTTCTTTCTTTTCTTGGCTGCCTCCTTCTTCTTGCCGACAACTTCCCAATTGTCGGCTTCACGTGCAGGGGCAGCGGGTTGTTCCTTGGGAGCTGCTGGGTGCTCCTTTGGAACTGCGGGTGTGCGCTTAGTCTGTTGCCTTTTCCTGCCCTGCTTGGTAGGGGCCGTTGTGTCGGCCGCTGGAACAATCGCCGGGAGCCGCGGGGAACTTGCTTTAGCCGCATACGTTGGCGGCGCAGGCTTCGGGGGAGTGGGACGGGGAGGCTCTCTGAGCCTGTCTGCGGCCAGAGGAGGGCGCAGCAGACGGCCCTCCATGACTGAGAGCTTGGCGCGAAACTCGCCAAGCTCCTGTCGAACCAGGGCTACAAGGTCAGTTTCAGCCTTGTTTGCACCCTGGTCGTGCCGCTTCTCGAGTTCTTCCTGGCGTGTCCTGAGCTCGGACAACTCCTTCGCTAAGCGAGCATTTTCCACCTGCAGCTTTTGCACCTCCTCATTCACTGTGCGGCTGAAGACGGCCTCCGTGATGTCTCGAATGGCCTCGATGGAGTCTTTAAGGGTCTTCTGGCACGTGCCCTTTAGACCCTTGGACTTCCTCGAGACCAGTCGTATGGCCTCCAATGCGTCGCTGAGCCGAGTCTTGAGGTGCGACACCGGCAGGTCCTCGGCATCCAGCTCCACCACCGGCTGCTTCCGTCCCGCAGCGACTCGCCGGGCCGCCGCAGCAATGAGGGTGTCCTCATCGGACGTACGCTCCTCATCAGCCTTCCGTAATGCAGCGGCAAGTTCGGCCTTGACCCGACCCAGACCCACGTAGCGACCGTGGGTGGGTGGACGACCGCGTCCACGTCGCGCTGTCGGCATTTTCGCAGCCGACGCCGCGTCCTCGCTGGAGCCGTCCAAATCCGATTCCTGCGCTGATCGCAACCGCTTGCGCGGAGCTTTCTCCGGTGTTGCCACCGGAGTAATCTCCACAACATCACTGTCGTGCTCCGACCGCACGAACTCTTCCTCCTCTTCGGAACGCGCAGTACTGGGCGTGCGCGACCTCTCTCTCAACGATTTCTTTTGTAAAATAGATTTTAATGAGTTTTCCATAGTAATACCCACGAGTATGGGAGAAATATACGTCGACCCGGGCAGAGATCCTGATACCCGGGCAAGCCTAATACTTCAGGGGGACGGCAGGTACCCTGAAGGGGCCGCACTAGTGACTGAACTACCCATCAGCCATGCATCTCCTCGCCGTGCGGCAGCAACTTGAGATTCGGGGTGGTTTTTATAGAGGGCCACTCCCTCGCAGTCCGGGCGGTGAAGCCAAGACCCTCGCTCCCGTCAGCAGCCGCGAGACGTGATCCACGACACTGCACAATACGGGGTTACGATATGCTCTAGACGGTGACAACGGGGACAAAAGTCAGAAGAAAGGGGGGGGGGACAACGAGAACAAAACGGGGCAAAAACAAAAGGGGACAAGAAACAAATTTGGACGCAGAACCAAAAAGGGGGGAACAAACCAAAACAGGGGACAAAACAAAAGGGGGGACAAAGAGAGGGAAAGAATCGTCAAAATGACGAGAAGAGACCCCGTTGTCTGTTCAGCGGCAGGGTGAGTGCACGCCGAACCCGTCAAAGGGGCTCTCCCATGTCCACTCTAAGACAGAGCGGTACTGGGAGAGCCGGGCCCAAGAATAGGGCCTCCGGCTTGGGGATGGGACTCACGTCCATCCCCCCGCCGCCGGTGCCAAACGCGACAGATGGCACCGGTTGTCAGAATATTAGCCACCAGCAACAATGAAAAGCATTGTTGCTGGTGCCCAGGGTGCACCACGGGGAGGTTTTATGACACGCACCCCAAAGTTATGTCGTCTAGTGTAACCCGGTTTTATAACTTTCCTCTTATGTCATGTACATGACGGTTGCTATTTTTGATAATTTTGCAAAACATACCTAAACTTTGCCTTAAAATTAAAGAACTATACAATGAAATTGCCATTAAAAATATGAATGTGATATTTTCATTACATTTTGAAGACATCTCCTGCACTGTGAATAAGTCACGTGTCGCGGGGTCTTTACAAACATTTGAACGACGGAGACCGTGTTCTTTACACTAAACCCAGAAAACTATTTGTACAAATATTTTTCCGTGTGAGGATCGAACCTACAACATTCAGCGCAGTGACAGTGACAAGGTGACCGCTTATGACGCCATCCGTATGAAATACGCGACGTTTCCATTTCCCTTCATGTGAAACAGCAATTTAAAAAGTACATTCCTTATATTTTATTCCAGTTTGATAGTAGATCACTACGGAATTCTCGCTCAAAACTGTAATTTTGCCTCAAATGAAGCACAGAGCCAACCCTGCGTAAGAGCTGCGCACTTACTGAGTGTCAACCGGTGCATAGACATTACTGTTCATATATCTATATTAAACAGGTCAATTATAGACTACCAACTAAAATAGTTTCAACAACTCTAGTTTACACAATTAAAACAACAAACAAACACCGACGCAAAACATGTCTAAAATAAATAGCGTTTTAATTAACATAATAACTGCTACAAATAGCAGTTATACGCAATAGCAGGTAACCACTCAAGTATAAATTGAGTGCCGATTTGTGCCTATTATGTTGTCAATTCATCTGCGAAGCGACAACTCCTTAATGAGGAATTAATTCCAAAGCTGGAGGAATCTGGCTACAGTACTGCCGCGCTGCCCTTTCCAATAATTGCCGTTAATGCCGACGACGCCTTATAATGTTAATAACTATTTATTCTTGTAAAATATTATTATTAATAATTTATTTTAATATTGACAATTTATAATCCTATCTAATCTTATCCTACTAATATTATATATGTTAAAGTTTGTGGGGATGGATGGATGGATGTATGGGTTTTTGTTACTCTTTTACGCATAAACTACTGAACCGATTGCAATGAAACTTGGTATGTAGACAGCTGAAGACCTGGATTAACACATATACTTTATCCCGATATTCGCGGCGCAGCGAGTATTATGTTATATGATTTGTTTGTTTGTTACTTTTTGACGTCTTTACTACTCAACGAATCATCATGAAATTTCGTAATCACGTTGGCTGGGATACAGAAAAAGACATGGGGTACCTTTCATTCAGGTAAAAGTACTCTTGCCGAGAAATTGAAAATTGACATAACCTTACCTTAGCACAATATTTACGCGAGTAAAGCCGCGAGAAAAATCTAGATTGTCATAAACTAGTAAAATCTTAAGATCACTACGCAAAGATCTCGAGGTCAAACCCAAAGTACGCACCTTTGACTTTCCGAAGTTATGTCCGTAATTAACTGTTAATTATCTCTCGCTTTAACGATGAAGGAAAATATCCTGAGGAAACCTGCATATCTGAGAGATTTTTATTATGTACTATCTGCTAACCGTACATAATATATTAAAGATGTAAAATGAAAATGAAAAAATAAATGACAATGAAAATATTTTCTTTGCAGTAAACATGTGTGATGCATTGTAGCGTTGATGTTATACAATTTTAAAGCCCAGCATGTTCTACCTGAATGAGTGAAAACGTTACATAAAAAAATACAATAATAATTAAATTTAGTATTATTCAAATGATTATAATTATGATTTTCATAAGACGTTAGAGCCATATCTTCATTTGGCAGTTCGTCTGAATGTTGTTCAGGCTCATTGAAATAATACCAAATATATAAATTTTTGTAGCAAATTAACAAAGGATGCTCCTAATATTCAACGATTAATTACTGTTTTACAAAATGATTACACGAAATGCAATGAAAATGATTAGTTGTGACTATGCGACCGACCGTTAACGTTGCTAGCAATTTAAGGTCTCATAGGGACATCTGTGTGCCTAAAATAGATTTACTGTCATCTGTTAACTATCATCTGTCATCGGTATAAAACAAAACACTCTCGTTTAGAAAAACAATTTAAATGAAACTAAACGATAACCAAAACTATAATCATAATAGTTGCTGCATGACATTCTATTGGCTGCGATTACTCAATTATTGCGCTCTGCGACATGTTAAGTTAAACTAAGATGTAATGACCGTCATTTTATATAGACTCAAAATATTTATAGCAGTTCCAAAGAGGTTTTCTACACGACTACAGTATGGGGTTCTTCACAAAGGTTTTTACAAGGTCGGCAACCGTAGCCTATGGACGCCTGCCGCTCCATAGGCTACGGTAACTACTTACCATCGGGCGGGCCGTATGCTTGCTTGGCACTTTAGAAGTATAAAAAAACTATAGATTTTAATATTATCGACTTTGGCGTAACCTTTTTCCTCGCGAAAGAAAGCCCGTGCCCACCAGTGACACAATTTATAAAATAGAACTGTCAGTTTAAAAGACAATACTCACGATACCCTGAACAATGATCTGCAGTTCGGACAATTACACAACATGGTACTAAACACATCCCGTCTGTTACAAAGGACGCAATCTCGAGCTTGTGCAAATGAATCTTAAATCGGACAATACAGGCTACTGTTGTCGACAACGCTGTAGGCTATTAAGTAATTGGCCTGGCAAACTTCGATGAATTGGCTAGATGGCGATATGTACCTGCATGTGACATCATTGTAAGATTGTGCATACATCTTTGATGAGATTGTGACTGTACTGATAGCGTAGTGTTCGACACGGGAAAAATGTGTGATCGGCAAATGATTGTTCCGAGTATGGGTGTGCTTTGGGTTCATGTTTGTGAAGTCCCCCGCGACACAGGACATATACTTAGAGTGTTAGTTGCTTTTCTTAATAGATATAGTGTTGACGAACTGGAATGGCTAGACATCAAAGATTTAAATTTTGGTCCATGACGTGTTTGATAGTAGTTATATTATTTATAATTCGACAGCAAAATGAACAAAGACGCATACGAACACATCAAATAATTTCAAAAAAGTATAAATCAACTAAACTTAATCCACAAATATATTGACGAAGGATTTTCCTCAGTTGACCGTCCAATATGGCGGCCATTTACCAAATGAGTGTCTGTTACATCGTACATAATACATCGGTAATCCACGGCGGGTTGTTAAATTGTATAAATCATGCGAGCAACCGCTGTAATCTTTTGCGACATTAATCCAGAGCTATTGTCGCTATTCTGAACTCTACTCGGATAAATAACGAGCGATATTTCGATTACTGTTATTAAAATAGTGTAACCACTAATATCGTATGATACTAGTTTTTGACATTTATGTAAAAATATTTGTATATCTATACATGTAATAATATTGCAACTGGTCACTGTTTGTACATCCCAATTAATATTATAAACTAGATGTTTCTCGCGGCTTCGCTTGCCTAAATGTAGTTTAAGTTAGGTTAGGTAAACAACAGTACTTTTTTCTGCATGAAAGTGTAACAAACAAACTCACATTTGCATTTATCTATATATTAATATGTGAAGCAAAAACTTTGTACCCTTTTTTACAAAAATTGCGCGGGCGGAGGAGTATAAAATTTGGCACAGTGAAAGTTTATAAGGCGAATCCCAATATTTTTATAAAATACATTAAATTAATGAAAAAATACTACACGCACACAACCATGCATTTGACACACGCAGTCGAATCGCGTTCGTAAAATTTCGACACTGTTCGTCTGACATCCTACAATTCTTTGTAACTATGGTTACCTATACCTTATTTATATGTAATAGAGAACAAAGTAGCAAGCTTAGGAATTTTGGTCTAATTTTGACCACTAGGCGACCGCTAGTTATATTAGTTAGGATTAGGATACAAACTTTAATTTGTTTGTTACGCTTTCACGTCTTAAGATCTCAACCTTTTTTTCTAGAAATTTCTCATACACGTTGTCAGTGGAACAGAAAAGGACATAAGGCTACCTTTCCTCCAGAAAGAGATACCGTTACTAATGTAACCTAACCTACATTTACGCGAGCAAGTCGCGGGCAAAATGTTGTATATTATAATTGCAACTGGTCGCTGTCTGTACATACGAAATATTTAAAAAGATCATATAAGGAGTCTCTGTAAGAGCTAGTCTAGCTAGACTATATAACGTGTATGTCTGTACACGTATCACGCACAAAAACTACTGCACGATATTGAATGTAGTTTTTACAAATGTATCATGCATTAGGTAATACATTTATGATGACTGCATCACTGCAAAACTGCAAAATTATTCTATTAGATCTCCAGATCTAACTTTAAATCTAGTGTAAGTTGGCATAAGGAAGTCATTTATAATTACTTGCCTTGGTGGTGCATTGGTAATAAATACGAATGCTGTGCATAAGGTCACGAGTTCGATGCCAATAATAATAATATTCTACCACACAACACCATGTAGCCCCAACTAAGCAGAGCTTGTACTATGGGTCTAGACAATGGATAAAGATACATATATTTTTTTTTTTATAAATACATACCTACATAATATACATAGAAGCACCCAGACCAAGACAAACATCCATGTTCATGCACACAAATGTTTAACTTGTGCGGGAATTGAACCTGCGATCTCAGGCTTAGCAGTCGGTTACACTAACCACTAGACAAAGTTGCCTGATGGCAAGTGGTTGTAATAACAGAGGTATTATTTGCAGTTTGCCATCCCTGAGTATGTTCAGCTATTGAATTGCGATAGAATAGTGTTAGCAAAGAACTAACTTTAAACAAGTGTGCGTAAACTTAAAATCATTAAAATACTTGGTCACGTTAACGCCGGTTATTATTTTAAAGATTGTCTCCGCGAGCTCAGTAAATAATTACCGTGAATATGTCGTGCCCTTTACCAGCATTACACGCAAGTACTTACATTGATAAATGCATTATTTAAGTTTATTTATACGTTTACACTATCAGGTGAATGGATACGAATATCTGTTTGCGGGTTAGTTAATAGATGTAGTGCTATTTAGACTTAATGCTCGTTAGTTGAATAGCTGTATCGAAGGTCCCATGGCTTTAGCATATGCTTATGTTTATAGAAGATTTTAGAGTTTATTCTGTTAGATAATTATCAGTCATCTCCTTGGTGAAAAGTGACTTCAAGTGACCCATTGTACTTACAACAATTAAATAGTTAATAAACGTGGCCAGCAACAATGACAGCTTAATACTAAACAAGCTGAATGTTTGTCTGTTTCTTTTACGACAGAAATATGTATTTAATACTTTCTTATGTCATAGTTGTCTATTTTCCTACCTAATATAATTATGTGGTCTACCTACTGCTACTGCGTTTTCCTAATTGCAAATATTTTGTCCCAACATTTGGTATTTCTACGAATTTTGTTTTAAATCAACTAATTTAGTTCTTAGTTGAAAGAGCGGGCATCTGCAGTTACAGTTGTAAGTGACGAAGAATAGGTTCGATTATTGGACCAGGTATTAGGTACAACATAGAGCCGATTTTTCAATCGTTAGATAACTTTTATCTGAAGAATAAATATGGCGGTATGACATATTTTCTATACAAAAGCTGTCAAAACGTCAAACATATTCCCCAGATAAAAGTTATCTGACGATTGAAAAATCGGCTCTTAATACAACGAAACGCAAACCGAAGCAAGACGGTATTGATATTATGTTCTTCCCATGTTACATGTGACCTTAATATTACTCGCCCCACATTGCTATAATGTGACTTAAACATAGCTGATCAAATGATACCAAATCGGCATAAACAAGAATGGTACTATGTATATTAAATATGTCAGCATAGAGGCAGTAATCTTAAGTCTACACCAGATGGGTATATTTAATCGCGACCTTGAAATGGCCTTACATCTTTTTTATGTTTCGCATAATGAAATTTTTTATTTACATAAGATCTCATCGATAGTCCACTTAATGTATACTTTATTATTTGTTCAAACATTATGTGCCTATTATAGTATATAAATATTTAGCTATATGTTTATGAATTAAAGTATCTAATATGTTACCTAAACTAATACAAGGAATCTAAAGAATTTATATTTTTAAAGGTTTTAATTTGAGAAACTTTTTGTTATAGAGAAATATATATATAAGATGTGGCTTTGATTCTTGGGACGGGCAAAATGTTATTCTGTCATAAAACTAAGCAAACAATAGGAAAAATCCTAACGAACTTTATAAATGCGAATGTGAGTTTATTTGTTTGTGTTTCACGACTTAACTACTCTACCGATCATCATAAAATTATGTTGCATACACGTTGTCAGAAGAAAAGAACATAGGGTACCATTCATCCAAAAAAAACTCCTGTTCCCGAGGGATATAAAATTGACTTAACCTCCGTTTACGTGAGCGAAGCCACAGGAAAAATCTAGTTTGAGTATAATTTCAGAGACATATATCGAGTGTTTACAAGATAGTGACCGTTATTTTGTCGCCCGTAAGCACATCGATCATTGCGGATTTGGTAAAAGCTAAGTATTGTTTTATGCTAAACGGCTAGAAGATTTGTTTTCAATAAAATAAGTATCCAAATATCCATGTGCAATATTTGTGTATAGTCTCATTAAGTCCTCAGAAAATTAAATAGAGGTGTATTATCCCCATTTAGCAAACTATGATTGTCCCACAATTCTAAACTTCGTGCTGCTACTTGATAATTCGTAAGAAAGACGCAATAACACCAATTCAGGCTTCGAACCCGGAACCTCACCCGCAGCATTCACTACCAGCGAGCCATTGAGATGTACATATTTTTAGGTTTCCACTTCCTGTCTTGTCAGTTTCGTAGCTTAACTTTTCGTTTACACTTACAACCGATATGTTGGTCATGCAAAAAGTTAGTATATTTTATTACAGAGCAATTAAATCGCTTTTATACGACAAGGTTACGATTATTATACGACTGATAATAAGCCGTTACTGTAATCCAGCAAAGCTTTCAATACGAAAAGAAATTTTATTATAATTTTATTTTATTTCATATATATATACAGGCTGTCCGGTAATTAATGGATAACCTTGAAATGTATTATAGTAGAACTGAAACCCGTTCAGAAAAAATTTAAAAAAAATATATTTTAAAAAGTGCAAGCTATATAAGCATAGCATACTTTTGACTGTCTATCTATTAGCATAATTAGTGTTTAATAATAAAACAACAAAAAACCGATGGATTTCATTCATTTATGGTCGTAGTATACAAGAAAGTTCTACAAGGTAATTAAAAAAGAAACACATATCTCAGGTAGTAGTTAGGATAGATTTTATTTCATATTTTTTCTGAACGGCCTTCAGTTCCACTATAAGATTTTTCCAGGTTATCCATTAATTACCGGACACCTGTATATAATTTATTTCATATCATTAAACATACAAACGTGAGAAACGTTAGATCTAACAAATGATATTTGTACCTGGCTCCTTGCAAATTGTGTAACATTTCAGTCAGAATAAATATAAATACATTAAAAATATTAGATAGGCAAAATCACTACATATCTACCTATATTATAAAACAAAGTCCCCCGCCACGATAAACCCAAAAACTACTGAACGGATTTTCATGCGACTTTCACCAAATTTTCGTAAAAAGGGGGTACAACATTGCTTCACGTATTAATACATAGATACTGAACAAGCTCCACGACCATAGACGGTATACATGTATAATTGATTAGAAATTACATTAATAATATACGAAAACAAAAGTAAATATACATACATACATAGATTCACGCCTGTTTCCCAGAGGGGTAGGCAGAGACTATGGATTTCCATTTGCTACGATCCTGACACACTTCTCTGGCTTCATTCACTTTCATAACATTCCTCATACACGCTCGCCGGTTAAAGGTGCTCATAGCCTGGCATAAAAAGTAAATATTTGGAGTAATAAAATTATAATCATGAAAAAAAATTGTAAGTAACCTAATAATACAAAAATATATTGAAGTAGGTATAAGTCCGATAAAGACATGATAATATAAGAATGTTATGTCAATGAATATAATAATTAGAAATTGTAAGTCAATAATAAAGAAATTACTATAAAAAAATATATAGCAAATTCTGGGTAAAGTTTTCAAAGTAGAAACACCATAATCCACATCTGCCTACCCTTTTTAAAATTTAATCGCCTGATTATAATTATATATGTATGTATATATGTAAATATTATTAACGTTAATGACTTACTATCATAATAATTTGATGTATTTAACACCTACATGACTACGGTTTAAACAAGTTGTATATAAACATGTGTTAGCGATATATTAGCTTATAATGGGATATTAGTGTTAGACCGCGGCGTTGTTCGTGTTTTTATTAGCGAATATATGCGTCAAGTTAGATGCAGGAATCAAATGCTACTTGGCTTTGACATTGAACTAATATGTATAATGTAGGTACTAGAGGACTCATATAGGTTATTTGTAATATGCTTTAAGTTTAAACTAACTCACTTAGTATGAGTCAAGCACTTTCTGCAGCGGCATGTTGTCCAAACAATCTTATTGTCATTGTCTTCTCAAGTACGTAGGAAATACATATTAACCTGAGTCGCAACGGCACTCCAGCGGCCAGACCCAATATGTCTGGCATTCCAAGAACTGTCAGGTTAAGTTAACCGGTGTAAATACTTTCTATTTAAGTTGAACTCCATGCTACTAAACTATGAAAACAACGGCTTAGTCGTTTCGCACGTTCGAATGGACACCTGCGTTTTCAGATGAGAACGATTCGCATGAAAATATATTGCATGTGAGAGAAACGACAACAAAAAAAATATTATTTTAGAAAGTGTCTATTCGCACGATATATGCGAACAAATTCGTGCGAAACGTCTACTAAGCCAAAAGAAACAGCACAATCTTGCAGTAATTTTTATTTGACACCTGCAGAATCAAACAAATCGACAGATGGACAAATATTATTATATTAACACATTGTTTTGTTTCAAAAATTATTATATTATATTCGATGGCGTAGTAGTTAGTGTAACCGACTGCTACGCCTAAAGTCGCGGGTTCAATCTCCGCACAAGTCAAACATTTGTGTGCATGAACATGGATGTTTGTCTTGGTTTGGGTGTTTCTATGTATAATATGTATGTATTTACAAAAAATAAAGTATATATGTATGTTTATCCGTTGTCTAGTACCCATAGTACAAGCTCTGCTTAATTTGGGCTAGATGGTGTTATGTGTATGTGTAGAATATTATTATATTATTATTATTATATTATATAGGCGACTAGCTTTTCCCGCAGCTTCGCTTGCTTCGCTTTGAAACAGTATTTTTCCTGAATAAAAGGTAGGTACCCTATGTAATTTTCTAAATCCCTAACAACGTGTTTGCAAAATTGCATGATGATCGGTCGTCGAGTGTTAAGTGTCAAGGCGTGCGAGGGTAAACAACAAATAAACAAACTCAAATTCATTTAGGATAGTTTGTATCGACAGACACTCCTTATACTTTTAGATAATTGATATACATATATATCTTGGGTTATTATATAATGTAGTAAATAATATAAATACGAATAGTAGATACATTAAATATTATTGCCAAAATAAATAACTCATAATCGTATATTTTCGTTAAGCCTAAAATTATAATATTTAATGTGTAATTTAAAACGAGTCTGGTCCATTGGTCCAGTTTGTGTTTACGTTTTTTTTACTACACGGATGACGTTGTGGTTTAAGTGATCACCTCGCTATTAAGCCGAGTGTTGCGGGTTTGATCCAAATACGGGCTAAAATTTGTGTGATCCAGAAACAGTTGCTCCGGACGTTGATCCTGAGTGTTCCGTTTTTCTGTTGTTTAAATGTTTGTAAAGCGCCCGCAACACTACATTTAAATGCTTGATGCACTACCCGCCGGCTAGGGGACGGCACCGGCGGTGCGTGTGGGACTCACCAGCCGAGTGCTGGTATACCCACTAAAAAAACCTGGGGTGTTCCCTCTCTCACCCAATGGGGGGGCCAGTTGGGAGTCTAAAAAGATTCATCCATAGCAGGCCCCCAGAACATAATTTTTTTTAAAGGCATCTCCCGCTCTATCAATACATTCTGTGTCGCTAGCTATACCAACATTCAAACAACGGACAAAAAGAACACCCAGACGCAGCACAACCATCCGTGGATCACACAAAGATTTGTCCCATGCGGGATTTGAACCCACAACATTCGGCGCAGTAGCAGTGGCGAGGCGACCACTTTCAACACTATGCCATCTGTGCAAATCGAATTTGGTATTGTTCTCTTTTCTTTTAGCATTTTACCGACATAATCATTGAACTCAGCTCTCCGAATCTTCCGATATGTTTAATGAATTGTCGTTGGGTTGACATTATTTGCTAGATGTTTGTAAAAGCGCCATACGAGAAGTAAATATTGTATTTCTTACAACACAAAATGGCGGGCTACACGAACCAGTGCGCATTCTTATAGCGTGTAGCGGATAATCCCATAGACGTCGTGCACACGAGTTAGCCAGTCGCGGCTTGTAATAACTTTTGTAACAACTTGCTACAGACTACAGTTCTGTTAAAAGCTAGTGTGCTTGCTTACTTAGTTTGTAGTTTATATGAACATAGACTTACGCCTGTATGTACCTAAAGTAGTAGGAAGAGGTTTAATACACCCACATAATATATGAGCAGGTATCATTTCAGGTCCTTAACCTGTCAAGTCTTAGAATGCCAGACATAATTGAAAACCTATCGTGTCTAACCGCCGGTGATTTTAATAAAATCTTCCATCCTTCTCTTGCTAAAGAACATAAGTTAAGTTGTAAATACTTGTAACATGAATGAATAAACAGGAGTCGAACCATTTAAAATTAAAACATTTTAAAACCAAATGCACACCAATAACACTTAGCCTAACTTGAGCATAAAACCCAGAACCTCACGATCAGCCGCTTACATAAGCGCAAACTCATGCCATAAAACCAACGACACTTCTACATAACTTCAAACAACAAAGCTTTATAACCACGAAACAGAAGGAAAAGGTTTTATACCTGCATATACAATTTAGGATCAATTCTTATTTTAAAAAATGAGTCATTTTAGCTACGGACAGTTAAATTATGACATATTTTTATAGAATATTAGATTTGCCTGTGGTTTTGCTCGCGTAAGTTAGGTTAGATTAGTAATAATACTTTTTTCTGGATGAAAGGTACCCTATGTCCTTTTCTGTTCCCCTAACAACATGTATGCGAAATTTCATGATGATCGGTCGAATAGTTATCGCGTGAAAGCGTAACAAACAAACAAACTCACATTCGCATTTATAATTTTAAGTTAGAATTGTGTCAAAACTTAACTGTCCGTTGGAAGAACGATTCGTTTCTTGATATAAGAACTGGGCCTTAGGCGCACATACAAAGCGTTGGACTTTGGAGTGTTATTCTTATACCTACTATAATAGAACTTTAAACTAAACATTGGTGCGCTCATTTGTCTGTGTAACTAAAGCTGAAGGTTTAACATGTTTGGCCGCGCGTCCTTCGCTGTTGACCCAGTTTCCTAATTCCTGCCAAATTGTTACCACCATTGCTCTTTGGTTGCGAATTTACAATGCGCTCGTTCGACCACATTCAAGCGAATTTAAATATCGATTTACAATATGTTATAGATAGAGAATTAAAACGATTTTATACTTAGTCGATTATTACACGTAATGTTATATGTTTTTTGGTAAGCAGTAGGCATTTGAGTTGTGACCTTTGCTTTATAATACATCACCTCATGAAAATCTTTTGCATTTAATATTCGCTTCAGTATTTGCATAACCATATTCAATTACTTTGTTCATATACTAAATTCTCAACAGAGCTCACTAAAGCGCAACAATAGCTATATTATTATATTACAATACAATAAGTCAAATTTAACATAAATGCATGGTCTGGGTCGTCAGCCGCCATTTCTAAACTTTAGCGATCCACATTCAAATTTAAACTTTCCACCGACACTCGCCAACTCCCGAACGTCTTGTGTTCGGAATTTGAATTTTCGCGGCACGATGGTTGCATAAGCTTGATTGTCACAGATTCATACATAGATGAATGAAAATGATTCATACAAGCGGTAAAATATTGTATTATCTGTTATCTTGTCGCGTTCGAAACGTACATGCCGATTTTCTAGCGTTTTAAATGGATATCTGACTGATTAATAATAACTAATCAGCTAGATTCGCAGCACATATAAAATATACATTTAAAACGGTGTTTCATATTCTTTTTAACCGACTTAAAAAAAGGAGGATGTTCTCAATTCGACAGTATGTTTTTTTTATGTGTGTTACCTCAGTTTTCTCTAGGTGAACCGATTTCGATGATTCTTTTATTTTAAAGCTGGTGCTTTCCATTTGGTCTCATTTCATTTTGATCAAGATCCGACCAGTAGTTTTCGAGTTATCGTTATTATTGCGTATTTGGTTGACTTCGGCTACATTGATGATGTTCTCATTTTATGCCGATGTAAAATGAACAAAATAAACAACTATGTAGGATGGTTTGGAAGCGCATTGTAGTATTTCGAGGTAGTCCTATTCTAATTCGGTGATGTTCTGATCAAGATCTTCGGTTTTATACAACGGAATTCTTTAATAAATGACAGTAAGTCTGGCGTGATTGCTGCAGTAACATACATATATTATATGTATTATTTAAACAATTTTAAATTTGTTTTTGATAGCATTTAATAGTATAGGGTTATGAGCAACTGTTGACTTCAACAAGGTATACGCAAAAAAGCTAATAACAAAATATATCTATAATACCATGGGGTCCAAGTGCTAGGTCTGTTTATAGAGACCTAGCTAAGCGGCTCATCGACGCTTCGCGTAACCAGAGGGCTAGTGTTTTCTTTGCACAAAGAATAAGTATTGCCATTCAACGTGGCAATGCTGCCAGTCTTCTGGGCACGTTGCCAATTGACGACGATGCGGAGGAATATTATGACGGTTTTTTAATTTGCAGTTTTATTGTTGTCTTTAGTTTATATTTTTCTTGTAAATAATTTGTGTATATATTATGTTAATTATGTCATTTTTTCTATAATACAACTTTTAATATGACGCCGAAGCCATTAGGCACCGGATCTCCGGAATAAAAATTATCATTCCAACCATATTTGGAATTATCATGAGATGCACTATGGCCAAAAATGATTTAAACTGTATAACTGAAAACATTTTTCATGTACCTAAGCCCGCATTTTCGAAAGCCTATTTTTGCGCTCTTCACTTGTCTCTATTGAAATGGCCCTGGAGGTAGATTTTCTATATTGAGCGTTTCTCCCTTTCCTCGTCTGTCTCATTTAAACGGCGCTGTCTCATATGAGCAGCGCGTTTAATAGGTCTACCCATATTCAAACAAACAAAATCAGTTATCGAATTTGAGAATTACTAAAAACCGAGAAATAAACAAATGACTTAACAAAAAAGAAAACCGACTTCAAAAAAGAATATTCTTAAACAAAAAATGCACTAAAAAGTAAAAAAGTAATTGCATATTCTTATAAATAATTAAATTATTGTTATTTATGGAGTCGGTGTCAGCCGTATGTGTGTAATTGTGCCAATGTAATGTTATGATTGTAGTAAGACATCTCATGTTTAAGTAGTTACAAACCTATCTTGGCCGACACCGACTCCATTAATAACAATAATTTAATTATTCACAAGAATACGCAATTATTTTTAACTTTTTAGTATCTATATTTTTGTTTTAGAATATTCTTTTTTGAAGCCGGTTTTCGTTTTGTTAAAATTTTGGTTTATCTTCGCAAAGTTACTTAAAATTACAATATTCTAGGCTGTATCAAGGATATTGTTCTATACTCTCTTACATTAAAACTAGTTTAATGAGGACTATTATTGCAAAAATTAAAGATTTAACCTCTGCACCCACTTTTAATATATATAGATTATGTGCAGACTTGCAAAACAAATAGTATCTATACTGGTAATGACTTTCTACGTAGTGACTGTCTTTAAAATATAACTGAATAATTTATAGACTGAAATCAAAAGTAACGCGTGACACTAAGTTCTATAAACTCAAGTGTCAATAAACATTTAGGTACCTACGTCACAAAACCAAAGGTTTCTAGTCTTGACACGAAATTTTACCCTCCGATCTAAGGCTTTTACATAGAATTCTTACTAATATTATAAATACAAATGTAAGTTTGTTGTTTGCTACGCTTTCCCGTCTTAACTACTCGACCGATAATCATAAAATTTCGTATACCATACCATAAAAGAATATAAGGTACCTGTTATCTAGAACAAAATTACTCTTCTCGAGGGATAGAAATTTATTGACAACATCTAGACTAACGAGATCGAAGCCGCGGGCAAAAACTATTTTTAATATAAGATAACTAATACATACTTAAGGTCAATGTTTCACGTAGTAAATTATTGTAGTGACGTCATCAGGCCGCGGTGTAAACCGCGTGGCAAACCTCTCATTTCCCGCGGTTTCGTATGATTAATGCCGCTGTAGCGACCGAACGGTTCATACGATCAGAGAAATATTTGTGTCAATTTACATATAGACTCACATCTGTGTATCACCAAAGGGTTGAGCAGATATATAGTGAAAGGAGGCATACCTATATAAGAGGACTTATGGCCGAAGGGTGTGGTGACCCGTCGCTTCCGCGGACAAGTGCCACATGAACGTACAAAAACTGATTGCAAGTGAAATATTATTAACATAGTTAATAAGTTACATTAATTCTAACACAAATTGTATGTTTGTTAGTCTATCAGGTATTTATCTGTGCGTCTAACTCACGCGAAATAAATTGGTTATAATTATTATATAATATGTCGTAGCCAAGTCATAGAATTGATCACTTCATGATGTGGCCGACCATTTTATGAAATGGTTGTATTTTATTTATTATAGTATTATATAACATTAATCAACATTTATTATACATATAAATCTTCACATCTAATGTAGATTTAAAAGAATCGATGGTAATACAATAACTATTTAAATTTATTGCATTATCTTCGGTACTAAAGCCATAATATGACAAACAATAGAAATTATATTTTTAAATGATTTTGTATATATAAAATGGAGCCTAGTACGTTACGTTTAATTAAATTTTTGTATCGTAGTATAAGCTTACGTTACAATGGGACTGGCATATTGCGATAGCAATAAAAGCCCTCTAAATTAGAAATGAAAGACAGAAAAATACACAATTGAAGGCAAGTTACAAGTATCAAGTTAAAATATAAACATCTAACGCCAAACTCTCGTGTGAAGAAAATCTAGTGTGCGAGCTTCATTGACCGTGTCACGTAGAATACGCCCTCGAGACCGGCCTTAATTAAAATGAATAGACTGCCTTCTTGCCTAACGAAATGAAATACTTTTCTAACTCTGAATCAACCATTAAAAGACTAAGTAAAAACATATATACCTATATATACATACAGTCTCACGCCTTTATTCTGGAAAGGGTAGGCAGATGTGTATTATATCCACATTTTACCAGCATTGATTTTAAGTAATCGGTTGCGAGCCTTATGTCGTGTACCGCGCACAGTCCCAGAATCAGAGCTGATACTAAATCTTTCTCTCTATCCGGGATTCAAACCCGAGAATTCGTGTAAACCAATCGCCGCCAATTTTTATTTAATTATTTTCGGTTTGTGAATGCTAATTTACCTTATTTTTCTATTAATAATGTGCTTACGAGAAAGCTTTGTGAAAGAAGATATAGTGACAAGAATTGAGAAAGAGGAGTAAGATAATTCGAGTATTTGGAAAGAATGGACGAGAAAAGGTTGGCTAAGAGGTTATATAAGATAAACGGTATAGACCAAACGTATTTTAACCAAATTAGAGACATTCCAAAGAAAGAGCAGATTAAGAGAAAGCTATGTCTACGAAAAGACATAAAAATAATAAAATAAGAGACAATAAACCAAAAGATCTGGATTGATTAAATGAGAAATATTGCATTGTCTGCTGACCCCTCCAGAAAACACGCGTGATTTTATGTATTTACATATCTTCTCTTTTACACACTATATCCTTGTCTGTTCCCCTGACAATCTGCATGCGAAATTTCATCATGATCGTTCGAGTAGTCAATGCGTGAAATCGTAACAAATAAACGAATAAACAAAGATACAAACTTACATTCGCAGTTATAATATTAATAAGGATGACTCCCGCACTAGGAATACATCCTGTGTCGTAAGGATCATTACAAATATTTAAAAAATCGGATACAAACACCCAGACGGGAGACAACTATCTGTGGCATTCAAATTTTTTTAACCATGTGCGTATCGAAACCACGTCACTCAACGCAGCGGCAATGGAGAAGCGGCAATCTTAACCAATACGTAACTATCCGTGCAGTCTAAAAAAACATTTGTCGTCAAACTGTGCAAGTCCAGCTGCAAGTTGAAATACGCCCTGATCCTATATCTGTTGTCATGGAAGATTGAGATATTGTCAACCTTTTTGTATTACAATACAAGGGCTGGACAATTTGAGGTTGCGTGAAAGGCCCCATTATCGCAACAAGATATTATTAATAATATGTTTCTCTTATTACAGGTATTTTCTATAGATATAGATAGATATAGATATAGATAGATATAGATATAGGCTTACACGGAGACATGGGTCCAACGTGAAGAGACCCTTCGAGAGCTTTAATCAAAGGTAGGATGGAACACCTACAGCGGCAGCCGGCTAGCCGCAGCAGGCGTAGGACTATTGCTAAGTATGGATTCTAATTTAACGGCTATGGGTATGAGTGTTTGATGGGCCAGTATAAAGGTAACTATGGATGAAAAACGGCGTCTGCCCTGAATACTCTGATAGCATCAATGCAATGGGCAGACGGTGTCTCGCCGACTCACTAGATGGGCCCCCTGACTAGCCACCATAGGCATACAAGCCAGCAGCAAAGGGGAACACCGGTGCGAGTGGCTAGGGGTGTTGAGCGGTGCGGTTAAAAGTTTGTATGTTTCAATAAGATCCCCATGATGACGGCGGTCCTTCAACGTTATTAATTTCAGTACCTACAGTCGTTCCTCATATGTCCATGCTTTTAGCAAGCGTGGTATTTTAGTGGAATTGCGTTGTATCTTTTCCAAGAGCTCAATATCTTGTATGAAAATTAAAAAGGGGTTCCAAACCTGAAAGGCGTACTCTAGGATTGGTCTGGAAAACATTTTGTAGATCTTAAGCATAATTTCTGGTGTCAAGGTACCAAAGGCTTTCTTGATAAGATAGATTAGGCTACTAGTTGTTTTTGTGATGGTAATCACATGATGTTCCCACTTAAGGTCTTCTGATATTTTCACACCCAAGTCTGTTTGAACCCTAACCTCCAACAGCAATTCATTATCTAATTTGTAGGGTAAGCGGGAGTTGCTACTGCCAATATCCAATACTGTATACTTTGAGCTATTGAGATTTATCAGCCATTTTTTTTACCAGTTTAATATTATATCCAAGCCTTTTTGAAGACGGTTGTAGTCTAAATTCGGATTTGCTTATAAATATTTTGGTGCCATCAGCAAAGATGCTGACATTACATTGAAGGCAATGGGAAAGATCAAGTGTATATATTGTGTAAAGCACTG
This sequence comes from Catocala nupta, assembly GCA_963675205.1. Taxonomy (NCBI): domain Eukaryota; kingdom Metazoa; phylum Arthropoda; class Insecta; order Lepidoptera; family Erebidae; genus Catocala; species Catocala nupta. The sequence goes on from OY776104.1 coordinate 11,712,672, forward strand.
GGCCCAGAACTGAACCTTGTGGTACTCCACTATGTATCGTCCGATGATCCGATATCGTTTCCCCCACTCTCACCTGCAAGGTTCTTGGTGTTAAAAAGTCTCAACCCAGGTTAGCAGTTTGCCACGTATTCCCACAAATTCTAGTTTCTGCAGAAGTCTTCTTGTAAGGACTTTATCGAAGGCTTTTTCGTAGTCAAGATTATAAATTACGTCGATTGGTTCTTTCTCATTAAAGTGTTTTGTCCATGACGACAGGCAAAGCAACAGGTTTGATATTGTAGAGCGATGGGGCAAAAACCATGCTGTTGTTCGGCAATAACTTAGTGACTTCTGAAGAAATGTCTTATTTGTTTAACTATAATTTTCTCCATGATTTTGCACATTACACTAGTTAAACTAATGGGTCTATAATTTGCAGGATCGAATTAATTTCCTTTTTGAATATCGGTGTCACTATATCTGTCTTCCGCAAATCTGGTAGAATGTCAGTGTCATATGAAGTCTGCATTACTATCGATAGGTATTCGGCGAAGTCGCATTTTTTAAATATTTCTCCAGGAATGTCGGAATGTTTTCAGTTCCTTGTTGGTTTCGTATCTAAGATAGGCAATGCTGTTTGGGGTTCTATTTGGAAGATACTGGCGAAATGGTCTACAAACGCTTCGGATATATCACTATGGTCGGTCACGGCATGGCCTTGTTTATTATGTAGAATAGATGGAATGCTGATATTGGATGTTACTTATTGCTTTAAGTGGGAATAAAACTTTTTAGGCCCTGCTCCTAGTATATCCTTTTCATAAGTTATGAGAGCTGCTCTAATTATGCTTATCAGTTTATTGATTATAGTGTTTAACTTTTCTGTATTGATTATAGTGTTCGTCCAGTCCAGTTAACATATATAATTTTGCAATCATTATATATTATATTATATGATTATATTACATGATTTTCCAATAATTTAGTTTTTGTTTACTTAGTCTGGCCATACATACTGTCGCAATCAAATTATTTACATAATATTTAATTAAATACAGTATTATTAAATTAAATACATAATATTTCATTTTAATTTTGAATCTGTCATTCTTATATGTATATTCATTGTGGTTTCTCATTTTCGCGCAGATCGGTGTTAAATATCTTTGTGATATTAAAATGGAATGGGGTGATAAAGAGAACCGAATTGCTGTGATAGCGTTACACAAAGAAGGTGTGGAGCCAAATGCAATTTTAAAACTCTCCATCCACTTGGTATTAGTCCAATGTTCGTGTACTGGTATACAATGAAACCGCCTCTGTTTGTGACAGAGCAAGTTCTGGCCGTCCACGTAGTATTCGTACGATAAAGGTGATCATTAGTGAAGGAAAGATTCAAAGAAATCATGTCCGAAAGCAAAAGGAAAATGAATATAGCACCTAGAACTATGTCGCGTTTTTTAAAAGATGACTTAGCAGTTGCATCCTTTAAGAAACCGCACTGGTCATTATTTAACTGATAATATAAAACTGAATAGGGTAGTAAAATCAAAACAACTGCTTAAGTGGTTCGCAAAGGGAGGTCACAGAAAATTTTATTTACTGACGAGAAAATATTCGCTATTAAGCAATGTTTTAATAAGCAGAATGTACGAGTTTATGCTCAAAGCTCTATAACTAAGCTTCCCAATTAGTCAGCAGAGTACAACGTAGATATTATCCAACTTCAGTGATGGTTTGGTGGGGTGTTAGCTATCAAGGAGTGACTGAGCCAATTTTTTGTGAAAAGGTGTCAAAACATCGGCATAAGTGTATCAAGATACGATTCTTGAGAAGGTGGTTAAGCCTCTCAACAACACCATATTCCATAATCAAAAATGGTCCTTTCAGTAAGACTCAGTACCGGATGATAAAGACCTTATGATGATGAAAAACCTTAGCTTGCTACCCAAGAAGCGTGGTTGGAAACGAACGTTGCGGACATCATCAGAGCTGAAGAATGGCCGTCATCTAGTCCCGATCTTCATCCACTGGACATAATCCATTTATGGTTAGTTTTAGAAAATATGGCATACTTTAAATGCCATAACAATTTGGAGTCCCTAAAACAATCCACAAGATTGGCAGTGAAGAATTTTCCCATGGAGAGATTGCGTGTTTCTATTGATAACGGACCTCAACGTTTAAAGGACTGTATTAAAGCCAATAGAGATCATTTTGAATGAGCTTCATGTATTTTTAATGTTATTATATTAACGAATAAACTAACACACATTACAGTAATCAATATTTTATGCAAGAGAAAAAAAGAGATTTTTCCTCGTAACTATATGTATGGCAAGACTAGGTATATATTGTATTAAGATAGCAATCAAGCATACGTAATCCTAATATTTGAAGCTCACTGATCTGACCGTCATGCGTTGTAACTTTACTAGCACACTAAACACTAGTTTATAGTCCACAATCTGTCCGCGCACAGTGTCCGGCAGAACCTTGACATCGGAAATTTTCAAGTAACTTTACTTTTGAATATGCCTTAGCGTACTTAATGTAGGAGTAAAACTCCCGTTTTTTCATCAAATCATTTCTTCAAATCATTTTCTCGTAAACTAGAGCGAAGTTTAAAACGGGAGTTTTACTCCTACATTAAATACGCTAAGGCCTATTCAAAAGTGAAGTTACTTGAAAATTTCCGATGTCAAGGGTCTTCCTTACACTGCGCTGCGCCATAAGCGTTTACCATAGGCTATAATCGCTAGCAAGGAAAACACATTAAAAAAGGAATTATAGAAAAATAATGAAAGGAACTGAACACATCAGGGGAACAGTATCTTTTTTTCTGGTAAGGTATGTCCTTTTCAGTACTTCTGACATGTATGCAAAATTTCGTGAAGGTCGGCCGACAAGTTAGTTAGATAATGCATGAACGGGTTACAAACATTCCTATTCGCATTTATAATTTAACACTAAATTTTGTCCGCGGCTTCGCTCGCGGTAATGTAGATAATGTCAATATTTTTTTATATCCCGCGATCTGTAATTTTTGTGGAACAAAAGTACACTATATCCTATTCTGTACCCCTGTCAATGTATATGCAGAATGTCATGATGAGACTGTTAGGAATCAGATGTGAAACAGCTTAAAAACAATAACAGACGCACTTTTACCTTTAAATAATCATTGATTTATTCAAGAAATGCATTATCAAATAAAGTAAAAGATAATTGATATCACCCAACAGCGATCACGCAGCACGTCCATTCCGTCCGCTGCTCGATGTCGAAGTGAGTCATTGCGCGCCGAGCGCGCTTTTATAACCCGCTCGATCGGACGATTCGTAATGTTACTTGTTTACGTCGCATTCCGTAACCAACAATACAAACAAACAAACTCACATTCGCGTATATATAATATTTAGTTAGAATACGGCGAATTTGATCCCCAGTTAAGAATACGGCGTATACTTTGAGTCTTTACAGACAGTTTCTCCAAGATCTCCGTTAATCATAAATGTTAGGTACATTGTTCTAGAAACACACACGTTCGTATAAACTTCTTTACTGCGAGTATATGAGGTTCATCTGAAAGTTGGTAACAAGCCGCACTGCACTAGAACTTAGGACTTTCAGCCCCTACTCATGGCATAATTTACTAACGAACCAGTTGGGTGATATACAGGATCTGTCCCGACTGAATTGGGTCTTCTTAGTTATTATAAGCGTTGATGGATGACGTTGTTATATTGGAATTGCGATCGAGAGTCGAACGTTTGATTTCACTTTTGAAAACTCACTTCTACACAAGCAAGTTTTGGAATTTTAAATGTTGCCAGTCTTTATGATAATTAAATTATAAGAAATAAAATCATAGAAACATGGCAGTGGTAGATATAAATTATACAACAAACTTTTATTTGTTTCAGGACTCGAACTTAACTAATTGAACGATCATCATGAAATTTCGCATACACGTTTTCAGGGGTACAGAAAATATATAGAGTACCTATAATCTATAAAAGGTGTTGTTTCTGAAGGAAAAATAAATTAATAACCTACATTGCAGACAGCGAAGCTGCGGCGGAAATCTAGTTATATATAAAAAGACAAATACTAATGATAAAAAGGTAATATTTTGTAACTGGCTGTGCCCAAAAGGCTGCGAACATCGCATTAATCTATCAGAAGCTGATATTCTACAGATTGTTTCAATACAAAGTGAAATAAAAATAGTAGGGGCTTTAACATAAGTCTAGAAATGGAGTACTCGTTACTGAGATATCAGCATCTTATCTTTAATAAGCGCCATCTACCGACGCAACTCGGTGTTCTAATTAAGTCGCAATGGTATCAGTGAGATCACTAGCGCGAACTGCTATTAAAAAGCACCTTAAGTATCTGAATAGCAACTACTTTTATGTTTATTGAAATCTTTAAGAACTATTTAGTCTAATAGAGCGGCCATCTTATCTCAATTTCAGCTAAGCTCAAGTCATTAGTCACTAAAGATACCGCATTGAATCCTAACAAATATTATAAACGCGAATGTTGGTTTGTTTGTTACGCTTTCACGCCTTAACTACTTAACCAATCATCATGAATACATATACACGTTGTCAGAGATACAGAAAAGGCCATAGGGTACCTGTCGTCCAAAAAAATGTTTTGTTATTGAGCGAAGTCGCGGGCAAAAGCTAGCCACTAATAAATTCTGCTAAGCGTCTTATAAATACAACATGTAACATAATAAACGCACATCGGGAAAGCAGTTTGTTCAAAATCGGCTACTGAATCAATACCAGCAATTTTTAATATACGTAATTTTTTATCCCCAAATTAATTAAAACGAATTAAATTATAGTCACCCATTTATTAAACAGCTGAAATAAACGAAAATGTATCATTTTCAAGGCAATAAGGTCTTTGATGCAATAAAGGCAATAATCTTAGTTTTATTGTAATATACCCATACTAGCCGCGCACAACCAGAAGAACTAATTCGTTAAATTAAAATATTTAAGTACATAAAAGTAACATTTTAATGGTTATATTATTATTACGATTTAATAATCTAATTGGGGTGTTTGAGGTTGTGCGTTATATCTGTGACATGTTGTATAATACTGGGTGTTTCTTAGTATAGTGAAAACCTCTCAGGGGGTTATTATACTTATTATTATGAACAACTTTTTTTCTGGGAAATTGCCGAAATCGCGGGGAAAAACAGCTGTTCCATACAAAATGTAACTTTAACCTCGACAAAATATATGGAACAGCTGATTTTTTTTTCGCGATTTCTGCAATGTCCCCGAACTACAGAGGTTTTCACTATACTAAGAAACACCCAGTATATATATAGTCCCATGATTCTATCCGCGAACGTAGGCAAAGGTATATATATTACACAAACATTTCGCCAGTTATGTTTCCACTCTTATGTAATAGGGGATGAGCCTATTGCCTTCCACCGAGCACAGTGCGAATTTCTTGACAGAACACTAATCATTTTTGCCTAAGCCGGCACTCTGTGCTTCTAGTGGGCATTTCTTGTCCGAAAAATACAACTCTTTGTCAGCCCAAGTGAGCACCCGGACCTGCCACCCGACCTCATGAGCACAGCATTCTCATTCATTACCGCTGCGTCATCGAGACAATCTATTTAATAGGTTTATTACTTCAAAAAATCACAGGTGCTTGCCTTAGAAACGAACTTGAGACCTCTGCGCGGCAGTCCAACGGTAACGAAGCGATAAATTATGTTAAATCATTCACATCTAAATTCAAATTTGATTAGTAACACACTCAAAAAGTCTTAAACAGAAACTCATTCGGTTACTTTGAAGTTGTGAATCCATTATTCTGGAAAGTTCGTGGACATCCCAGGTCGAAATGTAAGCAAGACTGGGCGAAACTCTAAACTTAACGACGTACATTCATTTGTGTTTATGGTCTGAGTTATTTTAACGTATTTTAATATTGACAGCACGGATGGCGTAGTGGTGTAAGTGGTCGCCTCGCAACTGGCACATCGCCGAGTGTTGTAGGTTCGAAACCCATACGAGACAAAAAAAATTGTGATCCACGAATGGTGAAATGTTACAATTTTACAATTTTATTCGGATGATGTCGCGTTGTTTATTTTTATAAAACACTATTATTACATAATTTTAAACTTTAAATATTCTTAAACACTTTTATTAGTTACTGCTTACTTCTATTTAAGCTATTAAAATATTGATCCGAGTCTAGTTATTCTTTGTGTCCGTTATTTAAATGCTTTTAAAGTCCTACCCCATTCCGAAATTGTTCCAGGTGCGGGAGAAGCCTTTTTAAATTAGATGTATGTATTCACGCACCATCGTTCCCCTATATTCACCTAATAATCAAACCTAAAGACAACATGCACAGCAATGGCATAAACAACCGTTACGCCACCGTTTTTTTATGCTAGCATAATCCAAAATTCCTAAGCGACATTTATTTAACTTTGGAACAGTGGTGGAACGAAGCTGCGAGTAAAAATAACTCTCAAACATAAAATAAGATAATCAGAATGCGACTGAAAGTTCGCAGGAGAATTCCCAAAGTGATGTTTGCTATGATTAGGAGTGCACTTAGGCGCCTAGACTCGCCTAGAAGTGCTTGTTGCCTAATTGCCGTCTGGCATGAGACTGAACCATATGAGTTGTATTGGGACCGTTCCAACTACAACATGTTTTAATTAATTTTGTATTCTGTTAGCGGCACGCGAGCCGCTTATATTTCTTTTTTATTTATGAACGGTGTTTTGATGATAACTCCGATTAATATTATTTTGTATAGCTTTGTTTTTGGATGTACTTTATTTTGCTTTATAATTGTGTATAACTTTATATTGACTTACGTTAACGCGAATGTCATACATGGAAATTAAACGGATTTTGACACGTAGTTTATTTCAAAACATTTTTATTACATAATTTTGAACTCTAACACTACTATTATTAAAGTTTACTACAGTTTAAGCAGCCATGATCAAGGGGACCGGGTCTCCCCGTGACCATGGCTGCTGTATACCAACCGAGACGACGGAGAATGCTGTAAACTTAAATATAAATAGTTTTAATTAATTAAATAGCTTAAATTGTAGTAAAGTTTAATAATAGTAGTGTTAAAGTTTAAAATTATGTAATAAAAGTGTTAAAAAATAAACGCTACAAAATCCGTACATATAAAGTATTTTAATTTCAATGTGGAAAACTTACCACCAAAATCATCTTTCGTAACTTTGACATAGTCCAGAGTAACTATAAACTACATACTGTTGTATGTGTACTACATTACATAACATATGTAGTACACATACAGCGATCGATATCCAAGTGGGAGACCGCTGGACTGCCACGCAAAGGTCTCAAGTTTGATCCCGAGGTGCGCACCTCTGACTTTCGGATGTTATGTGCGTATTAAATAGCTAATTATCGCTCGCTTTAACGATGAAAGAAAACATCATGAGGAAACCTGCATATCAGAGAGTTTTCCATAATATTCCCGAAGATATGTGAAGTCTGCCAACCCGCACTGGGTCCGCGTGGTGGACTACGGCCTTAGCCTTCTCACACTGCGAAGAGGCCCGTGCCCAGCAGTGGGGCAGTTTATAAAGGACTGCTATTATTAAATATATAGACGTAGCGAAAAACGCAAATTAATGGGGAAGACAGACAATCCGACCCTAGATAATACATATATATGTCAATCTTTTAAAAAAATACGCTTCGTAGATCATTTAGTTTTCTACGATCATTGTTGCAGAATTAAGTGTGAATATGATTGTTTTATGTTATTTTAATTAAGAGTTTGTATTCGTTCTGCTCAAATAAGAATATCTTTATTGCTTTTGCACTTATTCCTTTAAAAGATTTTATTTGTGTCATTACGTGCTACATACTTTAATCAGACTCAAAATATTTTGAATAAATCGTGGTTTACCAACATATGCCTTCGTTCTAATTATAATTGAATATGAGGTCACCTTATTTAAACCCACGAGTAGACGTGGCAGTACATATTTATTGCAATATTTAACAATAAAGTTGATTAAAGACAATATGTTATTATCGTTTTTGCGCGCGGCTCCGTCCGAGTGGTACCAATTTATATGGTATTAATTAAAAGTAGCTTATGTCCTTCCCTAGGTATTAAACTATATCATTACCAAATTTCATCTAAATCGGTTAAGTGGTTTAGTTTTGAAAAGGTAACAGACAGACAGAGTTACTTTCGAATTTACAATATTAGTAAAGATTTGCATGATTCTAATGAATATGATGCTAAGTATCATTCCTCTGCCTTGATTATCATTAATCTGGTTCACCAATTGAACAGCAGTCTCAATCCTAAACTATTGGGTGCAAAGCAGTGCTTTTGATATAAGGTATAACGTGTATTGACTCACACAAGCAAATATATCAATTATGATAAGAATCTTAAAAAATATCCCACTAATATTATAAATGAGAAAGTTTGTAGGATAGATAGAAAGATGGATTGATGTTTGTTACTCTTTCACGCAACAACTACTGAACGGATTTTGATCAAACTTTAAAGTATTCTTTTTTATACGTCAGAATAACATAGACTACTAAAAAATCTATCCTAATATAAATCTATATTAACGCGAGCGAAACCGCAAAAAAATCTAGTATGCCGTATGAATAAATCCTCGGTTCTAAAGTATCACCTATTAGTGGTTACCGCTTAACACGATTTCGTCTAACACCAACAGCAATAAAAATTTATAGGTGTCTTTTCTTTATAAAAAAATAAACAAACTTAAAAAGTAAATTAAAACATATATAAACCTATAAAAGGCGTCATTTGATATGGATTATAGGATTAAACTCGTTACATTATGTATAATTATTAATATAATTCGCCATCTTGGAGTTAAGCTCATCATATTTTAAACGTTTGCAATAATAACACCCACAATGTGGGAATGAGTGATGTGCTGATGATAATATGCCTATCATTATGTTAATTGATTGAATATTAGGGTTACGCGCTCAATATACTAAAGCCATAGCCGAAAATAAAAACAATATTATCGTCATTCATCCAGACCCAATTACGATCACAGCGGCAAAACTTGTCCTTCTGCGCAGGAGATATTATAGTGCACAAGTGTGTGCACAAACACAAGTACACTCTCAATATCCTCATATTCATAGTCCAATAGAATGAATTGCCGTGACACAGAGGTGTTCAACACAGGCAATGCCTAATATTTATTTTCAACCTGTTGAGTCGCGGCGGCACCCTGGCGGACAGACACAATTAGTTCTAATTTCTAAAACTTGACAAGTTAAAGGCCTATATTACCTCACAAGGAAGAAATCATGTGTCGCGGTGAACTTTACAAACGTACAAATAACGAATTCAAAGAATACCCAAACTTCGGGATAGGGATTCAACCCACAACTTTCAGTGAAGTGGCAATAGCTACACCATCCGTGCACTGACTAACTCCACATCACCTATCAAAGATGTTCAAGCTAGGCTATCAATAACACAAAACTTGCAATATTTTAATTTCTCAATAATTATCGTTACATCAAAGAAGGCTACAATGAACGAGGGTCTCTCAGAGGTGCCTTATAAGTCTGAATGCACATTGCAGGCCCGTTACTGTAGGAAACGTATCCATTTACTACAATATTATGGTGTTCGCTAGGGCTACCACGTCTCAAATTTATCGATTTTAAGCATACATGCTTGTGTTTGAGATAGTTCTTAGATAATGAACGATAGCCTTGTAAATAGCCGTTGGACTGCCAAGCAAGGGTCACGAGTTTGGTAGGCACCTCAGACATTTTAAAATTAATTAAATATAAGCTGCGGTTGCCCAATTGATAAGGTATTGGACTTGCGATCGAGAGGTCGCGAGTTCAAATCTTCGAATCGAAAATTTTGCTGCAGGGGTTAACAAGAATATTTATTTAATACGTTATTACAAATTGCTAGTAGTCTTGTTTGGCTTTCTTTAGTCATGAACGAAAACACAGTGAAGAAATCTACATGTCTGAGAGTTCTCTATAATGTTAACGAAGATTTAGGAAGTCTGCCAACTGAGCCAACGTCTAAGCCTCCTCACACTGTGAAGAGTCCCTTGCCCATCAATAAGGCAATTTATATACAAAGCTGATATTATATAAGATGTAACTGCCTCAATGGCGCAGCAGTAGACTGCTATGCATGAGTCGACCCAAGAAAAATATTATAATTTTCTCTAAAGAAATTCTCAGTAGCACGGAGTATGAAACTGTGTCCAATAGACGGCCATAAGCTTGCCGTCTATTACCTATAAATATAAGTGGCGAAATTTGGGTGTCATATCTCTACCTATGCCTTCGGGCTTATAGGTGTGAGACTACGCATGTATGTATGACTCCAAAATGAGATATGAATATAAGTGGAGTGTGTACGCCAGAAATCGAAGTATATGCCAAGAGTGCAGCTGCTGGAATCGCATCACAATGTCAACTTCAATGCGTTCGTGGTGCGAGTCCCAAAGTTGCTTTCTGCATGTCGTCATGAAGGAGGACTATTGGCCGAAGGGTATTGTGCTTCTTCGCTTCTGCGGACAAGAGCCATGAACGCACAACAGAGTGCAAATGAAGCATTACTAACATAGTTAATAAGTTATATAAATACTTACACAAATTGTATGTATGTTAGTCTATAAAGTAATTATCTATGCGTCTATGCCACGCGAAATAAAATCGTCATTACTATTATTGTATTATTATTATTAAAAACGTGTAACAGTAGCATTTAAGGCTCTTAGTGGTAATAATTACTTGTCTCAGAAAATATAAAAGGATAACAAAATAAGACTTTCTCATGATTAAAAAGAAAACCTCGTTAATCAAAAATTTCTCTCTTGCATTATGGCGGCACGAGATATATGCCTTACATAGAATAATATAATAATGAATACAATTTTAATTACTTCAACTAAATCGAATGTAGTAGTAATAGTTGGCAGCCCTAGTGATTGCGTAGCTAACAGTATTATTTTCAGACAGACTGTGATTGCTATCAGCCGCATTACTACTAAACTAAGTAGAATTGAAGTATTTCACATTGTGCTATAGCCGATAGCTTATTTGTTGATTGTCTGTGTGGAATGTAAGGTCAATAAATTCTGTAATATGTCTGTACCTATTTCGTGACTGACTGCTTTGTGTACCGCAAGTAAGTTAAACTTTGTAGTCTCTGCCTACTCATCCGGCATGAGGTCTCAAGATCGAATTCCGGGGCAGCCCAACAAAAAGATATTGAGATTTTCAGACAACATTTCTACCTTTGCCTCGGCAAGCACGTAAATCCGTTGATCCTGCGCCTAATTTCTCCGATCATGTCTGATTACCGTCCATCGGATTACGAGAGTTAGGGACAGAGAGTGTACTTGTGTTTGCGCAGATGCCAGTCTGCGTTAAGATTGGCTGTCGTGACCGAGATTCGGTCTGAAGGACTTACGTCTTAGATGGGAACGAGCGAGTGATGCTCTGGGTGTAGCAAGCGCATACTATGGCTACAGTAACTGTCTATCTTTAGGATAATCGAACCCTTGCTTAGCCTCTAATATGGTTTACGGCATACAGAAGCTTGGTCATGATTTTAGATGGTTTGTAGTTTTAAAAGACTACTGATCGGAATGCATCTTGAGTCACGGAGGACTTTACAAATATTCAAACAACGGACACAAAGAATAAACACAAGGAACAACAATTTGTAGTCCACGTACCACAGTGACAGTGGAAAGGAGTTCACTTCAAACGCTGCGCCACCCGTGCAGTAATTTTTTTGTAATGACATCGCTTCTGCGAGATCAAGAAGACGAGAGCATGTCCATAAAGGATAGCTAACATTTAACATTGATTTTGGAGGTAAGCAATCTAACAGCCTGTTAGACTGCCTGCCATCAAAGCGTGGTTTAGATAGTTGCCTTTGCCACTGCGCCGAGTGTCGTCTATTCGATTCCCACACGAGACAAAAAAATTGTGTGACGCACGGTGCCAAGTGTTGCGGGTTATATCTATAGATTTTTTGATTGCGGCTATATCTACAGAAGACAAAAATATTGTGAACCAAAAACAGCTGTTCCAAGTCTGGATTTTCTTTGTGTCCGTTCTATGAATGTTTGTAAACTCCCCCGCGACACAGGAATGATTACTAGTATCTCTATATTTTGCCCTAATTTGTAACCCTAAGGTCGCTATTGGCTATACTATAGTATACCAATCATATCTGTAAGGAATTGCAACTATTGCACCATTAACTGCCGAACACACCCAAGCTATAAATATAAACAAAACGAACTTACTATCATAAATATTTAATTTATGACGACGTCTTAATGGCACTTACAATCTTACGCCCTATTATACAGGCAGGTATACTTAATTATCACTGTTCAAGAGAAATACACGACCTGTCTTGCAGTCTGGGGTTCGATACCCATGGTATAATGTTATTGTGTTTTTTATGTGTAAGTATTTATATCCACCAAACAAACAAACTCTTCAGCTTTATAATCTATTCTAATATTATAAAAGCTGAAGAGTTTGTTTGTATAATCTTAGTAACTACTGGTGCAAATTGAACAATTATTTTAGTGTCGGATAGCTCATTTTCAGGAAGGCTATAGGCTATATAACATCACGCTACGAGCCACGGGGGCGCGGGCGGCGCAGTAATTATAAATGCGGGTGAAACCGCGGGCACAGCTAGTTTATAATATATGTGTATGTAGAAGAAATACTTATTGAAGAATTTTCGTCTCTGAGAAGCAATCGCTAAAACTGCCATGTCATGATAATAAAATAATATACTAGCCCTGTTTATAGATCTTCCCACTACTTAGGACAGGCTCTCTGACATCAGACCCAGGAGCCGGCCATACCACACCTGTCTAATGCAAGTTGACAGACCTGACACATTTTTGAAAACATTATGGCAATCTCTGAGACATGCAGGTTGCCTCTTAATGTAGCGAGCCATAAATACCTATTTAATACGCTCACAACATACAATATATGTGCTCCTTTGTTAACTGCATCATCACTTAACATCAGGTGAGATCGCGTTAGAACGCAAGCCTATTAAAATTAAAAACATGACTTTGAAAAGTTACAGATACATATCGTAGGATCTAACTCGAAAACTCTGTTTATAGGCTATAGCCACTTACCCATATACTTACAGTAACAAAAAATCTGTGTAGCTATTATGAAAGTTATTCATATGACGAGGGTTCCGCACAAGAAATGATTTATGATGGTCAGACCTTGCTCTCATAACTAGCGTCCGTGTAATTTTCAGCTGTATAGTTGCATGTGTATAATGTAACCAGTTTCTGTGTAATTTTCAGTTGTATAGGTAACGAAATTTTACCCGCGACTTCATTCACATAAATGTAGATTTTATCAATTAATTTATTTTCCTCAGCAACATAATTATTTCTGGATAAAAGGTACACTAGGTATGTTCTTTTCTGTACCCCTAACAACGTGTATGTAAATTTTATGATGATCGGTCGAGTAAATAACATGAAAGCGTAACAAATAAATAAGCTCTTATTTACATTTATAATATTAGTTAGAACTTGAAGCCCGCGGCTTCGCTTGTATTTTACGTCATTGAATTTAACCTACGTGACTCACGTCGTACAGACGGACAAATTTACTTTCGCTTTTCTACTTTACTTTCATATTTTCATAAATTTTCTATCTTAGAAATATACAGAAAAGCAAAATTACAATTTGTATATAGTACATAATAATATTAGTTGTGTATATAAACTGTCCTATTGCTGGGCACGGGCCTCTTCTAAGTGTGAGAAGGATCACCACGCTAATTCAGTGCGAGTTGGTAGACATTACATATCTTAGAAATTTTTATGGAAACCTCTCAGACATGTAGGCTTCTTCACGATCTTCCTTTAGCGTTAAAGCGAGTGATAATTAACTATTTAATACGCACATAACTTCGAAAAGTTAGAGGATGTCTGACTTGGAATCGAACTCGAAACCTCTACGAGGCTGCCCAACAGTCTCCCACTAGGCTATCGCTGCTTATTGTGGGTTCTCTCAAAATTATACGCGTTTAAATACGACAACAACTTATTATGACACTCTGCATAAGTAAATACTATCTACTATCTTACAAAAATACAAATAACTAAACCATCATACAACACATTGAACGCATTGCGGTTGCCGCATACAAATAATTACATATGAAGCAATTGCTACGCTTTGAACTTTTCGGTCCGCTCAAAGCACCTTACCCCCAAACAGTGTAAACAACATGGATCGGGAGGGTACTGAAGCCCCCGCTCGGAATTTGATCCTAGCTCTCTCGAACAGAGCAACCTCTCCCCAGCCACCAGAAGACTACGAACCGCTGTCCTCTCGTAGGTGGCTAGCTGGGTCTCTCCCAACGGAGAACCAACCGGCTGGCCAACCTCGAGCACGACGCCTTTTACAAAAGGATCCTCGTAAGCTGAGCAGGCAACATCCATAAAGAGTCCAGAACTCTAAATGGTTTTCCCATCACAAGGGTGAGCAGAAATCCAACGACAACTGATCTTTTTATTAAACGCAACGTCAATCGCTGCGTGTGTGTCATCTTGAGCGATGCAAACGTGGCAAACGGAGAGCATTTGCTGCTTACGTCTTACGCATAAATGAACCAAGTCCTAAAATAAAAATAGGCAGCCTATATAGAATTAAATAAGTTTAAACGTGCATATTAAATAGGTAGGCAAGACCGCACCTACTTTCAGCTCGTCAATATTAGATGTCGTGTCTGATATCGACTCGACCGCCAGTCTATGTCGGACAGCTACAGTGCACTGCTCTTAGGTACCACTTAACTATAAAGCTAGATTCTTTTAATGTTATGTGGCTAGATTAGACGTTAAACTTTCGTAAAATCCAACTTTAATTTTTGTAAGTCATTCATAAACGTTAGTATTGTACGCTTTTGAATTAAAACTATTCTGTCAAGTGTTTACTGCTCGCAAAATATATAATTGCCGCCGATTGCAAAGTATTTCATTTGCAAGGTGTTCTAATATTTTAGGCATTGTATATGGTAAGTTGGCCATGGTCAAGATAATGCAGATAAAAAAAAGATAATCAAAGGTATATATATTTATTATTAATTATCTTCACACGCTATCTCCGTGCATAAGAAAATATTAAAAATTGTTTGTAGAGGAGGGTAAAGGTCAATTAAGGTAGAGGTCCACAGATATATTTACGAACATGATTAAGTTTTTTTTTAAATCCAGCTATGATATAATACGCAGAAAAGAACAAAAGTGCGGTCTTAAAAACATCCCAATCGGAGCGGTATTCTATAGAATTTACAAAAGTTTGAAGTTGTAGGGACATGTACATGTATGCTTTCCATTGTGTTCGTATGCTGAATTAGCAGATTATGTATATGTGTACTTATTATGTATGTGTGTACTTAGAGGCGGCTGCGCCCGCCATGTAAGATAGTAGTCGCTAATATATGGAGTCACAGTAACAACGTGTATCATTCCTCTCCTATACTAAACACCTTCTGATATAGGTATATAGACTCTCACATATAATCCCCTATAGAAGTGATAGTTATTTATTTATCATCTCTTTCAAGTCAGATATTTCCATACATATTAATCTACTCATTAGTTAAAATTATTGACGAAACTGCAGTTTTTAATAACAAAGTAGTCAATGCACTAGATTTTAAACGTCTATTGTAATATATCTAGTTTCAAATATAATTTGTTTTTAGTGTTTGTTAACTCGACCATAGAGATTATATGTAGAATGACAAATCATTAAAAAATTCAAGCAATATTTTTTCCTGGGTCTAAAAGTAATAAATCTGAAATATTCGCAACAAAATAGCGCGCATAGCTGAAAGTCCATAGACATTTTCAAACTTTCACCGCAACACGTGATCACAAAAAACACATTTCAAATTAAGTAACACAAACCACGGCACGCGCATTATTTCTTACAAAATTACCCGCTGAAAGGCGATTTTTTCATTTCCCAAGGTAACATTCGAGTGACGCTTTCGTTATTAAGTCGTCGCCGTTACATAATGTGTCAATAAATCATTTGGCGGCGGTCAATCGCCCACATACCGACTGCTTAGTTTACACGGCCCGGATTTGTAAAGAAAAATATCATTTATCAACTTAATCTTAATATATTACTTTGGATTTTTGATAATTATTTCTTTATCTGAGTTTTATTGCGTTGTTTGTTGAATGACTTCCTCATTGGTCGAGTGTGAGCTGTGAGCTCTTGTTCAACTACTGATTGTGAGGCTACCGGATTTTAAGCTCGTATGCAGCAGCTTAAGCCTGATAGAAAGACTCAATATTACATTCCAGTTAAGTTAATTGACACAAGGTAAGCTTACTACAGTGATAGGCACGAGGTAAGCGTTAGCTTGTACTTTCGTACAGGTTCAATCACCAAAAAGTTAGCAGCAGTCATGACTCAGAATCAGTTCTCTTAAGCAACTGTTACAATTTCTTCCAGGATTGAATTATCTCTGGCAATACACCGAATATCAGTAATGTTCTTTCATCAGAATCAGTATTCTGATAAATAGTATAATGGCAAAACCGTTATGATTAGAGACAGGCTTGAATGTTATGTCTGGGTGATGATAGGATCTAATATTCTCTAGTGTCGCCCTAGGCTGTTCATCTTGGTTTGCTACCTCGCCACACCTGCTTAAATCCTTTACATATATGCGGTCCAAGACGATGCTAAAATCCTTATAGGAGGCCCCAGAAATCGGCTATGTGAACATCATTATTACTCAAGGATTAAGTGCAGTCATAATTGTCTCTTATATTGACCCTGTGTCACAATAAAATATTATTATTCAGCATTAACTAAAGGGGCTCCTAAACCGAAAATATTTTTACTGCAGCATGTGTCAGAAATGTTTTAAATGCAGGCTGTCTCAAATATCATTATTTGGATAGTTATACGCGAAATATTGATATGTATTCTATAATAGTCTGTTATTGGCGTAGTATATTTCAGCTACACGTAACACGTAAGCTATTTTTACACAGAATTAAACTGACTCTACAACGCAAATGCTTCTTAATTAACATACTTAGTTACTAAACATCGACGAAAAGCAATTTGGAATACTTACAACGCAGTGGTTTCAAGATCGAACCAACGCCAAGCCCGCACCTTTAAAATTCTAAGATGAATTATCACTTATTCTAAAAATGAAGAAAACATCGCGAGATTCACTACATGGCTTTGAGTTACTTATAATGTTCTCCAAGATCTGTTAGTCTTTTTCAGGCACTCATAGCCAGTTGCACTCACTGATCGGTAAACGATTGGCGAGGTTAAGCAACGTTGGGTACGGTCAGTCTATAGATGGGTGACCGCTTAGTATTTCATCTGAGCATCTCCGTGCTTCGGAGAGCACGTAAAAAGTCGGTCCCGGTTGTTACCAAATTGACAGCAGTCGTTAAGCCATATCAGAGTCTAAAACAACTCTTGACAACAGGTTGGCCACTAACCACAGGAAAAGAAGCAGAATTCTTTTAACCTCAAAGCCAGCGTGATGGATTATAGCCTCTCCATTCTAAGACTGAAAAAAGGCCAGCCATGGGACAGTTAGACAGACAGAGCTAAACAGTTTGTGACATCCGTGGGGATGGCGTAATGGCGACCACTTGGTCGCCGCGCTACAGCTACTACATTCGAATTCCATACATGGTCTGGTCTGAAAGTTCTTTATGACCGTTATTTGTAGATCTATAAATTCCTACGCGATGCAGAAATTATACCTAGAGCGAACGTTGCCTTTTGTAAATAAAAGTTTATATGACGCAAAGCTTCCGTTTCGCTCCCGTGTCGTATGTATAAAGAGGTCGTAGCATTGCAGTTGTAGCCGAGGTGTAATTTTAACGTGTCTAATAGCCGACAAGGCCTTTATTACTAATAATGGAGGTATGACCCGCAGATCTTGATCACACTTAACTGTTGCAAAATAACTGTATAGCGTAAACACTGGCCGTACTAGTAGCGGTTTTGCATTCGATTCGTGATTACAGTAAAAGTCTGGAATTATAAAAAACACGCAGTTTGATCGATAATGGTAAGATGGCTAGTAAAAACTGTATTCTGCTGTTTATCCCTCCGGGTAGCTGGCGTGAGACAGTATGTATTTGGTGTCAAGTTGCGCAGACTTAGTGAATGTGACTGCTGTGGATGTTTTTTGCTCGTCAAATTGACCACACTCCGCCTGATGGTAAGCAGTCGTGTGGTCTAAGAGCAGTGGCCTCCACATCGTCCTCATAGCAGCCGAGGCGATGTTGAGGTCTCTACTTTGACGACCTGAGAAGGTGCTTTTTTACGCCCCGCTTAAAGGACCCAGGATTGAAGGAAGAAGGAAACACGTGCCTTGGCAGAGAATACCATGCCTTGATCGTTCGGCAGAGGTATGAGGACCCAAACTTATTGGTACGCACTCTAGTCGACTCCACCGTGTAAGGATGGCATCTGAGCCCAGCACGCGTTGTTCTGGATAGGAAAGGGGAGGGCGGGATAAAGTGGAATAACTCTTCAGAGCACTCCCCGTGGTATATTCTGTAGAAACATCTCGGGTTCAATCGTCTCTGGAAAAGTGTTGTTTGAACTGCCTGTCAAAAAAAAGTAGCAATACGGAGTCTGGGATTGTGACCGGCGGACGACAAAAGACTCACTTTACGTGAAGTCTGAAAACACAGCTAACGAAATGTGGATACAAAAACATCTCTGACTATCCCTTCGGAGATACAGACGTGAGACTGCATATGTAATGTAGAGCACAGCGTCAAACTTCTCTCAAATAATATGGCTTTTAATCTAGTAGATTAGAGCCAAACAACAAATGCAGCAAAACCATTTAGGTACTGAAGCCTGTATATATGTATAATTATACTAGTAGCATTGAAACCGCATCACCTATTCTGCGGCAAAGCGAACAGTTACGTCAGAAGAAGAGCGGCATTATATTTAGTTCACAATGTAAAACTTTGAAAATAATATTACGTTATGTACCATGTAATAAGCTAAGTAAAGGAAATAAAATTAACCTATTGAGTGGCAGCGGAACATCAGCGGCCAGACACAATAAGTTCTCAATGATGTCTAACATATAAACATATATACGGAATCCAGTGATGCCAAAAATACGTTACTAATAGTTTAAAATTAAAAGAAATGTTTTGATACTTATCATAGGCGAAGAAAACTTTTCACCCCTTAAGCATATTGCAGACAAGGAAGAGTATGACTTTTAGCATAGTTCAAATTTATATGGAGAAGGATGCAGAAAGATTAAACTTATAAAAATAAAATAATAAATTACGCTCGTCAAGTTTCATTGGCCATTAGTAACTATTATTTCGAAAATGTACTATATTTACTTATTTACTTTAAAAACAAGTCGAGCTTGTCACTAATTATTTTACAATTCAAAGTTCCAAATACTTATATATTATATAGTAAGAAGTTTACAGAGTTGGTCATTTAGCTAATTTATATAAAAACACAACTCTTATTAAATAATACAATTCTCGCACTATGAATAATTCCTCTATCGAGAAGGTCTTTAAAAACATCCAAACAACGGACACAAATAACACCTAGACTCAATACAACCATTTGTGGAGCACACAAATTTTTGTCCGGCTTGGGGATCGAACCCACAACACTCGGCGCGGTGGCAGTAGAGAGGCGATCTCTTAAACTACTACGCCATCCGTTACAAGTCGTTACAAAAATATTGTATGGAAACCTGCATGTCTGTGAGTTATACATAACGTTCTTGAAGATATGTGAAGCCTGCCAGGTCTGGGCAAGCATGGTGGACTTTAGCCCAACTCTTCGCACATTGACAAGAGGCGCTTATGCCGAGCAGTTGGACAGTTTATATGTAATAATATAGTATATTTATATTTTTATATACATACATAGATTAACGCCTGTTTCCCAGAGGGGTAGGCAGAGACTACGGATTTCCATTTGCTACGATCCTGACACACTTTTCTGGCTTCATTCACTTTCATAACATTCCTCATACACGCTCGCCGGTTAGTCAGTCTTTTCTCGTCCATTCTTTCTACATGCCCAAACCAGCTTAACATACCCTTTTCTAGTCTCGTCACTATATCCACTTTTATGCCGCATCTCTCTCTAATCACACTATTCCTTATTCTATCTTTCAGAGTCACACCACGTACATATGTTTCTCAGCGCTCTCATTTCTACAGCATTTATTCTGCTCTCATGCTTCTTTTGCCATACCCAACTTTCACTTCCAAGTGTAGGCACTAATAGTCCTCTATGAACAGCCAAACGTGCCTTTTCGGATTAATTTCGACTGTTCATAAAAGCGCGTAGAGCGCCATTCACTTTATTTTTATATAATATAATATAATATAATATTCTACCACATACACACAACACTATCTAGCCCAAACTAAGCAGAGCTTGTACTATGGGTACTAGACAATGGATAAAGTCAAAGTCAAAGTCAAAGTCAAAAATAATTTATTCACTTAGGTCACAAAGTAACACTTATGAACGTCAAATGGGTTAGTGAGTTTATTTTATTTACTGAATTTACATTTATGTTAGTTGCAAGGTTCAGGCAAAAGGTTGAGCCTATGAGAAGATACCTGCAAGAAACTCAAGGCCACTCTTTTAAATCGCCATCAACTTATAATTTCAGTATTTTACAACTCATTTATGTACCAGGTGTTGCAGTCATTATGCCATATGTCACTGTCCATATAAAACTAAATTCTAAAATAAAGAAAAGTTGGTAATATTATGTAAAAAGCATTTGAGATTTGAAATCATATTTATCAGTACGTAGCCATTTGTAATAGACAGTAGTATGGCATGAGGACGCATACACATACACTTTGTGACATGAAAAGGTAGTTCGTGACTAAATGTAGTTAAAACAAAATTTACGTTAATACTTATAAAGTTTGTTTAAAAGAAAAGAAAGATACTTTAACACCACCAAATAAACACGAAGTACCTTCACATAACTAAATTGACTTATATAATACATACATTGTTTGAATCCTGTATGAAACAAGCAACTAGTTCCATGAGTTTTTATCATTTAAGTAATCATTGATTGAATAATAGCCCTTCCGGATAAGCTGACTTTTAACAGCACTTTTAAATTTTAGTAAAGGTAAATTTATAATATCAATCGGTAGTTTATTAAAAAAGCGTATACTGAGTCCCGCAAATGAATTGTGAACTTTATGTAAACGATGATACGGACCTACCAACTTATGCTTATTTCTAGTGTTTAAGTTGTGAATATCACTATTCTTATTATATAAGTGAATATTATGTTTTATAAACATAATATTCGTAAATATATATTGCGACGCAACAGTAAGTATACCAATTTCTTTAAAACGCTCTTTCAGGGAAACTCGTGGGCCTAAATTATAAATGCTACGTACTGCACGCTTTTGAAGAATGAAAATTGTTTCAATATCAGCTGCCTTACCCCACAATAGTATGCCATAGGACATAAAGCTGTGAAAATAACTAAAATATACTAGTCTCGCAGTATCTATATCAGTAAGCTGTCTTACTTTCCTAACCGCGAATGCTGCTGAACTAAGTCTCCCTGCAAGACACGATATTTGAGCGCCCCACTGAACTTTATCATCTAAAGTAATGCCTAAGAAAACTGTGGATTGTACAAATGTTACTGTTTCATTATTTAAATTAACGTTTATGCTAGGACTCTTTATATTAGGCAATGTAAACTTAATACATTTTGTTTTTTTTGAATTGAGTAGTAAATTATTCGCCGTGAACCAGTCCAGGACTTGCGCGAGTGAAGAATTAACACCCTGTAAATTTGGTGTCTTACGGTCTACTTTAAAAATAAGTGATGTGTCATCAGCAAATAATACAATGTCGCACAAATTCTGTACGAAGAACGGCAAATCATTCACGTACGCTAGAAACAGAAAGGGTCCTAAAATTGAGCCCTGTGGCACGCCCATTGCGACTGGTAATCCAGAAGATCTACTCCCGTTGATTTCAACGTGTTGTAATCTATCGCTTAGGTAAGAACCAACGAGGTCGAGTGCAGCATTTCGAATTCCATAATGCCTGAGCTTTCGCAATAACGTTTGATGTTCAACGCAGTCAAAGGCTTTTGAGAGATCACAGAATACGCCAATGGCATCTTGCGAATTTTCCCAAGCAGCAAAAATATGTTTTAAAAGTGTGATAAACATACATGTATACTTTTTTTTTTGTAAATGCATACATATTATACATAGAAACACCCAGACCAAGACAAACATCCATGTTCATGCACACAAATATTTGTCTTGTGCGGGAATCGAACCCGCGACCTCAGGCGTGGCAGTCGGTTACACTAACCACTACGCCATCGAGGCCGACATATGAATTGAGATTATTGATTATATTAATGTATATAGGTAATGTAACCAGTCCTTACATAAAAATGAACAATATTATTACATTTCAATAAAAGCAGCAATGGCCTAGTGGGAAACCGTTGGACTGCCAAGCAGAGGTCTCAAGTTCGATCCCAAGACGCGCATCTCTGACTTTTCGAATTTATAAAGTATTAAATAGTCAATTATCGCTTGCTTTAACGGTGAAGGAAAACATCGTGAGGAAACCAGCATGTCTGAGAGTTCTCCATAATGTTCTCGAAGATATGTGAAGTCTGCCAACCCGCACTAGGCCAGCGTGAAGGACTACAGCCTAATCCTTCTCACAATGAGAAGAGGTCCGTGCCCAGCAATGGGACAGTTTAATACAGGGCTGATATTATTAATATTACAATTCATACATGTTTAATATATCTTTATTTTACAAAATAACTTATTTAATAAAAATTAAATAATCGCTTCAAAACATCAGCATACTATATAATGAATTGTTCGCGTCTAGACGAGTGTTTCGATCTGACAGATATAAAGATTATACACTCCCAGTGTTGCCACAGAAATGATTAATCCATTGGGAGAGAAGCCGTCTCGCTAATTTGAATGCATATTGTGAATTCGATTCTCGCATGAAACAATACAATATGTATGTATATTCTGTTGTTTGTATACTTGTAAAGTTATAAAAGTACTGTGTCGATAAACAGAGATTGGTGTGTTTCACAGTTTTAACAAAACCTCTAAACTATTAAATAATATTATAATAGTATTACGAGGATATTATTATTTAGATTTCATCTGTGACTTTTAATCTTTGATTTGTAAAAATATTATAATACCTACTATACAACAAATAATATAATACTATACTTGTACCTAGACGTCATTTCAGCTAGCTTTTTATTATTTTCTACATAAGTGAAATGTAGATAAATGTTCTTAAAACTCTATTAAATGTTTTTAGCTATAATCGAAATATACTTTCAATCTATCTGTATCTAATTGTTCAAATCTGGCATTTTGCTCAAACTACCGTAAGAAGTAACCCTACCGAAGACCACAGATAAACAATTGCTATGTACTGCAGTAGATTTACAAGCACAACATCAGTGTAAAACAAATTGTTTGTGTCTCTGTATATTGTAAGTTAATTTTTAAAATAATTACTCTGATCCATTTTTGCATTCACTTTTACAGCTAAACAAAATGGTGCAGTTTTGAGTTCAAGTTAAAAACAAAACTTAGCTTCCATCTCAATACAATAGTATTAAGAATTAATAGAATTTTATCTACATAAAACCACTAAAAAGATTTGGATGCGATTATTAAAGTTAAGGATTACTTGGAGTTCAATATACAAAAAAAAAAAAATTTAAATTATATTAGTATAGTAAATATTATAAAGTTTTAAAATTTATTTATTTACAATTTGATTATAGTTAGTGAAACACAAATACCTCATTGTTATCATAAACATATCTATAGTTATATGTATATTATATAAGTATATATTTTATTTTCAATTTTAGTTTTAAGCGCTATTTTAAATATAAGACAATTGTGGATACTATTTTAAGATATATAATGTTGTGCACGTCTGTAAATGATGTAAACACCAGTTCCAAAGCTATGTAAATGTCATAAGTCAATGTTTGTGTTTATATTGTTGACGAGCCTAATTTAATAAATAAAATAAATAAATAAATATAAAACTGCACGCCACCGTCTAAAATTCATCAGAACCCATTGTTAATATGTACTATGTATATAATAACTCAATCAAATAACCGACTGTGACTCTATATTGAATGTCGCGGGCAGTGACTAGTAAAAACAAATATATCTCTTCATAACATTAATTAATAAAATTGCCATAACATACATTCGACCAGTTACTTATCCTCTTTTATAAGTTACGAGATAAAACAAAACCTTATCAAATTATGCGTATACCACTGAGCTGTGTATGAGCAATTCGCTACCCATATATCATGTCGTGAGTGGATGAGGGGAGGGGAGACAATGCGGAAAACTGTGATATGAGACATGAAAAGATATAACGTCAATACAAGGAATAGAATAGTCATAAAAGCATGTTGACGTAACATGGCTTATAGCAGCAAAAATACTGCTTGAGATTGCAACTATAAGAATAATAATAAGATCATAGCATCGCAATAGTTGTCAAAGGGTTAAACAAAAGTTTAAAACACACATCCTAACTAATATTATAAATGCGAATGTGAGTTTATTTGTTTGTTTATCACGAATTCACGACTTAACTACTAAACCGATCAACATAAAATTTCGCATAGGTACACGTTATCCGGAGTACAAAAAATCAAAGATCAACGGAAAAAGTAAAAAAATATCCAAGAAAGTACTGTTATCGAAGGATAAAAAATTATTGATCTAGATTACCGCAAGCAAACCCGCGGGCAAAATCTAGTATACAATACATTTGCAATACACTAATAATACGCCAATTATTGTTAGGTTCCACATAATTTTTAATTCACGAACAAGACTGAAATATTACGACGTTATCATAGAGATAATAATAATAATATTCTATCACATACACACAACACCATCTAGCCCAAACTAAGCAGAGCTTGTACTATAGGTTCTAAACAATGGATAAACATACATATATACTGTTTTATTTTTTTTGGCAAAACATACCTACATATTATACTTAGAAACACCCAGACCAAGACAAACATCCATGTTCATGCACACAAATGTTCGACTTGTGCGGGAATCGAACCCGCGACCTCAGGCGTGGCAGTCAGTTACGCTGACCACTACGGCATCGAGGCCGACATATATACATTTACATTGTCTATGAAAATTGCGGTTTATTTTGTTTATAATTTTTATATTATGACTACTTTTTGCCAGCGAAAAGTATCTATAGGATATCCAAAGATATTGTATGCTTTCTTTGTTTTGGTTTTAAGTATGCATATCTAGGTAAGTAGATAATCCTTTCAAGACCGAATTTCGGTTATGGGGGCTAATCTAAACGGATACTGGCGACCTATAGAGATATTATAGTGCACAAATTGCAATGCGCAATCACAAACGTACGCTCTATTCCCTAGCTCTGATAATATTCGATTGGACGGCAAACCAACATCATCCAACCGAAGAGCGATCAGGCGCATGACCAACACAAGAGTGTGTAACAACGACAGCTGCCTAAATCCAAACTGCTATTGAGAATTTCTAGTCAGTAAATCTCAATAACTCCTTGTGGTCCCGACTCAATATTTAAACCCGAGAGCTCAAGCACAGCAATAGCATACACTACCGAAACAAAACCGAGATAGTTAATCAAAGCCAACACATACATATTAGTGTAACGCCATGACAGTCGATGTCTAAAATAAGACGCAATGTTCCAGATAAAGCTAATCTGGTTCTTATCAACAGTGTATCAAAATCAAGAAATAACCGAATAAGTCACGGTACAGCTCAAATTATCGCGCCACCAAGCAGCATACCGCGATTGTACCTTTCACAACGAGTATTACGACATTTAAACATCTGATACACAAACCCTATCATAATCCGAAGCCTTGTGATTATAAAATTACTTGATCTTACACGTTTCTCGTGTTAAATCAAGTCGTTTAGCAACCAAACGAACATTTATGCGTTCTAATGAACGCAAAGATGTGTTTAAACTGCAATATTATGGGCCGACGTGATTTAAGCCTCGAGTAATGGGATTATGTAGCTGTGTTACGGAGTTACTGCTAATACGTATAAATTAGATGTGTGTGTATTAAGATAATACGTGTAATAAGGAAACGTTCGGCTTAATATATAATGTGCACTGGTAGTTTTGTATGTTAGACGCTTAAAGCGCTGACAATGTGCTTTTTTTATGCCGTACCATACAACTTTGGAACAGTCTTCCCGCACATGTGTTCCTTCCCTTCTATGACATTGGGTCCTTCAAACGTAGTGTGAAGAAGCATCTGGTCAGACCAGCCTGACACTGACGACGACTAGATGACATCTATCTTCTCCTCGTCGTCACTGTCTTTGGACTGTAATTGGGCTTACCATCAGTTCTGTTACAATAACTTTGTCGTGTCACGATAAAAAAATTTTTTTAACTAAATACACGGATGGCTTTTTAGTTTAAGTGGTCGCTTCGCCACTTCTACTGTGCCGAAAGTTGTGGGTTTGATTACCACACGGGACAAGAAAGTGTTCTCAACATATTTTTGTTCTGAGTCTGGGTGTTCCCTTAGTTCGTTGTTTCAATGTTTACAAGGTCAGCTGCGACACAGGAATTATACCTAATGCGAGAGCAGACTAGAAAAATCAATTGATACGCAAAAGATCCTATAGTAGAAATCCTCTATCACCAGAGGTCAGGGCAGCTTCAAGGATAACCCCGTTTAAAAAAAAACTAAGACTTATATTCTATATTTAAAATTAGAATTCGAATTATATTGTGATTAACTGCAGGCAGTATAGTTATCAAACAAACTTACCGACCCGAAAATGAACTTGAATACATATTTCTAGCGTAAACAGACTTCATTACCTAGTTGAAAATGTATGTCTGGTATTAAAGCACCCAAAACGATAAACTTATCTGCGGGATGTTTATGTACAATATCTGTTAGAATATTTAAAAAAAGGCAACTCACCTTGGACTTACGATGATTTTGGTTGCAGATACACATCGTCAGTAGACAAACATCATTCACCACCAAGTTCACTTATGAGTTCGCGTCGCACAGATATAAAAGCTTCGATCTTTAGTGCCACTTAATTACTATTGCGCCTCCACACTAAATACCGTTCGTCAAACAGTTCACTATTTTTAATCCATTCAATAAGCCGCATCACCGTTAAGCAAATAATAACTATCATACGAATCAACACGCACATACCGATAAAATAAAGTTTTTGTACGCAATTCCCGAACACTTTGATAAAATATACTTTGACAAAAAGTGACATCATGAATGACATGTCTAAGTAGTGTTTTGATAGAATATATAAAGAGGATAGATACTATGGTTTATAGTTAAAAACATAAGTATACAATGTAGGCATATACCTACGTGGAAATACAGACGGCACTCCCCAACACACGCACACTACCACGATTCAGCCTGCCCGCCATTACTCGATACGACAGAGTCATAATAAAAACTGTAACTTAACGAAAAAAAGTAATGTCTTCCTGTGTCGGTAAAGTTTTGCAAAAATCACACTAGTATGCAAAAAAATTTTGAAGCTTTGGCATTTCACGGGTCAAATCAAATCAAATTATTTTATTTGTGAAAAATATGTGCTTGAAGTACAAGTTTTTAACTTGACAAAATTTCACTATGTTTCGCTTTGTACAAATTAATTATACATAAATATTTCTTGAATTTTAAATTATCAATATCATAATAAAATTATCAAATTAATTACTAATATCATAACATTGGATAATAATCAATCTAGTCAATTTATAATTTCTTACTTCATTGATTGTTTTTATCACTAAAATATAACTAATAAAACACATTTTCAAATTTAGAACTTCCACTATACGTGCCAGTGCTGCCATTGTAATTGCTGGGTAATTTACGCAATAATGTGGAAACTCGCAATTGTATGTAAATACGATATTTGAGGTTTTAAGCATACCAACATTTTAATTCATATATTTAGTACCTCGATAAACAGCGAAACACGTAAAAAGAAAGTAACCAGCCATTCTGATATCAGGATATATTGACCATATTTATTTCACGTAGTTCGAAATATTTACTCTATTTTTGAAACCAAAGGTTGACAGTTGTCCCTGAGCGCAGTTCCTTCCGTCATTCGGCACTATTACTTTCGTTCCTAGTAGAAACACGCAATGCAGAGTATACTCACATATCTACATACGTATGAGATACCTATATATATAATAATATATATATAAGTCTTACACTTGTCTCCCTGAATGGGTAGACAGAGGTGTAAGTGAAACATCCACTTTTTCCCAGCTATGATTTAAGATACCACGTAGTAAAAGAAGAGCCTATTGCCGTTCACTGGACACAGTTCCAGATTATGTTACTGACAAATATTTTATTAAGCACCTAATATCACTCTGTCTGACTTGAGAATCGAACACGAAACCTCATGCAGAACAGTCGTTCTCACTGCCATTGAGGCACTAAGTCAGTAGGTATAAAATTTTCAATCTGGCAATACTTACCTATACTTTTTTGGAGAAGATTAGGTACATTTACAAAGGTCACTAAATACTTACATTTCGAATCATAATCCCAAATACCGGTGTATTAACAATCTGAAAACAACTCAACAAATCTGTTACATTCAGGGCTGCCATTTACATTTTCCTTTCTCTACAAACGGTTAAAAGAGACCATTTTTATTGTTGCCAGTCAAAACGCCTGCTCTCCGCCTGATGTTAAGCAGTTGTGTAGTCCACAAGCAGAGCCCTTACGTCCTCGTGTGTGGTGGTGTCGAGGTCTCTACTTTGAAGATACGAATATGCCAGCTCGCTCTTAGACACCGGCGTAAAAGTAGTTTAAATTTTGAGACCTTATTCCTAGGGTCGGCAATGTGCAAGTGATACGTAGGTACTCAGTGCAGGCGAACGTAGGCTACGGTAGGTGGGTACGGTAGGCTGTGATGTATGAAACCAGTTGTTGCACGGTTAAGGACGCATATCCATCGTACAAGATATCGGAGTAAATAGTGATTCCAGTGCTTTTGTCATAATATGCCGTGTGTGCTTTTTGCAATATCCAATGTTGAAGTGATAAAGTTGATTTTACTTAGCTTGTTTTGAAATAAAACGAGACGTATGGTTTGTCTGACAGTCTATTGGACACCAAAAAATTAAATGCATAATGTAGAACATAATGACCACATATATTAAGTAGCTATAATTACATATAGATACTGATGACGGACGATGTACAGTATATTCAGCGAACACCCAACGTAAGGACTAAACCTAGTGGTAGAGGATTTATTAACAAATAAAAATAGAAAATTCTAGTAAAGCTTTTTATAAAACTTACTGCAGTTTTTGGAATGTTGTGCTAATTTTACGTTTAAGGGACAACCCTAGTTACATCCGCACCGTGACCTTACGTCTACCCACACAGTTACATTTGTTTATTTCAAGATGTTTTCGTTGTCTGTTTGCGAAAGAAAATTGCGCCCTTAAATAAAAACAGCGCTTGTTTAACGTCAAACGACAAAGTCATCGGACCCATTTTATATAGCTGAAAAAGTGGATGCAGCCATATTTTTATATGAAGCGAAATTAGACAAGTTTAGAGTGATTTATAATACAATATAGCGTCAAAACTAAAGAATAATGTACGTGTATGTGCTTCTAATACTAAAATTGTAACTATATAGTATATTGTTACAATAGGTATCCCCATTTCTTATACTTAAACCTAGAACGGCGGTCACCCGTCCGAATTTAGGCTAGTGTGGTATAGCGCACAGACAAATATTTGTGTGCATGAACATGGATGTTTGTCTTGGTCTGGGTGTTTCTATGTATAATATGTATGTATTTACAAAAAAAAAAAAGTATATATGTATGTTTATCCATTGTCTAGTATCCATAGTACAAGCTCTGCTTAGTTTGGGCTAGATAGTGTTGTGTGTATGTGGTAGAATATTATATTATTATATTATTATTATTAAATGTTGTCAATGTTGTCAATATATGTACTTACCAGTGCGCCGCTCCGGCGTCGTCACCCGCAAAGGAAAGTCCTGCTTTGGGCCTTGCTGGGTGTGTCGTTGGAACTGTGTGAAATTTTGCTGATGCAGTATCAGCAATATTCGAATCGATAGATCGAGTCTATCGAGTATTTATGGAATATGCATATCTTAATTATTAACACTACCGTCAATAGTTATAGTATCTTACTGGAGTAGGTACAAGTAGGTATAGTAAAAATATACATGCTTCCTGGAAATTAAACTACTATATACGGATTTTATCGCGTTGTTTATTTATCACTGTATTACATAATTTTGAAACTTATAACACTACTACTTACTACTACTATTGTATTTTACTACACACAGCAGACTTCAAACGCTCGTTGAAGTCTGCTGTGTGTGAACATGTACTTACAACAGGGGACCTGAGATTTGACAAACCAAAGAGATTCTCGCTAAAGAACACCGATTCCTACCAAGGATGCTTCGCGAGGCTATTGAAATCAAAAAACATCCTAATTTCAATAGAGAAGATGGTTGGAATGTACCACCAGTTTGGGATCCATTACCTACTTCAAATAGTCAAACCCAAGAGGAAACAAACCACAGCTAGACTTCATGATACTTTAAGCTCATTCTGCGTAAATAGAAACACCAATGACTAAATCGTGTTCGGGTATTTTGAAATAACCAGTTTCAGTGTAGGAACATTGAGACAACTACGATCTTAGTCTCCCCGTGACCATGGCTGCTGAAAAGCAACTGAAACGTCGGAGAAAGTGTAAACCTAAATATAAATAGATTTAATAGTTTAAATAATTTTATTAGCTTATAAATTAGTAAAATTCAATAGTAGTAGTAGTGTAATAGTTTCAAAATTATGTAATACAATGTTAAATAAACAACGCGATAAAATCCGTATATAGTAGTTTAATTTCAATGAATAACATTCGCGTAAACAGAAGACAATATTATGTAAACATGCTTCTTTTTATATATGAATCGTACCACGTGCTTTTAATAACAGTCAACGATTGCTGTCGTTGCCAAATAGCATAGCTTATCTTTAAAATCAGGTTATCTTAGCCGACGATTTTAAATAAATTACTGCGCCTAGATCGTATGCTCACTGCTCCTATATATCTTGGAATAATTATAAACCATCTTAAAGCTTAATAAATAACCATTCACTTATTAATAAATTACTTCCTAAATATTTCTGATATTATATCGAATTAAACATAGATCCTTGAGCTTCTAATTATACCAAATTATTTAATATCGACATGTTCATTAATAATTTTCGGGTCAACTTATCTTCATACTCAACAAGAAATAAGTTAAAACCAGTGAAGTAAATGATTTGTGTTCAAGATACATTAATCTTAAGATATTACAGAGGATGGTGAATGATTAATATACCACGGTTAACCCATTAACCTTTCGCTTAATTAAAGCCATTTATTAATGAAAATTGAATTACATTTACGTCTTGTATTAAATGATTAGATACTAGAGCCACTCAAGCCCGAATTATGATTTAGCCCCGATTTGGAAAAATTAAATTAAGAATGATTTGAAGGCATTTTAAGCATTGGAAAATCTAGATGTTAGGAAGAGATATACGCACACTATGAACACAGGCTAGTAAACTGCCCAACTTTCGCGGGCAGGGTATACATTTATATATTAATAAATTTAAATACCTATCCCTTGATATGCTGGTATTCAACCATAAAGCTTATTAACGTGAAAACTATTATCTTTCGAATTTTATTACATACTCTCTGAATAAGATACCTTCAGTTAGCATATATACGTGAGGTTAAGGTATATTTTGTTGGTTGTTAGCTGGAAAGGTGGCATGGCGCCCTCACCTTCCGGCTGACACAGGTAATTACTGGCCAGTACCTGTGTCGCATAGGCCGACAGGAGACGCCCGGATGTTATCTCTGCGGCGACTGCCGCGATTTTGTTGTGGATACGGCGCTGAACACTTTGGCGGAATGCCCCGCCTGGGCATCGCAGCGCCGTAAGTTGATCGCGGCAGTCGGTATGGTTGCCCTCTCGCTCACGGCCGTGGTTCAATCTATGGTCCGGGGGGCGAAAGGTCGTGGAACGCCGTCGCCTCCTTCTGTGAGGAAGTCATGTCCATCAAGGAGGCGGCGGAGCGTTTAAACCGTCTCCCCAACTGCAGAACCGAGCGCCGGAGGGCGCGAGATAACCTCCATCCAGCCTGAGGTTTGACCTGGGGGTGGTGGACTGCGTGGGCCTGCTCTCCACCCGATCAGCACCAAGTCCGAGAGGCAGCATGCGTTTCCACGCGCGCCTTTGAGTCGTGTTTTTGTACCCCCACAAAGGGACAGTACAGGAAGTATTTTATGTAGTGGCCTGCCGTTTCACACGGCGGGGTCGCGATTGCATGTGAATACGATTCGCGTGGCTCCGCCGTCTATGGTTATGTCAAGGAACACCGTAGTAGGTTTAATCGATATTACTGAGGTATCTTTTCCTCGGTGAGCCCGACATAACCTCTCCGTCGCCCCGCGGACAGGTATGCGTCAAAGCATACAACCAGGAAAAAAGTTTAAGGTATAGGTATTGCTGATTCTGGGAAGGATCTACGATACCACATACGCACACAAGATACCGTGTGCACTTTGTATGGTCTAAAATATGTAGTTCTTTTTAGTCCAGGTATTCTTTGAGTCCGTCCAAGTAAATGATATTGTATATGGTATTATTAGAATCCTCTTCCCTACAGATTACAGTCAAACAAACAGTATCTACAAGAGGGCGCTGTTCTGTGAGCGTGGGACTATATTCCTTGCGCTGGCAGGACAACAACGCCTATTTTAAGGGGTCAGTAATATACCTATTGCGAGCGTACTCTTACCGCTTACTATCAGATGGACTGAGGGTAGTTTGAAATCTTGGTTGTTAAAAAATAATTTACCTTTAACTTGAGATTGCCGTGGCAGTTGGAACATCAAATGTATTGTATGGCATGAGAACTGTTTGTAAATTTGTAGCAGGGTCTCTAATACTTACATGCATAGGTGTAAAAATAAAACACGCATATATTTAAATGTATGTAAGTGTATTAGCAACATTGGTACATGAGATTAGTGAATAATACTGTCGTGGAATATTGTAATACCGCGATGTTCACACTCAAGAACACCCACATAGTAACAATAGTGTTTATTAAATACATTAAGTAAAAAAAGACATCGTTTTTTTTATCTCCGATAACCGTGCACGCACCTAAAATGCAACTTACAATAATTCATTACAATTTCGTTTAATTACGCCTCTATTACACCTATAAATTCAATAACTGATTATTTTTCCCAATACGTTTAGGACACTACTGATAAATATAAAACGTGAGCATTCATACAGATAGGAGACGTCACTTAACTTACTGAAAAGACTCGGATCCACACATGGCTGTCCATAGACTAGAAAATGTTCTTTTTTATTTTCTTTGTTATGCACAGCCAAGCGCAGGCTCGGCTTTATATGAATTTAAATTCACCGCAAAATGTTTCTCGTCGGTCGTTTTAAATGCTACATTGTCCGTTTCGACAGACTCAGTACATGTAACTGATAAAATAAAAACGTCTAAGTTTATTTACTACATGACCTAGTACCCAGTTATCTCGACTTGGTAAAAAATATCCTAATTTAACTAGAAATCAGTGTGACATCTATCGATGAAAAATTAAATATGGAAGCCATGAAACTATTTCCTATGCTGTATATCATGTAAATGTTTAGAAAAATGTTTTAATTCCATTCGAAGTCTCGTATAATGATAGACAAATCCATACTTAATAGCATAGCAATGCAGCTCCTTATTAAAATATACAAACTCATAAAGACCAAACATAAATAATACTCTAATAAAACATAGGCCTTAACATTTGACTAACTATTGATGTCTTAAAAAAATAAAACATAGGGAATAATAAAAGGAAACAAAAAAAAAACAAAAAAAAATAAAAAAATCATTCGTTTAATTCTCTTTGATAATATAATTTGTTTAATGATAAGGTATCTTTATGTAAGAGAATAATGCTCTATTAATCTACATACGTGACATAAGACAAACTATCATTATATTTAACTACTAAACTGTCGCAACGACAAACGCAGACGATCTCGTTAAATATTATTTTTAATATAAAATTTTAAATAAAATATAAATAATCGAGTATTACTGTTCCAACAACTATAATCTATGGTTGACCATAGATGTTAATATATTTTACTTGTGGTTTAACACTAAGTCCTACTGTTTACTAACAAGTGACGTCATAAGCGCCTCGGACCGCACTCATTCATATAGTATATATTGACTTATTTCTTGTAACACCGAGAAGGTTGTGACGTCCCGTGCGAGTTGACAGCAGCGCTAAGACGCTCAACAACATGGTGAAACTATACGTCTTAAAAATAAAATTTGGAAACATCTAGAGATCTTTTTCTGTGAAGTGGAAGTACAAACGATAAAGACAGCCCATAAAGTAAAATTCATATAACTATACAAAGCCTAAGAATGATTCCCATAAAATTTAATATAGACATTAATATTAATAGATATAATATTATAAAACAATATATCTAGTAATGCCTATAAATTTACTAATTCCCGTCTAAAAACACGATAAATAAAGGTATTAAATGACGCGTAAATAATATACTTACATCTATAATAACCGAACACAATAATTAAATAATGAAAGCTTTATGCGGAAATATAATTAAAAAATGTTCGCTTCATAGAAGCAACGACGCCGTGGCAAGCATATTGTAGAGAAAACATCCTTGTACATTCGCTTACATTTTTATAATAAAAATATTATACAAAAACTTACATACATGGGTACTTAAATCATTATAATGCACTGGATGAGGGTAGTTTGTACCAGGTTTTATCAGTCATCACTATCCTGCCGCGGACGTTTCGAAATGCATTATTGTGCATAAAATATATTCCAAAACCGAAACATTTTGTTTGTCACAAAACCCTTCTTATATTAAACCCTACAAATATAACCTTATTATTTACTGTAAAATAAATAGTTACGCTAAATATTAAAATGATAAACGGAGGGAAATGAACCGAGAAAATTATATTTTAAAGCTGCCATCGTTCACAAAATTTCGTGGTAAATGGGTACGGGAGTTCAACACCGCAACTTGCTATCGATAACTGCCTTTTACAAATAAATAACGATTATAATCTTACTAATATATTATACTGTTAGCTGTAATGTTGAATTTCGTGTCCATTCTATTATCCTTAGTGATACCTCAAGACATTGTCATTTCTAACCGACTTTGTCAGTGTTACCAGGCTAAAATAGCATATGGTATGAGAGGTAAAACTTACGTGACCATTCAAATTACACAACGTCTTATAGAATATCATTCACATACTAACAAGTTGTGATAATTACCGAATAACGTATTACTTTATCTTTAATGAGAAAATAAAATTCAACATTATAGAGAACCGATGGGAATGATAAATTATGTACAAATGGTACATAACTTTGTCATGTTCTAACTCGTTTTAACCGTCTCGTGGAGGAAAAATTGTAGTGACATCTATACTATTACAATTTCAGACTATGAAAATGCGTAAACAGTTTAAAATATATATATAATAAATCAGTATCACAAAGACCAGAATATGTCAACAAAATGTATTCTGTAAGGAAATTAGTATTGCCCTTTACAGAATCTTTGGTCCATGGCGTCGAGTTTAGAGTACAAATGAAGTAATGTAAGAGCACAGATGTCGCTACCAGTCATGGTTTAGCTCAGATTGATGAAGCCTTGAATCATTAAAATAAAGACTTACTATGCAACTGCATAAGGTACATATTCTTATAACATAGTAACAAAAAGGCATATGTACACTGGTACATATGCCACTGGTTGGCAACGTGCTCGTGATACCCCGGTATTACAAGGGTTCATAAGTTGTGTTAACCACTTACAATCAGGCGGGAAATATACTAGATATACACATCAAGGAAGGTACATTTGACTATTTGATTTATCGTATATGTTTTTAAGAAATGTGTACCTTAATCCATTTTGAGTAAGATTTGTATTTAACTGTCAATTTCATCATACGCTTGGCTCCATCAGAATGAGTCTAAAAATGTTTCGATATTATAAAATAACTATAAACAAAATCCCGCGAACGTCCCACGATTATGCATCTTAACGCTAAATACAAGACGGATATTACTTATAATACGTTAGAGGACAATAGACGCCTATATTACATTACAATAAGGGCCTTGGAATGGATACAAAATATTACAAAACTTCTATAATAATTATCATTATACTATAAAACCTTATTACTGCGAAATCTTAGAAAAGAGAACGCTTCCCTTTTCAAATTTCGCGTAATGAGGTCGTCATGTATCTAAACTAATCGTTATAAATAATAACAATCATAATTATTCAAATCCCGATTAATTTGAAATGTATTTTTATTAATCAATGTAAACGCTTAGTTGATTTGTTTAGTATAAATGGTTATATTAGGATTTAGGATATTCATTATTCATTGTTTTGTTGTAAAGTTAAAAGTTCAATATTATTACTTATTCCATTTACACAAAGGTCTGAACTGTTGCTATCAGAATTTAAACATTAGAGGCTCGCTTAGAAAAGATAGTTAAATCTCCTTAATACACCCTGTGCTGCCAGCAGGGAAACAATCAGGGGCCTGACCACCATCTCTAAAAGCAATGTTATTGGATACACGAAAACAAGACAACTACAACTATACACTCTGTAACGCACTGTCTCGTTTTCACGCCTATAATAACGCTACTTTCATTTTCTGGATCCGTTGGCGGTCAGACATACATTTTTTAATTATGCCTGGCATCAACCAATTGACAGATTAAGAGATAGTGATTAAACAATTACTATTCCTTTTTTATAAGTCGGTATCACGCGAGAAATACCGCTGGAATTGTATAAAATAGAAAAAGTGAACCATTGTTCTTATCCCATGTCTGAGCCATATAAGTCTACTAGCCAAGTCTCTAAGTTCAACTGCTGATATGCAATATTAATTCAGAGCCTCACTTCAACATACAAAACTGTTCCCTTCAAACCGTTTTAACTGCACAACAACACAATCCGTTCCGTCGTGGGTGAGCCTCAACTTTAAATAGAAAATACACAACACATCTACAAGAAACCCCTTTTTTAAGATTTATTTTATTATATAAATACAGAAATGGCACGACTATATACATGGGGGAATTGACATGATATCTTTACAAATCATAATGGCATTTAAACATGTATAAAACGTACATCCAAATGCGATGATTAAACGTTAGGCCTTCAGGCGAATTAATGTGTATGTACAGTCACAACAATCGTTAGATAAATCTCAGTTAGATACGCGATTGTTACTACAAACATTCGAATAATTCGATACCGGTTACTAGATTGTTAACGAATTGATCGATTGTCAATATCGCGTGTGTGATTCGAGATATATGAATCGAAATTGTACAAATATCGATTCATTCAATTTTAAGCAACAATCGCGCATCTTTCATTTCACTCATTTATATTTTGATAAAAACCAAATTAAATATTCAGAAAATTGGTTTGTTGAAGCAAAGTGTCAGAACACTGCGCAACTACAGGCAATTTTTTGAATAGATGCTTGTTTTCCTACAAAGAGACAGAAATGACTGAGTAAATATAATAATTAATGATATTAGAGCATTTTGTTATGAACCGATAAATGATGATTTTAAAAACAATGAAATCCTTCTATACAGAGACTTAGCACATCAATAAAGCCCTCCTGGCATATATCCGAAATTTTAATGGCAACAAACATTCAAGTGTCCCATACTACAACAGCTATTCAGTAAATAAAGCATGGAACAGTGGATTTTATTGCTCTATTTCATGATGAATACCATAGTTCAGTTTAATGTGCCGCATCTGTTTTAAAAGATATTAATGTTTTATAAAGATTATCTGATATACTTTACCAAATAAATATTGAAAGAAACCTACGTGATTTTAATATTAAAAGTAAACGATTATTCGAATTAAACTAGTGATGAGCATTATTGTATTCGAATAATATTCAAATAATTGATATTGTATACAGTTGTAAACCACGCTATATAACTACCTTGCACGGTCAAGAATATAGCGCACGTATGTTTGTATAGCATTGTCAACAAATTCGAATAAATTTTGATTAAAATTCTGTACATCACTAAGTTAAACTCGATTAATTAAATGTTGTTGCTGACTGTACAAACTTAACGTTGACATAGCACATACCACATTCAACGAGCGACTACGTTTAAATGATTATTTAACATAAATGCTTGTGCATGTACGTCCGTACTATAATAAATATACCTCAGTACTCAATTGACTCCGCGAGAATTAAAAATAAACACACCAAAATTACTATAATGCGCATCAAAATTTATACTTTATGGTCACAACAATCATAATACTGCTATTACCTAAAAAGGTATTACATACAACCAAAGGCTTGCCACATAAAAAATATTTCATTGTTGCCATATACAATATTTAAATTCCCACGAAGTCAATGTAGCTAAGCACAGTGGATTCGATACTCAACATCTTCATTTAAATGTTGTAAATCTTATGATACATTTACACTTATTATTTTAGTGTACAATTTGAGGTATTTTTTATTGCGTTTTAAATATTAGTCAAACAACAGGAGAATAAATGTAGCACAAGATCCCTGATTTATTCAATTCGAACATTTCTATGAAGTTGAAATAACAGTCTTACTGGTAATCGTAAATAAACACTGAGTTTTTGTCCTTTTCTAACAGCTTGTGCTGCTGATAATCTATCCTTCACCAATACAATAACAGTAACATGGCTTCCATTAAATGACTTTCCAATTATTAGAAACATGGCATGGGATATCTACCGCATAATGTTTATAATTATGAGTCCTACCAAAACTTAAGTACACCATCATTTTC
Source organism: Catocala nupta (assembly GCA_963675205.1). Lineage (NCBI taxonomy): Eukaryota > Metazoa > Arthropoda > Insecta > Lepidoptera > Erebidae > Catocala > Catocala nupta. The sequence continues at coordinate 11,751,984 of OY776104.1, forward strand.
GTTGCTAAGCTGTTAGAAAAGGACTGGTTAGTCAGTGTTTACCTAGATTTCGTCAGCAGTGCTGTGGTGAGTCGCCGCGTGACGGGCGACGCTAACGACTGCTGGGCGGCATGGGCATCTGAGCTTGCACGCCCTGTAAGTTCATGGGCCGCCCGTTCGGGTTCCCCATGCCTAAACCGTCGTGGTAATTGTTCACTTCCATCGCTGGCATGTCATCGGTCTGTGGGAAGATTTATAAAAATGATTAATTATATTATTATCAGCCCTGTATTAAACTGTTCTGCTGCTGGACACGAGCCTCTTCGCAGTGTGAGGAGGGTTAGGCCATAGTCCACTACGCTAGCCCAGTGCGGGCTGGTAGACGTCACATATTATTTATAAAGAATGCTCAGACAAGCAGGTTTCCTCATAATGTTTACCTTCATATTTAATAATTGAAAAAGAAAATTGAAGATATATCATATCGGTGGCCAATACCAACTATCGGTCTTTAAAACGACTTTATAGGAATTTATTATTATTATTATATACTTTACTATATCCTACTGCTTATATATAAAATAGCTGTGCCCACGGTTTCACCCGCGTTTATGATTACTGCGCCGCTCCCGTAGGGCATAAATTTCCTCGATAAATAGGCTATCCAACACTAAAATAATATTCCATTCGAACCAGTAGTTCCTGAGATTAGCGCGTTCAACCAAACAAACAAACTCTTCAGTTTTATAATATAAATATAGATATATTCACACCACTATCATCATTAGTCAGAGCCAGAGCATCTGGGTGCCGAGTGCGAGTTTTTAAACATAGGATAATTATTTATTATTACGTGGTCAAGTAGGTAGATGGACGATGAATAGATATTATAGTAGCAGCGGCAAGTCGACAACCCTAGCGCGACAGCTAGCGCGTCACTCCGCGCCAGACTGCGACAGCGTTATGTAGTAGAAAAGAGCGAAAACGGTTAGGTGAATATCGCGTTAGGCACTGAGTGCTTATGCGAGCTGAATTGCACTTTGTTGTTTAGTAGCAAGAGTCGCTATTTCTATAAATTGGTTTGCGAAGTGATCCTTCTGTACGTTAGTACTATATTTATTCTGTGGCCGAACGTCATAAACGTGTCGATCGCGTTAACGTAAAACAAATTCGCACTCGGCACTCTGATGAACATGTTTACTGCAGTGATTGTGACTATTTAAGTACAAGGCTAAATCACGACGAAATCCTAATAAATTAATGAGTGAGATACGCTTTAATTCTTCATTCGTTTGAGTTTACATTGAGTCTAGGAAGAGAGTAAAGGCGTTTAACACAACGACGTACAACAGTATTTTAAACTATATAATCTGTATAAAGCACTTTTCAATAACGTCATGTATATAAGTTATCTGTGACAGTTTTGGTGATCGTTACACATTTTAGTGGCGGTGCTATTAGCAAAAGCATGAATATAGCTAGCAAATAATTTTGTGTACAGCTAACATAAAACTATATATATATATATATATATATATATATATATATATATATATATATCACATATAACATCGAATCTGTATAATAGGAGTAGCATCCCACATATATATTTGTGTCGTTTAACCCTAACATGGAATGTAGTGCATTATTTACAAATTATAAGTACATTATTCTGTCCACATAATTAATTACACATAATTAGGTACTTAGAATATAATGTTTCATTATTTATTTTATATGTGGATTAAAAGTTTTTCTATCTTATCTATGGAAGACTGGACATCATTAGACAGTAATATAATTAGTTAGTACTATTAGAAATTTAATTTTTAATGTCTCATTTTATATCATCAAATCAGTGATTTAATAAGAAATTATACTGTAAAGCATAAGTCTCATACATAGGTATCAATAGCCAATTATTATGCCATACTTTTACATAAAATACCAAATTAAGTGCATCATGATATGCTTGTATGTGACAATAATAGCAATAAAATATAAACAGCTGTACACATATAGTTTTATAAACTAGAACGCACGCAACGCTCGCTCTGCTCATTGTGTACAGCACACAATAAGCAGATTGAGCGAGCGAGCTAGCGAGCTAGCGAGCGTGCGTGCGTGCGCGCTTACGTGCGTGCTTGCTTGCGCGCGTGCATGTGTGCGTGTGCGTGTGCGCATTACCTCCCGATGCCTGCGTATGGTGCGGTCCTCGTAGCGCGTGCCGCCGGTGGACGCCATGGGGCGGCTGAGCGTGCTGTTGGCGTTGCTGGGCGAGTGCGGCGCGCCCGCGCCCGCGCCGCCGCCCGACGACGGCGTGCCCTGACCTACAGCCCCACACCGCGTAAGCGTTACCGCTTTAACCACCGCGCCGTCTCACGCTCAGGCTTATACCAATATCACCAATATTTCCGAATTTTAACAACACGCTGATAACGTAACGTTGCTCGATTGGTTTAACTAACATTAGTAGTAAGCCGAGTACCGCAATAAACTCCGAAAATAATGGAGTATTATAAATATCTCATTATACTTCTCATTATTTTAATTTATGACAATTAAATTACTTTATGATACAATTAAGTTAATGATCTATTTTAAAGAATTTCAAGGGCTCGAAGTGGCTTTTTAAATTTTACCATTAGCAATTATTTTGGTTATCGATGTGTTAGGAGGCTTATACCCGACTTAATTAAAATTTTGTACATGTGATTACAAAAATATTGTATTCATTAATTGTACCAGGCATAAAGTAGGTTCACGATCATTAAAAAAAAAACGCTAAACAAAGTATGTAAATCACAAATCTACGACATATATGTAGAACATATTATTTCGTAAGTGTTTCATAAGATATGTTCTAATTAACAAACTGTAAACAAAAAATCACGAAGCAAAACCATGAGGCGAATGGTGCTAAATATTTAAAAAGAAACGCGATATGTATACTAAGGTTATCAAAGCGTGTCAACAATGAAAGTTTTACGATGTATTTGACAATGTACATTTAGTAAGTGGCAATTAGTTTTCCAATCTTATTAGTTCGGTTGGCTTATTAATGGTAGTTAGCGTGAGAGTCACACGGCGAGTGAGCGTAATGATACACGTACATACAGTTTACACATTACATATTATACAGACATTCTACAAAACTATTTATGTAGATATTTACACAATGATTGTTGAGGTATTGACTGTGTATATTTACAAGAGTGAATTTCTGTTACATTTTTTGTTTATAAATCACTTACAGTAGATAGTTATATATAGTGTGTGTATCTGAGCGAAGAAGGGTAGATACTTAGTTATGGGTTAATATTTTGAATGAAATAGTTACTACAGGTATTTTTTAAACTTATGACAATGTTTCAGAGACTCACTCTTTATAACAATGGTTTGATAATACCTAACATTATCTATTTAATGATATTTAGCAATATACAATAGTTAACATAAAATGTGCTCATATTAAAAGAATACTTATTTTATAATTTTTCTGCATGTTTTAGTTTAGTATTGGATTTTAAATGTAAATGTAAAATGTTTTTAATTGTTCGATACCTGCCAGATTTACACCATAGCATTCGATAATTAGATAACAGGTGAAGAAAACTATATGATATAGTAGGATATTGCTGACCCTCTAACAAAAATTTACATAATTATTGATGTTATCTATTACTTGTGTGAGAAACGCTTTTTTTAAGTTTGGTAGTATATCTACACTGATACTTGTACAGTTTCCAGAAAACCGAAATGTGAGTGATTTTAAGATAACTGTTATGAGTTTAGTTGTTGGACTTTGTGTCTGTGACATTAATAGTTCAAGGCCCTTATGGTACAGGCAATATTAATGAGAGGGGAAGTGGTTGCTTTTATACGTGGTTTAAACTATACAGCCATTGAATATGAGCACACTTTCTGGTAGCATGTGTGGTACTTTTGCATTGGGATCATATTTGTGTGTATATGGGTGTGTGTCAGTGTAGGTGAGCGTGAGTGAGTGTGTATGGGTGGATGAGTGTGGATGAGTGTGTGTGTTTATGAGTGTGTGTGTGTGTGTGTGTGTTTATGAGTGTGTGTGAGTGTGTGAGTGTGTGTGTGTGTGTATGTGTGTTTGTGTTTATGAGTGTTTGTGTGTGTCTGGATGTCTAGACTGTCTGTGTATACTAACCGCTGTTGGTGGAGGGCGCGCGCGGCGCATTATTGCGCGCGGGCGTGAGGAAGTCGGCCTCGCGCCAGCCATGCTTGCGGTACACCTCGCGCAGTTCTGCGTGGCCCCACATCGTCATCAACACTTGGCCTGCACACACAACCTCGTGTTAGCCAACAGTGTAGGGTTGGAAGTAACATTTAGGCTAACGCCAAATGTTTGCATCACTTTTAGAAAGTGTGTGAGTGTTCATTTCGATTTTGACGAAGTTAACATCGATAGTATAATTAGTGACAGTTTTCTGTAAGTTTTAAACATAATGTATTTTAAATAATGATCAATCATTTAAAATGTAATTCCCATTTATTTCTGCAAGAGATCATTCATCAAAAGATCATTATCTTTTAAACGCATGTCCACTATTGTGATTGGCTAACTAAATTAGCAATAAATAGCCAATCAAATCTTGATATTCCAAATTATCTTCATTTAGACATTTGTGTCAATCAAATCAATGTAATAAACAAAAAAATATCATAATGTTTTTTGAAGTTTTATTTTTGATGTAGTTTAATACAAATTTGCAGTATTTAGAGCAGCTTTGGTTTCTCATTTATCTATTTTGTTGTGCATATAATATGAACTGCGTGAGTGAGTGTCCGTACCTGCGAACTTGAGCACCCGCGGCGTGTGGCGGTGCCGCTGCTTGGTGAGGTTGAGCAGACGCTCGACGCCGCCCGCCTCCAGCAGCGAGCGCGAGAACTCGCCGCTCTTCTTGATCACCTCGTTCAGCGTCGCCAGCACCGCCGCTATCGTGTCGTCCGACGTGCCCTGCGGGGGGGAAGCCTTCAACTATATGATCAACTGTATTTTACACTGAGTAAACTTCCTGAAACCATCTGTTAGCAAATCACATGACAGGCATTTTAAGACTACTCTACTCTAGACTCTAGCTCTTGGAATAATTCCTGTGTCGTGAGAAATTTTGCAAACATTTAAACAACGGATTCAAAGAACACCCAGACTCGGAACAAATTTTCCCATTAGGGGATCGAAATCCACTCAATGTGAACCTCGAGGCAACCATCAAACCATTAAGCCATTCGTCCAGTATTTACCATATAGAAATTAGATAAAAACAAGTAAATAGCACCTAAATTGTCTATAATTTTATTACTTTTACTGCACGGATGATGCAGTAGTCACCGCGCTACAATACATCAAACTTTCAAGATTACACCTCGCACAGATACATTTATATAATCCACCGATAATTTCCACAGCTACATAAGCATTATCCCTAATATGAAAGCTGTAGATATATAAAAATAAAATCGGAATTAAAATATACCTGGTCATGCTGATGGTTCCCGCTGGGCAGTTTTTGCACCAAGTCTCTCATAGCGTACTTCCCAATGAGCTCCTTATTGCGCTGGTCGATGGCTAGGTTGCGCAGTGCCGTCGCCACGGCGCAAACTACGCGGTCAACTTCCATGCGTAATAGCTCTACTAGTATTGGTAGACCTACAAGAAAAATGAAGCATTTAAAATACATATTATATTTTCTCAATTTTGAGTGCCATATAATAGCGAACGAGCCTATTACCGTCGACCAGACACATTAACAGACTCCGTACCGGTACGACGGAATACCTTATAAACCTAATAACACGATTACGATATGCTCATGACCGATAGCCCGAAAACATGATTTTGACGCAAGGCTAACATGGCAGTGCTGTGGTTTGAAGGGCTCGTAATGCCTTTGGTCCTGCGCTGGTCTCTCTGTCCGGTCGTGTTCGATTGCCGTCCCATCGGACTCTGAAATTTAGGTGTGAGTGTACTTGTGTGCGCACGCACTTTGTGCACTATAATATCGCCTGCACTGGTAACCAGTGTCCGTTAAGATTGATCGCCGTGGCCGTAATTCGGTCTGCGCGACCTTAGTTAGTTAGTTGGACGTATGTTATCCGCACTTTACCCTCTAATTGGGCCATTGTGCGTAAATGACCGACGCGAAAAGTTGTTCGGTTAATCATACCACCTCATTTCCTTCCAGATAGATAGTAGGGGCCAATATTGCGCAGTACTTCCTTTGCCGTTTCTGGATTGTTCAGAATCTAGGGGACCTTACCCTTAATGCAATCTTCAATCTTATATGGTACAAAAACACACGACATTGCACTTTCACAGAATTACATATATAACACAATAAGCAACAAAAAATATGCTTAGTATAATAAAAAAGCTAAATATTATGCTGTAACTTGAATCTTCAACTCTATAACATTCAATATAAAGTTCAATTTACCTTTCTCTTTTCTAACAGCAGCTCGTATATCGATCGAGGGTTGCCAGTAACACGCGGCCAGGTTCTGTAGTGCACCTGCCGCTGCTTCTAGGGTTTCAGGGTTGGAACAGGTTTGGAGTAACGCCATGTACAGGGGTACGACCTGAGAAAGACAATTATAGGTTCAATCATTGATGTGTGTAACTGGAGATTTGTAATTGCTGAAGAAATCCTTACTAAAATTATAAATTCGAAAGTAAGTCTGTCTGTCCGTCTCCCTTCTCCTGATCACGGCTAAACCACTCAACTTTTAGATAAAATTTGGTACAGATATAGTTTAAACCTGAGGAAGGACATAAGATACTTTTTATTTATGTAAGTGCGTAGTACTGTGTTTTATTAGACTAGATCGCAGCTCGCGAAGCACTGCCACTAATACACCTCCGTTTTTTCGTTGCAATCCCATTGCGGTCATATCGAAATACTAGGTATCGATCATCAATAAACTCATTGTCACAAATGCTAGGGACAAGCCAGGTTTCAGTCAGTATGATAACGTCATATGAGTGCGACAATATATTCATATAAAGTATTTGTAACTTTGTACGGATACCTCTACAATTCTGGTAATATATTAAAATATTATTTGTAGCAATTGATGCTTTGCGATACAATTAAAAACCTTATTAATAAGTGCTGAAACATACAACGTGTTATACATATAAATAATAATAACTTGCAATTTACATGATAGCATACGACTATAACAAATGGCCATATTATTATTATTGAGGTACAGATTATTCCTGGAATGTATACAAATAGGTTTCGATATTATAATATAAAATCGCAATATCGTTATGTACTGAAATTTTATAAAATATTATTATGAAAATTTTATATAAGATAAGTGAATCATATGGACAACAGTAGTGATGCACATTAAATATTGTGAGAAACAATTGTAAACATCACATCTAATTTACGAATCTAGCTAGTCATCAACATGCCGCTGGGCAAGTGCGAGTAAGTTTGATACTGGCAAAGTAAAGTTTTTGATTATGCAATTAATACATTGGACCAAGCGCCGTTTTTATCAAAACATTGGTATTATTAAAACGCGCCGATGATCCGAATGAATTTGAATAACAATTGTTTTTGTGTTAATACAACGATAGCACGAATAGGCTCGAGATATGAATGCGAAATTCTACAATTATAGCACCATTCCCTTCTTTTTTATGTGTAATGATTGCGCATCGTGACTCATTTATTTATTGATTTTGGGTTAAATAAAACGATTTTAAGTAACCAATTACATTAATAATCACCTCTAACAACTTCAAACACAGAAAATAAAGTCTTTATTCGTTCCCAAACATATCACATTGGGGCATCGCTTCTAGGAGAACATTGAGCACAGATTGTGTTTGAGGAAAAGGCAAGAAGGTTCGCGTCTTTAAAAAATACGTTCATACAACATGTTAACTGACCTCCGGTGACCATAGCATCTCCGTGCCCTTTGGTACTGAGTAGCCGAGCTGTGTACCGCTCGTATCGCCGAGGGGCTGGGGCTCCGGTTCACTCTTGCCGAGCGGCGAAGTGGAGTTTGATGATGATGAGCCTTCTTTCTTCTTTTTACTACCGCCGAAGCAGCCGAGATTCTCTCCTGACAAAATAATAGTCACGTAAGCACCTAATTCATGGTATATCGGTAGCCGCTATCTTGGCAAGACCTTGAAAGGGTAGGCAAAAGTGATTTACACCAACATTCAAGCTGCTATATTTTTAGGTCCATGTTATGAAGGGACAAGCCTATCAGTGGTGCTAATTCTGTTGTCACAAAATTCTTTTATCTTAGCTAAAAATCTCTAAAATTTAGTTTAGTCCTGTGACTTTTAGCGATTTCAGAATACAAAATGTCGTTTGACAGCACTAATCTAAATTTTAGAGATTTTTAGCTAAGATAAGAGAATTTTGTGGCAACAGAATTGGCATCATTGTCTACCCGGCATATTCCTAAACTAAAACACAATAACTATTTCTCCAACCCGGTTATCCAAGCCGGGACCTCATTATTGCACTCGATAAAACGCGCCAACTTATGCTGCGAGATTATTACATAGGGGTTTGTGTATTGTATTCAAGTCACCTTTAGATGCGCTTGCTTGTATCCTAGCCTGTCCAGATGATTGAGTTGGCGGCGCTCTCGTGTCGTACAAAGGGTCTTCTATTTCTTGACATCTGCAAAAATACAATAGTTTATAGCAAACAATAAAATTATTCATGGACGTTACATTTGAAAAAGAAAGGCAGCTAAGCCTTTCTTCGAACCTGGGTTTAAGAGGGAAAGTATATTTTATTATAAAAACGACTCCCTGCCACATTTACAATAGCAGTCATTGAGATAGTGGCCTTCACTGATCTTCGATGCCTCGGCCAGCCGCAGTAATCAGAGTACGTAGGACACGGTCGCAGGTAGGTACCAGGTACATACCTATAGGAGAGGTTCCGCAGCACGCAGACGCAGTTCTCGACGATCTTGGTGCCGATGGCGTTGGCCTGCAGCGCGGCGCGCACGGCGTGCAGCAGCGCCTCGGCCAGCCCCGCCAGGCAGCGCAGGCGCCGCCGCGCGTATTCACCCGCGGACGACGCGTTGCGCAGCACGCCCGACGCGTTGCGGAACACTGCGCAACATTACACGTCTTAAATCATCTACAGTCGGATATCGGCGTAGCACACGTTCTTGTTACAGTAGCATGATCTGTGACATCGGTGTTTTGAATAGTTCCACTTTCAATAAAAGGGGCGAGGAACTCCCCCCTCGCGTCGCCGCGACCGGAGGGTCGCAGCGACTATGGCGCCTTGTTATATCACCATATCATAAAGCTTTATCGTAACGTACGTAAGAACGAGAAAAAAGCTACACAAAATAATAATGCGATTAGTCACGATTGTAGGGCTCTAGATGTCGATCAAGAATTATGTGCATTTATTAAATTAATTTATGTCACCAAATACTAAAGGAAATAAGAATATAATCATTACAAAGTGATCTTGATCTCACACACAACATCGAGAACCAAGCAAGAGCATTGATAGTCAGCCTAGACATAACAAAAGCCTTCGATTGCATGACACAGAGATATTATATCGAAAATGTCATCTTACGGATAGCCTCAGGTATAGTGTGGGTGTATTGAGTACAGGAGATTGGCAGCTTTTATCCGGCAAACACATATAAGCTGGCGTGAATAGTAGCTGCTTTGAGAGTGTAGTCATAGATGTTGACGTACCGCAGGACTCTACATTGACTCTAATGCTAATTTGCAGACAAGGTAGCAATGATATATTGTCTGTCAATTATTGCTATACGGACGACAATAGAAAATGAGATATTTACACAGTTGAAGAAAAACTTAGCAGTTTTACTTTAACAACTAGTACTATCTACAAGGTGGTAATTTGGGATAAGTCGAGATAGTACCCGGGGTAAGTCGTATATGTTCCCAAAATATTAGGCAAGATTTGGCCTCCGTGTTTATGTTCTACCGCTTGAATAAGCAGTTGTATTGAATTGAGAACTTGTTTATATAACGAGATGGGTGTAAAAACCCAGGATTCAACCTCTTCGTCTTCAGGTGAACTTTTTTTTATCAGCTTTTTGTAATGTCCTACTGATGAGCAAAAGTCTCTCCCTTGGACTTCCAAATCACTCTGTTGGTGAATATACCCTGACCTTATGACCTTGCGACCCCTATATCTCGAGTATTTTTGACCCACAGGGCCCATATTCAAACTCGACCGTGGAATGACCCCAAGGTGTCTGTACACCAAGTTACAAGTCAATCGGTCCAGTGGTTCCGGCGCTATGCCTGTCACTAACAGACAGACACACAGACCCCACATAGTGTTTTCATTAACCTCTTCGAAGAAGACTCCAAGGTTAATAATACCTGCAAACAGCTTATACTTTTCTTTTTTGAGATTCACCTTTACAGCTAACACCTTTACACTATAGCACTGCTTATAAACAATTATACTGTTCGCACAAGAATCTTACCAGAATAAAAGGTCACGGTATTTTGGACTACAGAATCCCATGGATACACAGAAAACAAAGAAACATAAAAATATCGCCAGTGATGTGTAATAGGTACATTGCAGCTACATTTGGCTTTATTATAAATAAATTACTATTCATTATTTGTTTGTCTGTTCGTCAACACTTTATGGATGTTTGGAGGAGGTTTTATAGTCTCACATCTCTATATAATCGAAGTATATTTAAAAAGCATGACGACGACTTTAAACATGACAAAAAATCGATCACCTACAGAGACTTAGACTATAATAAAAATGTAGATTTGAAAGCAATATTACATTTGATAGCTTATTTGTAAAGTTGTAGTCTAACTAACATCACACTTAGGAGCTTAGGAGCGAAGGCAAAGCTAGTTATTTAAACATAGAAAAGCTCACCAGTAGACCAGTACGTATCGCCAGGGTTGGTGGGATGCCAGCCGGAGTGCGGGATGATGACCTTGTTGACGATCACTTGCGCCGCGTCGTCTATTATGGATTGCTTCAGATCTTCACAGGATGACATGTTCCATATCACACCTGTTACTAGTTCTTTCACCTATAGAACAATAAAGAAAGTATATATTAGACATATTTTAACGAGCTTTCAAGTGTTGTAATTATAATGATTAATTGAGTTTGAGTTGATATGTTTTAAATAGAGATTGCCGGTATAGACTGTCTTGGGAAATGCGACTATTATATAGCTATACGGTTCGAATCTCATGTCAGTCTAAGTGCTATCGGGACTATCTGTCAAGAAAGATGTAGCATGAAAAAATAATCAAAATATTGCAATATTTTGATTATTTCTCCACGCTTGAATCCATTACTTGCCCTCTGTTACGTGGGCACTGAAACTATGCTGACAAAATAAGGGTGAAATATATTGTTACGGCTAGTGCCACCTGACGGCACTCGGCAGTCCCTTCTCATAATTTATTACAGCACCATCTATTGTCATCTTACGGAACTACGTATTTGTCGGTGCGAGCACAGTAGAGAGAGCGCTAGCACATTCTCGAATCATCGTGCTGTTGCGTGCCGGGTATGGCTTTTCTGGAAGACTCCAGAAGCGCTTTACCCGCGTATAAATAGAGCGCACGCGCACCGCCGAGTCAGTTTACAATCGTAAGCGGTCAAGTCAGTGTTCATCGAAGCGAACGGAAGCGAAACTACTACGAAGTTTGAAGCAGTTACAGTGAAAAAGTGTAGTATAGTGTTTGTTGTGTATTAAAGTTAATTGTGTGATAGAATAAAACGTGTTTTAGTGGGTAATATTGTTTTATATTCTTATCCGTCGAACCCAGCACGTAACAATATGATAGCCTTGTCACTATGTTAGGCCCAAGTGGGAGACCGTTGAACTGCCACTCCGATAGGTGTCGAGTTCGACCCTAGACGACCTCTGATTTTTCGAAGTTATATGTGTATTTAAAAGTAAATTATCGCTCGCTATAACAGTGAAGGAAAACATAGCGAGTAAACTTGCATCTCTGAGATATCTTCATATAGTTCTCAAAGGTATGTGAAGTCTGGCTGACTTCACCCGCATTGGGCCAGCGTGATATTATTTTATATATCTAACCCTTTTAGATACAGGCGTGGTACTATGTATGTATGTAATATAGTACCTCCATATCAGTAGCTCGGCACAGCAGCGCCATGAGCGCGGGGATGCCGCCGGCGTCGCGGATGGCGCGCTTGTTCTCGTCGTTCTGCCGCCCGTACGACAGGTTGCGGAGCGCTCCGCACGCGTTGCGGCACACCTCGGGGTTCTCGTGTGACACTAGCCGAACTAGCGGCGGTATGCCACCTGCAATAAAACGATGTTATAAGAAATACACTAGCAAAGCAGCGCCAGCCTAGTAGAAAAAACCTAAGATTGCCACGTAGGGTCTCGGAAGCCAGATCTCAAGTTCGGTTTCACGGTACTCACGTTTAATTATTTCAAGATATATGCGTATTAAAAACTACCTTATCTTTTTGCAGCATAGCTTTGCGTAACTTTTATAAACATAGACAATATTTATAAAAAGATCCAAAAAAAAGTAAAAGCTCTTTGTAACAAATGGAAATAGTCCTTCAGATAAAAACGTGAAATAATTTTATTATGAATGAATTAATAATTAACTTTAATTTCTCGCTTCGTAAAATTTGCTACCAAACGTTAAAAAAGTTCAACACTATTCATACATTAAGGCTATAATAGAAATCAGCGCAAATACCTAAACTTCTAGTCTTCTGTTTATTAGGGTCGTCCATATACGTCAGGTGCTGGAGGTACGCCGCGGCGTTGGCCTTCACCACGTCGGAGGGGGAGTTAAGGAAGCCGATCACTTCGGGCAAGTTCGGGTCGCGCCACTGCAGACCACCGCTCTCTTCACGGCCGCCGACCCCGCCATGTACTGGAACAAACATATCAACTATTATAAACGACGTCATACTGTCAAAATAACCACTTGTTTTTATCAAATAAATGCGTTGCACTGATGTTTTAGAATACAGGGAGACACTGCAGCGAGTTCTTGAATGAATTACTTATTTCTTAACAGGCAATAGAATAAAATTGTATGCAATTTAAAGTAGAATTATAGGTCAAGATAGTTGTAGAATGAAACGTAATGTATATAAAATAAGGTGCATTTTTGATAAAACGTATATTTACCTAGTGCCATATTAGCCATTTGTTTCTGTAATTCTTCGTCGTCCCCATACATTGACTGACCGCCGGCGCTGCCTAGACTTAGTCCGTTTTGTGAATCCTGAAAAGACAAAATAAAGTAAATGAATACGTATACAATCTCGTATTACACTTACCGTATTTTACCTGCTACCTATTTTAAATCTAGTCTAATATTATAATATAAATAAAACCTAGACCTGGTTTCTGAAACGCTAATCAAGGACGAGTCAAAACCATTGTGTCAAGTAATTTTCTTTTTTAACGCAAACTTGAAATTACCCCTGTTTTGCGGGTGACTTTATAAACATTCAAATAATGGACAAAATAAACACCCTGGCTCGGAACAACTATTTATGAATCACACAAATATTTGTCCCGTGTGGGCATCGAACTCACAACGCACGGCGCAATGGCTGTGGCGAGACGACCACTTAAACAAATACGTCAAACATGCAGTTGAATTGAGCCAGTTTCAGCACACATACCTATCAACTCGGAAACGGATCGGCACCGTATCAACTCGAGCCGTTCTTTGTATGAAACTGCGTACTGCAACGCACACTTATTGGAAACGTAAAGTAATCGCCTCGCCTCGCGGTCGGCGAGCCGTAAGCGCGGCGTCGCTTAGCCGTAGCCCAGTCGACGTACCGGATCCGCTTTCGTTACGTGTTTACGTTAGTTTGACGCCTGGTTGACGGCGAGGCCAAAGGCGATACGGTTACGTTCCCTTTCCGAGTTGATATGTGTGCTATTACCTTTAGTCGGTAGTACCCAGGACGTTCCATCTTTCCGGGATGAGCCAGACATAACCTCTGCGCTCACCTTTTCCGCGGAGAGATAAGGGTCAATGCATTCCCCCACGTTAAAAAAATCTTATAGTATCAGCTTGTCATGTAAACTATACCTTGAAAGGTGGAGGTTGGTGTGGTGGCTCATAAGCCGTGGGGTAATGCTGGTATCCGTACGCGTCAGGTGCGTATTCTCCCCGCGGTGACGTCACGCAGTAGTGCCGGCCCAGCTGCTCCAACGACGCCGAGTCGTACCTGTATCAACAAATACTCATTAGCCTTACTTAACTTGAGCCTATACGATCCATCATCAACCTAATGCCCGACTGGGACACTATGCAAACATTAGGTATACAGGTATTAAGAGATTAATGACGAAGGAACAGACGTGTCTTGACTGAAAACCGCTAATTATAAAATGGAAGATCCGTTGTTCTGGGTACACAGACGTTAAAATAAAAGCTTCTCCAGAAATGGAACTCGAAATTTAAAAACCGTGCGTTACTATATAGTTTAAAACTATTTATACATATACATCAAAATCAAATGAGAGGGGTTTTGATTTTAACCGAATCGTCGAAATAATTATTCGGATTTCGTAGACAATAAATTGAATACACGTGTGCCTCAAATAAAACTGTCACACTAACTAAGATGAAACCTTGTTTTCAATAGCCACAGCGAAGACAAAAGAAAATAATCACAATGCAATATGAAAACATTTGGACTGTAACAATGGAGATAAACAATAAATTGATCACATACCTCTGCTGTAGATGTAGATTGTGTTGTGGTAGGGCGCCGGGAGAGGCGCTCCGTGGTGAAGCGCTACCACCGCCTTCAACATACTCCTGTAAATAAAAGCAATATTAAATTAGAAAGAAATAACGCTGTTGATAGATATACATAGGTACGTACTATTATCTGAGATAAGACTGATATGAAAGTGATATGATAATACACACCTGTGTGAGAGTGCATTGTTAAAATGCAAGTATAGGCATTACAGAACCATTTTGAAGCTATTCTGAAGCTAGCACTCCATACTATATGCTGATCCCTATTTTAATAATGGTATGTGACCACAAAAAACCGTCCGATAAATATATTTGACACGATTTTGAATATTTTTATTTGCAAAACTTCCTCGGCGTGTTACAAATTGGGGTTAATTTAAGCTATTAGAGCTATATTATGTTTGCAGCTTAGCAAATACAGGATTAAAATTATTTAAGGCTAGTGAGGCCAGCCTTAAATAATTGTTTGAAATTATTTAAATTGATTTGAATTGATTGTTTAAAGTTAAATTGCATTTCTTGATGTAACATCAAGTAAAGCATATTAACCATATGTATAATCTATAGGTTTATCGTAATTAATATCCTGTCTAAAGCATTGGACAATATGACACATGATTTACTTCCCACGAATAAAAATAAATTAATCTAGGAACATGACCTGATTACAAAGATAATAATTATAAATACTATACAACAATAGGTAATATGTAGAAAACCGTAAGATTCAAAGACGTGGCGTTAGTGTAATGACTTTAGTGCAATGGGTGTCCCACAAGGAACCACATTGTGCCTACATAGGTATATAGGTATTTCTTCTATACTTCATTGTTTATTTATTTTTATGTGACAAATACTAAATGTTTGCCATTCTAATATTATAAAGCGAAAAGTTTTGTACATTTGTTCTTAAGGAATATACTTAAAAACTAAAGTAACGATTTGAATACATTTTCGTTATTAGTATGGTACGTCCAGAAGTGACATAGGCTATATAACATTACGCCCCGAGCTACGGGAGCGAAGCAGTTAAAATAAACGAAAACGCGAGGATCAGATAGTTCAGAAATAAAGTTACCTGTCCCATGTAAGCCGGCACTTGCGTAGTTTCCACCATGTAGGTGGGTTGCTGCTGGTATGCCGCGGTGCCGTAATGTCCATATGTGCCGTAATGGCCCGCTCCTCCTGCACCCGCATAGCTGCCGCCACCACTTACTGATACTGAATCCATTACCTGCAAGAACATTGTTGAATGACGGATTACGATCATGAAAAATATTTACTTATACTTAACTAACCAAAGTTTTTTTTCAAAGATAAGATATTTTCAATTTGGTTTGAATATTACAAGTTTACTTATTAACAGAGATAAGATATATGTTTGGATTAAGAGTCACTTTAGGTCGATAACGAAAAGAGTAAAATTCAAAGCCACATAGCAAGTCCAATGTCTTACTCATAGGGCCTAACGAGAAAATGTATTAAAATATGTTAGTATACTGGTTAAAATTAACACTGATATTGATTATTTGGCTGGTAGAAGATAAGAACCTACGAACTCTCTTAAGTCTAAATATAAGCAACTACGTCCTTGCCAAAGAAAATCTTCAGCATCATAACTAAAACATAAACAGTATTTTGTTGCCGGCATAAATCTTTGAATTCGGACACATACATAAATATTTACTTATCAGTTAATTCACTTAAACTTGTTTCTCAGTTGCTCCTTGTTCGCAATAAGCTATATGATAAGTCTGCAAAGTTTTAAATCTATTGCTTTTAGCTCCTAAAGTCCTACCAAAACTTTGGCAAATCTTTATGATTAATATTCGACAGTGTGTTACATTGTTAGTATAAGTTACTAAATTGTATTTTCATGATCTATAGTCTATAGATTGTGAAAAACTGTTGACAGGATTGAGCTGATGCTGATGGTAGTAAAAAGTCAGCATCCCACTAGCCGCTTGCTATAAAATCAGCTAAACCAGTTAAAATATAAAATTTATAAATTAGTCTTTCCAGTGGTGGGTCGGCTGTATTACGCACTTATACCTAGGATAACTTTCAAACTAGAACAGCCTAGCTTCGAAAATACCTGACGAAAGAACGCAGCCCTATTACCTTATGTTGTTATTCCCCGAAGGTACTCACGGGTACACATCAAGTTAGACACCCTATATACGCAAAACTACGCTACATACAAAATAGAAAATTGTCGGAAAGGGACAGTACATAGTGGTGTTGATGTAATGGTAAGGATAGAGCGTAACAAAAATATAACGCACTCTTTCGCACTATTCGCAGCGTTCAACTTCTAATAGTTCAAAGTCCAAACAGTCTAGTTTGATGCGTCGCTGTGTGTACCTACATCTTCAATACGGTAGTCACTTAACGTGTAATTTTTAGAATGCTAGACATAATTGAAAATCTGTTGTGTCTGACTGCCGGTGTGCCGCTGCGGTTAAATAAAGTAAACGTTTCTTTTACTTACATGAGGGTACTTCTGCGAAGGCGCCATGGTGAGATGGCCCATGTGATTATAGTGAGCGGCCGGTGACGACACATACTGTCCATAATCGGGATCCACGCCCGAACCCACTACTCCTGGGTATTCGCCAGCCTGCGCAACAAATATATCTTGTTAGTATCGATTAACCCTTAAATAGTTAAGGGTAAATATTGTATAGTTAAGGGTATATATTGTATAGTTAAGGCTATAGAGTCATGGGTGCATTGGACCCGTGTTCCAATCTTTGAATGATTAAAAGCCGTCACTTAAGTAGCTGATAGTAGGAGATCCTACGGGATGTCCGATATGTGTAAACTTTCTTTAACAGCTACAACTAAAAAAAGGAAACAGATCACACCTTTGCTACACGCTGTATACACTACAAAATAGAGAACTAGGTATCCATTGCCTTGTATAACAAAATCATTCAAAATCGCGTAAATGTTTATTGGCTTCTGACATTGACCGTTCATTTTACAAATTCTAAGAACTGTAAGTAAGCTCAAAATTGCTGCAATTACAGAAACCAGATTACATGCTATTATTATCATTATGAAGATGATATCATAACTGTAGGTATACGGAACAAAGGTCGATAAGTCAATTGAATTTAAGATCTCGGAAATTATTCCTGTGGTACTTCTATTTCATATTTTGTTCATAGATATGTAGATTTAATTTGTTTTCTTTGATGTAAACTGCTAACCAACAAAATAAGCACATCCTCAGAGTTAAGCCTGTATATGTCAATTGTTGCAGCTCTTTACAGAAAATACTTGTAAAATATTTAAAAATACTGTAAACTTGGCGATTGAAATGATTGGCCGTGAGTCTTTGCCCGTTCTTTTCATTGGTTCTACGCCATTGCTTTGCTTAACACGGCAACAGGTATTCACATTAATAACTGTTACTTTGTGACCTATATGAATAAACATATTTTTTATTTGTATTTGATTTTCAGTAGGTAGTGATGTATTAATTATCGACCATCTGTACTTTTAGGTCCCGCGTAGAGGAGTCGAGCTTATTGCGATCCATAGAACAGTTTCAAAATCCTTGCTTACAAAGAATTTCTTTACAGAAAGCTTACTTTGCATAAATAATAATAATATCAGCCCTGTATTAAAACTGTCCCACTGCTGGGCACGGGTCTCTTCTCAATGTGAGAAGATTTAGGCCGTAGTCCACCACACTGGCCCAGTGCGGGTTGGTAGACTTCACATATCATTGAGAACATTATTGAGAACTTTTAAATATGCAGGTTTCCTCGCGATGTTTTCCGTCACCGTTAAAGCAAGCGATAATTAACTATTCAATACGCACATAACTTTGAAAAGTCAGAGATGCGCGCCTTGGGATCGAACTCTAGACCTCTGCGTGGCAGTCCAACGGTTTCCCACTAGGCTATCGACATACCACGGTATTAATAACGCGGCTTCACAATTGGCGATCTCACCCACGGGACGAACGCAGTGTTTACATTATACTACGCCTTACGCAAAATAACAAACTATAAAAGGCCGAAGTTACTTGCGCTACATGCACGAGTCAATCATACCGGCTACTGGCGCGGGAGACTTACACCAGTTGTATCCACGATGCCTATCCAACGTGCATGCCTCAACATGCCCAGGCTACCTTTATGACTACATGAGCTTTATATTAAAGTTACATTCGACGACCATAGAGCCACAGTCTGGCGCGATAGCCAGTATAAATATAAAATATTCATATTACACATGGTGATTGGCAGATCATAACAGCTGGTGTGTACAGACGGCCTATTAATAACAAATTACGGGCACTTGCTCTGTCTAACGTCTGAACGCAAACTTAACTGTTATTAACTAATCGTTTTGTGCTTATTCATCTACATTTTTGGCAGTATATTAAACAATATTATTAAGATAAAACAACGTGATCAGCGTCCTACCACAGGCAGCATATTATTAAAAAATATTTTACACTATAACATCATAGATGCCAGCCAGGACTAGTACACATTTTAGATATTCCCTTACAACAATATTCCCCAAGTTTTCGTGTAATCGATGTAATATAAAAATATTACTAATACTAGTTTTATTCCGCGGTTTCACCCGCGTAAGTTCCGTTCTCGTGGGAATATAGGTATAAAAAATAGCCTATGTGTGAATCCAGGTCTCTAGCTATCTATATTTCAAGTTTCATCGCAATCGGTCCAGTAGTTTTTGCGTGAAAGAGTAACAAACATCCATACAAACTTTCGCGTTTATAATATTAGTATTACTAATATTTTAGTTCTATTGTACAAAACCTAGGTGAACAAAATTAAAATTGTTGGAAAAAAATCTGTTAATATGATATTGCCGCCAGCTTCAACATAACAAAATTGTATAAATTGAATATTTGCACATCATAATAATAATATCATACCAAAAAATTTACAAACTACATATAATAGGCCTAATCGTTTGAGTCGTAAAAAGGAACATGAGTATGTACTTATTCTCGGTTTCTTGAATGTTGTCCTATACTGACACACAATTAATTTAACTAATGGCTACCAGATACCTATGCCGTACTATATACATATCATTGATTTTAAATTATGAATTAGAAATAATATCATCGTACACGATCAACACTTTTAAATCTCAGTCTAACTTTTCGATTCAGTCTATTAATAACTGTAAACGTATTTTAGCTGTCGTAGTGAACCGTCTACTAATCAGGCGGTCAGTCGGTACTCTGACGACTCTACCACGATTATTACATCAACCCAGCAGACTGTAGTAATTAGCTAAACTCTAAATATATGTATATAGCAAGATACACTTCTTTTAATATCCAGTACAAACCTGCATAGCGAGATGGTGCTGATGCGCGAGCGCAGCAGACAGCTCCGCGTCCTCGGTGGAGGCGTCCGACCGCGACACCGGACTGTGTTGCGGACCATACGCACCCTCCACAGGACCGTTGCTGGAACAAAATTAACATACTATTGTACAACACATATACATACATAGATGTGGAGGAACGTGGACTGATGTCCCTCCGATACAAAAGGAAGTTCTGCCGACCAGGCTTGGTGATCGTGCCTGGCGGCCTGATATATGAATTAGAGAATTTGTATAATAATAATAATGCCTCTAGACCAGAACTTGGGTCACGTCTCACTGGCCATCTGCGCAGAAGATATTATAATAGCTCTCATGATCCGATGGGACCGTAAACCGATACGACCCGAGAAAGAGATGAGATACAGGTACTGTCAAACATCGCCAACTTCCTAACTCCGAGCTGCTATTGAGATTTCTTAGCAGAAAAACCCAGTAACATTTTGTGAGCTCCACCCGGGATTTGAATCCGTGACGTCATGCACAGCAATCTTGTAAATATATTGAAACTCGACATGTAAACTTCGCTGACGAGTTTGAGGATTATATGGCGTAATGAGTAATTGTGTTCAGCGTCATCTCTTGACATTTGTCGTAATTTCTTAATATGTTTGTGATGTCGCTACAGATACATAAACTCACACATATTACCCTGAAGAAGCAAACGTCTGACTGCTTCTTCGCAGCGGCAGCCTCTTATCTGTTGTCTAACAAATAAGTGGCTGCCGCTGCGAATCATTTGATTACGGTACGAATCAGCCCGAAGGAATAGACAGAGATTTCAGACAGCGAAAATCTGCATTATGAATTATTTAGGGTGGCTAAGGTTCAACTAGCCTTTTTAAACAACTTTACATCGAATAAATAATTTTTACGGATTTTCGGACGTGAAAGGCTGGTAAATAGATTTTACAAAATTGAATTAAAATATTTAGAGTAAATTTTTTATCTGAATTTCCATTACTATGATAGAAAAAATATAAACATGAATTTCATGTTTTGTGAGTGGAAATTGACAATAAAACCAAATTTAAATTAACGTTCCATAGCTATAAGCTACGTAGTTGAATAGAGATTTTCTTTTTTTGTATTCCCAAGATTTAATCGTGTTATTTTCTCATTATAATCATAAATATATTTTCCCATATCTAATTACAGTTCTAAGAAAAAGTCTAAGAGGAAATGCTTGGCTATTATTTCGTTTTCGAGGACTATAGGTACAGACAAAATAATAGAATCAGAGTGGTACAAAAGCATTCAATTCGAATGATCGCGACAACCGCAGAGGTCGAATTGGAATTCAACCACAATGTAGTGTTTACCAATGACAAACCATTTGCCGGCTAAAAATACTAAGTGATTATAATGCATATTAATACAGTTGTAACAGTTACCATAATAATAACTTATAATTAAAATCTATTGTGTCTAGCCGCCAGTTTACCGCTGCGACTCCATAAGTTAAGGTTATAAATATGAAATTTTTATTTATATATTCATGTACATACGAGTATATAATTCTTCTGTACGTGTGTATGTCCCAGAGATCTGCCTTAATGAATAAACCGATTTTGGAGCAACATTTTATCAAAATCCATCCATCCTAGAGTGGTTTAGGCTCACAATGGGACCCGGTAGGTGGCGGTGGTGTTTGGTCAGGATGTATGTCGGATCCGCTAAGGCAAAATAAGATTATAAATACTTTCTTTTTAAAATTTTCTTGTCCAATTTAGTTTACGCTCCTTGATGGTAAGTAATCAGTGAAGAGAATACATCATCCCCATTGGTGATATTACATAAAATGCATGGCAGTTCCTACTGTATGCATCATATACATATGTATGATTGTATGTATCATACTTTATGCACGCTCATCAAATAAAGACACCTGCAACTTTTAATCCATGTCAGAGAACGTTTGTCTAAGTCCCTAGCAATCCTATTTACATTTTGTTTTATATAACGCTTTCGTTTATCTTTACGTCATTTTTATACATGCTCATATAGTGGCGTGCCCGCCGATCTCGGCAATACGCAATACTAACATAAATAAAGAATGGTCATTCCTTATCTTGTCACTATGTACTTCTTTTATTCTAGAACTTTCATACTTTTATGCTATGTTTTATACCTATATTAATATGATAAATATAAAGGGTATGTTTTGTTTGAACGCGCTAATCTTTGGAACTATCAATAGTATCTATATATTAATACGTGAAGCAAAAACTTAGAACCCCTTTTTACAAAAATTGCGCGGACGGAGGAGTATGAAATTTGGCACAGTTAAAGTTTATATGGAGAAGGAGAGGCGAATACTAAAATCTTTTTTAAAAATGCGTTTGTGAAATCACGACATACACGCACACAACCATGTATTTAACACACGCAGTCGAATCGCGTTCGTAGTATTTCGGCATTGTTCGTCTTATGACGTAGAATTCTTCGTAATTATGGTTACATACAATAAGAACCTATTCCAATTTGGCGGTATTGGCCATTAAATTTTAAAAGTTTATCTATACGAATAAGCTACAAAAATTAAAGATTTAAAATTTAAATCATTAATGATCGAATTTATGTCCAGCCGTGGACGTCTTTTGGCTGAGATGATGATGATGATGATGATGATGATGATGGTCGAATTTCGACCACTTGGCGACCGCTAGTTTATTATTATTATTTCAGCCTGTATTGTCACATTGCAGGGCAAAGGCCTCTCTCGCTTTTCCACATATCCCTATTATACGCTAATTTGCACGTCTCTCCTGAAACTAAATAATTCGTCCCGTCATCAACGTTTTAAACGTGGGTTAAACAACAGGAACAGCTAGTTTAAAAATAATTTTCCGTCATCTGATTATAATAATATCAGTCCTTGTATTAAACTGTCCCACAGCTGGGCATGGACCTCTTCTCAGGGTGAGAAGAAAGCATAGTCCACTTACTATTCCATTTATTTATTACTTTTATGCTTATTCTGGTATATTTTAAATTCGTATTGGTTAACATGTCTATAGCGGCCGCGATCTTGCATGCCATCACGTAGTGCCTACAGGGTTGTGCAATATTTAGCTTCAACTCAACATATTGCATCACAACTACATGATTTAACCACAGCAATGAAGTATAAACATATCGGTAAAATGTTAAACTTTGTTAAAATAATACATAGACATATATCCCTGAAGGAATATTATTCTTGTATTTCCTGATTTAAAAAAATCCGTTTATACTACCAGCTTCAGCATTCTATTGAACATGTTACATATATATATTATGTCAAGCTGAATTATCAGATCGTATAGCCTTTCCGTCGCCGATTTTTTGTAACCACCTATCGATACCTACACGCTGTTAAAGACATTTGATCAAATTCCTGGCCTTAAATATCTTCGACTTGTAACCAGAGATACAGTATCAATATAATATGATTTACATATATTAGTAGGCACACCGGTGGTCAGACACAATAGGTTTTCAATTGTGTTTGACATTCCAACAATTGGCAGGTTCATTTGGAAAGAGAAAGCTTACTATCCTTTTTAGGAATATTGCGCGCTTGAAGGAGTGTATTATTTGGCATAGTTAAAGTTTGCTAAGCAAAAGGATTGCAGAAAGCTATAATTTATAAAAATAAATTTGAGTTTCGGTCGAATTTCAACCACTGACCGGCCACTAGTATTAAAAGATACTATGGAAAGTACTTGTTTTGTTTTGCATTGTAATAGTAATATAATTTATTTGTGGTTTTGTTACGGCTCATTTGCCGTCTATTCCATCATGTCCAGCGCCTCAACGTTATTGCGGCCTAATTAAATTACGTCATGTCTTTAGGCAGCTTAATAAACCACAATTTTCTTTGTGGATATGTATTTTGTGTGTTTATTATACGTTTACTTGTAAGAGGGTAGCTTGTATTGAGAGCAATATGTATAATCGTACACAGCGAGCTTTGATAGCCCCCAGGCGTTCGTTAACAAGATAACTTCGATCAACAAGCGTCATACATATACTGAATACGTTTGTTGGTTGAGTTTAGCATATCTTTAGAAAGAGAATCACAATACTAAGCTGTAAAGCATACTTCACATAACATGACATAACGTTTGTATATTTAGGAAGAGTTAAAGAGGGTATTTAAATGTCTTTTCGCGGGCTATGTATTTAGCTGTAAAGAATTAGGAGGCGACTCTTGGCGTATATTAGGGATAATGTCAGTTTTTGTTGACAATGTTGCATACATTATGCTCACTCTCCCCGGTGAGATAGGCTAAGGCTACTAGCTAGTATAGGTATCTTACTTGCTTCATTCACTCGCATTAGTTTTTATGCTTGCTCGCTGCTTTAAGTTATCTTAACGTAGCCTTTCAGATCTTAGAATGTCCTACATCAAATCAATACACGTTCGCCTAAACCAGCCTCATCCGACTGTCACTCAGTGAACTTTCGTCTAGGTTATCCTCTTCTTACTGTCCCGTACGCTTAATTCCAAACACATTAATACTTCAGTGTAACTTGAATGGTTTTCTCTCATACAAATTTTGCCCGCACCAAACTGCTTCCGTTCGTTTGTTACCTGACGTAAAACTACAAAACTAATTTAATAAAGATGGATCAGACAGACCCGCGTCAAAGCAGCAAAGAGCAATTTCTTTAGTAACTACCTATTTTGTTCTTCATAAACGACCAAAAGAAGAAACTCGTCACATTAAGTTCGGGTACCTAACTTAGTAATACTTTATGTGAACATTGGATTCACCTAATATCGTCTTCGATTTACACGAATGTATTTAATTGAAATTAAACTACTATACACGGATTTTATGTTTATGTTGTTTATTTGATAAACAACGCGACAAAATCCGTATATAGTAGTTTAATTTTAATTGGATTTACCTTCAAAATATGACCTCAAAAATAAAGTCGGCAGTATAACGTGTAATTATTCGGCAGTATAACGTGTAATAGGGCGAGACATCCCTTTGCAAAATCAAAGTGAATGGACAGATTATTACCTACCCGATGGCTAAGAGGAAAACATCAAAAGGATATGTCTGAGTGTACGCGAGATTGTCAATAAGGTCGACAATACTGATTAGCGTCAAGTTGAAGAGTGATGGGCACAAGGAGCTTGTATGAAGATTCACTAGTAACGTTCATGTTTATTATCGTCATTATTGCGTGTAAACCAAGTATTTATTGATATAACGTGCTACATATGTATGATATGAAAGTAGTAGATAGGGTTTAGAAATATTATAATAAGGGTATAAACAATTAGGGTTGATGAAGGAAATTAATAGGTGTGCCACAAGTGCATCAAATAGATAAAGGAGGTAGAACGGTAGGTAGGTACATAAGTGTTTCTAAAGTACCGAATACCGGTCACAGCGTCTAGTCTTAACGAAGAGTATCTATCTTCGTAGAAGACATTGCGATTTTTCCAAAGGTTTTCGACACGAGAAAAAAGAAATAGTGCCAGGAGCACAATCCCTACCAAGTCATATTATTAAACTTTCGCGTTGCATGATATATACATATATACCTAATACGTAACGGGTATTAACGCGATCATGCATAATATTTACCTTTTTTTCGATTTCGTTTCGACCAGGTAGTCACAAGCTGACGCTTGACAAGCTTGTGACCACGGCCGGTGTAACCTGGTCGAAATGTCAAGCATAAAAAGGTAAACATTATGCATGATCGCTTTAATACCCGTTACGTATTATGTATAAGTCTTATTTTCCTTTTTCAGAAGCTGATATGCTATATGTATATTATCTATATATTTATCTATTTGAGATATCATTTCCTGAGGTGTATCCGCGAATTTTCAATTCGCTCATAGTTGACATGTGTGATTAAAATAACACCTCTGGTAATAATATATTAACTATTGTAATTAATTAATTTCAAAAAGTGGTAATTATAACAAATTATGGCTCTAATATCCGTGGATTCATGGAGCTGATATTGTTGACAGGATTACAGCTTGTCAAAGAATGACAACAGCACATCAACGTGACAACCAACTATATTCAGTGTTAAGCGCTCCGACACAATATTAATAAATCAACTAAATACCTTAATAATGTATAGCATCAATAATAATTAACAACATTAAATCATCTAAAATAAACTGCTACTATCAATCACGCTTCGTAACATATATCATGAAGTTTTTTATATGGAGCTGCATTCATCAGCGGTATCATCTACCGCTGATACATCTTACGTGTCTTGTACCATCTGCACGAAAAGCTACAAAACTCAAAGCTGAGAATCATAATGTCGACGGATCAAGAATATTATGTATTATAACAGAGGTAAAAGACAATCCATGAATTAGCACTTGAACCTCGACATGAGGAGACGTCGTTACGTCCGAGATTACAATTTACCTCTGTGTTTTACACCTCAGGCTTTGTCATAATTTCATACTACTTAAGCGTGGATAATGCTTATGAAATATATCTTATTATCCTCAACTTAAGGATTTAAGCAGCTAGTATTATCTTTCACCGTCGTAAATAAAACACATAGTACTATTTACTGGCATGCACCTAGCAAGTAAGCAAATTCAATGCGACGATTACACGCCTCGCTACACGCTCCACCGTTGCGAATTCACGGTCTTAGTTAAAACCGGAGATAACTAACCATGTAGGTATTTGTAGTTTTGGTACAAAGATTTTAATCATTTTCAAGAAATGAATACCAGCGTGGAATCTCCTCTTAAACTTATATAGCAGTTCAATTGTGGAAATAACTCCATCATACAGAACATTAAGATCTGTTTTCCTGCGACGAGTAAGGTGTTCAGACCTCCTTAACTTGTTTGGTCTTGAAATGCCTAAAATTGCAATAATTACAAACCTGGTGTCTGGCCGCCAGTGTGCCGTTGCGACTCAATAGGTTAAGGAGTCAATGTGCCGTAAGCAGAAGGCCAGTGTGATTGAAGCCATCTTGCTGGCGTCACAGTGCTTTCTAATCTATGGAGCCAGCGCGTAATAACCCTGAGACTATAATCAATAATAGCTACCAACCAACACTAGGTATGGATTACCAAAGAATTCAATCACGGAGCATGGTAAAACTGTAAATGATTGTCAGTTCCAGTGGGACGACTAGAGGTCATAATTATGAATCAAGGCACTTGACTATTCGAGGAAAACCTTAAAATAAATTCTACATGATTTAACTTAATAATCTTCTGGATAATGACTTCAAATCCAAGAGTATGGCCTTCTTTGCCTAAAAGACTGTTTATATAGGAAGAAAGGAAGCCTGATTATTGGACGATAAGATTGATACAATATTAACTCTTTTGAAAATCCCTATAATCGATCGCTGTATAAAGGTAATTTACGATAATCACTGAAGGTAATAGGATTATATTACATCTCCACTCCCACTAATGCCAAACTCTAACCCAGCTGGGTGCATCACTAAATACAAAATAATTATATATTAATAATGAGATGAACACGATAGAAATTAATAAATAATTATTAAAAAGCAACGACTCCAGGAGCCAGAAACTCGATGCAGATCCAATTACAACGTGCTCTACATCTACTCGAGCAAAACAGGCGATTTTCCATATCAAAAGCCCCTATTATCCGTAATTACATTCGTCCGTTGTAATGCAAATTTTTCATTTAAAATAATATTGTTAATTAAAATACGCGCGAACATAGAGCGTATTTAACGTTACGCATAACGAAATTAACAGAATGCTTGATAAATTAGCGTCAATTACGTCACTAATGGCCCAATTAACGTGGCCATGCATCAATATTGTGACGTCGACGACGTTTAAACTTAACGCTAAATTAATTGTCCCAGATTTTCCGTCCAACGGTACCTTAAAAACGATAGCTTATCAAGAGAAATAGAAGAATTTGAATCAGCTAGAGAAAACTGGAATACGCTATGAGATAGTATGGCGGAATTTCCACACAAACCCGAAGCAGTCAAACAAGAGGAATACATTCACCTTGCAAAAATGTTAAGGATACAATAATCTGCAGGTGCTTTATGCTGTATTCTTGTGGTAAGTAAGATTTCTTATCAAATCGCTATGTTGTCAGAAAGGATGAAAAGTGAAAGCCTTTACATTCAGCTCCAGCAACGCATTAACCACTTTTTCAACTCCGACAACGTGCTAGATACCCAATATATTGCAAGCATATTAATGCTTGATAGCTGCAGTAACTACGCACGACTTCATTTTTTCACGACTTTATCTTTTTTTTCATTCGCTTCATTAGTCACACAAAAAGCCCTATTTAATGAATCTATGTTAAAACAATAGAAGCTCTTTCAAGTTGATGTTTTGATGTCATGTTTCAACAATATGTGTCTTGATAGTCTATCGATCTCTTACAGAGCGACTTGGTTATTCTGATATTTTCCGGTAACAACTGCTGACATTTCCGTTTCGTTGAACACCGATGACCCTTGTAGCAAGTACAATTCGATTGCGGCCTGTATTCAGAAATGAGGAGCTGAGGGTGTATGCTAGTGAGTTTTTATATACCACTGAAGTAGCCAGTGGTAGGAAAAACCGACACTATCATCTGTAGTAGCTATATCAATTATTTTATCTACTAAAGCTTGAAGGGATAATCCCAAAAATTTTTGTTATCCGCAAATAGTTATTCTGTATCTTTGTTCGTTTGAGTGGTAGATTCTGCCTTTGTCAGTTATCTGCTGACGTTACGGGAAAGTACACCACCCTCACATTAAGTTCAACGTTTTGCCTGGAAGAAACTAACATAAATGTAAATTCAGAACATCTCTTAATCTCATAATCTATTAAGTTCATAAGTGTTAGTTAGTAATTTATCTAAATAAATTAATGATTTTTAAATTGGGCTCATACAGGACACGGATAAGGATAGTTATACTGACTTTTGCCCGGTGAGTAAGAGTTTCGAAAATTTATATGCATACTTTTTTATATCTTTTATATTTTTTATATCTGGTTTAGTGGAATTCGATTATTTACTTCTACATTTTATTTAAACAATTAGATTAAACTACGGACTATAATCACGTATTGTCTTGATTATTTATGTACATGTAAGTGGATGCTCCTATTTACCATACTGCTGCTTTAGAGGCTACCATCAATTTTTATCAAATGCTTGAGTATGTTGAGTAGTAGTTCATGGAGAAATGGTTGCAGCACCTTACAGTTATGATTTGTAAACGAAATATTATTGTACACTTGGCGATTAAAAAGAGTGGCTATGAGTTTCTTGTCCGTTCTTCTCATCAGCCCTACACACCCTTGCTTTGCTGAACGTGGCAGTAAATGTAAATTCACAGGAAAAAAAATTACGTGTAACTTTGACATTCATAAGTGTTACCTTGTAACCTAATTTGAATAAATTTATTTTGATTTTGATTTTATATCATATTTGTATTTTTCCTAGCGCCGATTATGCGAGTGAGATGAGATAACCCAGTTATTTGAATAGCCTGTAAGTTATTCAAATTTCAATTATTTACCATCAGCCGAACCACATGCTTGTTTGCTACCTTGGCAGGATACAAAAAAAAGAATTATTCGAAGTATGGAATTTATCTTCAAAAAAGAAAACCAAGTGTTATTAACATTATAATTTTAACGAACTTTTCTTGCTACCGAAGCTTTATCCTTGCATAAATAATCCGTTTATTGACTGTGCGATTTAAAAATATGACAATCGATATTATTACAGTACAAGTACAGTACCAATCGTACTAGGAGTGCAGTGAACTGCGGAGTAAATTGGATTTGATCGCTTATAAAATAGAGCCCATGCACAATACTTGCTCCCTTCTCTTTATAATGGTATTGTTTAATACAATAAGCAGTGATGGACAATGAACTGCGCTGTATACAGGAACAGGATAAGCCTCGAAGGTTTTGAGACCAATTTTATACGCCGGTCATCATAAACTTGCTACAGGGAATTCTGTACTATATGGCTACGCAACAACATACGAAGCTATAGACGATAATTAATCATTTTTCTATGCTTTATGCGTCTGGACGAATAAGGTTAGGATACCTATTCTTGAACACCTTCCAGGGACTGGTCTTCACAAATCATTCACTAGAGATTAAATAAAGAATGAAGAGTGACAAGACACGCTAAGCATTCACCCCAGTCAAATGGGGTGAATGCCTTGCTGTGTTGTTCCTAGAAAATGAGGAGGAAAATGAACTGTGGAATCACCTTAAAATCACAGCCGGCTTTGTGTGTTATATTCTTGTGGTTTTTAAAGCTCTTTAATTAAGGACACGCTATGCTGTCGACTAAGTGTATATTTCTCGCGCAAGCATTACTGCGACACCTTTTTCTAGACCTACAGTGATGCAAGTGACCATAGGTTAAGGTAATCGGTCACCATCACACAAACCGTATACCTATTTAGCAATTTAGCAATATAGTGGTATATAAAAAGTAAGTTATTCATTAACGTGTGTACAGAACAAATGTGTTCTATAATATTTTTTGTTTCTAAGCTACGCAAACGAAAATTAACGGCGCGTCTTATATTTGTGTTAGAATTATACTTCACGATTAGTAGGGTTTATTTAAGCAAGCAACATACTAAACTATAAGCTAACACGTTGATCCTGTAACTTGAGGTTATGTTTGCACTTGGGGTACATGTGAGGTCCCGGGTATAATAAAGGACCTTTATGAGTTTTACTCATAGTAAATGTTTAGCAACAGTACGGAGGCTAAAAATGGTGCACTGCAATAGGAGAAGACAGTTTTAGATGCTTAATCTGACATGAACATCTTGTATGTAGTATACACAGAATAATAAAATAATTTAAGCTATAGTTTTTAGGCACTGACCATATATACATAGGTGTAGAAGTATGAAAACAAAATTTCCCCAGATGGTGCTAGCAATCAGTTTAGGGACCGTAAGACCGCTTCTGTAGCGCCATCATCTCCCATACAGCTGCTGAAGATTCTCAACACACAACAACCCAAGTTCCAGACACTGGTATATTTTCTATAACCCTTATCATGACAAGTTTTGTGCCTACAAACTACGATTCGCAAACAGCATTGGTTTTCTATTATCATTAGAAGATAACTGCTGCAGAATCGTATCGAATGCTTTTGAAGCTTACGGTGAACATGCTCTTGGTAAAACACACTGGTTCAAAATATTCAAAAGTGATAATTTTGACGTGAGGAACGAAGAGTGTGGGAAACCACCGGTAAACTTGACATACAACGAATTGCAAGCCTTATTAGATGAAGATGATACTCAAACTCGTACATAAACCAGTGAAGTGCAAAAAATTTACAAATAGCACTGGTAACTATTTCAAATACAATATTTTTCATCATTTTCAAAAAATGGACATGTGATTTTTAGAAAAACACTTGTAACACCTGGTAAAGCTCCAGGCATCCTGCAGTATAATATAAAGTTATGATATTCTTCTAATAAAAAGGTTTTGGTATACAATAAAACCTGACCGAAACACCGGTTGCCGAAAGTTAATACATAAAATAGCTTAATTTTACTCTTGAATTCACGCAACATCAAAGAAGGAACGTAATTATCGATTTTTACAATTAATGCGATTACAATTTAGAAGGTTTCGATAGACGATTCAATGGAGCACGGTCCGAATCTTTTTTATATAAAAGTATTACTCTACAGGCATACAAAGCAAAGATATATAATTAACGAAGTAGTAGGATAAAAAGGCTTGTAAAATCAAATGGGTCACAATGAATGAAGGAGGAAATATCATGCAGAGGTTATTGGCCGACAATGGCACGTTATTCAACTAAGTTGGCAGACAAGCATTCGACCTGTCGTATGGTTAGCGGTTACGGTAGCCTATGGGTTATAATATCAGGACATTCGCTCGATGGCAATCCTTGGGAAAAGGAATACATATAAGATGAAAGAAAAGAAATTGCATGTAAGAATGGTATGTCAGCCTCCGGAACTCTTACATTAGAAACAGTGTTATTACTTTACACCTTTTTTATGTCAGAGTGTTTCTCCTCATTTTTACACTTGCAAAATGTTCAAGTTGTTATTACTTCACCCTGGCATGCTAGCTGTACATTTATGAAGCGACACTGTAATCTATGGGATAAAATAAATACTAAGTTCGTAGAAAATGTATGTCAGCCTCTACCGCCAACAGTAACAAAGCTACTGCTATTACGTCTATTTTCTGTAAGAAAGTAGTAGGTAGGTACTTCGCCGCATATGTATGTACGATCACCATTGACTACGGCGGATATTTGCGCTCAAAATGTTCTAGTTGTCATAACTTCACCCTTGTATGATGTACAGCTGTGATGTGATGTTTTAATTTATTATGATCTACTATTGGACAGATGAATGAGAGGACCTCTATCATTTTAAGCTAGAGTGAGTACACGCTAAAGTAACCGCTTGCTATCAGGCAAGCCGTATGCGTGTTTGCTACCTTTGTCATAAAAGCTAGTTTATTTGATACTCGATGCTTCGCTCCTTTCAGCTACTGAAAGTTTAATTGCAGAACCTGACCCCGGCTTTGAATCGTAAACAAACACAAATTTATGTGGCTGAACCAACGCAGCCGTGTCCAAATCTATACAATTGTAAAACTATAACAAGGCTGTATCTATAGACTTAAGATATTTTTTAATACTAATTGGGATCGACTACTCAAAGACTTCAGGAACCAAAACAAAGGTCTCTACAATTTCTGTCTGTTCAACTATCTGTTTGTTCTGGCAGCACGGACGAAACACTGAACGATTCTGCTGCGAATTTTGTTTAGTAGTGAGGAGTTTGAATTGAATGCTACGACATATACGTGAGTGCGGTGCTCCTAATAAGACTATGCACCATCTACTGGAGCGACCAAAGTGTCCGAACACCTCTCACCACTATTCACGACCTGACGGACGCCAACGTAGCTGCATTTAACGTGGCCACCTACTGCGTCCAAATAATACAACAACAGTACCATCGCCACGGAAAAAGATAAATCTACGTACCTTCTAATTCTGTTTCACTGAAGATATGACGCGTCTAGTGTACTTTAGTTAAATCGGAGGCAAACGAAGACACAGGCAACTGCTAGTACGTCCAATGAACAATTAAGTAGCATAACAAGGACATTGCCTATCCAGTATTGATCCAATGCACACATTGTCGATTCAAACAAGAGACTTTGTCGTCTGTTTTCCACATGCAACAATACTAACAAACCACACTCACAATGCATTTACTATGATCGAGTTCTACCCACTGAATATGGAAACCATCTTGATAGATGTGGCATTAAGGTTCATCAATACAGGCATCTGTGTTAACAAAAATACATGGCGAAATCGAAATAAAACGTGTTTTAAATACGTTTGTTTGTACACTCACAAAAAGTTCGGCCGTTGGTATATTCTAGGGTTCAACAAAGTATTATTGGGATTTTCTATTAGGTTTCGCAGTAACACAGAACCTGGTAAGGTGTCTAGTAGATGATAGCAGATTTGCCTATTAATATCTGGAATTAAAAATCATAGCTGGCGAACTATAAGCGTAATACTCAACAACAACTTCCCTATGTGTGTATGTATGTCTTTATAATATTCTAGTCTAGCCTTGTCTTGGGATGAAGACATAATTAAAAACCTATTGTCTGACCATCGGTGTACCCCTGCGACTTAATATTGGTTAATTTACGATTTCGCATATACGTCATAATAAAGTTACTATAAAAACGTAATAAATAATCGAACCATTACTAAATCTATAGATTACAGATAAAATCTTTCCCGACGACAAAAAAAAAACAATATTATATCAAAAGATTTTGGTTCATGTTATTAATTTGGACCAATATCCAGCTTTATGGCTGCCTCTATACTTGCATCGACTACGCTTCTCAGTGAGTTAGACCGTTTAGGACTGTTCACACTGAAACAGCCGTTCGATTAAACCACCGCCGGGCGTTTGTTTGCCTAATTAATGTGAATCCTTATGACGCCGGCGTAGAATAAACTTGCGATTGATTTTAATTAAATTCATTTACCAATAAATGTTGTTTTAGTCGATGAGTTCTAGAATTTGCTTTTTGTTGAAACTATTTCACTTAAACGTTCTTACTTTGGAGATCAATTACAAATATTTAGATTAAACTACTTCAAGTTGTTAACGTATCGATCATTATTATTTCTATTTTATTTAGTTTGGTATCGGATTCTTATCAGACAAAATCCAAGTTCATCAAATTTTTTTTTATAAAATATCTGTAGCTTAAGTTAAAGAGAGAGGGCAGTGGTATTTAATTTATCCTGGGCTTAGTAAGGTAAGGCCTGTGACAAGAACATATACAAGACTTACAGCAGTGCCCTGGAGACAGGAGGACAACGGATTTCAACTTGTTACCCCTACATTTTGCTTTATTTACCCTCATCATATTCTCGAGGCACGCTCGTCGGTTAGGGTACCTCTAATCTAGACCTAGTAAAGAACACCATCAAACCACGTTCTCCGGAGTGACTACAATCTGTTCAGAGATCTTTTGCCTTATATACCTACTATCTTGGTAATGGTCCTTTCTTTCCATCAAATTATCATAGTGCATCATTCGCATACACGCTCGTGTACCCTCAAAACAACCACTGTAGACTATTTAATATCCGACTCTAGCCTATTTACTAACCACGCCAAAAGACCTATTTAGTCCAGCTTTCAGACGGACAAACATCAATCCGCCTGAATCGCATTTCAATATAAATAGGATTGACTTAATAGAATTCATTCAATGCATTAGCCCGGTAGCACACACGTGACCGAGTGCAAGCTCGTTCATACAAAGGTACCGTACACTTGAGGCCTAAATTAGCCGCCTCAGATGCATGACGAGGTCTAATTATTGGACCGCGTGTGTAATAGGCTTCGCGTAATGGATATAACTGTTATACTGTCATATTGGTCTCAAACGTGAGGCTATGCGATAATACTGTTGATAATTGTAGCGTTAGTGAAAATGTGTTTAGATATACATATATATTATTTTAATCGTAGTTATTCTTATTCTACACTCAAAAGTTTTTTAAAATGTTAAGTCCTGAATAATTTAATTACTGCTTACTTAGACAACCGAATAATTAAAGTATAAGATCATAATTTGATTAAAATTTTATGTTTGTGGTTTTTAGTTGTTTACTACCACCGCGTTTAATGATGTTTCTCTGTTTCTTTCAAACTATAAAAGAAAGAAAGAGAGAATCATTAGTGTGATACACAAACAGTTGTTCAGAGTCTGGCCAGATATACTTAAAAAAAAACAGATATAAAAGTATAGACGTATATTCTTGTCAATTTGAGAAAACTTTAACATCATTAGAAAACTTCATTATTATTTACAAAAGTTATCAGACGGTATTCAACAAAATAAATTCAATATACAAAGATTTGAAATTCAATTATTATAATTATATCTTAGAAAGTTCATACACTCATACGTAAGCTGGTGTTAGCTTAGCATACCAATATGGCGACTACCTCTCACCCCTACGGACGACGGCGGACTTATAATTAGTTTGTGTCCATCCACCCTTTAGATAGGCATTCTCTTGTCCGATGTAAGCTTTATCTCCAAATATTCATTATTCATTTACTATCGAGATCCGTTCCAAACCCTTCGATATCTATTAAAGCTAGGAGCAAAATGCTTGGCATATCCAATAGTTATGTAATCATTTTGTAAGTAAGTCGGTTTGGTGTGTAGCGTAAGTCAAGTTCTGTTATAATACGTTTTGTAGTTATCATAATTTTCGGCGGACAAGACGTTATTTTTACAAAGAACCGATTATGAAATAACATATTTGTATATAGGTACGTTTCTAAATGATAAACTTTATTCCTATGGTAAAAATCAAATAAGATCTATAATTTTATTGTCGGACAGTAACCCTTTTAAGAGTACATCATTATATATTTACCGGCTTTTACTTTACTTTAAGTTGCATGCCATCTCTATACAACATTACATGAAAATTGGTTGGGTATCCGGCTATCTAATCTAATTTAGGTAAACATCAATTTATTTATAAAACTCTAACAGTAATTTTATGAACGGAACACAAACTAACAGTAAGCCACGTATAACAGGCAAGAGAAAGCTCATGCCACGCTTCTGTCAACCAATGCTGGACAAGACCTAAAATTCAGATTTCATACCCATTAAATTCTCGTATGTCGATATCTCGTAAGAAATAAGTAAAAAAGGATTATGATTAAAGAGAAAAAGGATTATGTGAAGAATGAATTCAATAACAGGATGAAGATTCCTAATTTAATTGGTTATTATTTGTCTCAAAAGATTGACAAACAAGTCGCCGCCTGTGGCCCACACTGTAATTAAGAAGCAATCCGGCCAATTATAACTATTTCCGTTTTAGCCACAACAAGAGCTAAGAAAAAGGACAACAACTATGACGTCATAGGATTGGTGGCCGCACACCGCTGCAATCCGCGGACGCATTCCAAGCTAATGACGTCACGGCGCATCGACCGCGTGTTGCTTATAATTGATTTTTATTTATCCTTTGTGTGAATGAAATACATCAAAATAATAATTTCAATATTAATATAAGCTGCTTCGTTGCACTGGTGCTATAAGTTTGCAGTTCTGATTGTATACGATTCTGATCGGTACCGGATTTGATTCTTAGTTAGGGTACATTGTCAGGATTTTTCCTTTAAAAAAATCTTATCAATCAAGAGCAATCATCTTCCCGTCCCCCTACATCTTTCACTACTACTTTTAACCTTAAACATACCTAGTTAGCAAAACCTCTCCTACCCCTTAAGGAACATACAGGCAAAATATCAGTAAGTCTGTCTGCTCCATAATTATAAACTTATCTGTTTTATAATGCAGAGGATAGGTAAGAGTCACTAAGCCATTTTAGATCGGCAGCATGCATTTCCATACATATTCTAAAAGCGGCTTCATTGGACTTCAATAAACTTAAAAGAGTAGTATCCAAGGTGCATCGAGAGCAATAAATATTTGTAACCCTAGGATCAAGAGAGTTACTACCTTTTCTAACAAACGGAGCTACCGCGGATAAAAATCATTGCAGACAGATCTATCATCAATTTATCATGACCACAATTCTCAGTGATGATGGAATGTCAGTAAGGAGCCTAGTATAAAAAACGACAAATTTCCCAAAAACGAAAGAAAGGACAATAAATTATTCGAGAAGTGTTAAGCGCATCAACTCATACTTGGTTACTATGATATAGTCTCTTTCATTCTGTTGTCCAACAATAAGTCAACAGTACAAAAGCTATAGCACAGTATCCCGCGTGGAACTCCCCAAGGGATTTTATTATCTGACCAACATTTTCTCAGTTACGTTTAGTCAGTTACTCCTAAGTAATAGGGCAAGCCTTTTGCCGTTTACCAGATTTAGAATCACTGTTGTTTTTAATAAGAATTACTTCGCAAAAAAACTTGATAACATGTATGCCAATACTGCCAACAGACAGATAAAATTGTGATTTCGTAATATTAACACATCCCCACCAAGTTTGTTTGTTTGTTACGATTTCACGCCTTAACTACTTGACAGATCATAATGAAATTTCGCGTACACGTCGTCAGGGGTACAGAAAAGGACATAGGGTACTTATGTCATCCAAGTATTAAAAAAATCTATATTAACGAGAGCGAAGCCCGGGCACAATTTAGTAGATTATATAATTACATTTGCCACACATCCATCGCGCATTAAATTTACTTGAATCATCACAAGCATCTTTAGTGTAATTAGAAGCCATTTAAAATAAATATATGGCGTCTGATTCGTTTTTGCGTCTGAAAAATATGCAACAACCTCATCACAACCGTATGACAACGATCCATTGTTGAACATAGACCTGTTCAAAATGGTAGAGAACCGTTATTAAATACACGCGGCACATCATCTACCACACTATAAATCTCAGTAAGAAGCTTATATACTACA
Organism: Catocala nupta; assembly: GCA_963675205.1. Taxonomy (NCBI): domain Eukaryota; kingdom Metazoa; phylum Arthropoda; class Insecta; order Lepidoptera; family Erebidae; genus Catocala; species Catocala nupta. The sequence goes on from OY776104.1 coordinate 11,790,180, forward strand.
AAAATGGGCGACCTACCGTCCACGCCTGTATACCCAGCTAGTTCCATCCATTTTGGTTAATCACAGCAACTTACAAATCCTAGTCTTCTGGATAGATCACTGCCTAAATTTTGGTTGAATATAACCGAAAGTATAACTATAGCTACTGGACGCGGTATCTGAGCATACTAACAACAAAATTAGGTTTGGCATTGTGATAACGTCAATATATTGATACTGTGATAAGAATTCCGATAAATAAGATGGGTATTGGCGGCAATTTTAATTTCACGCGCGATTGTATTGACGATTTATAAATATTAAGGAAGCAATTTTTACAATATATAATAATATAAAAATAATAGCCTTTTTGTAAACTGTCCCACTGCTTAAAACAAGCCTGGAACAGGCAGTGTTTCGCACTAAGCTACTCAAAACAGCTATCTATAACAAATCAGTCAAGTTAGAAGACCACTGACCTCAGTTCAACAGCTGTAGGTACGTCTCAACCGTTGACCGGTTATTTTTTATTCTACTTATACTGAGACAGCATATTGAGGATATTATATTCCTGGTCTGACGGCTTAAAATACTCCCCAAAGCCCTCACACTATCAGAGCTTCTAACGGAAGAACTCACCAGAGGCGGGTTGCTCGTTATTAATCTTTCGATAGGATATAGTTAAGGTAACGCTCATTCATATAATCCTCTAAATAATGCAAGAATGGCTACCTTTAATCCATTATCCAATGGCAGAGGTAGAGCTGCAAGACTAGAGTCAGATCATGCAAAATGCAAGTCCGTCTAAGCTTCACGTGTTTTATTGAATTATCAGATTAGTTGGCGTTAAATTCATGATACGAAATACTAGATGAAACAACACAACATGAGCAATGGATTGGTAGTTAGTCATAAGCACGACTTGCCATGTTTATTTTATACAATAAATAGATTTCATTAATATTTATGATGCAAGTTATTAGCAGTTTTCTGTAATTAACCTCCTGCGTATCATGTCTGTATAGAAACATAATAAATAAAATATCAAAGCAAGGTCTGATTATAAAGAGCATTAAATATTAAAACGGTAGGCGTAGTAATTGAGTAACTCGATATTAATTAACAGATACTGCAGGCCGATTCACCGCTATCAGATAACTGGCAGATTCCTCTCGATATCGTTTTCAAATATATCAATTTCTAGATTTCAGAAACCAATTAGTTTCTATTTTTAATAAGGTCAAGTTGACGGGCGTTAGAATTTTACATATTGAACCGTACAATATCAAAGTACGAAATTTGTTAAACAACCTTAAACAACCAGCACAAGATGGACACGCTTTTGGGACAAATTGAAGGCAATATTAACGTAAAACTAAAGCATTGTGAGCCTATAAAGTCACCTTATTGAATACAGATTTTTTACCAACCAATTATGATGAAAATATTATATAATATAAACTCCCAAGTTGGATCAATTTAACCATCAGACTCGTTTATCGATTCCCCAAAGACAACAACGAGAGCCGAGGGCTTAACATGCCCGCCGAAAATGGAAAACGTTAAACTTTCTATGTACATACCTACTGAGCTAACTTGTATCTGTTTATCTATCGAAAGAGAAACCACAATACACATAAGTGCATATGCTAATTATCACAGTATTCTGACTTCAATGAGCTACAAATACTACTAACTTATTTACGCTCTTGTTAAAATATCTATGTCACATATAAAAGTTGGAGTACAGCCCGGATAAATAGCTCAACACTTAAACCCCAAAAGCCTCCCTCTATCATACATTCTGCTCAACGTTGCGGTCAAGCAGTAAAGACATCTTTCATATAAACTATACGAACGAATCGGCAAGCCTGTTCGAAACCGCAATCAACCAAAATACACTTTCGTTCAAATAATACTTTAATTAAACACCTGAATGTAAATGTGGATTAACGTTCGTATAACAGAAATATATTACGGATTAATCCGCGTTTTCTGTTTAATTATTTAAACAATAAACGTAATGTTAGACCTTAGCTCGCCGAAGGTTGAGCACACAACGAAATGTAGGTACCCGAAATTACGCAAAAATCCTACTTTTTCAGGTAAATATCAAATCTGTTTGCTTACCTTTTCGATTTCAAGTTGAGCGCCTACATCTTTTTTTTACATTCACAAAGTTTTAATAAAGTTTCGCGAGCTTTGTGTCCGTTTTCTCATTATGACGGCCAGTCGTTGTAATCACACTCATAAAAATCCGAGCAAATATTCACCCCATCGATCGATGAGGATCAGCCGGCCAACTTCAGACACCTCCGTACAGATTGCGCAATCTAATTTCGGTATCTTCAACCACCCACAGGAAACTTTTAAAACATTCAACTTTGGTATTAGGTTTGTTCGCATTTGCATTTAAGATGGTACAATTTTTACGTTCATATTCTGCAGTAGTGCTCAGAAATGAAGTATCAGCACATGTAGGTCAAAGAAATCCTAGATAAGCCGGGTTATGAAGTATAAAAACCATTATCTATCTATTGTTTATAGGTAATACTAAAGAAACGAGGTTAATACGAAGATGACTTGTGACTAGGGTCACGCTATCAATGCTTTACGATCTTTAAAGCTAACGTGTCACACATTGTTCTCAAGCTTTCCCTCCTTCATAACGATTATGTACGTATGTACAACACTCCTTAATTAAGTGGTAGACACATTTTGCGCAAGAAAGATATCCGCACCCTCTTACGGATGAAATTCCGTGAATTGTGTAAGCAAAGAATTTGTTTAACTTGATTGTTAGTCGAGGTTGCTTACAATAATAGGAGAATTTTAAGATGGCTAATACGTCAGAGGAAAGTTGAATTTTTAATGGAACCCTTTGAGGCAGCGATCAAAGCTATTCTAATTTGACCTTTTTATATTTCCAATAATCATTTTTCACCGTATTATAGTAGGCATTAAAGCTTGGAAATTGGTGATTTTCCATAGTTCATGGCTTCAACCAGCAGTCTTAAGGGATACTTAAGCATATTAATGGGAGAAAATTAGATAGAACTAAACCATAATGGTGATTGCAAACCTCGTATTGAGAATCCACTTTTCAAATCTGCCACGTTGAATTTCGGATACGAAATGGTTGCAATTGTGAAAAGGTATTCACTATTATTTCCCCTGGGTGGAAAATCAAAAATTTCTACTGGATAGACCGACAGCCTCCAATCATCTAACTACAATCTCTATATTATTCTTTATTAACGTAATTGCTTACATACCATTGACATTGACATGTTTATAATACTTTAAAGCTCAGTTTAGTGCCTTAAACTAAACTTTTAAAATGTTCTAAAGTGCCAAAATCAATCGCAGAATACAGCCTAAATCAAATTCGATTAGCGGTAGGTTTGATTTGACAGAAGTATATAAATGTGAAATTACCTAATAGTAACTTTAGTAAGTATATCAAATTAGCGCGGCGAGGTCTCTAAAGACAAGTTATCTACAAGAATAACGTATCTAATGTCTGATATTAATTATCGGATTACAAGCCCTTTAATAAACTTAATAAACATAATAATATCAGCTATGTATATCTCCAAACGATTGTGCTATGTAAATCACACCTATATTATGCTAACTATGTTTAGGTTTTATGTCCTATACGTTGTAGCGATATATAGCTTTATCAGTACTAGACTACGCAATGTTACTAAAAATAACTCAATAACACTTCTACCGACTCGAGACTCAAACTGGTATCTCATAATCGGCAGTCACGCTTACAATTATCCCTCCGGACTGAGCCAACGAACTGTAATAATGGGATAAAATGTTTGTTTTATTTGCAACCACCAAAAATAGGTCAACAGCGATACAAGATAATTTGACAAGCGTGCGTTGAATTTCATCTCATATATTCAAGTGGGTGGATGCTGAGAGCTCCTAAATCCACCCACATAAGATGTTAAACAAATAGAGCGAAGAAATCATACTACATTTTATCAGAGCCTACTGAATCAGTCAAATAAAGATCAAAGTACGTTGACACGAATGAATCATCTTGTGTTTGAAGCTTCATTTTTTTCAAGCGCGTAGAGGTCAGTTTTCAAACGAACTAGCTGAATATCAGTTTGCCAAAGGGCGAATGCACCTGAGCTTAGCTTTAGGATTCGGATTGTAACGTTGTATTTAAGTGGTGCTAAAACCGCATGACGTGATAGCGGTCGAGGGTAGTTTATAGTGACAGGTTATTAGTTGCCTTTATCACATTCCCGACTAAAGAATGAATGAAAAAAGAGGTATTCCAGAACGAAATCTGCACTTTAACTTAGAGCTGCAGCTGTCCAAGTTTTAAGATGCGACTGGACACACTATTAAAAGGCAAGAACATTTTTAGTGGAAGTGTCTGCCGTTGCATGATCTGAAAATGTATCGTTTTTGTTCCAGCACCTCATAGTCGAGATAAAACGACAATTTTCTGCAGCAAACGGTTTCCAACGATACGTAACAGTATGTTTAACTTACGTCCATTTTCTGTGCGAGGATAATACTTTGTCGATTGGTACATATTATATGCAAAAAATTCTAAACCACCTGATGGTAAGTGGTGTAAGTATTCATCAGTGTATGCCAAAATTCTAATAAAGGGAAATTTAGAACTGCCGTCTACACTGGATTATCAGTTTTACCTGTTTAATCAGTCAATTAGTGGAATGCCCGACATAATTGAAAACGAATTGTGTCTGGCCGCTAATATGCCACTGCAACAATAGGTTAAGAAACCTCTTTTGTAGCATCTTTTATAGATGTTCATATAATCCAGAATACCAGCTTGTTTTCTGATCAAGTGTTTTTCTTAGTGCTTTTGTGACCGAATCGTCGACGGGCAAGAGAAGAAATATTGAAAAAAAAAAGGGAACAAAATACATTTGACCTCATTTACTGCTAAATTGTGTACGGATTTGCCCTATTCTGAATGTTAACAACCTACACGTCACTGAATAGCAGCAACATTGTTTAATCCAATTGAACCTGCGCAATTGTCAGCTTCCAACTGCAAGGACTTGGGTCACCTTGTTACCTAAACGAATTTCAGATCGAATTGAATATGCTACTAACTGTAGAGGTGACCAGTAGGTAGCTCTATAAAGGCCATGACTTAGTTTTACTTTTTCACATGCGTCTATGACTGTATGTATAGGCTGTATTTATCTACGTTTTTAATGTTTGGTAGTCATTTAAATTAACATTGATATCGAAGGCACAGATTAAATAGAAACAGATGAGCTAATTACAAGAGCCGGAACTCATGCACACAGGCGCGAGAAATGAATGATCTCGGATCAAGACACTTAGTCGGTCATAATAAGGGAACGCTGTACGCCCTTTCTTTTTGAGTGTGTGCGTCCGTTTTGGTCCATTATATTAAATCAAACATCTAAGTCTACTTGTGTCCTAAGATTGGTAGAAACGATAACTGATAAAATATTTTATTTGTAATTGATGGCGCCTACTATAGATGTGTCGTGAGAGCGTTACAAACGTAATAAAATAACAAAAAATACCTACTAAATAAAAATTCAATCATTATAAATGCATAAAATTTCTGGCAAGTGAGTAAATCAAACCCGCATTATTAAATTTTGTGTATTAGCAAACTGCTATTCATGCAGCTAGTAGATGAATCGATAGTGCGACATAAATATAAAGTTATATTAAGTACATAAAACTGGTGCATCTATAAATATCAGCAAACCCTTACCTCAGATTAGAGTAATTTATGAAAATACGTTCATACTGTATAATAAATACTAATTGTAATAAACACGAAGGATTAATGCGAAGAATTCACAACTAATGAATCACTATAAGCCGATAAAGGCGACGAGAGGTCGGCTAGTATCCACAGTTCATAAGGACGACCTTAATATACATATATAGGGTTACCAAATATCCGGATTCGTCTGAACAAGTCCAACTCGACTGTCTTAACTTGCTTTCGGATCCAAACTTCCAGTTTCCTCTTTAAAGCTAGTTAAGTTTTAGAGATGAAACTTCATCTATAGATACTATTGTAAAACTGTAACAATTCTGAGTCTGTAGTTCAAAGTTTATTTTTTAAAAAAACGGACACGTGTCGACTCTTTGTAGTCTGAACTTTATCGACTTATTATTATTGTAGCGGTTTTAGTCGCCAGTTACCAAAACCTTTAAATTAAATTATTACATCCAGTTTCTGAAAGACTTGTTAACGACGTGTCAAAACATATCTTAATTCTAAAGTCAAACTATTGGATTGACTATTGCTAATACAAGTAAGGCTAACAGTTGACATGCGTTAAACCGTCGCAACCAATTTTTGTGTCTTTAAGAAACAGTTAAATCTTAGTCACGATTCATCTTATTTCATTGATCAAATCCGGAGATCTGGTGCATAAATTAATTCCAAACTTACTTCATAGGTGACCTGTAATGAACACATACGAAGTCACGGACAAAGACTAGTAAAAAAGCATAATACGTCAATATCAATGTTTTTATATCGTCGCAATTACGTATTGTTTTATTTTTTTACATATCATGCCTGTTTTCCGATGATAATATAGCTTTCTAATGGTAAAATATTTTTTTAAATCGTTAGGGTAGTTTTTGAGTTTACCCATACAAAAAAAAATCTAATCCTTCCTCTTTATAATAATATGGGTTAAAGTATGAAGTTGCCGTTGTATAGTAATAGATTCTTTGAATTGATATAAAATATTCATGGTGTGAGATTTTCGAGTGAAACTTTTTTCGCATGATACGTATAAGATTCTTCTTTTAAAAAATGTGCAGCATTCGATTTTCGACTTTCAATTACTTTGTTTTTATTCAGCTTAGACGATAAAAGAAAAGATGGCTACTTCGAAAATCCGAGTCATTTTTTAATACAAGTTCCGACGCGGAGCTAACGCGGCAGAAACGGCTCGCAATATCAACGCTGCATATAGAAAGTAGATTGCTAATGAACGTGCGTGTGTGCGTTTTTGGTTTAAATGCTTTCGTAATGGAAACTTCGACTTGAAGAACAAACCACGTGGAAGACCGCCCACACGGCACACAGATGAATAACGCTGAATTGGAGGAAATGGTGGCAGCCGATCCGAGTCAAAATACCCAGGAATTTGCGGCATGGTTTAACGTTACCCTACCTATAATATTGGCTCATTTGCATCAAATCAATAAGATCAAAAATATGAAAAATGGATGCCTCATAATTTGACTGATCTGCAGACAAAAATGCGTGTTGACACTTGTGTTGCCTTGTTGAATCGGTCCAGAAATGAAGGAATATTGGATCGAATTGTGACATGTTACGAAAAATGGATTCTTTACGATAACCGTAAACGAAAAATGCAATGGCTGACCCCAGGTCAAACGCCGCAACAGTGTCCTAAAGCAAAGCTTACCAATAAAAAGGTAATGGTAACTGTTTGGTGATCTCTTCAAGGTGTTATTCACTATAGCTTTCTCAGGCCTGGTCAAGCAATAACAGCAGATGTTTACTATGCCGAACTTCGAACAATGATGGCGAAACTGGCAGTGAAACAACCCCGACTCGTGAATCGATCTTCACCATTATTGCTCCATGATAACATAAACCTCACACTGTACTAGAAACCGTTATAACTCTACAGGAGATGAAGTTAGAAACCATACGTCATCCTCCGTACTCGCCTGACCTTGCTTCAACGGACTACCATTTTTTCGTGACTTGGACAATTTTTTACGTGTTAAAAAATTTTCTTCCCAGCAGGCAGTACAAAATGCTTTCACACAGTTTGACGAATCTAAATCCCCGTAGTTTTATCGTAAAGGCATAAATACAATTCCGTTTAGATGGCAGCAATGTATAGATAATGAGGGTAAATATTTCGATTATATAAATATGGTGCATCTTAGAAAAAACGTGTTTCAATTTTTCAGTACAAATTGGCAATTTCATACTTTGATCCCTAATATTAGTATAGATTTGTAGGTAACCTAAATAGCTATTTATATATTGCTATTTAGGTTACCAGTCTTTTAGTTATGTATGGTAACCCTACATACGTATTAGTCTACGATAACGCGACGCGCTCATATTGCGTATTGTAATGAGATGTAGATAAACCGCATTTCATTTAAATATTAAGTTTAGTTTCTTACTGTGTGTACAGAAATATTTTAATGTGTGATTCATACGAAAAACCGTGTTTAAGTTAAGTTTCTTTGTATAGTGGAAATGTGAATTTTAAGCTTAATAATTAAGTTAGTAGTTAACATTTAACATTAATGTATTGAGTTCAGTTCAGTACTAACGTGGTGAAAATTACATTATTATCCTTGGGGAACGCATTACCTAGATAATAGTACCTTACATGTTAATCCAGAACATGGTCTATCTATAATAATCTCTCTATATCTTGATAGTAAGTAGGTTTTGCTCATAGTCCAACAGTCGGACTAAGTGCTAATATGTAATGTTTTATAACGTGATGCTGCCAACTTGGCATCTCTTGGACATTCTTCCTTTCTTTCCCTTGGATATTATATTATGAAAACGATAAATGATTTAATGAATATGCAGATGATCTCATGAGGTAACGTATAATCAATACTCAAATAACAAAACTGAAGAGTGCAATTTCTGGATCTACCAGTCGGATTAAAATAAAGCTTTTCGCGTTTGATATCCCTATTCTTGAGGAAGGTTATAACATCACGATATTGTAAACCTAAATAAAACTGCGGAAGATATCTAGTAGAAGATAAACTACACACTTACAATTTACCACCTGTTATTAGGTCTAGTGTAAGTCAAATGAAAATTTCCAAACAAATAATTCTATGACTTTGAGCTCAATGCGAGTACAAACCCGCGCTGTCTGCTAACAAGCACAACCTTAGTTTGGACCAACGAGTCAGTCAAAGGAAAGTATTTCCAATCAACAATATGTTTGTTCTATTTCTTTAACGTTTTTCTCAAAGGTTTCACTTTAAGAAGACTCTTAAAGGCTCAAGGCAGACATAATTAATTGTAACAAAGACGAAAATCGGGAAGATGTTGCATCTGACAGAGAATTCTTCCTTTATGCATCTACAACGTAGACAGCTTGATAAAGCTGCCTGTGGAGGCGAAACAAGCATAAAGGAAACTGAGCAGCTCATAAATAAAAATAGCTATGGAATACAAACTGCATTGACTTTTCATAAAATCTGTACTGGAGGACTGGTATATATACATACAAATATTTTCTGAAAGGCAGTACAACACAAGCTTTTATGAATGAACATTCAAATGTACGTCAACTGCTGTGATTGGCTGAATGAATTAGCAACAGCCAATCAAACCACGTAATAATCTTTATTTATATTATAAATGCGAAGTTGAGTTGTTTGCTACGCTTAACTATTCGACCGATCGTCATGAAATTTCGCTTACGTACACGTTCTCAGGGGAATAGACTATGGGGCAGCGGTACCTTTTACCAAGAAAAAAGTACGGCTACTAATCTTGACGAACCTAAAAAAATCTAGTATTGATATTAGTGACTTTGCTATGTCGCTGATTGTTAGCCTTTCAGTCTGGTGGTTGGTTTCACGACTATATCCCTGTAGAGACAGGCAGAGGTGTGTTATAACCACATTTAGACGGTACTCCCTTACTTCTCCTAAAATTGTTTGTCCGAAAATCATTATCCTCCATAACACGTATGGTATAAACTTCGGTAACCATAATGTTCAAAAATTCGTAATTTTGTTTTACATAATTATCTTTACTTCTATTACTATTCTGTCATAATATCAAAGACTATAATAATTGAATCTCCTAATTTTGTATGAAATAAAGTCATATGTCCTAGGTATTGTATTATATAAAGTGTATTATTCAGAATGTTCATTTATAATAAAATTGATAGTCCCAAAAAAAATGCTATAATTAGGTTGTAGTGGCAGAAACGAATCGCTGTGAATCCGGCTCCAATAAGCGGCCAGCAAGCCGAAGCTGCGGGGGTGAGCGAAAACCGTCTGTGACGATAAGCACGCGTGGGACCGCCGGAGACCCGCAGCGCCGGAGCCGTGACAAAAACCAAGCTTTGTAATACAAATTAGTTTTAAAAACATTATTAGGATAAATAAACAATAAATAATTACAATTTGAATTAAAACGGTTTTAAGTCTTTTGCATATTATTGATTATAATATTTATGATAAACAAATTTATATTGTATTTAGAGATATTGTATTAGCATATTGTATTTAGAGATTTCAATTTTATGGCATGTGATATTATGTGACCTGTAGTTTGGGCAAGTTATCATTAGGACAAATGATGATTAGGACAATAAAAATTATGGCACTTTAGATTATGGATAAAAAAATTAGGTAACACAATAGAGAACCCATTTGGACAGCTGTAGTTTTTAGGTCCCGTGTTATGGAAGTGAGCCTATTGAGATCAACCGGGCACAGGTGCAGACTCCATGCTACTATTGAGAATTTGTGACAAAATATCACTATAACTAAAGAGCTACACGACCGTGGTTTAACTAATATTATAAATGCAAAATTGATTTGACTGCATGAATAACGTAGGGGATTAAGTATGTAGTCGCTTCGCCATTACAACTACGCAGAGTACACGCGATAAAAATGTGTGTTACCCAAAAATGCTGATTTCAAGTCCGGAAGATATAATGGCCGTTGTTTGTGGCCCACGCGATACAAAAATTATTCCTAGTGTAGACTTTGTCTTTTCTAAAGACAAGCATTTCTTTTAATCATAAAAATATTGTTTGTTTTCTAGAGACCACTATAAGTGGTAAGGCCATAGACTGTATTCTACTGTATTCTATTCTACCACATACACACAACACTATCTAGCCCAAACTAAGCAGAGCTTGTACTATGGATACTAGACAATGGATAAACATACATATATACTTTTTTTTTTTTGTAAATACATACATATTATATATAGAAACACCCAGACCAAGACAAACATCCATGTTCATAAACACAAATATTTGTCTTGTGCGGGAATCGAACCCGCGACCTCAGGCGTGGCAGTCGGTTACACTAACCACTACGCCATCGAGGCCGACATTTTCATCATTTTTAAGTAAAAGCATCTCTTATTAATTATATGAATCTTGTTTGGTTTTTAGAGACCTCTTGAGGTAGTAAGGCCGTACACTTGTGTTTAGCCTTTGATAGACAAACACCTATCACAATGCACCGGGGAGCAGTAGACACGTACCTACTATAACCGGCAAGTGTCTTTAGTTATAAAGTCATTACTAGGGATGTCGCCCACGTCTGCATCCGTATCCGCAATCGTGGAGCGTCCGCATCAATTTTGTCATCTGTAGTTCTATTCTATAAAATTTCATCATTGAATTCACATCTGAATCCGCAGTAAAAGGTTTATTATCTATGTATTGTCAAATTGTAGTTTGTTTTCTTAGGGTTAGAGAAATTTTTGCGAAACTTATTCGGATTGAATATTTGAGGGATCAATAATGTTTGTCTTACTAACAGTCGACATCCTTAACCTGTTTTATCGCGACGGGACACCGGCGGCCAGGTACAAAAGGTTTCTGGGCCATTATCTACCACGCTGGATGAGTGCAGACTTCACATATCTTCAGATTATTATAGAGCACTCTCAGACCTGCAGGTTTCAATACGATATATTCCGAAAAGTCAGAGGAATCAGAGCACTGAGAGCCTTTTTCCAGGCTATCGATGTTTTTCTATTAATAAAAGAAATGTAAAATTATAGCAGACATAGTTAAAAATCTACTGTGTCTGGCAACCAGGTTGCCGCCGCCCCTGGCTTGAAAGGTTAAAAAAAATGTACTTACGTGACTGTTCGTTTACCCTAATATAAAGAAGAAAAACTATATTAATTACTATCATATTTATTGCCAAGTACAATATCTTGCTACTAAGTAAACGATTTATTTATTCCCTTGATAAGAAAAGAAAAACAAATACGTTACGTCTTATATCTAATCTACCTAAAAATAAAGTATCAATGCAATATCGTTCCTTATCGTACCGATTGCAGAGTTAACTGTAGATATATAGTAGGTACCTATAGACGCACGAACTGAAGTGCAATGTACCAATTGCGTAAATGCAATTAAACCGACCGCTCAACATTACGTTGAATGCTGCTGCTAATTGTGTACTAATTTTAGCCAATACTCCACATGTGGGCAACTTATAGTACATAGTATCGATTTCGTACGAAGCTTACGATTGGTTTAGCAGGTAATTCAAGACAAGAAAATATAGAAAATATGCGGCAAGAAAATTCTGTGTCCAAGAATTTTTCTTTGCATTTAAACAAGGCTCCCGACGTTATTATTTTCTTGATAATTAAAGCATTAGTTAATGTATCATGGTGGACTAACTCTATTTAAATCGCAAATATTTATGGCCCACGGGATCGAAACCATAAGACTCGACAGGGCATAGTAGTGGCCACTTAAACAGTTGCACAGTCAATAGTATTAAAGTTAAAACTTAAAGAAGAGAGGAAACTACCCGCTGCTCCTGAGCGAAGGCCTCACAATCACTGCAATAGAAAAAAGTCGGCACCTCTGCAAGTTTGAAAACACCCGGGTGCCCCATGATTGTTTCTTGTTGCTTTCTACCAACAGAAGTATTTATAGTATTCTTAAACTTTATTGCCTCTAGTGGCAGAGAAGCCAGCAAGCCCACCTGGAGTGAAATGGTAACCGCCCATAGACTTTATTTACTTCAGGAATCTACACAGCCAACTGACTACCGTAATAATAAAGTTTAAATCCTAATCCATGTTTGCCTAACCATTCTCTAGATTACCCAATAAATAAACCCACAAAAGTTTCTTCACAAATCCGTTGTGTGTATAAAGAGAGCCATAGAATACCTCTATATCAAAGTCAACCGCTGAAAATGGATTACAAATCCGTCGGTAAGCAAAGTTTTAGTAGTACTGAATTATTTACATTAAGACTGGGGGAATAGAAAAGCCTTTTCAATTGCGTAGATACCAATTTTCCAGGAAAACCAAAGTACATAAAATATATCAATAGCCGCTAAGAGTGTGAGGAAAACGGGAATTTATGGGACGTCGATGTAAACAATCACGAGTAAAAGGGTATAAACAACCAGAATAGAAAAATCGTATGTGAAATTTTAAAGGGAGGGGCACGTGTTTTCTCTTGAACCGGTAAAAACAAACAAACTTTTATACCCGCCCGAAGTTCTCTTTAATCCCTTGATCTTTGTGAAGGACGTTGGACCTTGATGGTTGATGATATGTACAAAAGCAATCGCTTCCAGCTAATGCCACAACGTACGAGAGATAGTGAATGAGGTTATTTTGCTTAGAAACCCACGTAACGTTACTAAAATCTGCAATGGTAATGCTCGAATAAAACCTAATCTACTCGTTCAATATTCAAAACCTAATCGAAAGAGATTTTGTGCCTATTTTATGAATTCTGATTTCAATTCGTAAAACCGCTGTTATCTAGTGTAGGAGTATCGTGGGGTTTATTAGAATTCAAATAGAATTCGCAGGGTCGTCAATATTTTAGTAAACAAAGCAGGCTGGCCGTAATGCGTACCAAAATGCCTATTACATAAAATATGTATATCTAATATCAATACAAAGCTGGTTAACTCCGGCCACGGATTGAAGAAAAAGGCCAAAATTTGCTCGCAATTCATTACCGCGCCCTCATTATAGCCAATAAAATGTATGAAAACAACAGAAAATTCAATGGAACGTAAAAAGTAATGCGGAACTTCCGTGTTACGGACATTCGCATTAGATCCCTCGATTCAGCTTTTTATTTTTTGGAACGCTTTCAAACTAAGACACTGGGCAGCAGATATGATTACGTCATAACCACAGATCAGTAAACTGTCTACGAAGTAATTCCGATCGAAATATACGCATTATTTTTATAATTTTGTTTGAAATACAATATCCCGTTTCATGTATCAAAGCCAATATGTCAAAGCTGCGATCCCCAATGGCCGTCCATATGCATCAGATTCAAATATATTCAAAATGGAAAATACTTTTAATTAAGGTGATGATAGTTTACGGTGAAAGAAGCATGGTCTTGGGATTGTATGCGGAATGGAATAAGTCAGTTACTTAGGCAGACACACGACTGACAAAGGTAAAATAAAAAGACTGGAATAGGTCTTCGTCTGTATTCAAATGGTTTATTTTTTAAATTCTCAATTGCTTCATTTGAATACGAGCGTACTGCTAAACTTTGCGAACTCTAACCAATCTCTTCAAAATACGATGTGGCAATATATAGAAGGCCGTATTATTTTTGATTACAACGTAATTAAAATATATCGATAGTCTTTCCCAACTAATTCTGCTCGACAACGACAACCGTGGCGTCTGTATCGAACAAATAACTGTACAACAAAAACACGTTAACGTACAAATGCTTGGCACATCTGCCATTTTTGTGAAATTAATTCCACGTAAGGATGCTACGAATTCGGAGTGGTTAACCTTGTACAGAGTAAATGATACGATCCGAAAACAAACGCGATTTTGTTACTCATTGTATTCATACACATTTTTTTGAAAACCCCGAGACATATCAATTACAATGCTTTATAGTAAAAAATATGTTAAACTTCGAGAAACGACAGATGACAAATCAGAAGTCGTAATACATCTCACCACTTGTCCGTATTAAGACATCCCAATGTAAAAGGTGAAAATAATACTAAATAGGGTCCGTAAACATTGTTCTATGAATTTTACATTTGCACACAAACGGGTATAAGTCAGCAGTAATCTGACATAATTACAAGTATAAATTGGTGTGTCAACTACAGTACGTAGCTGTGTGTGTACGGTACACAATTCAAGCGTCGGCCTAATGGTGTCATGTTATTCACAAAGTGATCTCTCAACACGAGATGGGCCGGTGGAAATGGAACACCGCCCATCTGTGCGGTCAGTTATTGTTTTTAAAACGCATATAACAGGTACAACAATAGACTATTGTGGTTTTCTACAAATCAATACGAGGCTCTATTTTAATAGTCTGTGTGCAAATGTCTAACAAATACATAATGGATCACTCCAGGCTCAATGGGTCATTTGTACCGGGGTAAAGAATTCTGAGGCACTCCGGTTTATTGTCAGCTTTATTCGCGTCGAACGTCCGTAGGTGTCAGTTCCCCGGGCTTTTTATTCGATAACTAATAAAACAGTTTGGCAAATTAAACTTTTCAAGGTTTGTTGGAATTCTCTTTCGCATCTGTAAGAAGGTCCATTGTGCAAAATATTAGTTTTAATCCACTAGTGACCTCATCCAAGTAAAATCAATCAATTTCACAAATTCACCAGACCATAGAGATGTCAGCGACGATAAAAAAGTGAGACAGTGGACGTTTTCAGATCAGATTTCCAATAACTAACTACGAGTGTGTTTGACAGTTCGCGAAGAGTATCGATAACTTATTAACGGTTCAAACTAGATATTGTCAAGGGCTTTTTGCCTGTGAGCGTTTCAATTACTGAAAGTTATATGTGAAGTAGGTTTCCCGTTTTTCTCTTACCTAAGGGCTACTTCACTAAAACTTACTAGTGGTGTTGGATTAACAACTATTATTTTAGACTTGTGTTTAAGAATCAATAACGTGATGAAAAGGAATTTAATAACATTTTCCTTATGTGATGAGTACTTTAGTTAGTTTCTTAGAAAGGGTCTGCAACATTAGTAATCGAAGTTGTGTCACCGAGTTATCGAGACCGGAAAATGGCTATGACCAAATCTACATACCTACTCTTTGGAGCATAATCTCGATATGAAAATCGGACGGCAACGTACCTGGGTTATATTAGCCTTTAGAGCAAACAAATATGCTGGAATTTGAAAATATAAACAAAATATTGAAATAGTTAAGTATTTTGTTTCTATTGGAGAAATTTCAGGATAGACAATTGAATTGCTGATCTTTTATAAACATGGATACCACCATCTTTATTAAAGAGAAACGGTAATTATATTGAACTCATGGACATAACATATAGAATATACGATAGCAATGTGAACTTCTCTATTTAAAATTAAAATATATTTTTGTGCTACCAGAACACAACGATAACACACAAGACAACATTAGTGTTGAAAACGGAACTACGCGAAATAACTCCTCTATAAATTCTCCATTTGCAACGCTGGGAACAAGTTAGTTCCTAATTAAAACTCGATGTTAACAAACATAAATTGTGATTATACTGTGCATAATCATAGTGAGTACAACGCTCAGGCCTGGAGACCACAGCGAGCTGGAGCGGAGCGGGCAGCGGGTAGAAAAGCGGAGCGTGGCTTTACGAGCTAAAGAGTGGAAGTGTGAAACAGTATAACACGTATAGGCATTATGACATCATATAAGCGGTCGACTTTACAGTTTATCTTGATTTGGTTACGGTCATCAGTCTGTTTCATGCTGCATCATAGAATTTCAGTATATACTTACCGATTAAACCCCTTAAGTTACGCTAAGCTGAGCTTTACATCGACTATTTAATTCAATAACTATCGTTCGGACACCAACTTCTAGACACAATGTTTGTAATTTCCCAATACGGTTAAGCTGATGGGTTAATAGACTAGGTTGACGCTAAGACACTGTTAAATCTATCATAATCACTAGAACAGATCTCTCTTAAGCGGATAATCTAGACTCTGAAGTTCCTGAGATTTAGCCATCCGCTCAAGGTAGCCTAATTGCTCCGCTACCGGTCCGCTGATCTAAAACCGAAGCCTAATAGATCCAGCCAACTAGACAGATGTGGCAAACCTGTGACACGAACTACGGCGTCTATTCTCTATTGAAATGCCGAAGCTTTCAGCGGTTACTGTATAATTCTAGCTCAAATGTATAGCTCGCCTTGTTATTAATACCTATTTGCATGGCTGCATGTCTAGATACAAGATTACTGTAGAATAGTCCGCTTAGAAGACATTGAGCTACGCGACGGTATCGAAGCGTCAAAAGCTTTTCAATATCTGATAAAGAAATGTTATATTCTAAAACCTTATGAGAAGATACCTAGTTAATCCTGAGATGTAACCATGAGCGCAAGTGCAAATGCATATTGTATGGCTCGATGGTCATATCGTACTGTAGTAAAATGTTATTGGATTTTCCATCCCAATATTCTCCAGTACGGTATCTGCATAATTTTCCAAATAGGCTCTATAATATTAGGATGTCTATAAAGGCAGGTGGTAAAATGAAAGGCTGAAACAACTGCCTAGTTTTCTATGATATAGAAGCGTATGGTAGGTTATGCTACATAATTACTAGCACTGAACAAAAGATCTAAGATGTTATAAAAGCCATCATTGCCAACAGGGAGTAGTGAAAGCGAAAAGTTCTATTTTTCACAGACTAAAACACATTTACTCGATTACCTATTTGACCCTTAAAATGAGTTTTCCTCGTTTCAAACCCAAACCGTTTTATCGCGCCTGAATGTAGTAGATTTTTGGCGTCAACAAAATCTTTAAGCTGGTCATCAAAATGGAGAATTGAATTACGAAATGTTTAACCAGGTGGAGTATTTGTATGTAAGGCCTATTTTATTAAAATTATGCGAAGAGCATATGCAGAAGGTAATAAATAGAGCAAAGTCTTTATATTATTTTGTCAAATAACATAAGAAAACCTTAAAATTACAATATATTCTGATCTTGAATAAGGACGGTGTCCACCGCCACTGGGTATAGGGAACTACGGTCCAGCACTTATTACGTCAGAAGCCAGTAGTGAGTAACATAATTTTAATATAGGTACATGGACAACCCTTGTCTAATTATAGTGAAACATAATTTTTGTCTATTATATAATACTGAAATACTCACAATCTGTTCGTCAATATCTGGTTTCCACGTTGCCAATACTACCTATTACTTATAGCTGTAGTATTGCCAGCATCCAGGTCAAAGTCTAAAGTCGACACTAATTAACGGACTGCCGCTTGTATTTAATTACCAATTTTCAACTGTATGCTATGAAACCAATCCTAGAGCACACCTTTTATATCTTCACCTAACAAGAAACCTTGAAAACCTTAACAAGCGAAGTAAAACGAGAATCTGAAAAAGCCATTACCGCATTTCAATGGGAAAGTTATAAGGAAAAGATACCATCTCAGGTTTCGAATTTTCGATCCTTTTCACAAGATATAAAAACCTGTTTCGCCGTTTAGCGTTGAAATAGCCCGTGAAAAATTGCCACAAACAAACATAAAAATCGGACCACGGAAGGGTACGAGATTCTTTCAGAAATTAAAAAAGTAATCTGTGGGATTCCTGACCACGTAAACTTTAGCTGTAAAAGCGACTACCGCAAGTTGCTGGTTTAATCTTCGCATTGGACATTTTCATTGGTTGGTTTATATTCACAAGATATATTTGTAAATCCCTCGGGGCGAAAAAATCATGCAGGAATGAAAAATAACTTACTATATTGTGACGGTATTCTGACTTTTTAATATTCAGTTAAAAATGCGGCATAGTCGAAACAATATCAACGCGTCTTAAATTAGGTTATCACAGATCTCGCTATTTAAATAACCGAGGTAAACCGTCAATAGCTTTAACCGAAATTCAATAATCAACTGAACAAGCTACGCGGCCGACAGCTGATTCAACACATTCGACGTTCCAATAGAATGACAAAATCAACACAGTTCTAGGTAAAGACAAGCGCTGAATGTATGCTGAATGAAACCTTCATCCTTAACTCCAATGTAATCAAAAAGAGGATAAAATTAAGAAAGGCAGAGAATAGTGAGTTTCATCTCAAAAGGGAGTTGTCTGATTGAAAAAATATCATTACAGCCATTAACCTTGAACTATTTCTGTGCGGTGAAAACTATCCAAACTTTAAAAGAGACTGCTGGCAGTAGCGACCTAGTGTAGTATTAGCATCTACTTGCACAGTGACTACTATTTTGAAAGGTTGGCAGCTACGAAGTGGCAAGAAAGCCAGCGAAAAAAAAAAGGCAGTAAGTATCTTGTTGCTGTTGTATCTACAGGGTCTAACAACGATTGCGTAAATGAAGGCATCGATTTGTAACTTTGAGTAACTAGGTAGGTTCGAGCAACTACCTACTTAGAACAAGGTTCTATTGTAAGCTTGTACAGCATCACTACAATGCGGATAAGTACTCGCGTTATTTGCATTGTAGAGAATAATAATTACCTATTCACACAGACGTTCATGCCTGTTTCCCTAAGTGTAGGAAGGAATTATGAATGCTAGAATATAGTATAACATTTTATTAGTAATAACCAGTTTTTTGGAAGATATAAAGGTACCATCATATTTCACCTTTAGGTATGCAAAATGTTCACAACTAACCTATATTCATTATAGCAAAATATAGCTCAATTCAGTTTAATAATCATAACGTTTAAGTATCGCATTATTGAATTGTATGAAAAAAAAAGTCTATATATAAATAGACAAAGACAAAACAGTTTAGTACAGCAGAGAAAAAGTTCTCTGCTGTTTGTCAATCGATTTCCTTTATCGTTTGTGTTAGCAATAAAATTATTGGATACAGTAATTTTTTTATATAAAATGTTAAATAATGATTACGTCGAATTTCGATCACTGGGCAAACACTAGTTGGAATTGAAACTGTTTCTTATATCTCTCTCTCACCCAGGTCAACTCACTCACATACATAGATAACGTATTTAACAAGTTGCCGAAGTAAAATCAACTGCCAAAACACTAATTACAAAAAACATAAATCAAGTGTAGAATCACCAATAGTACTACGTATTGAAGAGCTGCCAACCCGTATCTTCTGAGATAGTCACTATAAATTCTTCCTCCAGTTTGACTTTTACGACTTCAAGTAATATAAAGCTCAACAGTTTTTATTTTGCACCTAGATAGGGTTTGACGGAATGTGTAGACAAGTTGTAAAATGACTAAATCTATTACGGAAAAATAAGAAGGAATGACGTAAGAATAAAAGCCGCGTACCACAAGCCATATAAGGTTCATTGACTGCACTCACAAGCTTTTCTTTTAAACAACAATGGTGGCAAAGAGGCGCTCTCGATGGCTAGGTGTCATTCGCACGACCCTAGAGAAAAATAATTTAATACTATTACGGCAGACTAAAGACATAACTGACGATATGTGGGTGTAATACACGTCAAACTGAAATAAAAAAATACGATGTCGCATCTTTAGTAATACTGGTTAACGTTCTTTTAAAGCTGATGCCCTTGCATTACCCCAAAATATCTACCCTAAGCTGATAAGAAATCGAACTATACTTTGACTATAGTCTACCTTTTAGTTTCCTATCTTACAATGTTCAACAAGCATCAGAGATATGTTTAAACGAGCTACCCGCTAGCAAAATATCAAATTCAGTAAGTGTTGAGACCCGTAAAAACTTAACTTGGCAGTAAAACTGTTTCTCCGCAACGGCGCGGTGTCTTGTAATAAACACATTTTAAAATCTGTTCCTCTTACGTAATACCGGGTGCCTCGTGATCAACCAGTATTACATAAGAGAAAATTATTACAAACTTAATATTTACCAAATGATAAAACAAACTTACCGTGGTATTGAAGAGCAACTATCATTTACAGTCTCAACCGATATTTCCTTTATATTCCACATTATTTATTAACTCCTTTTTTATATCTAATGTGTAAATAATTGTAAATGTTATATTCTGTTGATACTTCGACATTCGAAACAATTTAAGTGCTGCTAATAGCAAAGCAATAAATAATAATAAATTTTATTTATTTAATTATATCATAATATGAAACATATCTGTGACAGGTTCGAAATTCGTTGTCCCTGCATCCCTTTGTGAAAAACAAATTAAAATTTTGTATGTTTAGAAATTGTAGGAAATTATAAAATGTTACATTCTTCTATTAACATTTCTGTTCCAAACTGTATACATATAGAGCAAGATAAAACGTACCATTTAATTTATTTACTCTTACCTATTTAACACGATAAATGATTCGACAGATTTAAGGCACTACAACGAAGAACTGTCCTTGTGTTGCCATTTGGTAGACTAAGTCGGCAAATACTTGGCACTAGATTGGATTAAGTCTAAGTAAATAATAAAACACTTACCGATACAGGGTTCCCGAGTGTATTTTCTTCACGCCATCCATGTCTGCTGTGGTTTTCTTATCATGTCTAAACTCGACCGGTCATACCCTAATGGCTACTTAATGTATTAGAACGTAATGTCATCATGAGCTACTTCGATAATACTGATGTTGATCCAATCCACCTGCAACAAAATATACCAGTTTGTAACTTAATAATGTAACATCTAGTCCAAATTGCTGGAAACTGGGTCCCAATACTTAACATGTCCATTTAGCCCAAATAAAAATGTTATAACTATGCTAAGTTTGAAATTAACGACCGAAACTTGCTCTGCTCTTCACGTTATGATGTACTACAATGCCACAACGCGATGTATGCCAACTGAAAATGTCGCGAAATTAATATGCTATTCTCAATTTATCATCGGCTGTTTGTAAGGTTGTAATTTTCATGCTTCAGGTTTTCAAGGTGTTTTATAGGGAGGGTAATGCGATATTGTAAGCGACCTTAATATCGGGACCAATTTGGGTATCAGAAAGGATTTGTCCGAATGCCTAACCTGCTATTTGTCAGTGACAAATTCGAGATCCTAACATGTCATCAAGTAGACATAAATCTGAAAAATCCTTTTACAGAAGAGAAACGTATTTTTGTGTCGACGGAAATCGATTTATCATTATTATGTTTGGTTTGTCTTTCTTTGTTTACGGAAAAAAAGAGTTATTTGTGTCGTACTGTACCGATGGGTGGCTTCCACAGCAGAAAAATTACATAAGCATTTATTTGTTCTATTCAATTCAAATAATTATAACATTGTTAATAACAAGCATTGGAATTATTTAAATCTAATATTTATTCAGTGAGTGATACGCCACGGAAAATTTGTTATTAATATTCTTTAACTGCCTTTGAATGAGCACTGTTCCTTTGTTACCAATGAAGATAAAGATATATCAACCCATTATTTACTTTGTATCAACCATTATTTATCTTGTAGACGTTTTTATATTAGTACACGACCACAGCTTGGACTAAGTTAATTTGATTAAAGTCCCCCTGGACCTACATAATTTTCGAGAAAAGTGTCCTACATTGTTGCCCAGATTTTCAACTAAATCTTTCTTTACGTTATTTTGTTAAAATAGATTCACCAGTTTAACGAAAATGGAGATTATAGAACAAAGATTTTAAATAATGGTTATGGAAGTAAAGTTTTGAAAATACGTCATCAAAAGTTAAACTGCAATAATAAATTCAGGAGGGGGTCATTATCCCAAAGCTGACAACAAAAAGCCTCATAATTAAGAATAATGTGAACTTTTAAGAGCTTTTGCTTGCACACTTCACGTGATTCTGTCACATGCAGAATAGAATTATCAAGACATTACCATTCCAAATCGGTCTTTAGTTGGTCGCGCAAAAATTGATAGTTATTTAATGACAGTATGCCACCCGACTCGTATTTATGTAAGTTTGCAAATTACGCAAAAACTGACATTCACGTGATTTTTATAAATAAATTCTGTGTCAAATTATTCTACAACTGATTTAACGACTTTTTGCTCATTATGGTAAAATTGTATAAGAATGTATGGATGTGTGAAAGGCGCGGCGTAAGTAAGTAGAAAATTAATTAAAAGCATTGATAAAGAAAGTAAGATAGGCGAGAACATAAACCAGACTTTTGAAAGCTGAAGGACTTTGCAGATGTCCTGTATGCGGCTTAGCTCTATTCGTAGGTGTAGGTCGTAGGTCGTCATCTCCTCCAACTATGTTTAAAACATTCGTCTCACGAAACAGAAATGCGATCGCAGAAAATATTCTTGTACTGTCGACGAATATTTTCAGACAGATCCTGACATTCTACCTACATATTTCATACATATTTATATCGGTAAAGTTATATAGGTCTTATGATTAAATAGAAAGTGTATAAGATATTTTATACTTATAAAAATACATATGTTATAAGTCGGTTTTTAAGTAACATTTAAACACGGCTTCACTTTCCATTTTTATTACACTTTACACGGTACTGACAAATGTTTGATATCTTTTCTTTTAACATAATAAATGCTGCAATAAAGTTAACGTAAATATTTCATTACTATTTGAGACGAAAATAAACGCAAAAGACAATCTATCAATGTAATAGAGACACAAAATTCTAATTACAATTTGATTGTACAATCTTACACATATTCTATAATTAAATTGTCATTAGTCTAGATTTGGGATTAGCACGTTAATGTTTCTGAATCAATATTAATGACCTATGATTATTACATTTGGTAATTGGTCCGGATATTTAGACGAACAGATACGCTAACAATGACAGACAGTAGTTAACTAATACTTCATTTATTAAACTGAATTAGGAGTCACTTGGCAGAAATCCATTGTAATAAAATTTTGGACGCATATTTTGTGTTCGAAGCGGCATACTGCAAACTGGAGTACGCCCGGATCCCACGACGTGGTTGTCCCTATCCAGAAGTGTTCGGTATTGTCAACCTTTTTCTATTGCAATAATTCGGGTGGGCAATCCGAGGGTGCGTGGCGGTTTCTGCTCTTCCCAATAATTTTAATACTTAATTTATAAACAATTGTAATGTTTTACTTAGATATATAGCACGCTACGCACTATAGCACGTAATATTTTTGTATACTACTAGTTTCTATCCACAGTATTACCCGTGTCAATCTTAAGGGTTATAAATAGTGCGTTGCTGAGCTTAAGGAAAGGAATTCAGAACCGATCGTTCCTTTTGCAAAGTTTAAGTAGAACTGATATTTGGAGCTGCACTATTAGAGGAAAAATAAACTTTCTGAGATAGCTTTTTTAAAATAATTCGGTAATGCAAGAGTGAACTCTTTTGAAGTTGGAGGTGACTAAGCAACGGAGATCGAGAAAGGTCAGAATTACTAACTTGCTTGAAGATACTAACTATGTGTTAAGTAATATTACTTGCATGTCTACATGTAGTTCAAAGAAAGAAAAGGGCAGTGCATTGACTGCTTATCTTTCGAGCGAGTCGTTAAAGTTGACTGAAGGAAAACGTCTACTATCTGCGTTATAAGTAGGTACCTATAGTTAAATATTGGAACAAGATATTAAGATTGTAACAAGGCAATGCCAACTGCTCGTAGTTTTGTAGAAAACGCTACGATGTTTCAAAAATTGTACTTAATATATGACTGTTTCGGTGATGCAGCGGTGGTGAATGCGCCTGCTGTAAATGAGGTCCCGGGTTTGATTCCTGAGCCGAGCAAAATATTATCGAGTTTTCTGTTCAACAATTTCTTAGTAGCACGGAATCTAATATTCTTAATAGACTCGCCACTTTTTACGTGGATATAAAAGTATGACTGCCGAAATGTCAGTGTAATACATCTCTACCTACCCTGCCTGGATACTATCGTGAGACAACCTTCAAAATAACAAATAATTATTCAGTACAACGTAACAAACCAATTATTATGTCACAGCAATTTATTAAACTAGCTGTATTCATATACTATTGTATTGAAACCTACATAATTAATGTTTACAGAACATAACGACAAAATTGGACATTTCGAGCTATTTGATGTGGAGGCTATTTTTTTACGCATGCATTTGGACTGTAAATAATGCTTTTTAATAGTATTTTATATAATTCATTCTTGTGGTTTACAAAGGGTTTCCAGTCATGGCTATAAATTTGTTTACTCCAATATAGTTAAGTTAATGCGCTACATATTAATACATTTAGGACTTTCTTTCAAGAAAATCTCTGTAGCACCGCGGTAACTGGGTAATAAACCCGGTGGACGGCAATGAGCTGGCCCGCTATTACATTTGATTTAAAGCATTGCTGGCGAAATGTAGGTCTCATACACCTCTGCCTATCCCATTGGTTATATACAAATGTGAGTAAATGCGATTACAAGCTTTTCGACGCGAGATTTACTCCGAAAAGTCTATGTAAAATATTGCAGTATCAAGAAGGGAGTGAAATTTCAGGGTATCATTTAGCTTAAGATTTCTACTCCATGCGGCGGTTCTAATTAGTGTACCATGACATATTATCACGCCTGTATCTCTACGAAGACTTAAGCAAAGCAGCGTCTACTTGTGTCCATCTATCTTAAGATTCTACGTGAAATATATTACTTTTTACTGAGCACAGTTCCAGAAACCACACTGCTACTAATAATTTTCTAATAAAAAATAATCCAATAATACGTTGCGCAGCTGGAAATCAAAAATCGGGAATCGGATTCACCGATAGTACTACGAGACAAATATATATTTAAATCAGTACATGATATAATAAAACTGCATACAAGGATTTTGGCTATGTAACTGTGCGTTTATGTACGCTAATCTTCGTCATAGGTGAACTAATTTGGATGTCGTTTTCAATTATGTTTTCAGAATTCAGATAATGCTGATTTAACATTTAATGTTTATCATTTAATTAAAAAACTTATCATTTAAATCGATTGTCAAATAAGTACAAAAGATAATTTGATTTTAAAATGCTTTGAGATTCGCATTCGTAAATGATACAATGACAAGTTCACGTAAAATAAATCGTGGGAATAGTAGCACTGATTAAAAAAACAATTTATATCATTTAGGAAAATGCAGACATTCAGACGGCAGAATAAGTGTGTGCTCATAATTATTCTTCAAGCAGGTATATTTTAAAGGAATATTCTTTCTTTTATTCTCGGCTTTTTTCTAACGTCTACAGACAATTAAAAGAAAATATTAATTTCCTCATTACAGTTACCGCTTCGACGGTTCACTGTACCAAGTAAGCCTTTTCTGCAACCATTTCAATTTTAAAGATTCACTTTTTAATTAGGCACCGTGAGACTAGTATGTAAAAACATTTGCGTGAACAAATGAATTAAGTACAATCAGAATGCATTAAAAGAAACGTGTGTACAAAATGTAAGTGGCAATAAAAGAAAGCTGGAATCGTCCATTGTTTATCTGGTGAAGACGTGGGCCCAACTTGGTGCAGTACATGCTTTTAACGGGGTTAATTGCTCGGGCAATTAGCTGGAGAAGTGCGGAGGCAACTCAAAATATTTATGATAGGACATCCGATGCAGTATGGCACAGAATGTCAGCGAGGAAAAGACAATATTTAGCTTTTCCTTTTTCAATGTAAGATGATACAAAATTCTGGCGAGAAAAAGATAATATTAGCTTTTTCTTTTTCGATGTAGTATGGAAAAATATTATAGAGGAAATAGCAATATTTAGCTTTTTTGGAGTAGATACGTGTAGCACAATATTATTGCGAAAATAAATGGCGCAATAATTTATCTTTTAAAAAAGTTACCACGATGTTGCCAGAAAGTAATTTTATATTACAACTAACAATATAATAATTAGCCTATTATTTCAATTTTAGCAGGCCATTGCGGTTTTTAGATGAGAGTTATGAACTTAATAGTAAATTAGATATAATTTCGAATTATTATAAATTAGATGGCAGTTATTTTGAGTTTAGATATGGTTTTTGGTACGATAAAACGAATTATGTGTTTATTCAGTAAAATTGGTCCATACTTTGTGCCAAATTGCTGTTTAATATTTTCTTATTATGTAAAGTATGTAATACATTTTTCCATGATATTCAAAATGTATCATAATACATGTTTTTATATTTCTGTGTAACATGAAAGGTATACATTTTGACAATACACAATTTTGATACCTCGTTTGAACAGTAATAATCAGAAGATTGTTCGTCCGTATAATGGTAACAAGAATGGGGACCGAGCCGTTTGCCGAACTTAAAGTACAGTTCAAAACTCTATGTTGCTGAGAAGATTATCCGAAGATTGCCTCAGTGGTGCAGCAGTAGGCGATGCGATTGCTGTACATGAAGTGAACGGGTTACTGGGACGAAGTAAGATTTTTTGGGTTTTTCTATCAAGAATTCTCAGTAGCAACACGGCAATAGGGGCGTCCCCTATTACATGGAATATCAAATCAGTTAGCCAAATGTAATATACTTTTAAGTAGAACTTCTAAGACGTACGTGGTATTATACATATTATACGAAGAACAGAATTCGGTACTGCACAACCGCCTACGTAAGCGTAAACTTACTCTGCACCAGCCAGAAAGATTAATCATTTTGAAAAACATATCTACAATGTCGCAAGTAAATAATGTTTCAAGAAAAAGTGATGTTGCAGCGGAATACGGGCATAGCACGCAACTTCACCAGACGAATCGATAGAAAGCTCGTTTGTCATAAACGGTCCAGCAATCTAGACAACGTGGGAAACATTTAAAACGTCACTTGTAAAGCTTTGAAAGATGGAAACTATTAAATACTTTCTTCAATTTACTATAGTAAATAGTACAAATACTTACAATCATAACTAATGTTATAAATGCGAATGTGAGTTTGTTTGTTTTTTACGCATTCACGCCTTAACTACACGACCGATCATCATAAAATTTCGCACACACTTTGTCAGGGAAACAGAAAAGGACATAGGGTACCTTCCATCCAGGAAAAAGTACTATTACTAACCTATATTTACGCAAGCGAAGCCGCGGACAATATCTAGTAATATTATAAAGCTAATAATAAAAAGAAAAACACATAGACTTACGCCTATATACCCCAAAGGGGTAAGCAGAGGTGTACAAACACATTCACTACTTATGTTTTTATAGTGACGAGCATATTGCCGTCTACTGAGCAAAGACTCCGTGCTGCTACCAAAATTTCCTAAGAGCAAATACTCAATATACTTTATCCGACGGGGTACCGCCCGATAGCACGCAAAGGAAAAGCAAACTTATGCCAAGAAGGGTCTTTAGGAAAATTACTGCACTAAGAACGCAATCCAAGTCGCGAGGGATTTACAAACATTATAACGGATACAATAAAAACCTAGATTAGGAACAATAACTGTTTGTGGATCTTTATACATATACCCACGCTTGCTTCCTGGTTTATTCACTTTCTTTATATTCTTTACTAGATTTTGCTGCTTCGCTCGCATAAATGTAGGTTAGGTTTGATTACAAGCAGTACTTTTTTCTAGATGAAAGGTCCTTTTCTGTTCCCCTGACAAGGTGTACTCGAAATTTCATGATGATCAGCAGAGTAGTCAAGGCGTGAAATCGTAACAAACAAACAAACTCACAATCGCATTTATAATATTAGTTAGGATGCACGCTCGTCAGTAAGGATACTCTTAACCTGGCTTCGATGGAAGAAAATATATAAATAGAAGAAGGAACTCTTGACGTTACGTTACGAGGTTATGATTATTATGCAATAAAAATAATATTGCGGGTACAATGCCAGAAAAGGCACGGGTAACCAATCTATCAATAAATCCACTTGTAAGCTTTTATTTGACACGCTTGACACACGAGATCTACAGGTCAATCTACTGGATGACACTGGGTAAGGAAGTAGGAAAATACGAATGTAGTTATTTGAATATTGATACCTACAGATCATATAGTATGTTTGTAGCTTTTCTTTGGATCAGCGTTCAACTATTGTAAAGAGCCTTCTTAAAAATAATTAATATATGATCAGTAATATTTTTTTGGAGTTTATCAAAGGCTTTTTGCTATAGGGATTCTATTGTGAAGGAATTCCCAATTACAAAAATTACGGATACAACTAGAAGAATTGGCATAATTACATGTGTCCCGTGTGAGAGGCGAACCTGCATCACTTGCCGCATAGGTAGTCCTGTACACATAATATTTTTGTTAGTTTGAAAGTCAGACAAGAAATTGAGTAAAACATGCAAAACTAACGACTATCTGACTTCGCGACACCGTGTCGCCTTATTATTTAATCATAATTAAATTTTACTTTTCACTTTTTATCAAGGCTCTTGCTAGTACTGAGTAACCAGACAAGACCAGACAAATAAGACTTTTTTATCCCATTGAGGTGGCAAAAGTCTTATAAAAAAATAAGGACAGCCTGATAGAAAGCGATAATCTTAGCCTACTAGAAGGCGCAAGAAGCATTAAAGGTATTCATTATCACTCGCGTCGGCGACCTAATAAAAACAGTTGATAACACTACAACGTCTTTATGTATAAGAAATTCTGGGAACCCTTTTCTCCGCAAGAACGAAATACAAGTTGTAGTTCGAGTTTCTACAGGGTGGAGACACTACGTAGCGCCAAATAATTACTAAGTAATTAACGAACAATGCTGCTTTCGTACAAATAATCTAATGTTAGATAAGAGAATCGGACAGGACTACAATCTAGACAGTCTAGAAGCCTGTGCTTAAGATTGCTCGAATAGGTGTTCAAATGATTGTGAATGATTACACATCTCTCCCGTATATTCCCGAAGGCTTACTCAGAGGAACACCTACATTTCATCAGCTATTTCTAGATCCACGTAATCTTAGACAAACCGATTACCATCTACCAGGCATACGCAGTTATTTTATATTTTTGTATAGAAGCAAAATCCCGACAACAATATTTTGTTTAATCCAGGAATCGACAGTGAAAATCATTACAATAAAGTGATCAAAAATATTGTGTCATTATTTCTATAGCAATTAGAAATGTTAAGGTCATTCTATATATGAATACAGATTTGATTAAACACAAACACAATGTATTACTTTCTACAACATGTATAGAATGACTAAACAAATATATAAAATACTAAGAATTGAGTTGAGAGAAAGTGAACACAGCAGTTTTTACTTTTTCGTAATGTTAGTCAATATAGACATATACAAAATGTGTGTTACTACATAACATTGGAGCAACAGAACAAACAATGTGGAGTTTGGACAAATATAAAGAGCCATTTAACCCACAAAATGCACAATTGAACTTTATGTAATATGGTAATTCAGTTTCAAAGTATTACTGCTTGGTGGACTGGTTTTAATGGTCAAATTTCACACATTGGCAGTGGTCAATGAGTCAAGTGTTTATGCAAAAAATTATTTACCTTATTTGTTGTTAAGCCTCAGGTTTAATACTTGGATTCATGTAAGCATCTTTAAAGGTATGAAAAGGCTTAATCAGGTCCATGACTAGTTTGGCTAATCTGAAAGTTATTAAACTACAAAACCACATGGTTTTCAGCATTGCTGTTCATAAATATGAGTAGATCCATCTGGAACTGTGCTTTGTAGACAGCAAGATTTTCAACCCCTATTATGTGGTACTTAAAACCATATCTCATAGAATGTGGGTGTAATATGCCTGTGCCTACACTTCAGAAATATAGCAGTGTAAATATGTATGTGATAAATTTGTAATAGCAATGTGGCTATTGAAAATAAATAAATATAAAGTTTTGTAGCATAGTTAGGTACTATATACAAGGTACATAATTATGGTATGTTATGGGGTAGGTACTTGCCAAGGCAAGGGCCTATGCCTACTATAAAGTCACTCAATCACACCACATAAAGTTTTAAAGAGTACTTGAAACTGTAAAGTATCTTAATGGCAATTAAAAAGAATGAACTCAACAATTTGCACCCTTGCTTAATGGGAATAAAAAAATAAGTGACAGATGTGATACTTTCTGCATGAGTTGAAAGATAAATTGAGTGGGAGTTTATTCATGTGTGGGAATCGAGATATTTCAAGATGATTACATGAAATGGGTGTTTAAATAATATAGTTTTGAATACATTATTCTGAGAATTTATCTACATGACTCCTAAGATTTTTGTAGATACCAATTGAATCTGGACAAACATTTAAGTAATATTTAGGATAATTCTTTGTGATGATTCTTACTATGTGAGTAAACATGTGCATCTAGCCCGTATTACTGATATTAATATAAAAGTAACAGTCTGTTTATATTATTTTTACAATTAAGCCTTAAATTAATTTATATGAGTTTGATGGATATAGTTTGAGTCATACCACACAAACTTACAGGTATTGACTGGTATTTGATTACTTAACATGGTAATGATTAACATGTTAATAATTTAAATCAATTATATTATGGCAATGAAATTTGTAAGTGTGTAAAATACAATTTTAGTCCCGCTTAATTTAAATTAATATATTATAACAGTATTCATAATTAGCATGTAGTATTTGGCATACTATAAATTGGAAAGTGTATTAATCATTAAGTATCCACTTGATAGTTATTAGAAAAAGAAATAGTGCTTATAAAAGAAAATAGCAAGTTAGTTCTGTTACTGATTGGTTAATATCTTTAATAACCGTGTAAGAAAAGCATATGATATAACTAAGTTTACTTATTGCTGTCATAACATCTATTGAATAAAGGTCAATGACCTCAAGGTTGATGTAATCACTGCTGACACTGTTTTCGTGATTATTTATATAAATACACCATTAAATAATAACAAAAATATACACTAGACTAAATAAAATAGGATCAATATTCTTGTAAAACACCTGTTACGTCACTCTACCTTGTGCTCTTAGCTAAACAAACACCAACCTACTAAAACAAACGAATTTGACAACAATAGTGCAAATAGGGCCTGTCTAGGACATCCTACAATTTTATTGTTCCTCTACAAATTGATTAGTCACACAGCACTCACATGCACAATAGATACTCATACATAGTACTCAGACTGTGAGTGTATGTATGTAGGTGCGTGCAAATAAATAGAGGTGTACACAATAGTATTCCATTGATGTTCTAGATTTAAATAAAATTATTCTATGTACCAGTATTTGGCCAGTGTGTACAATGAAATAAGCATATATAATTTTATATACATAAATTGTGTAGGTATGATCCTAAGCAAATATATTATCATCACTTGCATTAATCATACAGTTTATAAAAGTATAGCAAAAAGAACTTTAGATTTGTAAACAAATGTGTCATTCACATTTATTAAGTAGTGCTGATAGAGTACATGTACATTGGGCAATTGTTACATACCTACATATTGTGTTGCATTGTAGTACAAGAGCTGAATAAAATAGTAGTTGCTTGAATCAGACAATGTAAATTGATAGAGTTAACTAGGTTTGGTAGCTCTGAATGAAATAGTGAAGACAGTATCAATGGTGAATATTTGTATTATATTCCAGAACATAATATATTTTTTTATTTTGTAGACCTATTCAGGAAATATTGATTTTTAAGTGTGTTTAAAAAAATTAAGAAATTTCAAGATTAATTATTGTTTTATAATGTGAGTATCTACATTCAACATTATTTACTTAAACCTGCTAATATGTAATCTTATTTCATTTTGAAATAAGAATAAATTCTACATATTACAATAGGTCAAGTACATTTAAAGAAACGTTTACATACTTTACTAGCAAATTTACATCATCTTTAAACAAAGTTATGTGAAAACAAGAAGATTTTTCGCGTAGATAGTATCAATGAATGAAACTAATAAGAATTTTAACTCATCTCTTCAAGTAATAACATAAATCTGTGTGGCACTTCTGTCTAAGCTTATAAATCACAATATTCGCGGTCATTCCTCACGTAAAACACATTATAGGCGGCATCGACACATAAATAGCGAAATTTATGAAGACTCACCGAAAATGGCTACAAACTTTACAAATGCACCAACGCGACAAACACCTCATAAACGGAACGTGAGATAGTTTTTTACACCATCAGTTTCCCGTACGATTGCACTTTCCAACAGCTTTTACTATTACGGCCCCCTACTAAAGCAAGTAGTACAAACAGGCATGAAAAATACTTGACGACTGACTGACGTACTATTCTACGCCTAGGGAGCGGTCAGAATGTAATCTGTTCCGATAAATGAACAGTTGAATATGTATTAAATATACACTTACACACAATTAAAGCACCAAATAATGTCACTTATTTCAATCCACATATAAAGATCTTATCACAAATCACCATGAAATTATAATTTGGGCGACAACGAAGCGAAATCGTCCCTACTCCCTTCACCGTAAATGAATCATAGACAACTCTGTTTTTTGGACATTTGACTTTGTACAAGCAACGACAACTGCATTCAGCCTAACTATTTGCAGTCTATTTTTTGTTCATATTGAAAGCAATATATTTTAAGCTTGAATTATTTACCGCAAATACATCGACAACTTATTATACTAAGATGTAACTAAAAATGGAACGCTTAGTTTTAGTAATATGAAACTTGAAAAACATAGCACAACTGCGTACAACTCTATAATTGTATCTTGCGTCTCTTTCTATTGCATCATTTAAAACAAGATAGGAAACATGTCAAAGCAATAAATTATCCATAAATTACCTTCAGTAAATGTATCCGATTTTTTTATTTATATTTAATAGTGTTGTACTATTACATACCATTAGTTGATCGATTAATAATATTTACTAAAATATAAACGACATTAGATTAAAGTATGTGTGGTTGGTATTAACCAAGCAAAAAACAATGAAAATGAATATTTTATTTTAATTCCATTACAAAATAAAGTGGTAATCTTTATTTTATAATTAAATAAAGATAAAATAGAACCGTACTGTTAAAGCTTTTAAGAGGAAACACAAGGGCCGTTTTCCCATACAATAGTAATCCCCTGTTTCCTCCCTGGATAATGCCAGTAGAGCAATAACATTTTTCTAAAAAATGTATGGTCTCTATTGGCATGTCCCTGTTTTCCTTTTTTCATTAATTAATTATTAAAAGAGACATGAGCCTTCAAAAACCTCAAAAATTGGCCAGATTTTCCGCTGTGTTCAAACATCCAGAAAACAAATTTGAGTAGATTACATAAAAAAAGGAAAACAAAGAAACACGGTCAAAGCCTTTCTTAATTTTTTTAAAAGTAAGTAGATAACTAAAAGTAGTTAAATCAGTCAAGTGTTGGAAAAGAAATCAGGGGACTACGAAACATTGATTTTGTGTACTTTTAATAGATATTTTCGGTCCAAGCTGCAGTTGTCTTTATCACGCTCTGCGGGCACTGCGCGACAGCAATAGATTTTACAAATACCTATTTTTCAATTCTCTCGCACGTGTTGTTTCCACTTAAATGCATTATAAAATTACATTTACTGATATTGTTAATTTTGTTTTTGTAAATATTGAGATGGTTCAAAATCAATGAATAGCCACGAAAACGAGAAGTCGGCAGATTGAACAGATTTTATAGTAGGTAATAGGACAAATTTACTCCTAGTTTTCAATTTCAAAGTTGTGGAAACGGAAACAGCAACACAGTTTTAAGATTAAAAGACATTAAAACAATCTTCTGTGTGTGTCAATACTCATTGATACAAGTCTCTTTTTTTTAATATAATCATCTAAATTTATGAAAGTCCTAACTCTTCCATCGATAAATTTTTTAAATTTTATTTTCGTATACATTTGGTCATTCGTAACCTAGTAGTTGGGGTCTTCTTTTAAGTATATACAAAACTTGTAACATAAGGCTCCGCTCTTTTATATCTCTGTTATGTTTACAATTATAAACACTTATCAATTAAGACCTTATATCTAAGAGATGTTACAAACATTGTACGTGTTTGTGTGTGTGTGCGTGTGGTGTGTAAAGTTTTGCAATCTACTCAGTAATTACTGTTTTACAATTTCGGTAAGTTACAGGATGTATATCCAGGATTTTGTTCAATTTAATAAAAATAAGTGCTGCTCGTTTACAATATTGCATGTTTGCACATGTTGTTCTAAACAGATATAGTACTCTTTGGACTGGGGCAGTCCAAAGAGTACTATATCTCTCCAACTCTTTGCAGTGTCTATTTCAATTGGTGGTAGACATTTACGCATTTTTAACGTTGTATTTAAGATATATAACTTTCGGATTGTTAAGAGTTTGCTGATTTTATATAAGAATTCTGTGAGGAAATGCTGTTTTATGAAATACATAACTTTAATTAGAGCTCTTTGGGATCGTTTAATTAGTAGAAAACGCGTTTTAAAGGTACCACCCCATACTGGGATGTAATAAACAATAATTGATTGAACCAATGCGATATAAATATTATTAAGAAGTTTCTTTATTTTATTATAAAGTCGAGAAATTTTATTTTGAAATAAAATCACACTGTTGGTTTTAATAACATCTATAGATGATTTAGTTCTATTTATATGAATATTATATTTAACAATAAAAATAAAACAATACAAAACGAACGACGGTAAATATTATTTCTAAAATAAACACTTAGCGTGAATCGATACTTAGATACTAAAATACAATCGACTAATCATGTACAATAATGATTATGATAATCGGCTCATCGCTCTAGTGTTGTGCACATATATGTATGTTGTGTTGTGTGTGCGTGGTGATTTGTGTTAATGCTGATATAAAGAAATTAAATAAAATCAGGTATATTTTGACGATGAAACTTACATAAATGTGAAGAAACGCAGTGTTTTGTGTTATCAAGTGCTAGTGAATCCGTCGGGAGGCGGTAATCGTGTACGTTCTTTCGCTATTTGTGGATTCTGGATCTCGTCGATGTACCATAAACAAAAATGTCAGCGATCCCGATTTTTTGTTTCTTGCTGCATACCCATCGTTATACCTTAATTAGATCACACGAATGATATAAAATAATGTTAGACGCTTTCTACGGTGGTATTATCTCGTTCGAATGGCGTTTCCGAGGCAATAAATCGGCCATAGTAAACGTGCGTTTCGTGTGCTCGCGCCCGTCTACACCCGACCTATCTCATTGTTTATGTATGGAGAATAAGCCAGGAATTTTTATGGGGATTCGCCGCGTATTCTCATTATAATTGAATATCTGGAAACGATCAGGGGCTCGCGGCGACTGGTAGTGACGACGGGGTCGCTCCGCGCCGTCGGCGTCCCCCCGACCGCCAAGGTTTTCCGTGATCTCTATTTATAATAATCTCTCGATCATTTGGTGCAGCATAATGACATTCTTGTAATGAAGTGCCGTTCTGTGGATTTGTGGGACATGTGCCAATTATTGTGCCCGTGACGAAACCGCGGCGCGGATTAGTTTTGTATGTATACAAATGCACAACATTGCTGTTTGTGACTTACCTACATGACTATCACATGGAATTATTTTACACACTGGTACAACATACGGTCACTCACTGGCAGAAACTTAGTGGAAAAGATCATAAGTGCTAATCTCCAGTAGATTTGTTATTTAACTCAATAATTGGACAAAGAGGTACAGCAATCTTATATGTTTTAAAAAAATCATCAGAAACTCTATTTGTATAGCATGCTCAAAGTGTTTTGTCTAAAAAATAAATATACAAAATAGCATTACCAAACATATAAGTTTCAATAATTTATTCATAACAAGTATTGTGTTTTAATGTGCAGAATCAAGGTCCAGCTCATATTTGTCAATTATCAAATTTAAACCAGCTATTTCAAAATGAATTACTTGGTATAGATACAAATATCAAAACTTAACACATATTTTGTATGCATCTTAATTTATAAAAATAACATTATATTTGCACGGTATGGTTTAAATGATAATTATATAGTTTAAACAATAATATTCAATTAATTATGGTAATCTTTTTAAACCATGTCTACACTTGTAAGATAAAAATAAAGATCCTTCTATCTCAGAATGTCTATCTCTCTTTATTTTCTAATACAATATATTTCATATTTAAAACTTAAACTGTTTTGTTTATGATTTCTCAGTATTTAACATAAAATCTATTTAGTCTTCAAATCTTTACTTCATTCAATATCTAAAATCTTTTTACTTGACTGTAGGTAATAAAAATCTTAATTATTTCAACTCTCTGTTTTGATTGGTTATGGTTAACATAATTATGGATATTTTACATTTTACTATTACTTGGTTTCACTACATAGGCCAATGTACTTTTATGACTTATATACATATATGTACCTACAAATGAACTCTTAACTTCAGTGCAGATTAAACATAGTTTTTACATGAAAATATATTATCTAAGAAATGCCTTAACTGCATATATTATTAGAATTAAAAAAAATTATTTGTCTTCCTTTATGAGTGAGTTTCTATGGTTGAATTGAATATTTATAAATAAATTAATGCTACAACTTATGCTTATTGCCATTTTTATTACATTTGTGAGTATTCATGGTCAAAAGTATTGAAGGCCTAAATTCCAATTTGTCATATCTATAGGGCACACCGGACTAGTTATAATTACTGACGATTTATTAACAAAATTATCCTCCATCACAGATTTAAGATCCTCAAATAGTAATTTTACGACATGAACTATCTAACTAGTTTGAATAGTACAAGATTCACTTCAATTATAATAATCACTTGTCTGCTGAAATTTTATATGCAATTAAAATATTATCTAATAATCTAAAGATGCCAGTACGGCTGACAGCATCCTAAAACATTAAAACTTGTTCAAAAGGCTCATCTCGTATTATGTTTTTGTTTCTAGTCTTTCAGAAGCTAGATATACAAAATTAAATTTGTAAAATTGTGTGTACAGTCAAGTTGGCGAAGGCACGCAGGGGTATGATCAAGGAGAAGGAGAAGGGCGGAGGAGCCCGCCTCAAGGACGAGCCCAGCGATCCTGCTGAGCCCGGTGAGTTATATTAAATGTCACTCCTGTTAAAAATTTATCTGTATCATATAAAAAAAATATATAAACATGTTACAAATATTGGATTGAATTGAATGGTAGTTAATTTTGTTTATAACTTTTTTGCTAAACATATATTGGCATATTGCTAAGCTACTAAAAGCTTGTAAACAAAATAAGCCTCAATAAAATTTTGTAAATCTAGTCTGCTTTTAATGTTTAACATTTGAGTAATTCAGTTTCTTATTGTTTGTTAAGTAAACATAAGGCTTGATCTATTCTTAATTTTTAGAAAATTGGCCTTCATCCACAATAAATGAGATAAGTGCAATGGAGGTACTCATTTTTTATCAAATATAATTGTTTATTTGTAACCATCACAGCAGCATAATATACATAACATAACTAAATAAAATCCAAAAACTAAATACAAATAAGAATATTTGGAGGTCTTTTTCAAATAAAATAAATATTGGTCATGCTAATTTATTGAAGTTATCACAATAAAAGTATGTCAAATAAAATAAAATTTATAAATATAAAATCAACAAAAATTAATGTGACATGGCAAGGACATAAAAAACAAACAGTTATATGGATTGTTTACATTCTGGGCATTTACCTAGTTTTAAATTATAACTCATCATTTTCTAGCTTCATCTTAGCTTGAAACCAGAAATTAAAGCTGTATTATATACTCTGCAATTCTGACCATTGGCAAAGAAATAATTAACCTTTCTACATAATTTAAATGCCTTTATATTTTTATAATTATTGTTATTGTTAATTACATATCTATTATTTCTTTCCCTTTTTGTTTAAAGGAGCATGCACAAATGTGTTAAATGACCATTGGCAAAGAAATTAATTGACCTTTCTACATAATTTAAATGCATTTATATTTTTATAATTATTGTTATTGTTAGTTATATATCCATTATTTCTATCACTTTTTGTTTAAAGGAGAATGCACAAATGTGTTAAATGACCATTGGCAAAGAAATGAATTGACCTTTCTACATAATTTAAATGCCATCATATTTTTATAATTGTTATTGTTAGTAACATATTCAATATTTCTATCAGTTTTTGTTTAAAGGAGAATGCACAAATGATTTAATTTTTGTTGTGCCCAGAGCAAAATGAGCCCGATTTCAGATTCATCTAAATTGATTATTTGGAAGTTTCAATGCAACATTGCCCAGGACATTTATAATTATTATTTGTCCTTAATTTTGCTTATTATATACATAAAATAATCAAAACATTTTTTATGCTAGCCAGTAATTCGGGTAATTTTTTTATTTATATTTATATAATTTTTGTACCCAAGATATACATAAAATATGAAATTGCATTACGGAAAGGGCAAATTTATGCATACAGTTTTGTAACATTTTATTTCAATTTGACTGATGCACTCACTGCTTTAAACAAATTTAAAAAGTATATCAATAAAATAATCATACACTTCTCTTTATGTCAAACATTATCACAAGATGGATATAGTCTATAGCCTTGTCTTGTGAGAATTTGGAACCAAACTTTATATTGTTGTCATCAAGAAAGTAACATGATGATACTAGTAACATATAATTTAATCTAATCAGATCTATAATAAAACTAAATAAGCTATGTCTGTTTTCTATATGTACTAATTACACATAAATCTTTGTCTGTATGTTTACACATTACATATTTTGATACCACTTTCACAGTTTATTAGCTTGGGGTACAAGTTAAAAACTAAGTTATTTTCCATCTAATTTCGTTATGTATAAATGGTTTTGCGTCGCAAGTATAATGTGAAAATATTTTATAAACCAAAATGCAAAATACATTCCTTACAGAATTTTTACACTAAGTTAAGCTAAAGTATACATATTTATCAATAAATTATACAAATCCACCTACAGAAGTTCAAACAACAGAAATTGTCTTGAACTACCACTCTGGAATCAAGTATATTACTACTTGATTTAAAGACCAAACATTACATAAAGAAAAATAGTATTAAAGGGTCTAGCTAATATAATAAAAATTACCATACAATCGCTTAATCACCTCCAGACCCAATATCGGTTAAGGCGGCAAATTTTAACGGACGGAGCGTAGGTAGTGCACGAATGTGTGCGCAAACTCAAGGGCACTCTATATTCCCTAACTCTCATAGGTTGATGGGACGGGACGGGAATCCGGCACGACCGAAGAGAGATCAGGTACGGGACTGACAGTTTTACTAACTTTCCGAGGTATAGGAATGTACGACACCACTAACTTTCTAACTCCGTGCTTCTGTTGAGAATTTCTCGAATTAAAATACTAATAACATTGTTACCCTAACTCTATTACTAACTAACTATTTTTTACTAATGACAGATAGCAACTAATCAACTAGTTGATAGGTACTTTCCCCGCTCGTCTTAACTCGCAAGCTCCCCCTACAATTGCTCAAGTGCTACCGTTCGCAGACTGTACGGCTTTGGATACTATGCCTTAAGTATACACACCATTTCATGATTATCTACAACAGAACCAAAGGTGAAAGCTTCAACATGTAACTAAGATGCACATAATCAATTCATCTCAGATATTCAAAGGATTCATTGCTTAACTCCAGAGTAATAATGAACGATCTAGATAGATATGCTATAAATCAACTTGCTTTCCACATATACACTCTCATTAATGCACTAATTAAAATGCTCCAATGCATCTGTAAAGAAATTTGCGACTTCTTATTGTTAAGTAGTTCATGAATACAGTATCTTACTGAACAAATTAGTCGTATATATATATAACGCGAAAGTTTAAAAGTTATTAAATTAGTCGTAATCAATGAAAATTATTCTAAATAAATTAAACTAAACGAAAGAAATATCACGAGAGTAATTAACATTTTTGGACTACTAAATATTTAATACTTAATACATTAATTTTATAACTGCGAGAATAGCGCATTGGTTACCTATTCTAGTGCACTGTGTCTTA
Organism: Catocala nupta; assembly: GCA_963675205.1. Lineage (NCBI taxonomy): Eukaryota > Metazoa > Arthropoda > Insecta > Lepidoptera > Erebidae > Catocala > Catocala nupta. The sequence goes on from OY776104.1 coordinate 11,830,888, forward strand.
TGGGTAATATCCCAATATAGGCCCAAAAATTCGCTCACCATACAAAAAATATTCATATATGTCTAAAAATGATTTGGTGGTCATAAAAATACTTATAAAACTTATAAATGTAAGTTTAAAAATATTAATGAAAACCAAAAGAATGTTTTTTTTTAATATTATACAAATAGCAACACCACTTTTTATAGGTATTTATTATTATGGCAACACCTGCATTGACATCCAATTAGTTAGCTTACTAGCAAGCCACTTAATATACAGAAAGGTCGTGTGCGACTTCGCTGCCCGCGATCCGGAAAAACTTTCTATTTTTGTTGTAGTATTATAATATTAAAAGAGTTTGGGTCAGATGAGTGTTAGACGTTACCTACGGTCCATTTACCCAGGTCATGGGTCGCGTCCGCCGTCAGCGTCGCTACCGACTCCAGCGGCGCTGAAGAAGGAGCCGGATGAACCGCCGCACAGGGTTAAAATGGAACCGCACACCCAGTCGGGGGGCGAAGACTCCGCCGCAGACCTTGGGGTAGACGGCATCAAGACTGAGATCGACGGCCTTATGGACAGTGATGGTAAGAGTGTCCACAATTATTGACGATTGATCTTATCATTAAGGCAGAATGTTTGGCTTATCTGCTTTAGACATTTTATTACTATTTAATTACCAAACAGCTGCTTTATGAGAAAGCTATCAAATAATCTTTCGTCTAAAGTATGGCAATTAAAAATCGATTCTCGATCTTGTTACTGTTTTTGTACTTTATTTAATAAGTTGTGATGTTTATCTTCACATTCAAATGGAAGTTTTTCTATTATGTGTCAGTGTTAATTAGTTTAGCACAGATAAACACTTTCAGGACCCGAATTCTATTAGATTCTCGTTATAAATTTTACGTTGATCATTCTTGCTTGGGAGAAACGTGTGTCAACAATACAGTGTTACGAAGCGGTTATTATCGATATTATCATCAAGATAATTATTATACCTAAATAGTGCAAGTAGATTTACAGTAGATTGAAAAATCAGTCTCATAATCATTAAGAATTTACATTATAATCCAAAATTACTATTTTGATGTTCTTAGCTATATTTTAAACTTTACTACCTTATAATTATTGATAATTTCGAAACCTAAATTCGTATTCCGTACGTAAGATAGTCGATGTTTATATTTTAATTTATTACAAACTTGTTCCGTATCCAGGTGACCCCACAAAATCGCCACAATGCGAGCTTGGCGGGCCAGCGTCTTTGAAATCAGAGCGCCTATCTTCAGACTCCACAGACATATTGGACCCACAGACCGGCCTTAGGGGCTCGTCAAGTAATCTTCAGGTAAAGACACGTTGTATTATTGTAGTAAAAAGGTCTTCACCGTATTTTGGGTAGGTTACTTTTTATGGAAGGGTTCAGGACATTCATTGTTTGTGTAAACTATATACAAAACCATGCGACTCTTACAGACGTGATTGAGTCGTAATTACAAGTATGCTTATTGAGCCAACTGAGAGCTAACGTGATTTAACTAGCTGTTTAACTGTTATTACCTTCAATTAGGTAAGACGCGTTAAAAAGTTTGTTATTGGTAGTGTGAACTGGAGATTTGCGCTCACGTGCCACGGAAAATATTCTTGCATTTTATCTACTTATTTTAGTACGATTCGAGTCGTTTTTAACATACATTTTAATAGCCAGTCCGATTAAAAAAACTCTATACTATAATTATAAACCACTAGATTTCGCCCGCGGCTCCGCTCGCGTTAATATAAATTTTTCAATAATTTTCTCTCGGGAATGTCTTCCCGATTTATGTTTAACATTTATATTAACTTTGCCTACAGAAAAGGACGTAAGGTACCTTTCATCTAGGAAAAGTACTCACTTTTCCTAGATGAAAGGTACCCTACGTCCTTTTCTGTAGGCAAAGTTTCATGATGTTCGGTCGGGTAGTTCAGGCATGATAGCGTAACAAACAAACGAAGCCACATTCGAATTTATAATAGTAGTTAAAGTAGTTACGATGTACGAAACGATGACGACGACGGTCTTCGTAACAAATGGAAACTTGTACCACTATCAAGCTATAATTTGTAGTCTGTTAAGCGATAACGATTACTTATAGGTGGCATAGGTATCATCTAATCAAGTGATTGGTTGGTACTCATCTAGACCACCTTAGCCCGCAAACCCCCGTACGATTGCTTTAGTCGTTAGGTAGCAATGATAGCCCGATCAGAGCTTAAATATTATTTGGCCATTATTAAATCGATCCCACGTGGATAAGCTTTAGCTAGACTTTGCTTGCAGTCAAGAAATTGGTCTTAGTGGAGTATTTATTACGACTTAGTTACACTCAGGAACGGCAATCTTCTAAGCCAATAATTACAAATTCGGTTACACATGTATATCATAGATATGATCTTTTTTTCGTAGGATGGTAATCAAAACTGTCGTAATCCCAACGGTGGTCCAGAAAACATGGGGTCATGTCGCATGGGCGGCGGTGGAGGTCCGATGGGCCCCGGCGTGTCTATGGGCCCGATGTCGGCCAGCGAGGCTCAAACACTGCCGTCTAATGTTATCAGTAAACAGGCTGGGAGCATGGAGGTAACAACATAACTTAGTAAAATATAATTAATTTAATAATTATTTATAATATAATGTTGAAATTTTGTTAAAAACATATTTTAAAATATTATATGATAATATATGTACAATATTTTTACATATTGATTCTTGATTTCTATTCTTATAATTTAAACGTAACTTAGTAAAGTATGTTTTTCTAAACTACGCTTAAATTGTGAGAAAATAAGGTTGGAAACAATTTTTTAACATTTATTTTATTTTTATATTGCGATTTAATGTCAACTTACGTACCACTTACATTTTTGTTAATAGCAAAAATATGTTGTCGTTTTTCATTTCGCAATTGTAACATTATCTTACCTAAGAAAAGGCACGGGATTAAATTGCTTATGCCAATTCTTGTGTGACAAATGGTCTGTCGCCATTGGACGAAAAAATATGTTGTTTGTCCAGTAACGACATACTATTATAATCTTTATATCATCAATCCGCTTTATATCATCCGTGGTATCAAGGTCTGACTGTCTGGTCTAAAATTCCACCGTGTAAGTTCGATCTCACTTCCCGCTCAACGCCGAGATTCTTGGCCTTAACTAGAGTTAATCAATTTGGTTTGATAATGTGCCAATCGTGAACAAACGTAGCGTTTTGTCTACTCTTCTTTGACAGGCTTTTGCCAAATAAATATTTTACCGCAGTTACTATTTTATTATCAAACGATATTATAAAAAAATTAAGTGGTCTAATGCCATATTTTCTCGGGTCGAAGTTATTTTTCATCGTTTCCTTCGAGAGAAAATACCAATTTCGTTTAGACCTTATTAGCGTAGCCTCCTGGTCAACTCATTATATATTAAAAAGTAGCTTTTGCCAGCGGCTCGCGTAAAAGTAGATTATGTTATTAAAAGTACATTTTAAAATAAAATATAGCCGGTGTCCCTCAGTGATAATATAGCTTTCGAATGGTGAAAGAAATGTTAAAAACAGTTGACGCGTTTTTTATTTAAATCCTTACGAACAAATATACAAATAATCAATTCTTTCCACTTCATAATCTATGTATATAAAAATCTCGTGTCACGGTGTCTATGGTCGCAAACCTCCGAAACGGCTAGACCGATGTCCCTAACGAATGAAGATAAAAGAAGAGAACAACGTTTGCCGGGTCAACTAATATTAGTAGAGATTTCGTCAAGTATCGGTCTCGCAATTGAAGTTACCTATTTATGTTTCAGTCCCGGTCGGTTTTCGGTCAGATCCTAATGGCTAGTAATTGATTATATATTGACAATTAAATAAAAATACCTTAGGTTGCCATAATATTTGTATATTTCCTTGAAACCAAAAATCTAGTAAATAATGGATGTTCTCCCAGCAGCAAAGCCAAATCTTCGTGTTCTCAACACTGCTGGCGAACAAAGGCGCCGAGGCGGTCATATCGGGACAGCACCATTCTATCATAGCGTACCACTGTGCGCAGCCAGGCACTAAGAAATATCTCGAGGTAAGTCGTTGCTCTTATTATTCCGCGTGACTTTTTTTACCGTCTTGAAAAAAATAGGGCGTGATAGGTAAATAGAGTAGAAGCCTCAGATGCCTGAGTTTTTTTTTTTACTGCCATTGCCTGAAATTAATCTACCATTGTACACTCCTTATTTATAATCTATTTTTCATATTAAAACATTTAAATAAGTAATTCGAAAAAAAAATGAAAATTATTCAAAATCGTAAACGTATTTCACCCTAATAACGCGCTACAAATTATGAATGATTTCGTTACAAATAACATAAAAACTATCTTCAAGGGCACTTGCACTCGCCGGCCGTAGCTAGCGCCGACCACCCGCACCCACCCGCCCTCTCCCGGTCGCCCGCCGCCCTTTTAGTCGCATGCGATTAGGAACACTGACGTCGCGTGATCTCAAAATGTTAGAACACAAATACTATTAGCTTCTATTCCACTTACACAACACACCATATTATTATCAAGACGGTAAAAAAAGTCACGCGGTATATACGAACGAGCTTTTGCGCGCGGCTCCGCCCGCGTGGTACCAATATTAATAAAAAGCCTATGTCCTTCCCCGCGTTTTAAACTATCTTTGTACCAAACTGCATCCAAATCGATTGAGTGGTTTAGCCGTAAAAAAGTAACTGACAGACAGACGGACAGATAGACAGACAGACAGAAATATTTGCAAATTTATAATATTAGTATCAGGGATGCTGCGGTTGCAGATGTTTGACATCCGCGGATGCGGATACGGATATCTGAAGACTCACATCCGCAGATGCGGTTACGGACGCGGATGTTGATTAAAATTGTTCATCTTATTTAAAAAAGTATCTAATATCACCGCCTTTGCAGGTTCAAGCCTGTTTTGCAAAGGTTCATAAATTAAACACGTACTACTGAACAACTGATTTCTTTCTTATCGTAACCTACGCTATATCTGGATCCGCATTAACATCCGCGTTGATTATTGCGGATGCGAATGCAGATGTCCAAATCCAAGCGGAAGTTCCGCAATTGCGGATGCAAATATTCGCTACATCACTGATTAGTGATTAGTATGGATAATGTTACAAACAAACGTAATCCCTACCAGACCGTCAGTGGTAAACTGTTATAAAAGCGTATTTACAAAAATATGCTTCTATAACAGTTTACCACTTGGGGTCTGGAAGGGATTACGATTTCACGTCTGCTGCTAAGCTTAAATTGTAGCTAGACTGAGCAGCAGTCGTAAAAATAGTCAATAACCACTCAGGGATATGTATATCCCTGTAGCACATGACAGCTACCAATAGTCCTTCTGGTGATAGTTTAGTGAAGATAGTAGTCTAATGACTGAAAATGGACGCGCGACGCAAGTTATGACGCCACGGCTATTTAGATTCGGGCATGTGAGGGAGATAGCATGTTCCCACCAGACTGTCACAACTAATTTGGATTCTGTTATACCAAAATATTTTCGTTTTAGGCTAGCATATAAAATATCATACAAAATCAAACTCAGTATTTATAATAATAATTAAAACATTATGATTATGTTTGATTTGATTATGTAATTTACAGAAACATCCTCTCAAGATGGGTCAATTCAACAAACAGAGTCCCGCTCAGTGGCTGAATAATCTTGCCATGGCCAAAACCAGAGGAGGAATGCGAGGCGGGCCTAACATGATGGGCGGGCCGAATCAAATGGGACATATGATGGGAGGCCCAATGGGACCAAATATGGGACCAATGGGCCACAGCGGTATGGGTCCTAATATGATGGGCCCTAACATGATGGGACCAAACAGGATGGGTGGGCCGGGCAATCAAATGATGATGATGAAAGGCGGGCCCAGTCAGATGGGTCAAATGGGGCCGGGAATGGGCCCAATGGATGGGTTTCCAGGGGGCACCCCGTCCTGTGGTGTCATGGACGGCCTCGGTGCTGATGGTGAAATGCCCTGGGACACCGTAAGTATTCATCTAATCTTATAGTATTTATATATTATTTAAATCAAATTTTGTTGTACATATAGCGACACATCAACCTAGACTGTTTGGACTATTAGAAGTTGAATGCTGAGAGTGCGTTATATTTTTGTTATTTTGTCTCATTCACATTGTACGGGACGCGACGCTCTATCTTTACCATTACATCGACACCACTATGCACAGTCCTTTTCCGACAATTCTCTATTTAGTATGTAGCGTAGTTATGCGTAGGTATATAGGGTATCTAACTTGATGTGTAGCCGTGTGTACAGCCAGTGATATAACGAGTTGAACATTAAACAAATTGAACATGAATAAAAATTTATTAATTTTTGTTTTATAGTAATGAATTGTAATTAAAATAACTATCCTTTAACTGTTACTGCTATATAAGATGATGTATTACCATTATTGTGTACTAGATGTCGCCCGCGGCTTAGCTTGAATGAAAAATGAATAACAGTACTCATTTCTGAATGAAAAGTACCCTATGTCTTTTTTAGTTTCTTTGAAAAAGTGTTTGCGAAATTTCATGATAATCGATCAAACAGTTAAGGCGTGAAGACGTTAACAAACTCACATTCGCATTTATAATATTAGTTAAGATGATAAAGCAATTCAAAATGTCACAAATGGTTATCGACTTGCTGAGTGTACCTGCAACAGTTTATTTTTATTGCCATTGGTGGCAGACGAGCAAGTGGCCCACCTGATGGAAAGTGGTAACCGCTGCTCATGGACTTCAGCATCGTCAGGACACAGCAAAGCCGCTGCCTACCGTGTTTTGTTATATACAGTTAATTAACTAGAATATATGTGTTTGTTTAGAAAAACCCCTCTGTAATGTCGAACGGCATGTCGAACGGTCCGGGCGCGCTGCCCGCGTGCTCGGAGGCGGGCGCGGCGGCGCAGGACGCGCCCGCCAGCGCCGCCAGCGACGCGCCGCCCGACCAGCCGTGCCAGACCGGACCTAAAGGTAGTGGTAAAGTTTCTACATAAATACATATCACATACATACATACGTGCTCGGAGGCGGGCGCGGCGGCGCAGGACGCGCCCGCCAGCGCCGCCAGCGACGCGCCGCCCGACCAGCCGTGCCAGACCGGACCTAAAGGTAGTGGTAAAGTTTCTACATAAATACATATTACATACATACAATGCATGATGCAATTTACACTAATTTTCTGATATATCTGAATGCTTTGAAATTAAACTACTATATACGGATGTCTACGGAGTCACGGGGAGACTCTCCCCGTGGCCATGGCTGCTGAAAAGCAAGTTTCTTCATTTTGTAAAAGAGTTAAATAAACAACGCGATAAAATCCGTATATAGTAGTTTAATTTCAATGAATAACATTCGCATAAACAGAAGACAATATTATGTATACCTGAATGCTGACACTGTGGGACAGACAAGTAAGACAATGGTGCCAATTCTGTTGTCACAAAATTCTCTTATCTTAGCTAAAAATCTCTAAAATTTAGATTAGTCCTGTCAAACGATATTTTGTATTCTGAAATCGCAAAAAGTGACAGGACTAAACTAAATTTTAGAGATTTTCAGCTAAGATTAGAGAATTTTGTGACAACAGAATTGGCACCAATGTGTAGCCATAAGCTTGTTCTATGATGAAATAAAAAGCATTTGTGTAGGAACAGGGTGTGATGTCCCTCCAACACAGAGGGAGGATCCTCGGATCAGGCTGGTTGATCGTGACTGGCGAGCCGCGGCCTGACGGTTAATTCCGAGAGCTTGTAATAGGGGTTAAAGTATGAAGTTGCCGTAGTATATTAATAAATATTTTGAATTGATATAAAACCTTCATGGTGTGAGATTTTCGAGTGAAACTTTTTTCACATGATACCTTTAAGATTCTTCTTTTAAAATTGTGCATCATTCGATTTTCGATTTAAAATTGTTTTCTTTATTCAGCTCAGACAGGAAAGATGGATACTTCAAAAATCCGAGTCATTTGTGAATACAAGTTCCGACGCGGAACTAACGCGGCAGTAACGGCTCGCAATATCAACGCTGCGTTAGGAGAGGAGACTGCTAATGAACGCACCGTGCGTTTTTTGCTTAAACGGTTTCGTAATGGAAACTTCGATTGAAGAACGAACCACGTGGAACACCGCCCACACAGTGAATAACGCTGAATTGAAGGAGATGGTGCAAGCCGATCCGAGTCAAACTATCCAGGAATTAGCGGCATGGTTTAACGTTACCCTACCATTTTGTTTTTTTTTTTGATACCCAGGAAAAATGCTTCTTGCACTACCCGCCGGCTAGGGGACGGCACCAGCGGGGCGTGTGGGACTCCCAGCAAGAAGATGCGCTGGTATACCCACTAAAAAACCTGGGGTGTTCCCTCTCTCACCCAATGGGGGGGGGGCCAGTTGGGAACTTAAAAGATTCAACCATAGCAGGCCCCCCCCGTGTGGGTGCCGGCCGGGTCATTAACGTTACCCTACCTACAATATTGGTTTATTTGCATCAAATCAATAAGATAAAAAGTATCAAAAATGGGTGCCTCATGATTTGACTGATCTGCAGAAAGAAATGCGTGTTGAAACTTGTGTTGCATTGTTGAATCAGTACGGAAAATATTGGATCAAATTGTGACATGTGATGAAAAGTGGATTCTTTACGATAATCGTAAGCGAAAAATGTAATGGCTGACCCCAGGTCAAACGCCGCAACAGCAAAGCTTACCAATAAAATGGTAATGGTATCAAGATTGGAGGCCAGTCAGTACAGACCGGCGACACTTCGACCTAGTGGGATCTTTTGTGTCGACTTCCCCAATAACGACTGCCATAGATGTTCATGGTAGTCGGGACCGACGGCTTAACGTGCTCTCCGAGGCACGGAACAGGCAAACAGTTATGGTAATGGTAACTGTTTGGTGGTCTCTTCATGGTGTTATTCACTATAGCTTTCTTAGGTCTGATCAAGCAATAACAGCAGATGTTTGCCGAACTTCGAACAATGACGGCGAAACTGGCAGTGGAACAGCTTCGACTCGTGAATCGATCTTCACCATTATTGCTCCATAATAACGCAAGACCTCACACTGCACTAGAAACCGTTGTAACTCTACAGGGGCTGCAGTTAGAAACCATACGTCACCCTTCATACTCGCCAGACATTGCACCAACGGACTACCATTTTTTTTCGTGATATGGACAATTTTTTACGTGATAAAAAAATTTATTCTCAGGAGGCAGCACAAAATGCTTTCACACAGTATGTCCAATCTAGATCCCCGGAGTTCTATCGTGAAGGCATAAATGAACTTACGTTTAGATGGCAACAATGTATAGATAATGAGGGTAAATATTTCGATTAAATAAATAGGATACATCTTAGAAAAAAACCAATTTCTATTTTTCAGTATAAATCGGCAATTTCATACTTTAACCCCTAATATACATATATACTTAGTCGCTGTGTAAATGTTACTTGTGCGATTCAGAATTGTATGACGTCATGTTAAGCGCGATTGTATCTGTCAAATGTAGGCAAAACTTCTTCGTCTGTGCGGAGTCGCCACACATTTGTTTATGTATACCCAACAATTCTAAAAGAATTCGCCTATTGGTAAATGTATTGATGTCCCTATAACAAATATATTTCTTACACAGGTGTAAAAATACCAGACGAGAACCTAACCCCACAACAACGTGCACATAGAGAGGAACAGTTAGCCACAATACGCAAGATGCAACAAATGCTGTTCCCAGAAAGTGGTGGAAACAACCCCAACCAGGGGTCCGGCGATGGGTCACAACCACCTAACGATATCAACCCTCCGAACTCCACTGCCAGCATGAATATGGGGCCTTTCCCACCCATGTCCGGCATGGGACCAAACGGTCCTATGGGATCCGGGCCTAATGGACCAATGGTGTCCATGTCCAACAGTATGAACTCTGGACCTAGCTGTACAATGGCAGGCCCAATGGGTCCAAACGGGCCTATGGGAGGCCCAATGGGTCCAGGCGGTCCAATGGGACCTAACGGACCTATGGGAGGCCCAATGGGTGGCATGGGTGGGCCAGGCGGAATGGGGATGGGTGGGCATGGTTCTATGGGACCTAACGGAATGATGGGTCCAAATGGACCGATGATGGCTGGTCTGGGACCTAATGGACCCATGGGTCCTATGGGTCCGTGTGGAATGAAAGGCATTAGGGGTCCGTGTGGAGGGCCTGATATGAAGACTGGAATGTGCACAGATATGCATATGGGAAGAGGTTGTGGGGGTCCTATGGGGGTAAGTTACATAAGTATTAAAACCAATAATTATCTTGTATTTAAAACAGCAAATATAATCACTTCAATTTCGTTAATGATTATACTATTGACAAGAGTAAGTAATTAGATTTTTAATAATTATAATCACATCAGCAGTGGTTACAAACCTGTATATCAAGTAGTTGGGCATATTACTTAAAAAGCTTAGACATGTGAGCCTAGTAGTAAGGTCATCAATATTAGGTACATCATTTAATTTGTTTCATATTTTTGAAATCACTAACAATCTCTTTAAAATGGATTTTGGCGGGTCAGTGAGTCTTATCTGATCACTATGCATTGGTGTGTATAACATTTTTGTTCTTCTGTTTTAGCGAATGCCAAATCCCATGGGTGGTATGGGAGGGCCTAAACCGTGTATGATGGGTGGACCACACATGGGACCCAGAATGATGCCAGGACCGAACCTCAATGCCATGAACGGTAAGTGATTGCTTACATTTTAATTTGCTAATGGATTTCAACTACTGTTTCATTCCATATGTTGGCCTTACATAATAAATAAGTATAGTTAATTCTTGAAATACGCGAATACTATACGTGAAAGCATTTAATAAATAAGAGGATACCCAAAACAAATTTCTCATGGAAGATTGTTTTAGCTGTTGTTGCCATATAATTAAATAATAAATAAACATTAAAATGAAATGTTTTTATCGTATAATAACCAAAATCAGTTCGTCCATTATTTTACGTGTGCCGAATTAATTTTTCCTTTAGGTTGTAATTCAAATTACAATCAAAAGGAAACCAGTGCATTCGAATACTTCATCGCAAATCATTAACATAAAGTCATTGATGATTGTATCTTGGATCAGTTACGATCATTGATTACATTCGAAATTGGGTCAGTAATGACCCAATTTCAGAAAGTATTCTGATGACCGCTCTAAACTCACCAAAAACCGCTTTGGAACTCTAGCACTAACTAACATCCAATTACTAACCATCACAACAGGCAAGAGACCTTCAAGCAGTTTAAGAATCCTTCAGATCCAAACATCCAATGATTAACTATAACATAAATTCAGAGACCTTCAAACAGCTTAAGAACCCAGGCACATCCAAACATCAAATTACAAGCTATAACATCATGACAGAGACCTTCAAACAGCTTAAGAATCCCTTCAGAGCCTAACAGCCCATGACTAGCTATACCATAAGGTCAGAGACCTTCAAGCAGCTTGACAACATCCTAACATCCAATAACTAGCTATAAAATCAGGCCAGACACCTTCAAGCAGCTTGAAAACATCCTAACATCCAATAACTAGCTATAACATCAGGCCAGACACCTTCAAGCAGCTTGAAAACATCCTAACATCTTATAACTAGCTATAACATCAGGCCAGACATCTTAAAGCAGCTTGAAAACATCCTAACATCCAATAACTAGCTATAACATCAGGCTAGACACCTTCAAGCAGCTTGCAAACATCCTAACATCCAATAACTAGCTATAACATCAGGCCAGGCACCTTCAAGCAGCTTGAAAACATCCTAACATCCAATAACTAGCTATAACATCAGGCCAGACACCTTCAAGCAGCTTGAAAACATCGTAACATCCAATAACTAGCTACAACATCAGGCCAGAGATATTCAAGCAGCTTGAAAACATCCTTACATCCAATAACTAGCTATAACATCAGGCCAGACATCTTAAAGCAGCTTGAAAACATCCTAACATCCAATAACTAGCTATAACATCAGGCTAGACACCTTCAAGCAGCTTGCAAACATCCTAACATCCAATAACTAGCTATAACATCAGGCCAGACACCTTCAAGCAGCTTGAAAACATCGTAACATCCAATAACTAGCTATAACATCAGGCTAGAGATATTCAAGCAGCTTGAAAACATCCTAACATCATAACTAGCTATAACATCAGGCCAGACACCTTCAAGCAGCTTGAAAACATCCTAACATCCAATAACTAGCTATAACATCAGGCCAGGCACCTTCAAGCAGCTTGAAAACATCCTAACATCCAATAACTAGCTATAACATCAGGCCAGACACCTTCAAGCAGCTTGAAAACATCGTAACATCCTATAACTAGCTATAACATCAGGCTAGAGATATTCAAGCAGCTTGAAAACATCCTAACATCATAACTAGCTATAACATCAGGCCAGGCACCTTCAAGCAGCTTGAAAACATCCTAACATCCAATAACTAGCTATAACATCAGGCCAGGCACCTTCAAGCAGCTTGAAAACATCCTAACATCCAATAACTAGCTATAACATCAGGCCAGACACCTTCAAGCAGCTTGAAAACATCGTAACATCCAATAACTAGCTACAACATCAGGCCAGAGATATTCAAGCAGCTTGAAAACATCCTTACATCCAATAACTAGCTATAATATCAGGCCAGACACCTTGAAGCAGCTTGAAAACACCGTAACATCCAATAACTAGCTATAACATCAGGCCAGACACCTTCAAGCAGCTTGAAAACATCGTAACATCCAATAACTAGCTATAACATCAGGCCAGACACCTTCAAGCAGCTTGAAAACATCGTAACATCCAATAACTAGCTATAACATCAGGCCAGACACCTTCAAGCAGCTTGATAACATCCTAACATCTAATAACTAGCTATAACATCAGGCCAGACACCTTCAAGCAGCTTTGAAACATCGTAACATCCAATAACTAGCTATAACATCAGGCCAGACACCTTCAAGTAGCTTGATAACATCCTAACATCTAATAACTAGCTATAACATCAGGCCAGAGATATTCAAGCAGCTTGACATCCTAACATCAACACTAATTTATGTTCTACTCTTTGCTCTATTTCTTCTATTTCCACTCACTACTGCTATCTATACCACTATCTTAGAATATTTTCGATGGTACATGTAGTGCCGCGTGTTGCAGGCGGCATCATGATGGACGGTAGTATGATGGGTGGCATGGTACCTCACGGTGACTGCGGGCCTGATCATCACGGCATGCCAGTCAACGGACCTATGTGTGACGAGTATGGTCGTGGTAGAAATGTGAGTATCAAGCAAAGATTTCTATCATACATGCTTATATCATACGTAAAAAGTGTCCTCATTAAGAAGAGTGAGCTCACACAATAGATGGAAAACGATAGTGTATAATATTGTCGTCATAAGGAAAAACACGTGATTAATTATTTATTTCGAAATTCAATTTTTACGTATTAGGAATCGTAAATAAGATGCATCTGCCAGTATTTTTATATTCAATACTTAAATACTGGCAGATACGTTATTTTTCCTTATAACGGCAGAATATTCAATATGAGTGAACGTGATACTAAATATTTATAAATCAGATGTCATGTTGGCTTTGTATGTCAGAAGACAATTTAAAGTCCAAAGAGGAGACCATATTTAAGCATATCAGGGCGCATCTATGATTTAAAACTTTGAGCTAAAGTTTGCAATTGCTCGGAATTTATTAATTTAGAAAACAGGTGATAAGAAGTCCTGGTAGGTTGGTCGGCATTCCACGCCACATCACTCACTGTTGTTTTAGTGCGATTGTTGGCAGATCGTATGGCTTTAGCTTGGCTGTGTATAAATAAAGCATTAGACTTGATATCAAGAGATCATTATTCGATCCTAAACCATTAAACTAGTGATATAAAACTTAGCATAACAATCTGATGAATGATAATTGACCAGAATTGCGTAATGGTTTAAGTGGTCCCCTCGCTACTGCGTCGAGTGTTGTGGATTCGAATCCCATACGGGACAAAACGTTATTCCGAGTCTTTAAGTGGTCCCCTCGCTACTGCGTCGAGTGTTGTGGATTCGAATCCCGTACGGGACAAAACGTTATTCCGAGTCTTTAAGTGGTCCCCTCGCTACTGCGTCGAGTGTTGTGGATTCGAATCCCATACGGGACAAAACGTTATTCCGAGTCTGGGTGATCTTTCTGTGCGTTGTTTTAAATTTTTGTAAAGTCCCCCGCGTCGCAGGAAATACAGGTAGTGCAGGATTAGCCATAAAAAATAGCAGTTGTTAAATTCACCATGATCATTTGTTTGTCAGATGGGTCCAGGGGACCCCGGCGGGCTCGGCCCGGGCGTCCACAAAGGGGGTCTCCGAAGCCCCAAGAGCCCCGCCTCAGCAGACATCGACTGGCAGAAGATACACCATCAGTTCTTCGATGACCCTAAGTCCATGGATAATGAATTAAGTATGTATACAACACTAGTTTTTCCGCGGCTTTGCTCACGAAGTTCTACGAGTAAATAACACTATCCTTCAAGAATTAGACATTTTTCTGTAATAAAAGTTTCCTATGCCACACTATGGGCAATAAACTATATTTATGCAAAAAATATGTTGATCAGTCATTCATTGCTAAATAGAAGAAGGACAAATAGTAAACATACCTTCGCATTTATAATATGAGTAATGATTTAGAATTCTTATTCAAGATGAATATCTACAATCACCTTAGAATAAATAGGTAATTAAAATGTGTGGCCATGATATTAGAGGTCTAACACAAGTATAATTACTCATTTTAATCCTCATTGCCGCAAACAAGTATATTTCCTTATAATATCTGAAAGCTTGTGCTGGACAGACATAATCTCTACCCTAACGGTGCACAATATGTCTGTCCCTTTCCCACATCATCCCACATTAATAGGTAATGAGTTGGTGATACCACAACAATGGCGCTACAGGTCAACAATTTCAATTTGATGTATGATATGCTTGCTAAGAGAAGGCACTTGAAACAATTTGAATTATCATACCTGATTGTTAAATTCACGATATTTTGTTTAGTTCTATCTGCGCCAATGTTTTCGTCCATTTCTAGACGTCATCTATTCTAATATTATAAAGCTGAAGAGTTTGTTTGGTTGAACGCGCTAATCTCAGGAACTACTGACTCGAATTGAAAAATTTAGTATTGGAAAGCCCATTTATCGAGGAAGGCTATAGGCTATATAACATCATACTACGAACAATAGGAGCGGAGCAGCAATATAAAATGTTGCAAAAACGAGGAAAATTCTCTTATATGAAGCAGACGAAGTTGCACGGGTGAGCTAGTATGCATATAAAATGCGATGCGGTGCCGCCTTCGATTGCTCGCCCTTCATAGCTAGCGACTTAAAACGGTCGAATAACCGCGTCCTAGCTTAATACCCAGTAACAACATAGAATTTTCGTCTCGAATATTATGTAATGTTTAACTTCATAGTATTGTTATGGCCTTCACCATGTAATAATAAGGTAATAGGATGAATTTCAAGCTGTATAAACATAACTTATTGTATATAAATGTTTCAGGTACACAAGTAAAGTCGCCATGCTCAGAGCGGGGTGGATGTTTACCGCCTCCGCCGTACGTAGCCTCGCCTTTACACCGATCCGCCTCTGTGCCTATAGGTAATATAATATTTATCGCTACTACCCTAAATAAATACTAATACCCACTTGGAACATACATTCCGACGCTCGAAGATTGGTGTAATATGATTACGTTATATTTATGTGCTTGTTTATCCGCATGTAGTTACGTAAATGAGCTAACAATTATCTGTAGTAGGAAATTAGTGAAGGAAATTTTTATTAGAATTTTGTTAGCAAGTGAGTAAGCAGTGATATTTGCCTCGTCAATGCCAGTGCGCCGAACTATATGGGAGAAGCCCACGCCCAAAATATTGTGGCTGCTTCTTCGTATCCATTACTTAAATGTCGTCATGACGACAAGAAAGACCCAAATGCGTCTATTGCCTTTCAAAATACCTAATATAGTATACAGTTGTCCCTTTTAGACAGTGTCATGTCTCTCCACTTAGCCGTGAATAAATTTTGCAATATGAAGGTGTTTAAAATCCCAATATAATAAACACTTCGTACGTATTTAAAATCGAATATATACGTTTATTTGTACAGCAACACAATCCCCGGGCCACGGCTCAGTCCAAATGCCCATGTCGGCGGAAGCGTCGCGCGCCGGCAGCGGCCTCAACAGCCCCGCGCACTGCAAGCCTGGACCCAAACAGGATGCTCCAGGTCAGTTACTTTGCCTTGTTTAGTTGCTCTTATGTTGTAACACTTACTAGTGAATTCAAAGGACATGGTTATTGAGGCGAAATCTTATTGGTAAGCGAGCTAAATGAATATCAAAGCCATAAATATATATATATATATTGTATCAAGCTAAATATATAAAACTGAGCTGTATACAAACCTGTCAATTGTTGGAATGCCAGGTATAGTTGAAAACTTATTGCGTCTGGCCGCCGCTGCGTCTCAAAAGGTTTCATATTTTCTGTTTGGCTTTTGACACCTGCAGTTCATAACAAGCCTTAAAGGAATAGGCCTAAGATGCAAGTTCTAAATCCATTTATCTCGTTACCATTTTTATACAAGAGGTCATCGATTGGATTATTGGAAATTTTGTCTACCCATAATCATTAGTGAGGAGGACGAAGATATATCTAGGAAGTTGTCCTTTTAATTCATGATTTATGATGTGTTCTCGGTAAGTTTTAAAGTATCGCATGAGAATTTAATATTCATAATCAGAAGCCATAGAAGTAGTAGAGCATGCTCATATATTTTTTATCTGTGTTAGACATTTTCCCAACCACGACAGATTGTTTTTTTTTTTGACGTTATGCGCCTATACCTCGGCGTAGAATGTTATTTTTTTATTTTGTTATTTCTGTAGTTGTAATGCGTATTTTTTGTTTTCCCTCCCCTCCCCCGCAAAACGCTTGACGCTTGAAATCCCACCGTGTGATGAAATAACAACGAATAACATATAAATCCTTCAAAAATATGGAATACACCTCTGACACCCAAAACTGGACTTTAAATCATGTGGCTTTAAATCTATTTGAATATTGGAATACAAAAATATTGGCCACAAAGAAATACTAGAGAAACTAGACGAGGGGGTGTTTGTTCGTACTCTCCAATGTTTGGCGGCGCAGCAGCAGAAGAATCAACAGGGTGGTTCTCACGGCAAGGAGCCGAGCTTGATGCCCGTGCCATCACCGCAGCAAATATCGTATCTCAACCAGTTTGAAGGTAACTAGCTTGATTGGAAGTCCACAGAAATAATGACTAAAGGGGTCACATTTAGTAGATCATTTATAATTATGATGAAATCATTAGTTCTTATTCAAAATATAGTTTGGTGTAACCCCAGGCTTCTGTTGCAAACGTGTTATTTCTGCTTGCGACTCTGATTAAGACTGCAATTTATTACGCTTTTAAATGTTTTTCTGTTATAAAACCTGCAAGGTTACCGAGGATATATTTTTGGACACAACATCCAACTCTGTCATCTTGCAATAAGTTTCATGTATGAGGGTAGATGCATGTTTTATTGACTTGAAATGTCAATAAAACTTGTATACACCTTGTATCACGTGTTTCACAGTAGTTTATTGTGTGTGTTTCTGTATTTTTATGTTTTCATTTTGGTGGTGGTTGGTGAAAATGTGCTAACATAATGTATCTTCATACTCTATGGCTAATTCGTTCTTTCATTCTACATAATATTTGTTCGTCAGCATCATCTGTTTGTCGTAATTATGTGTCGTTAATGAGTTATTGTGTGATTCCTACAGGTCAAGAGTTAACGATACAAAAGCAGCCAAACACATCGTTAAAAGACAACGGGCCGCCGTCAAACAGTGGAGGGCAGACACCACAATCTAATTCTAATCAGAAATCGCCTGCCGGGTATGTACTCACGAAATCAAATTGAAATAAATTCATATTCATATTGATAGATGGTACATAGCTGGCTAACATTTGTGAATATAATATCGACGCAAAAGGCCTTAGGTATTTATCCTTTTACATAATTTAGTAATTCTTAATTGAAATCATAAACAACTTTGATTCCTTGTACAGCTATTAAAGAAATATTCATTAATTCGTTATTCACGCATGAAAATGGACATTTGTAAACATAATTTACGTAAAGGACTTATTATTTTAGTCGCGGATATAGCAAGATAATTTACCTTTTTCCAGTAGTCTATGTTACATTTCAACAGTGATACACTATCTTAGTATAGGCAATAGGGGCTTAAAGACCAGCTTCAGTATAATTATTTAATATTATTTTGTTTACTTAACCAACCTAAATAATGTAAAGATGTATTTTAAATAGGTATTTTTCTCCTAGCATGATGCCGGGCACCCCCGAGCCTCACTCGTCCCTGTCAGAGGCGCGTGCCGGTCGGTTCTCATTAGAACAGAGCCCTGGTTTCAACAACCCACAGACTCCCACCTCTGCCGCCAGCACCAAATGTCAGGGTCTGTATACAATTCGTGAAAATTCCTTACATATAATAATATCAGCCCTGTATGAAATTATCTCAATGCTGGGCACGAGTCTCTTCTCGGTGTGAGAAAGGTTATGCCATAGTCCACCACGCTGTTCAGTGCGGGTTGGCAGACTTCAAATATCTTAGAAAACATTATAGAACTGTCAGACATGCAGGTTTCCTCACGATGTTTTCCTTTACCGTTAAAGCGAGCGATAACTAACTATTTAATACACACATGACTTCGAAAACTTAGACATGCGCACCTTGGGATCAAACTCGAGAACTCTGCGTGGCAGTCCAACGGTTTCCCATTAAGCTATTGCTGCTGTTATAATTATATCCTTGTATTAACCGTGTGTGTACAATTACCGTTTTAATTTGTAATGTTTTGTCAATTTCAAGACGAAAAATCCCGCCCAAGTCCATCATCGAACAGGTCAAGTCAAGACAGCGCATCTAAAACTCCACAACGGGAGCCACTGAGCCAAGGTCCCTACGCGCCTTCGTCTGTCGCCTCGTCGTGTGCCGGCAGCAAGAGTAGCTGTAGTGTCGCTAACAGTACTGCGCCCAGCAACAACAGTGGAAATATGGATGATACAATGGCGGGAAGCAATGAGGTAACACATCTCTCCTATATCTCCTTCATGAATGCAAATGCCATTCTGTCCATCAATTTTATTTTATCTACTAGATTTTAACCGCGGCTTCGCTCGCGTAAATGTAGCTTAGTTTAGTAAAAGTAAGTTCTGGTTGAAAGGTACCTTATGTCCTTTTCTGTACCCATGACAACGTGTGTGCGAAATTTCATGTTAATCGGTAGAGTAGTTAAGGCGTGACAAACTCACATTCGTATTTATATTAATAATATCCTCCAGACCGAATTTCGGCCACGGTGGCTAGTCTTAACGGAGACTGGCCAACTACGCAGGAGATACTATAGTGCATAAGTGTGTGCACAAACACAAGTGTGTGCACAAACACAAGTGCACTCTCTGTTCCCTAACTCTCATGATCCGATGGGACGGTAATCCGACACGACCGGAGAGAGATCAGGCGTCCTGCGCCAACGGCTTTATGTGCTTTTCGAAGCATGGGGGTGTCTTACACCGTCAGCTTCGTAACTCCGGGCTGCTATTGAGATTTCTTAACTGAAAAACCCAATAACTGTTTATTGGCCCGACCCGGGATTCGAACCCGAGTCCTCATGCACAGCAGTCGCATTCACTACGGCTGCGCCACGGAGGCAGTTATATTATATTATATATTAGTAAGGATTTGAATACGTGCAATATCTTTGGTCGAAAATAGTTTGATTAAGACGTTAAAAAGGACTTCTTGTTCTCTCTTTCTACGTTTTATGACGTGCTAATTCGATATTTCCGTCCTACAGACAACGTTATCGGGTGGTCCGAACAGCACGAGTCTCCCCGGACCATTCCCAGGACCGTGCAGTATGAACAGGCCAGACAACATTCCCATCAACCCTAATCAAGGTCCCAATGGACCTATGGGCACATCCACGTCTTCCTTCGATCCTATCTCGTCACTCGCACAAATGTCGCAACAGTTAACGAATACGGTGGGCGGCGGAGGCCCTGGACCAGGAGGTCCCATGGGACCTAATGGCAGCGGCATGGGACCTTTCGGATCTGGACCACACCACATGCAACACCATCACTCAATGCACCCACATGGACATCCACACATGATGATGAACGAATTAGGTTAGCGACATAGATTTATTACATGTTTTATCTATTAACCTATTGTGTCGCAGCGGCACACCAGCAGCTAGATACAATAGCTTTTAATTATGTCTGGCATTTCAAGATATGACAGCTCAATTTTTTTATGTTGATATGTATAGTAAGTACAATGTTTTCGCCAACAGGGTGCCATATGGACAACATGGGCGGCCCAGGCATGGGTGGTCCGATGGAAGGAATGATGAGCGGCGGCGATTTTCCACCAGATATGAATCTGAGTCCAAAAATGGGAGGTGGGCCCATGGGCGGGCCTATGGGACCTATGGGGCCAGATGCGGCTATGATGGGACCTAGAATGGGTGGTCCTGGTAAAATGCCACCTTTTAACGGCGCCAACGTCCAAGTAAAAGCAAGTGCACCCAATACGATACAATACCTACCGACGAGGCCTCAAATGCCGTGCAACTCGGGCCCTAGAGGTCCCCCCAGTCTCGACTTCCTACAGCGAGTTACGAACCCCATGCAGATGGAGAGCGGCAAAGGCGGCGTGCCTTACTTTCCAGGTGCACGCGGCATGGACATGGAAGGAGGCATGCGGGGAGTCATGCGAGCACCGGGCATGTTACGTATGCCGCATCACTACCCCGCCGGCTTCAACTCTCCTCCCAAAATGGCCTCGGATCCGTTCGGTGGCCCCGGACCTAACCCCATGTGTGGACCCAACTTCCGCGGCGTGAAGGGTGGCATGGGCGGCCCAGGCAACGTGCGCATGGGCGCGGCGCAACCCTTGCCGCCGTCGATGGGCGGGCCGGGCCCCGGGTTCAAGGGCCAGGGCTTCGCCGTGCCGTCGACGGCGGACCCCACGTACGCGGCGCAGTTCCACAACTTCCAGCAGCAGCTGTACGCGACGGGCAGCCGCGCGGCGCAGCCCCACCAGGCCTACCCGCCCTACCAGCCGTCCAAGTGATGGCTGCGGGCCGCGCCCTGTGCTGCTAGTGCGAGACTCGGAGTCGCGGCGTGACGCGGCGTGACGCGTGACGCGGCGTGACGCGCGTGACGCGGCGTGACGCGCCCGCCCACTACCAGGAGCTGCGATACGGCCTGTCGATGCTGTTCAGTTTTAGCGACGTTCGTTCTTTTGTATTGCAGACTGATCGGTGGTAGTTTGTGTTTTTCGTTGTCGAGAAGCGCGACCGTACTTAATAAATTGTACACCAGTGAAATGAGAGATCAAATATTTTGTTAGTGATTTTCGTTAGTCCGCGTATTATTGTGAGATTTTTCGATGTTGTGAAGTTTTTCAAACTAATTTTATTATTATGTTTACTAGCGTATCGGTTTCGAGTTAGGTCATTATTCTAGGTTTCTTGACTGAGCATGATTTTTATGTTAGTGAATGCAGATGCGTTTGTACAAATTGTACAAATTTTAGACGTGTTATTGTGTACTCTACATAATTTAAAGTACAGTTTTAGACGTAATTTTTTGCTTTTGGCAATAAATTAGTTTTAGATGGTTTTTTTACACAGACATGCCAGAATTTCAGTGTATCGGTTCCTTTACTTAGCTATTTTTATATATGATTCCTATGCACACAGATATCTAGTCAATTTTGAAATTAATGGAGCCCAACCCTGTGTTAAAATATAATCTTAAACTATTGAATCCGCACTTTGGTTACTTTAATAACACAGAAGTACATAATTTTATATGTTTTGTCCATTTTAGTTTTATATTAATTAATCTAATTAGTAAAATTGGTTTATTATAATTATTTTGGCTTAATGGCCAGTATAAATTGAATTTGATGTATCAGTTTTTACAACTGTTTCATTTTTGATCTGAATAGCAATGTTTTTTCTGTCTTCCAATACCTTTACTAGACTCTTAAATGATTACATTACAGCTAGTTGCGAGTATAGTATGTTTTATACTCAACTGAAAAGCTAACGCTTGCGCAAAGCAAGTAATATTAGTCTTTACTTTTAATAATTAAAAGTACTTAAAATCTGATGCCATATTATTTGCCACGTGAATTTAATTTCGTGATATTTTTAACCGTCTTATTTAATTTATTATCGTCTGTAATTCTGTATGAACAATGCCAAGATTATCTGAACGCAACAGTTTGTTTTAATCTTAGTACATAGGGCATATTAATATGCTAGGCTAGTAGTCGCACATTGTGGATGACACAGCGGCCTTGGTTAAGTACTGCCTTGTTTATAAAGCAATGAACCCCGGATGCGGACGCGCGTGCTACCGCCATGTCACACTCGGACCTGTGTGCAGACTGCGATACTTAACGCTGCGTATGTTGCGTACGTTGCGTGCGTTGCACTTGCAACACCCTTATTTATATATGACATCTTGGATATAATAGAAACGTCACAACTACATTTGTGTCCTTTAGATAACACAAATTGGTTTGATATAGCAATAATTAGTTAGAGAATACAATTCTTATGAATTATATTATATCGGCGTTGTTATTGGTCATAGTATTTGACAATTATAATGATCTCCATTTTTAATTGAATAAGGTCAAGAAGTGTCAATTTAACTATGACACCGATATCTAATCGATTTTTAATGATGTTGTTGCAATATAATAAAGAGTAAATGACTTATATGTCGGGACAAAAATAAATAGAAGTGTGTGTGAAGTATGGACTACGGAAATGTTTAGCATCATAATGATACTAGTCCAGTACTCCCATGATCTCATTTATTTCTTTGTGCCAATTGCCAAGCATCGTTGGATGACGTAACAAGTCAAATAAATAGTCTCGCAGACAGAAGGTGCGTTCCAACGAAATGATCGTGTACGGTGTCTCACGAATCGCGTAGAGCAGTCTGCATTCAGCTCTAGATCTCGAGATTACAAAGGGCATGGAGTAATTGTGAGAATCAGCACAACAGTCCAGTAAGAAACACCCGCTAGCAATTAGATAGTCTTAATTTAATTGTAATTATAATATAAGGTAAAGAATGGTTCTTGTTTTAGTAATAAGCAAAGAGCAATGATATAAAATAGTTTGTGTAATATTGATAAGAGATGAAATTAAGATGCAAACTATTGGTTGTGATTCTGACACAATTTGTTAAGTTGTTCGTAGATTTGTCACACGGAGAATTGTGGAAACTTACTGACTTCACGATAAGACCCTTTTTAATTTTAATTTTTGTTTTTTGGATATTTTTACTTGTCGTTCTCGTTTGTACATCGCTAACAATAATTGTACAGAGTACTTTTGGACTTAATTTAAGGCAATAAATGTATTTATTTTATAACTCGTGATGTAAGAATTTATTCTTAATTATTATAAAAAAATATATAATATGCTTGTATACTCATGTTTTATTTTAACCCTATTTATTTAATCGTTAATCATGCATTGGTAACACAAGTTTAATAACTTGTGTTACCAATGCATGATTAACGAAAACCTAATGCCTAATGGTACATAGTTACATATGTAAATTAGACTCAGCCCTGTTTGCTCCAGAAGTAAAGATTCTTTGGATAACCACTTGCTACGTTCTTAAAATATCTCTTATTCTTTCGCATTAAATAATTTTAAGGCTAGCATACATAGCCAACTGGGTTATTAGGTCACACATAATAAAGGACAGCCAATTTTATCGTTTACCACATTCACACATTTACATCGGGCACATTATTACACTGTACTACTGTGCCCGTAAAAAATAACACTGCAACAAAATAAATATTTTTTATTTTCACTGGATTCGCAGTATGTCATTAAGTAATTATGATTCGCCACTCTAAAACTATTTGAAATAGTTATATAAATAAAATTGTTACATCACGTCATGTTTAGTAGTGAAACGCATTTTTGATTTAGGGTAGGTATGTACCTACTTAAAATTCTATGAAGTGACAAATTGTTATTCTACTCTCCTCTTATAGCTACTAGTAGCAGTATCCCTCTGGAGGCTCCAACAGTAGTGTGCAAGCATGACTGGCTTCCATCTATCCTGATAACGCTTCTCATACTCTGCAATTTATTGATAAAATATTTCACCGTGTTCATAATTTACTGCACCCGTGTTATCAGGCAAGAAACTTTAAATGGGAGTGTGTAAAATGCATTTTAAACATATTGCGTTCTAGTTTGTGATACCTACCTACGCATTCAGCATCAGTTGAATTTTTGCATGAAATTCCGGTGATTTGTGGTTGCAGAGGCATCATGTATTTTTTCAATGTGACAGGCTTAATAAAAGAGCGGGATCAATGATAATTTTTTTTATGTCAATACCGATGAAAATACCTTCCTAAATTTTTGCCTCTGCGTAGAAAATTTTGTTTTAAGAAACAAAAATCCAGATTTCTTTGGGGAGCGCTTTTACGAAATTCTTTTTAAACCAAGTTTGATACGTTATCGCGGTAAAATATTTTTCTCAATACTAATGGTTTGTAACGCATTATCAGCCGGCGGGCATAAGCCAGGTCCGTAGCTGGTAACAGTTAGGGTTATAGTGAAACACGTAGACTGATTGAACTGTGAATATATTTACAATTTTTAAGTCTTCTTATATACAATTTATTATTCTTACAAGTAGCGCTAGCACTAATCTACCCTCTCTCAGAATATCCGCGTGAAATAGCAGTATTCCTACTGTTGTGTTTCGTTCGGTGAGTGAGAGTGCCGGAGGCCCAATCACCCTCTTTCCCTCTTCGCACTCCTTCTCCTTCCCACTTCTTTTCCTAAAGGGTTGGCAATGCGCAAGTGATGCCTCTGGTGTTGCAGGCGTCTATAGGCTACGGCTACGGCTACGGTGACCACTTACCATCAGGTGGGCCGTATGATTGTTTGCCAACTTCGTAGCATAAAAGAAAACGGCGCGACGGGGTATAAACGGTGCCACGTATAAAAACGGATTCGCTCCTGGACGACCACTCATCTCAGATCACCAGCCGGTGTGTCTGACTCTGGATGACATCCCGCAGACGACTCGACTACCTCGATCACACCAAGATTGGCGGATCTTCGCCGACTACATGGCTGAGCACTCGCCCTCCTTCCCTGTGGAGACACTCGGCGACGTCGAAAGGCTTGCGACGGATCTCAGCGCGGCTCTACAATCCGCGCTCCGAGTGTCGAAGCTCGACGCCGCGACCTCAAGGATGCCTTTCCAGCTCCCTGCCTTCATCCTGGTAATGATCGAGAGGAAGAGGAAACTGCGCCGGCAATGGCAGCGCTCCCGATGTCTGACCATAAAGTCCCAGCTGACCGCTCTGGCTGCGAAGATATCTGCTACGTTGGCAACAAACGCGGCGGAGTCCTGGCAACGCACCATCGAGTAAGCTAGTGAAAACTGGTCGGGCATACACCGCCTTTGCCGCCAACTCTTCGGGAAGCCATCTCCTATTAGGCCCCTACTGGCCGGTCACGGAACCCCACGTTACCGTGCCGAGGACCGAGCGGAAATATTCGCCGACTCCCTAGAAGCGCAGTTCCAGCCTAATCCTGCTCACAACATGCAGCATGTAGCAGAGGTCGAGAGGAAGCTGAAGTCTTACTTCGAACAGCCGATAGCCCCGACAGAGGATCCCATCGTTGTCTCCCCAGGCCAATTCCAGCGGATGATTCGCCGAACGCGCCTCAGGAAAGCGCCCTGTCTACAGAGCGGCCCATCCGCGCCGATGTGCCCCAGGGAAGTTGCCTCCCTCCTGTGTGCTGCAGTATAAATGAGTATAAAAGACTTACAAACTGAATAACCACGCAATGTAGATAAGCAAAGGAAAAGGCAATAGAAAAAGATTGCGAGACAATAGAATATTTTATAAAAAAGAATAAAATGGATGAAATTTCCAACTATGTTGTATATGCTATACAACATAGTTAGAAATTTAGATAAAAGACATAAAACTAAAAGTACAGCTGTGGGCTCGGAGCAACAATTTGTGGGCCCCGAGCCATTCGTAGGTCTCCCTGAGAGTACCGTCAAGGCAGCTTTGAATGCACATGGCAATGATAAACACAGGCTAGAGTGGATGGCCCTTAGGGGTCTGGAACACTCCAAGAAATTCATTGCAAACAGAGCCACGGGCTTTACCCGGAAGTTCTGCGGGTACAACAAGGGCCAAATACGCCTGCTCACAGGAGCGTTTACTGGTCATTTTGGCACCAACGACTTCCTGTGCAGATTGAGATTGTCAAACAATTCGATCTGCAGAGCCTGTGGTGAACAGGACGAGTCCATATCACACCTACTGTGTGAATGTGACGCGTTGGCCGGACTAAGGATGGGTCTGATGGGATTGGCATATCCGAACCCTGAAGACTTCAGGCTTCTCCCTCTGAAGTGTACGCTGCGACTGATGCAGTACATTCATAGAGAGATAGCTCAGGGATAAACCTCGGGGCCGACACAAAAGATCCCACTGGGTCGAAGTGTCGCCGGTCTACACTGACTGGCCCCCGAATCAAGATAAGATAAATGTACAGCTGTATTAAATGTACATTCATAGAGAGATAGCTCAGGGATAAACCTCGGGGCCGACACAAAAGATCCCACTGGGTCGAAGTGTCGCCGGTCTACACTGACTGGCCCCCGAATCAAGATAAGATAAATGTACAGCTGTATTAAATGAACAAGGAAACATTTTGTTGGATCACATAGACGTTGTTAAAATATGGAAAAGATACATAGAAAGTTTATATGAAGGACAAGGATTAGATAATATGGATATAGAGATAGACAAGGATTAGATAATATGGATATAGAGATAGACAAGGATTAGATAAAATCAATAGTAGTAGTAGTGTAATATTTTCAAAATTTTGTAATACAGTGCTAAATAAACAACGCGATAAAATCCGTATATAGTAGTTTAATTTCAATGAATAACATTCGCGTAAATAGAAGACAATATTATGAAAATGATAACTTAGGTCCACCGATTATAAGAGAAGAATTTGATAAAGCCTTAAAAGTTATCCAGAATGGCAAAGCGACAGGGATAGATGAGATTGACATCGAACTTATTACCTACGCACGCTGTCCTCCACTACTGGATGAAATATTCCTACAAATATATCTATGTATTTTACTGGAAAAGTTCCCAAAGACTTTCAAATCAATAAAATAGTCATTTTACCGAAAATTAAATACACCAAAATGTGAAGAGTACAGAACGGTTTTTCGCTTTCTTATATCGCATACATCAAAAATTTTACTTAAAATATTATACCTGAGAATAAGAAGAAAATCACAGGAATGTATAGGTGAAGATCAGTATGGGTTTAGGCAACGTAAAGGAACCAGGGCGGCAATATTAGCCTTAAAATTAGTTACGAATAGAAGATTGGAACTAGGCCTAAGCACACACATCGCCTTTGTTGATCTAGAAAAGGCTTTTGATAAAGTTAAATGGAAGAAATTGATGAAAGTCTTGAAGAGTGCTGGGTTAGATTACAGGGATAGGAAGAGAATTTTTGAAGTTTACAAGGAACAGGAAACTGTGATAGCAGTAGGAGAAGAAAGGGAAAGAGCAACGATCAGACAAGGCGTTAGTCAGGGATGGCCACTGTCCCCAATGACCTTTAACATTTTTAAGAGTGCGCAATAAAGGAAATTATAGAAGAAGAACAAGGGGGAGTAAAGATTAATGGGCGAAATATACATTTTATAAGATACGCAGATGACATTACTGCTTTAGCAGAAAGTAGAGAACCGCTAGAAATTTTACTAAACCGAATGGACGAGGTTTTCTACAAATTCGAATAAAAATAAATAGTTCTAAAACCAAAACAATGATCATATCTAAATTTCCTTCTATAAATATTGAACCCATAAAACTAAATAAATTTCAAATAGACAATGTTAATAAGTTCAGATATCTGGGAACATTAATAATCAGACTCCAGACGCTATCCAGATTTAGTAGTAGGAAATGGCGAAAAGAGCATTTAACTCCAAAAAACAGCTACTCACGACCAAAAATATTTCAACTAAGACCAAGAAACGATTCATTAAAACCTATATCTGGAGTGACACAAAAGGACAGAGAGAGATTAGAAGCGTTTGAAATGTGGTGTTGGCGTAGGATGGAAAGAATAAGTTGGACTGAAAGAAAAACAAATGAGGAAGCTCTAAATATGGTAAAGGAAAAGAGAAATATTCTAAAAACAATAGAGATCAGAAGAGGGAAAATGTTGGGCCAGTTGATACGTCATAAAAGTTTTATAAGAAACTTCTTGGAAGGAAAAATAGAAGGCAGAAGGGGAAGACGAAGCCAAGGAGGACGTTTATAGATCAAGTGAAAGAAAAGGTAAAAGTTAAGTCGTATCAAGAAGTCAAAGCGCTGGCTCAAGATAGGACATTATGGAAGTGACTCCACCGACAAGAGCTTGGCTCTTAAATTGAAGAAGAAGACTGCAATACTATAATAATACCTTTCAGTATTCAAACAAACGATAAAAAAACACTAATTGTTGTTAGGCAGCAGTAAGCACATAACTCACTTTGAATATAATTTATTCCCGGGTTTTAGCAGAACACAGATAAACGAAAGGTACAAAAATACAGATTATACCCTGTCTGTGCTAATATCGTGAATGACATTTATAAATTTAAAATTTTGTTTCCTGAAATAATATTATATTTACAACAACAAATATGTCATTACTAAAATCTTAACTACAAAATTTTAAAATTTAATGTCAATAGGCAATTCATAAAAAAATAATTTTATATAAATCGAAAGTGATTAAAACATGATGGCGACGTCAACAAATCATTTGGACCTTGTGATTGGTTCAAAGTGACAATCTTGTCTCTGGTTTTACAGATTAACCAATTAGAATTTTGATTGAGAGGCCATTGCATTTTGTACCGCTACTGATTGTTGCGAAACCATGTTTTTAAGCAATATTTCTTTCGTTTACATTTAAAAAAATGATTAGATAGGTTTTACAATTTTAGAAGATTCACAATATTTTAAAGTGATAAAATAAAAATATGAAGAAAGAGAGAAAGTAACATCCTTGACAAAAGTGGAAAATAACTCATTCATTATTCGAAATTAAAAAGTACATGAATTTGTCTATGGAAATACAGAACGGAATCTTGTAAAAGATTAGGCCATTTCATAAAACAAATGTATAGTAACTCGCAGAAAATATCTTCGGGACAGTTGTATTTATTTCAGCTTTGCATTTTATTTTAAATTGATTCGTGAACCGCATTGTAGGTCCATTGGAAAGGATTCATCGTCGACTCTAGCGGAGGGTTAGCAGTCTCGGTTCTGCAATAGAAAAGATTTGCATTGAGAGGAGACGTAAGGTAAACATCGATTTTAATTTTTTTCTCCTAAAATGGAATCGTGTAATGAAAGTAAAGATTACATATTTCTATACGTAAGTGGTTGTGTATTGAATGTTTATAATGTATTTTTAGTGTATCCTTGTACGAAATGAAAGTTTGACTTTTGCCACATATTCTTTTGAATGGCAGCTGACCGACGTACATCTAGTTACGAGAGTAGGTACATAATATGCAACGTAAACTGTGTTGTAAGCTTGTAAACTTTTTATTTTCACTAAAACGTTGACGATTGAAGATTCAAAGTGGCTTCTAGACGCTTCAAAAAGCTGTAGATTGAATTGTTTTTTCCTAGGTAAAATGTCAAATTGTGAACTTGTCAAAGCAGGGTTGAGTCATTGTTGCGATCCATTTATTAGCCTAACTTATTGTTGAATACCTATTTACACAGTAAACCCAATTGCACATTTATTTGTAGCATCAAAAGTGATAGCAATCAACAAATTTGAAAAAATGTATTTAGATAGTGTTTTCATTCATTTTTTTACTGAATTACAGCTTTTCTTTTATTTGTTTAGGTAAAGTCTTTTGTTCATTTACTTAAATGTCTGATTCGTTAATCAGCAACAAAAGGAATAAGCACAGAAAGAGATAAACTACACAATTTGTTTACTACTGTTTCAACACCCTGGTAAGTTATATCAGATGGATTTGCCAAGACTATAGTGCCAGGTATTTAAACTGAATCTTTATCTTGTTATTTAAAATGATTGTTGACAATATAGTTAACTAGACAACCAATCTGATTTACCAATTAAAAATATTATGCACCTTTGTAAACATTTAATACATTTTTGTTAGTTACAAGAAATGCTTAATTATTACCACTGCATACCAAATCAGTGCAGGAATAAAAGGATAGTGTCCTAATATTTGAAGAATTACAGAAATTAATAATGCCAATATAATAGCAATATTATTATATTGAAAAGAGGTTGCAATCAATGATGTCATAGTTAAAGGTTTATCTTTGTCTTCTATGTACTAGATACTGCAAATAATATTTAGTGTATGACAAAATTAAAACCCAAATAATGAGCTAACAGAGCTATCTTGATTAATCATAATAGTTTAATCTAGACACAGCACATCATTCAATAAAATAGTTGTTATCATAACTCATAGGATTTTCCAAAGATGCTGCATAAATAACATGGAATACCTGTCAATATAGTATAAGTAATTAATACTTGTATTTTAGGTGAGAAGTCATTCACAGGATACATATAATCTTTCTTCATTTTAATTCTTTATGTAAATTTTGTTTGTGTATATCAATAACTTGCCTAGTATAAGTAGGTTTCAGAACAAAGCATGCCCAATATATATTATTTTAAGAGTAAACGTTAAATTCATCTTATTTACTTTTTATTCTGCAATTTACTTGCATCTTCTAGTCCAGGATCAAAGTGCAGATACACTATTCTATTGCTACATTTAATATAATAAATATTATAGGAGCTGAGTCAAACTTTTTAGTAAGACAAGCAAAGCAAGCCCAATATATATTCTTTTAACAGTAAAAGTTAAATTCATCTTATTTAATCTTTATACTGGAATTTTACTTGCATCTTCTAGTTCAGCATCAAAGTGCAGATACACTATTTTAGTGCTACATTTAATATAATCAATATTATAGGAGCTGAGTCAAGCTTTTAGTAAGACACAATGAAGGCAATATGAACCAGTGAGCACAGCCACTGGTTCATATTGCCTTCATTATTACTTAAACATATACTTAAAGTAAATTATTGGATGCCAATGTCAGAGCAATTGATACTAAGTATATCATAG
This sequence comes from Catocala nupta, assembly GCA_963675205.1. Taxonomy (NCBI): domain Eukaryota; kingdom Metazoa; phylum Arthropoda; class Insecta; order Lepidoptera; family Erebidae; genus Catocala; species Catocala nupta. The sequence continues at coordinate 11,862,459 of OY776104.1, forward strand.
ACTTGGCTAAGTGCAGATTCACTTCAAACCAAGTAACAACTTCTTTAAATAAAACCATACTTTTATTATACTTATGGCTTGAGTAGTCCCAGTAAAAACAAACACAATTGTGAATTTTGGATCTCAGTTAAATACCTCATGATGCTGCATTTTGCCACATTCTTATTCCTTGCTTAAGACCCTTCAACAACACTGCATTTTTCCTTTTTAAACAATCATTTTATTTTAGTCTTATTGGTGAAGTAACAGGTGTTTCTTTATTTTTTAAATCAAAAATTGGCTTGCATTTGCCCATAATCTCACTGGCTAATATAGCTGATTGTGCCAGAAATGTCATTTGTTCCTAATGTTACTATCTAACAACAAATTATTTATTTCTAGGCTCTCATACTGTTTTCAGACTACTGCAATGAATCATATTATCATGTGGTAATGAGTACAACAAAGAATAATATTAGTAATACAAATCCAATAAAGTTATCATCAAATAAGGTAATGGTAGAACTGCATTTGATCACTGGAAAGCATAAATTATGAAGAAAGCATATATTATATTATTATATTATTATTATATTAACAATTTTTTATCATTTATATAATAGATAACTGGGACATCTGAATGTTTCAATTATCAGAGGAAGCAGATTTTATATCATCAGGATTAGATAATCTTTGGCAATCAAATTACATGACATTCTGCAATGTAAATAAAATGTCATATTGCAATTATAACTATAGATCAATATTTACTTCTGTAGGTGCAAAATTTTACTTAGAAAGGCTTTTAATCTATGGCTGTTAAGTGATTCAGTTTGATGCTAAATTATGGTGTATTCAATCATATACTTTTACAATTTCTAATATACTACTAGCGTATCTATATTGGTTGCGGTCTTTTGGTTGGTTTTGTATTTTCTGATTTGGACTCGGTACTCAGTCCAGTCAGGCTTAAGTATTTTTTATATCATACAAAATATACAATACTGCAATCACAATAGACCATTAATTTTAAAAATATTACTATTTATACTACTAGCCAATTAATTAAAATATTTTTCTACATATTTTATTTAAACGTGATGATTCGCTTGAGCTGAAATATGCTGTGAAAGCACCTTTGCTATACACAAGATTGCATTAAATTAGAAATTCTGTTGAGCATCTGTAGCAAGAAGACCTTAGGTTCCATAAATAAGTATTCTGCTACTTGCTTGCCCTGGTAGCACAATGACTCCATTGTTGACGGCAATAATACAAATCGAACTTCAGATGTTGCAAGCCAAAAGAAGTAAGCCTATTTGCTATTATGCGCTCAGGCCATAGCATATGCATATGGATAGTACCTGTTTACAATCAGTTAGCTCATATCTGTTTAGATAATTTATATAATCAAAGTGGCTTACAAGCAGTGGCCACATAGGTTGTATAAATTATAAACAAATATAATAGTAGGCAATGCCTGCAAGTATTTAATATTATTTATTTCCTTATCCAATTATGACATTTTGATATTCAATAATAAGATTATTTACCAATCTTAACAAGAGCAAGTTAAAATTGCACTAATATTTGACAGCGGAACAATTAAGCTTTACTTTGTAAAGCTTTTTTAATTGTGCAGTCTGCATTACAAGGTTAAATAATTTTTAATATATTTCACTCTTTTTAATTGCTTGGCCAATGCTTACCCCGGAGCCATGTCTTGATTCTTGCTATTGATTGTTAATATAATCCTATATTACGCCCAAAACAAGTAGTTTTCCACCAGCATTGACCCTTTCGTAGACTAAACAGGAGATATATTACTTGCTTTCTCTATTAATATGATAATCTGTGAGTTCTACCCTATTCTTTACGAATGCACTTAGTTTTTCACAAAGACCATATTTTGCCTTGTTTAAAAACTATACCCAAATATTATCAAAGGGCACCTCTATCGTGACTTCTGTTGACACAGTACATAATTATTTAGTTATAATTTATAGGTCAGTATTGTTCCATGTGGTCTTTATAATTAATTTAGTAAACAGGAATCACAAGTTAGTCAATAGATAATAATAAATTGTACTCATGGCACAGACATGTACATTATCATTTCTTAATTCAAGCGCGTGTTTATTGATATCTCGGCTCTATCAGTGACGATTTGCGATAAGCAATGTTTGCATAATAAAAGGAGATGTTTATGATTTTTAACAAACACAAATTAGTTGCGAATTTTGCATGTTACTTTACGATTTTGTCTATTACTTAACAATTGTTTATGCAAATACCTCAATTATTATACTTTTGTTTTGACTGCCTCGTTGATACCAGTGTATATTTGCGCTGGTAATAGCCGATCGTTAGGTCACAAGATTGATCCTTTGCCATAACATGTCAGAAAATTGAAAGCAGCTGTATAAAGTTGGTGGCAGAATTATGCCTCATAGAGAAAGTAGTCTTGTCCAAATGCGTTGGTGAAATGTACGTCTATTATCCCTTATTCTGCCTTTCAGAGATATTTATGTGAGAATCCATGCAATATTTATAAAAGAAATATTAAAAAAAAATTTGTTAAAGCATTCCTTGTGAATGTAGAATTCGCTGTACTGCTTGCACATGGATCAGGACTACCTCACCCACTAACAGGAGTTCCTTCTGCAAGTAGTATTGCCATTTCTTGGCTTGATTAGCACCTGACGAATGTTACTTCTGGTATTGGTAGTTGGTAATTCGGTAAGCACTTACCGTTAAGCGGATCTGTGTAATGCCATCTTAGTATACTACTGACCGGCGATTTAAAAAAGTTACTGTGAGTTTCATGAATTTGTCTTCTCATAGGCTCAACCTTTTGCCAACTACACATCTTAACAATAAATTCTGACATTCAAAAGTGTTATATTATGACCAAAATTATTTAATGAATTAAAATTTAAAATTTATATTTTAAAAATTATATGTTTATATTTATTACAAATCTTTATTTTAATCGTCATTTTTAATTAGGCTGAACCAATTAGATTATTAACGCTTTTATTAGCTGGTACTTTTTTATACCTAATGGTTATTTTTTATGGAAAATATCAGTATAGGTAATGAGTCGGTTGGATGAATATGGTTTATGATTAATGCTTGTGAGTGGGAATGTAGACTAAACTTATGTCTGAATATGCTAAAGAGATTTCCCTACATTTCGCCATATTTTTGCAGTTGACCGCCATACTACCGCACTTTATGCTGCTACGGATAACTTCCTAGCGGAATGACTGTCCCTTTTTGACCCGGGAATCGAACCCAGAATCTTAGGCTAAAGTGCAAATATAGCCGCACAGGTAGAGGGACATATGAGGCAGTTAGTGAGAGTGATTGCATAATATTGGTAAATATTTTGCAGAAAACGATAGTTAAAACGCTTATCGCGATCCGCGAAAGTACTGACATCGTCCAGGGAAATAAAACTTCACGAATTCTTTATTTCTTTTGAGATAGTTCGTTTTTTCTTGTGTGACGATAAATAAATAAAAGAAAACACTTTCAAAACAAATTACCGGGTAATTGTTAACTTTAGCAGTCGATGCATTTATCTGTGTTTGTGATTACCTTCAAAAGCTTATACGTAAGTCACAAACAGGAGCACTCATTAGCGATATTAGTTAAAACTCACGACAGTAATATGTTATAATTTTTATCGATGTTATATTGTTGCCTTTTAGTGAGACAAGTTATACGATACTTTGAAGACGAAAAAATAAAAATATAGTATAGATTAATGCTTCTAAATATTCTTTAATAATAATAAACAATAAAATGCTTTATTTAGTCATTACGTTATAAACACAAAAGTTGTTTAGGCCTTCTTTTGTGTACGTGTATCAGAACACATCACTCTACAGTATCAAAGAAAACTATAGCACATTAAAATCGAAATCTAATTGATTTAATATATTATTAAATCAACGATAAAATAAAAACAACAAACAGGTGTCTACGTCCGTAAGTAAATAGCGAGAGTGATTTGGGTCAAAGAAGATAGGTTGACGACCTTTCACCACAGTGTAAACTTTTAACCAGTTTAATTACACCCGCGGCTACAAATCAGACTACTTTTGCAGACCAGTTTAGAGTACTGCTTACTCCGCTGCTTTTATTGCTGCTTGAAAATACGAAGTTTGAGTTTTCCAACTTTATATGAAAGGAAATGTGAGTGAGGTGTGCCTCACATTGTTAGTAATAACGCGAGATTGTGTTTAGGCAAAAGTGTTGAGATAATTAATAGATATATATTCATATCTAGAAATCTTTATACGAAGTATGATACGCGTTAAAAGTAAAGTAATACAATGGTATGTAAAAACGAAATGTGTTGACCTCAGAATAAGATCTGCCTTTCTAATAGTGCTTGCATAATGTTCATCACAGCCGATCACTGGTAGCCATAGTGGACATAGCCGTTATCAACTGCGCTCAACCCGCTCGTATAATGAGCCATTATGCATTCCTGACGTCCATACTGATTTTTTTTTATCAGTGAACAACTTTTTTTTTATAAAAAAGCAGTTTCTTTTAGCATGTGAAAAATAAAAAGGACATTGTGCCTGTAAATAAGTTTATTGTTAAACTGTCTTATATACGTTATTATAATATATTGTTACATATTATTATAACTGTAGAGAAATAATAATAATATGTCATGCTAAAAGCATGAATGAAATGAAGCATTTATTGGAATCTTGACATTTAATAACAGTTTTGATCGGATTTAAATATTATACATATTATATATTTAACAGCGGCGTACGGTTATTTTATTTGCGCTTATAAGCTAAATTAATTCAATTAATTATATCTAACAAATTAATATTTTAGGAAATGAAGTAATTCTCAAAGTCAAATAGACCAGGTTTTAAGAACTTTCTCTTTTCTAATCTCGAACGTAATTTCACCATATGTATATGAAACTTATTTTACCATCTTTGTTTGTGTATAAAAGTTAATACAACAAAAATTTATGGTACAGCGAAAAAAAAAATTACTTCAATTTCAGACCATCAAGACTTGACAGGATGATAAAATTAATATACTCATTCTTTATACCTTTATTTGTTTTTATAAACATTTTTGTTTTCGTAACTGCATGTCAACAAAAGTAAAACCGAACATATTCAAAAAGCCTGTCCAGTAGGATGACCAGGAGATCACACTCGATAAAGGGTCTATGTGGACAAAAAATCATAAACCCCCTAGGGGATCGAAGCATCCTACTGAACGGAGGGTTCAAAACTTGTTGAACGCTGTGAATAGATTAGATGTTACGATTAATTAATTACTTTAATAAAATTGACACAGATTTAAAACCTTTTTAGAAATTAATTTATTAATGAATTTAAATCAGATTTCTTTTGATAAAAAAGCAATTACAAAAGCAATGATAACGGATTATTGGTGTAGAAGTATCTGTTTTATATTGTATTGTTACATTTTTTAAGGCAGCTCCTGCCATTGCTTTAGTTTGTGTCGTGGATGACTTTACTAACCAGTTACGGACAAGAAACAAATTTTTGCGATTCACACAATTTTCTTTCTCGTGCTCGAACCCAAAACACTCTTGCGTAGTGGCCAGTTAACGTTTAAACCGTTGCGCCATTTCTACAGCCAAGTTTCTATATCAATCTTGTATCACTTCTGACGCTTGGTGTCATAGGATATATTTCTGACCGAATTGATCTCTTACCATAGCCCGTTTTAAATACTTACTGTTAATATAAAATCTGGTTATTTTGCGCTTATAGATAAGGATTGGATAATTTTAATGACGTTTTTTATACAACCAAATGGACAAACGTACAGACGGCGTGCCTAATCGTAGGGTTTATTACCTATATGCTTGGAACGCTAGCAATACCGCTCGCGCGTTGTCGACTGTTTTTACAAAATCGATGTATTGTGCATAAAGTGCTGGTATTATAGCCAACAACAAAGTCTGTCCCTATACACGACAGAAATCTTCTATATAGGCATTTGCATTTGCAGGAGGTGTTACCCTTTGCTGTAGTCTATCATTCAGTTTCTGAAATGATAATAAAATGCGTAAAAGTCAAACACATATCAAGTGATTTGATTACCTGTTGCTTACTCATTCTATCCCAACTGTTGACATGCGATTGATCTATTAGGTCTTTAGCTATGACATTTGCCGTTTATGCCCTATATCTGATTTCGTAGCTATTGTATAAAATACAATGGTTATTTTAAAAATTATTACTATTTCCTATATATGTAATAACATGTAAAATTATTAATAAATATCAAGATCCTTTTATACAATTTGTATTTAAAGCTATATCGCTTAATGTCTACTCGCATTCATTGTTTTAATTCGCCATAATTACATTATGGTTGATGTTTTTGTTAATTTTCGACAAACCACGGTGGCCTCAATACAAGCATTTATATATGAAAAAAAAAACAGAATTTGAATAGCCAATAAAAACATATTGATAAGATAGTATGAAAAGCACAATGTTAGGGATGTTCTTCAAAGCGGTAACTTCATACTTAAACCCCTATTATTTATATTTTTTGTGTCGATCCGCTTTTCCGACAAGTAACAGTAAATGTTTTTGAAAGGCGGATCAACACAAAAATTATTTGTTATGATAATAATAATGGTGTATTATTAACGTATTGTATTTTGTTTGCAGGTTACAGTAGAATATATTCTAGTGTAAGCTGACGCTCGTTTGCCGCTTACTGGAGGGAACTGAACCATTGGCTCTTGGGGCTAGGATGTCAGTGCTGAATCAGAGTGGAGAAGAGCAGGTAAATCATGACATAACAGAGTGTGGCCATGTTTAAGGATCGTGCCGTTACTAAGAATATAGTCGAAACAAACCCTACTAATATTGATGTAGGATGCTTGTTATTTTATCACATTTAAACCCTAGAAATGGTTGTATCTCTTAAATATGACCACTCAACTAGTTCACTTATATATTAATATTATTATTTAAATAATATATATTGATTGTGCTTATCCATATATTTATTATTATATACAGACTTAAATAAAGATTTGAAGTCGGTGCTGAAGAAAAATAATTTGAATTATTTGGCACATAAGCCACATTGATTAGATCCGATTGGGAGTTTAGTTAATAAAACGTTATTATTTGAAGCTTACAAGTAATATCTTATAGCATAAGTATAAGTAACACTTATAAAATGCTGTAATCTGTATATTGGCTGTTAACATCCTAGCGAGATATGCTGAAATCGATTTATCAAAGCACAAAGCCATTTATGTTGATGTTAGGGAATATTAATGGCTAATAACAAAACAAAAATTGATGTTGCTATTTATCAAAGTATGTTTGACGGCACAGGTTGCCTTACATACGACAGCCAATACCTTCCTTTTCTCATAGGCTGTTCTATTCCCTAATAGCCGTAAACGGTGTTACTGGCTTCACAACCAAAAATCGCCATAACCAATATTAGTAAATAAAACCTATTAGCAAGTTTTATGATAGGTGTCGCATATATTCGGTATGTCGTGTGTGGGTGTCATTTTGAGACGTAATTTATAATGTCCGCTACTATGTCAATGGAGCATCGTTTTGATAAAACATGTTTAATATGCGTGTAGCGTATGAAGTGTACATATTTAAAAAGGTAGTTACAATTCGCCTCAATGGTGAAGGAAAATATCGGCACCTTACGAATGCCAGTTTATATGGATTTTGTAGTCTGTGAAAACGGTTGACCTATTCCCTCTTGTGCTGATTGAATGCCCAGAAGGGGAACAGTTTTTAAACACTATCATTATAAAACAGCATATAGCAGTCTACTGCTGGACAGATTCCTCTTCTCATTTGCTCCATAGCAGCAGATAGAACACTTGCCGTACCAATCTATCCCAGGCCTTCTTAAGGTTGACGGCCGGGCCGGTCTATATGCCAATTCATGGTTTCGACACTTCCCTCTAAGACTCGTTTGTACCAACCGCCATCGGATCTTCGATAGGCCATTGTTTAGCTTGCTTTTCTGATATTACAATTATTTAGATTAATAGGAGACATATTTCGCCGAATGTAGCAAATCCGCAATTCGAATGTGCTTTTTCTACCTCGCTGGCTGCGAAAACACTTTTTCTCTGACATCAAAAGACGCAAGATCGCGTGTTCCTTCCCTCTATTCGCCTTTGGAGTTTACTTAACAGTTGGAGCTCACTCTAGAAGGGACTTCCAACTGGATTGCCTTTGACGGGTATTTTAAAAAGAAATACGACGTGTGCTAGACTTCATTACTTTTATTTTGACGTATATATCTTAACTTAACTTGTGTACTTGCAGGTGGAATGTCCCCTGTGTATGGAACCTTTGGAGGTCGACGATCTCCACTTTTACCCGTGCACATGTGGATATCAGGTAAGAAACTAACTACGGTGCTTTATTTCTTAAGAAGAATCTTCACGTTATTGTATAGTTCTAGTCTAGTATCAAAAAATAGGAACATTTAGGTAAGAAAGGTGTCCAACAGTGGGTTTGTTTAATACAGGCCCTACTTTGGATAACAGTTGTAAATTTATTATTAGCAATTACTCGGACTTACCAATTAAACTCTAGTTGCATCAAGAGCTTATTACGCACAGTCGACTGTAGACGGCGACCGTGACTATCTATATAAACTATTCCTCAGATCAGGCAAATATTCCAGCACAACACTCAATTAAAAATAATTACTGCGAAAAGAACCCCATTATTATTCTATTATATTGCGATATAATAAAATTGGCAATGTCGGAACAACATTCGTTTCTGGCAATTCCCCGTCCCGGTCTTAACCAAATTAGTTTTATATAGATATCGAATATGAATAATTATATTAATACGTGTTTCATCTTTAGTCGAGGTGTACACTAAAGTGCATGTGAGTAACCGAGGCACTTAATAACAAGAGAAGTCTTGATGACAATGTTTTCAATTATTATTTTAATTGCCAAAATTTAGACAAATCCCGAATCACAAAGCATAAATTCATAGACCCCTATCTATAGATCGATCAAACCTGAGAAATGTTATCTATGCCATCCACTTTCGAGGCTTGGTGGGTAACCTAGTGACCTCTTATTTGCATTACCATATAGGCTACAAATTAATAGTAGGTATACCGTCTTCTTAGTGCCCAGTTAGCTTACCTATAAAAGGCTATATTCGTGCGTTTCCAGTCTAGCAAAAATATTGTAGGTCCGTTTTGAAGAATCCAATGCTGTAGCCTCTTTAAAAAACGTAGGGGTGTGGTGACATAGCGGTTTATGTACACCTTGCCACTACTCCAAATCTGGGTGGTTTCGAATCCCATACAGGACAAAAGTTTGTGCGATTCATAAGGTTGTTCCGGGTCTGGTTCGTTGCTTAAATGCTGTTAAAAAGTCCCTTCAAGACAGGAATGATTTCTAGTGTGATAATTAGTAGTAAAAAAAACTTATGTAGCGTTAAAATTTCTGTTGAATTATAAATGTTGTAAAACCGATGAAAAGACATCAGAAAGACAGCAAAACAACAAAACCAAGCCCAATCACACATAAAAACTACTAAGTTGCAATACTCGTAAACAAAAAAGTGATTTTATAACCAGATATAATTCCGACCTGCCCCAAGATTATTATTGCGAAGGATAGCGAAACCAGTATGTGTATAATACGGTCACGATGATAAAATTTATTTATAAATACGTGTGCGCAAGTACCTGTGATTGACGCCAATCGAAATAAGAAAGAACATACTACATAGAGTACACTTATCTACGTTTTAAAAATGGCGTATCAGCGAGATAAAGATGATTATTTAACGAAAAGGTCGTGGATGTTTTTACAATTACCCACGATTTGGAATGAAGGTGATTGTGATCAATTAATTAAAAGTGTGGTATTTATATTTGTTTATATTTTCTATGTCAATGGTTGGATCTAATCAGATTACTGGTATTTTTGTCCGGATGAACTACAGTTGGTCAAGACGATATTTATGGGGATGACCTTATGGACCATATCTTTGGTATTGCTGCATAGATGATGCTGATTAAAATCGCATTAAAATTAGTTTTGTGGTTCTTACGTGGTAGCTGGAATCAACATACGGAGTCACAAACAAAACTAAAACTATTGATTTGTGTATAGAAACCTCTAAATCTAAATGGTTGATCATAATTATATTTTAGAAAATATTTATGATACATGTCTATTAGCCTTCTTAGAGTTTATAATAAGTACAGCTAGATTTTGCACGCGGTTTCGCTTGTGTAAATGTAGTATATGTCAATTTTCTATACCTCAAGAACAGTACTTTTCCTGGATGAATGGTTTTTCTGTACCCCTGACAAAGTGTATACAATTTTAATTGTATGATGATCGGTCAAAAAGCGTAACAAACAGACAAGTTCACATTCGCATTTATAATATTCTATTCTATTATTATTTTATTATTATTATTACTTAGGATATGTAAATTAAAGGATCAAAACCGTGTATAATAGTATCCATAGGCAGTATATGTGTGGCAAATTGAATATTGTTCACGTGGGCAACTTAACGATTTAAACCATTGGACCATCCGTGTTACCGCAAATTTGTTTGTATAAACAGCGATGTCTATAAATTGATTATAAACTACGTGTTACTTAAAACTAGTAAATGGATCGAACCACACCCAATCTGGATTAGCATGTTTAAAGCCAGCAACATTTAACAACATTTTAATCGTTTCTTGTAAGGTGCTTGTATCTATCATATTACATAGGGTATTTATAAAATTAGTAAACAGTACCTTAATGAAATAGAGAGAGACCTATACCATATTACAAACGTATTTATGAACGATGTAAAACATCTTGAAACCAGCGCGCGTGAATTGCGCAAGATATCGCATTTGTGTTTCTAAACTGAAAAAACAAAATTCGTCTACCCTCTGGTAGACCAATATTTTTTTATTAAAGTTTTCTTGCAAATTCGGTTTCAAATTACTAGTATTTTTGTTAACACCTCCAGTTAACCTAGAATGCTTTTGTTAGGAGTGGGTTCACGTCAGTAGTGTCATTGCATAAGTCGCAGGTTTGCCCACCAATGGGTGAGATTCAAATATCCCCCACCCCTTTGGTGGGATTCGAACCCGCGACCTCTCGATCGGAAGTCCAATGCCTTATCCATTTTGCTACCGCCGCTCTTAGTTAGTCGAATATTATCATGTACATGAATTACACAATTACCCTTTTTTTAAACTATAGACGTATTTTATTTTAAAATTCAGTTACTTCGCTCTATTTGTCGTTGGATAACCGTTACAATATGACGTCTGACCTGTCATATAAGTTATTGACATGATTTAAAAATGCCGTATTTTGTAAACAAAACACACAAAAAACGATTATGTTTATAAAAACTCTTGTAGACATACTTGTCAACGATATGATGGTTTATAATAATAAAAAGACAATTGTTATTTTAAAATCAAAGATTGACAGTAAATAGTTTGTAACAAACTGTATTTATTAAAAAGAAAAAGTAAAATATGTCTGTGTCCTTGTTGTAACTTAGTATTGCTATCTTTTTTTTTTATAATTCAATCCCTGCCTCCTATTAGGCTGTTAATTGTTGGAATGCCAGACCTAGATGAAAACCTTTTGTGCGTAGTCGCCGGTTTATATTAAAAATGCAAGAAAACATATGTACTTATTTTAAGATTTAGTGTGGCTTATTTTAAATCTGAGGCTTAATTTATGCTAAGACTTCATCAAAGTCACGGGTAGCAGCTTGATATAAAAATGGATATGAGCTAATAACTACATTATATAATTCATAAATACAAAATGAGTAACGCATTTCTAGATGACGGTGAAATAAATAAATAACGCGCATATAAACAAGACATTTTTGAAGGCATTAACTTGCTATATCGACTGTCACCCCGGCTTTACTTCTCCGAAGCATTTGCGGTAAATTGGACTGTCAAGTATTCGGGATTCACGTGACATTTCAAACATAGGGGAAAATAAAATAATTTTCGTGAGATGAAATTTACGTTTAAATATATACATTTGACTGCACGGATCGTGTAGAAATTTGAGTAGTCACCGTGTCACTGCTCCTACGCCATGTTTTCTGGGTTCGATATTGGCCAAACGATTGTGTGATCCAGAAATAGTTGTTCCATGTCTGGGTATCCTGTGTGTATTGGCTTAATATATAGTTCTTCTTTGTATAGAGAAACACCCGAACAGCAGCCGACTTTTTTAAAATAATAAGAAACTGTTTACTATTCTGCTCATCATAATTTTTCCTTTTTCCTGAGAGAATAAATGATTTTATTATTAAATACTGTATTATTATTATTATTATAAATACTATTAAAGAACTTTATACTAGAGGAACTGTTTATTAGGTATAAACCTACATATAATTTTGGTGAAAGTTACCTAAATACTTGCGCAAATCTATATCTATATCAGTATGTCTATGATTATAATATGTTTTTGGAAACGACATTGCTTTCGTTTATAATGTCTCTAGTCTCTAGTCTCTTAGTATACGTTACAATTATCGTCTCCATAACACGTACTAGGACAGCTACCAATTGCATCATTCAGATGCCTATTAAGTACATGTTGTAAAAGTAAACGAAATTAATGTTATATTTCCCTATTTATTATTTGATTATAATTTCATGTCGTGGATGAGTTCATCAAAGCACACTAGTGACAGAATGGGTATAATAAATTGTATTAGTAAGGCCGAGGTTTTGGATTTATATAAAGGTTAGATAGATAAGGCCTGAATTTACATTTATCAGCATCGATTTGCATTTTATCTATTGAAAATAGCGATTTTGTTTGAAAATGCGTACGCATTAATTCTTATTACCGCATGCATATTCCTTATTTTAAATGCGTATAAGTGTACTACACGATATAACATGTTAAGGATGGTTACAGCCGTCAACGTATATATAAGAACGCTTAAGCGGACGCATGAGAGCGGATGCTTAAGCATGTTGATAAAGGATGCTTACAACCGTCGCCGTGAAATTATGCTTAAGCATGCGAATATAAAATATTCATACGAAAGCATCCTGAAGCAGCTGAAAGCATGCGATAGCCACGATGTGTATTATAAGTGTGTCCAAAACTACCCGCTAAATGCGAATCAATGCTGATACATGTAATTGAGACCGTAATGTTGCAGATACTTTGTTTAGGTTTATTGATTCTCACCATTTTAGTTTAATTATTTGGATCTACATTTTCCTAAAACTTACATGTTACATTTGTGTGTTTAAATAGTTAATGTTGAATGTTACAGATATGCCGGTTTTGCTGGAATCGAATTCGGGAAGGCGAGAACGGCCTATGTCCGGCGTGTCGGAAAGCCTACCCGGAGAACCCGGCAGACTTCACTCCGCTCAGTCAAGAGCAGGTAAATATTAAATTTTATATATACTTTATAACACTTTGTGTCTGTTAGTCGTATGTTTGTAAAGTCCGCCGGGAACTAGGGATTCGTCCCTAGTGTGGGTATTGTATTTTAACCCCTAGTAGTTTTCGAGGCTACATGTATGTATAAAATCTTTTGGTTTTGGGACACAGTTGTTATCCCTAGTATATTAAAAGTTGTTTATTTTGTTGTAAAGTGTTAGAAAAACGCCTGTGTAAATATCATTCATAGTATTTGCTAAAGATGATAAACATAACTTTAAGGATATATTACAAGGCAGGGTAAGCTTAAGGATATCCTCAAATGTAGGAGTCATGTTGGCTTGATGATTACATACACTTTTTTTATTGATAACAGTAACTATAGTATGACTCACTTGCGTAAAATCAGTGGTCATTAGCGAGTTGGGTCAATATTTTCCTCTTGGTATCTTCATATGTATAATTTATAATATTGAAGTTATAAAATATATCTAACACGTTTTATTCATATATAAATATACAGATACCCATTAAGTCCCGTAGAGAATGGATAATCTTGAAACATTTTATTGAAGAGCTATTGTTGTCCAAAATAAATATAAAATAAAATGGTAGTAAGATATTATGTCATTTAAAAATAAGTATTTTCACAATACTTTGCTTTTCTGTATATACTATGGCTGCAAATAAATGAAAACTATAAAATAATTGTGAAATATGCATTAAATACATAATTTAGAATAATACAATAATACATTATTGTATCTCGTGTCAATACGTGATTATCGCTTTTTATATGCAGAAGGAATAAATTTCATATTCATAAATACTATCTGGGAAACATTTTTTATATTTTATTTCGGCCCACTTACGAGAGAGATATTTGAGATGTTTTAGGATGATCCATTCTATACGGGAGGGATACCTGTATATAATAACAATATTGTTATTGCTTAGACCAAAATTATTGAAATACAAATTTGTCCCTCGTTAGGCGACAGTTTGATATTGACCACAATTTACATAGGGCGAAGCTAAGCTCCTTTTGCGCAGAATTGTTCAAATAGTACCAGAAATTTATATTTTATATTTTACCAATCAAAAAATTACTGAAACATTCTAAAAACAGACGTACACACTTTTTTTTTCGTACAACGTACATTTGATGCCTCATCAATTGCCAAAAAGCAGATCAATGCGAGTGGGCCATAACCATTCGAGGCAAGTAACGAGCATAGTTCTTGCGCGTGTACAGTTTTTGACCTGCCTTAATAGTGGTATTCTTCGGTAGGTGGCAGCAATAAAGACGGAGAAGAAGGCTCGCGAGCAAAAGCGGCGGAACAAGACTCTGGAATCGCGGCGCGCGCTCGCCAACGTGCGTGTCGTGCAGAACAACCTCGTGTTTGTCGTGGGGTTGCCAGTACGGCTCGCAGACCCAGAGGTACATATCATACTCACACTACTGATGCACTCACAGACTCATTCATATAGACTACAAAATTTAAAAAATGCTTTAAAACCTTATTTACTTTGATCAGAATATCAGAAATAAAACTATTTGTTGGTTATTATGTCTGCATGTCTTGTATGACCGCCGCCACTCACCAAAGCATATTGAAGGCATGCTAGCACAAGCATGTCTTCGCCCTTTAGTATGCTTAAAATTATAACATTAAATCTAACCTCAACAAAAGGCATGGTAGTACTAGCTTGCCTTCACTTTTCATTGTGCTTATAATATTACATTCAATCTAACCTAAACTGAAGGCATGCTAGTACTAGCATGCCTTCAGGTTAAGTTAGATTTAATGTAATGTTTTAATAAGGCAAACTGGCTAGGCTTTATATAAACTAAAAGTTCTGCCTCTTGATAAAATTAACCTTTAAAACTAGTTTCATTGCAGTGCACTTGTTACATCCATATATCACACATTGGTTGAGTGTTTTGTATTAAACGAATTAACAAAAACTACTACAGGATTCTAGCCAATTTAAAATTCGTATACGTCCCAAGTACTTTTAAAATGTATATACATACTATTACAACGCCATGGACTCGTCCCCTATACAATATAGTCCATCGCGGCGATAAACTTAATGACTATGTCAGCGCTAGCTAGTCTATTCGCTAACGCACTCAGTAAACCTTGGCACGCTTCTGCAGTAGGGTATAGGCAGTAACAGATTAATAGAGAAATCACTTTCATTCCAAAAGATGTTGTGATAGCTAATATGTATAACATTACCGTAATAAGTTAATTTTACTAAACATGATTTGTTGATTTTAGTTCCTTTATGATTTCAGATCCTCAAACGGCAAGAGTACTTTGGCAAATATGGCAAAATTCACAAAGTAGTTATAAACCAAAGTACCACGTATGCAGGGTCACAGGTGAGTAATCCTTATGATTTATTGTTTATCATAAACATCTTAATCGCCATGACGTCATGATTACTTTTTATTAGACTGTATGGCATTTGTTTGCTTTTATATACTAGCAGATATAATTGACATATTGCCTTACATTTAGAAGTAATTTGACACTACTTATAGTAAACTAAAACAATCATAAATTCATTTTGCGAAACACATACAAATACAGCGTTAATATGGTCAAACTGCTTTGCGATATATTATTTAACCGATTGAATGATATTTTGCTTATGTAAATATTGTAAGAGATGCTTAAAACGTAAATACGTAGTATACATACGGACAGAAAGCTTTATTTTTTACTGCCATTTGTTAATCATAGACATATTTTGACTGCCCAGGTGGTGTGTTAATTCAAGTTACCTCGTCAAGAGGCATCTATCAAATCTAGCGTAGGATTTGAAAACCCTTGTGATGCCTGAAGCATAGTGTTTTGATCTGTAAACTAGCAGGGTCACACCAACAATTTTAAAATGTCTGTTTTTCTAAGATTAAAGAGCATGTGTATGATAGGCTATAAATAGGTTGTTCTGTTCCAGGGTCCGTCAGCATCAGCGTACGTGACGTACGTGTCGCCGGCGGACGCCCTGCGCGCGATCCAGGGCGTCAACAACGTGACGCTGGACGGCCGGGTGCTCAAGGGCTCGCTAGGGACCACCAAGTACTGCGCCAACTTCATGAAGAACCAGCCCTGTCCCAAGCCAGACTGCATGTATCTGCACGAGCTAGGTAACACACACTTTCTGTACTATCATACTTAGTTATAATTTACATTTATTTAATTAGTTTCAATATACATATTATTATTAAAAAATACGTATTAAAATATTGCCCTCTTGATAAAATAAGTATAGGTATACCCTCTGGTTTCCGAAAGGCAGATCAAGTATCAACAGATGGTCAAACTCATATCATCGGCTGTAATTGGCTGGTTCAGCTAACAGCTAATCAAATCAATTGACATGAGTCACATTCATGTCAATTGATTTGATTTATTATTGATCAGATGATAAGAAAGCAGCTAAACAATAAATATCTTAAGACAAGATTGATCACATATTTTTAGTTTAACCCCTTTGAGGCGTTCAACCATGGTTATCTACTTTTGCTCACAAGAAATTTCCATTCTATTGTGGTTAGTAGAAATCGGTAGACTATGCAAAGCTGTGGCTCTCGAGGGTCCAATATGTAAAGTAGACCCATTTAAAACTCTATTTGTTGATGCTCAATCAACAATATTTTCTTTTATGCCATAAAGTGTTGTTGATTTTCTGTGTCTATCACTTAGGAAATCTACAAAATAGAGTAGTAATAAGTTATGGTTGGTATTGTGCCCATGTGCAGGTGATCCGAAAGCGTCGTTCACAAAGGAGGAGATGCACGCGGGCCTGCACCAGGTGTACGAGCGCAAGCTTCACAACCAGCTGTTGCAGGCGCAGCGGGATAAACCAGAAGACAAACACAACAATAGTTCAGGTACACACACACACAACGTCACTGTGATATATTCGTTGCCAGCTCTTGGGTTGGGGCCTAGTCTAAATGATGAGGCCGCAACGACATTTACGACATGGATACTTTAGTATTCTGTCGCAGTAAAATGTTATATACTTCAGTCGCGTGCCAGAAGATTTTAACGAATTTGTTTAGGTTATGGAATTTCTTATCGTTTACATCTACAAAAATGCATTTTAGATGGTTAGGGAACAGGTAAATTCCGTAATAGAGGGGATAGCCCCTACCAGCTTAATGAAAATTACATGATTAGGACACAGTTAAAATTCTCTTCGTCCCCTCTCTCCTCACTCGTTCAGAAGACCGCAGTTAAATACCCCTTTGTTGTGTACTAGCGATATATAGGTTTTCCAAGGTTTTTATCTTGTCAGCAAAGGCCTCTGTGAACTTTGTCCCTAGCACTAGTAGGACAGCGATGCCTTTACTGAAGGACTTACGTCGCATAAATAATGTTTTATGGTAGTGTAAGCACCCAAAGGGTAGTTATATATTATAACCGCTAATCATACGCAGGAAATCTGTATGCTTCTTTGTAAACCGTCTCCTCTTGCACATAATATCGAATGTTGACAACGGTTTTATTCCTAATAATCTTTTAGATTTTAAAATAAATTGTCATGCTCTGTATCTATTTAAAATAATAATATAGATTGTATGATATGATATATATTTTCACACTATTTATGCTCCAGGTGCATATTTTATCTAATCTTATGTTGCGCATAGATTGCATTCGAAAGAAATTTTAATATAATGCATAACACGATACCTACTTTTCATGACCAATATGTATACTTGGTAGCACACGCATTTATGCTTTACTATAATAATAATATCAGCCCTGTATTAAACTGTCCCACTGCTGGGCACGAGCCTCTTCTTAGTATGAGAAGAGTTAGGCCATAGACCACCAGACTGGCCCAGTGCGGATTGACAGACACCATATCTTCGAGAACATTATAGAGAACTCCCGGACATGCGGAAATCTCAAGATGTTTTTCTTCACTTTTTTCAAAAAGTCAGAAAGGCAAGCCTTGGGGTCGAACTCGAGAACTCTGCGTGGCAGTCTAATGCTCTCCCATTAGGTTATCGCTGTTATCAATGCTTTATTATACTGTCCATAATTTCTAATATAATGTTAAATAATTGTTTATCTAGCTGATCAGTCCTTTTCCACCCATTGCTCGTGACATACAGGCCTGCCCTACTGTATACCACAGTTTTCGATCCTATACCACATGTATTACCAGATGGTTGTTTAGTCTCGAAATTTGTAGTCTATTATATCCAGTAGTTGAATTTATCTTTTAAAGATCCCTAGCTCACTCGTTTATAGCCGAGCGAGTAACGAGTTATAAAAGTTATTACTGTACAGTTGAATACAACGATGTGTAGCGTCTACAGGTAGCTTTTATATCCAAGGTCGCGATACAGAGGTCAATGACTCTAGATATTATGAACGTTCTTTCACGAATTTATCACTTTGCGATTATAAAAGATAACATTTTACGGAAATGTGCAAGCTTATTGCAATAGTCATTTATTTCGCTATATATATCGGAATATCTATTTTGATACAAGATGGTTTTGAATTTTATCCATTTCTAGAACAAGCATTTACTTGGACAGGTTGGATAGACCGATATTTTCCGTTAGAAAATTATTAGTTATATTTGGTATTTAAAATGATTAGTAGAGGGCACTATTCCTTTTAAATGAGACTCAAAAAAATAGCTCAATATAGATGTAATATACTTCTAAGATGTATAGACGATATTCGAAGTTAATTTATTCTAAACATAGCCATTCCCGATCCATAATTCAAATGTAAAAAAACCCTAGGTATTAAATAGTATTTTCTTATAAACTATTTTCGTGAAAACTCATGAGTTCATTCGCACATCACCGATGTAGTTTGGCGGGAGGCCAATGTCCGGTGGGATGCCTAATTAGTTATAGTTTAGCATAATAAATTGTGTTACGTAAAACAACGTGTGTTCATTCGTCTCATTTAAGGTGAACTATGACGTAATCGTGTATTTTAATGTTATGTTTAAATAAGAATATGCTGTACTTCAATAATAGTCGTAGCGTAGTACTTAGTATTGAACAAGCCAGTACGTCACTCATTTCGTATTTAACGAAAATAATTTATGAAGAAACACTACTTATTTAATACCTGTGCTTTTTATATTTGTATTATTGATTAATACGGTGATTCAATAGAATTTTGAAAAGCGTTTGCGACGATATACTATTTAAAACTGTTTTAAAAAGGCACTTACAATAATATTTTAAATTTATATTATTCTTATTAAACCTACATGTTTGTAGTATTGGTTTAAAATCACAACATTTGGATCGCCACGCCTTTATAATTAAGCTATATGTAAACGTTTCAAAAAGCTTTTAAAATATTAAGCATTAGTAAATTGAGATTAAAGAATACTGAGGACATTGATCTGCTTTTCAAATATTCTCTACACCTACAGTACTTTTACTTTATCATCAACTATACTAGTTGCAATAAAACGAACAGCTATGACGTAATCACACCAAACCACAAACTATATAAAACAATAAATAAAGGATAGGCTGTGACGTCACATGTGTTTACATTATTTACCATACTAACACCGCCGTATACTGTTCTGTGCTACACCGTTATAATATACCGTAGTAGATTTGTATTGTTTATATTAAATTCGCCTAAAATAGAATGCCGGTGCTTTTCATTGACCTACTGCGGCGTGATCTAATCCTTAGGTAGAATAGTTAGATATTTTAGCGGGGTATAGGCGGGCATGGTATGAAAAGTATTTTACTGCACGGATGGTGTATTGGTTAAAGTGGTCGCCTCCCTCCTGCCACTGCGCCGAGTGTTGTGGGTTCGATCCCCGCAGAAAATTGTGATCCACATATAGTTGTCTCGATTCTGGGTGTTCTTTGTGTCGGTTGTTTGAATGTTTGTAAGTTCCCTGCAACACAGGAATGATTCCTAGAGCGGGACTTACTTTTTAGAGTTCGAAAAATCTATAATACAACAGCTTTGTCCGCCTGTCTGTTATACAACTTTCAACTCAAGAACCGTAAGAGCTAGAGACTCGCGTTCAACGCCATTCAACTCAGCATAGTCGATATACCCCGAAATTATTATGATCTTTGACCTCTGACCTCAAGGTCACGTAATACCATTTTTTTGAACTCTTAAGATTTACGGCAAGTCATTGCCGTTTCTCACTTGTTTAAATAAAATATGATAATGATCTATTGAATAATAAAATATGCAATGACAGGATACGTTTAAATTAATAAGGTATAAATTAATCGGCTGGATTCATGTTATGCTTTGTTAATGTTTGTTTTGAATAAAATGCTTTGATATACATACTATCATATCTGCAATCCCAAAGAAAATAAGTTAATTTTATTTTTATTTAAATGCCTGTGAATTACTGCAGCATTGTGTTAAATCATTTGTATCTGTTGTTAAATAGCAGTAACAAATGAATTATGAATACATACATAGTTATATAGGGATAAGTTACTATTATAATATTCTCAATGCTATTTTATAACAGAATATCTTAAATATTACAGGTAATTCTAGTACGAATGCAGAAAAAAGCAGTTCAAAAGATGGTAGGTACCACCCATTTATACATAAATAATTACAAGATAATCAAGTTATTTATATATTTATTGTCGGAACGCTCATAGATAAATAATACAAATATGGTATCAGAATGTTTAAAGTAGGTACATACCTATTGAACACAAGCTTCCACAGATTTACAATACAATGTTTGCACACTGGTTGATGCGCATTATTTTAGTACATGAGTGTTTTTATAACATAATACTATTCTACTACATTCATAAATACTATTCTACTACATTCATAAATGCAACAAGCATTAGCAGTTTTTATTTAAGTGATAAACTAATGTTCAACTGCGCGAAGGACGCAGTGGTTTTTAAGTGGTCGCCTTGATACTGCCACCGCGCCGATTGATGTGGGTTTGATCCCCGCACGGGGCAAAATGTGTGAACCACAAATAGTTGTTACGACGAGTCTGGGTGTTCTTTATGTCCATTGTTTAAGTAATTGTTAAGGCCCCTGCGATACAGGAATAGGCATAATGACTAAAAAAAGATTTTAGTCCGTCTTTTAGGTTAGCAAAAAATATTCGACTCGTGTTTATTTTGTCATACAAACTAATAACAACGAAGATACGTGAAAAGTGTGACGTCACAAGACCCTATTCCCGAACTTTTATGCGTTATAACTTAGTAAATATTTATTGTTTAGTCAAAACTAAAAATAGGTGTTCAATATATTTTGCTAATCTAAAATATGGACTAATTAAAATTATTTTTCACTTATTTTTAACCCTATCATCATGCCTTTTAATAAAAGGGCAGGATTTGTCGTTAAAAAGAATAAAATATATGTTATCACTTAAAATACAAGTTAATTTGAGATCTGAGTTAAGGCTGGTTGAACGTATTTTCGAAGAACACATTCATCAATATTCTAACTGAGTAATGTAAGAAAAGTTGTAATATATTTATTTTTATTATTTTCAGGTAATCAGTCGAACTTTATACCGACAACAGTGGTCACATCGTCAATAAATGTAGTCAATTCTAAGTGAGTACCTGTTTAAGCAACTTTACGCAGCTTTGAAAATAGTTCTTAGTATAAGAGTCACTGAACACAAAACTACTAGCTACATACTAAAGACGCCAGCCTCAGTCTTCATTCTAACTATAATATTATAAATGTGAATGTGAGTTTTGTTACGCTTTCACTACTTGACCAATTATCGTGAAATTTTCATAAGCGTTGTCAGGTCTCAGAATAGTATACAGGGTACCTTTTATCCAGAAAAACTGTGCCTGAGGGATAGAAATTTACTGACAAACAATATAGTGAGTGAATCTACGGGGATAATCTAGTATTATATTAAGTTTATTCAAACTGGCAACTTTTAAATTAAAACCTTTGAAAATAGTAAATTTTACTGTTGAGAATGCCAATGCAATCGGCTAACAAGAGTTTGAATCAAGTAAAGGGAACAATGATATGCCATGCGAATATGCCTTTGTAATCTGAGTGTCCTTCATAGCCCAGCTTGGCACTTGTGACCCAGCCATAATCCATTGTGCAGAAATTGCCTTTAAATGCCTCTATATTTAATCTCACTTAACATTGGCCGAGCATTTCGTATATTCCATATATAAAAGAAAATACGTGACAGGTATGAACAAGCACAGTATTTAACCACATGTGTATTTAATTGCAGATCTAATAAAAAAGAGTCGGTGAATGGGACGAGTGGGTCGAGTAGCGGTAGCAGCAATGGGAACGGCAAGGAAGCGTGGCCAAGCCTCGGCTCCTCACCTCCCTCCGACAGTCCCGCCAGAAAACAACCCAGTCCCAAACCACAACAGTCTACGGGTAAGTCCCAACTAACACTGCGCTAGCACTTACTGTAAAAGAAAGAGATTTTGATTTAGCACCTTATCAATTCGTGTTTATATTGAGGTAAAGTGGAAATAATACATTTCTTGGCCTAGTAATTTGTCGGCTCAACAGCCATAGGCAAACTTAAAATAATACATTTTTTAGCATAGTAATTTGTCGGCTATACATCCATAGTCAAAGTGAAAATAATACATTTCTTAGCATAGTAATTTGTCGGCTATACATCCATAGTCAAAGTGAAAATAATACATTTCTTAGCATAGTAATTTGTCGGCTATACATCCATAGTCAAAGTGAAAATAATACATTTCTTAGCATAGTAATTTGTCGGCTATACATCCATAGTCAAAGTGAAAATAATACATTTTAGAATAGTAATTTGTCGGCTATACATCTATGGTCAAAGTGAAAATAATACATTTCTTAGCATAGTAATTTGTCGGCTATACATCCATAGTCAAAGTGAAAATAATACATTTTAGAATAGTAATTTGTCGGCTATAGATCTATGGTCAAAGTGAAAATAATACATTTCTTAGCATAGTAATATGTCGGCTATACATCCATAGTCAAAGTGAAAATAATACATTTCTTAGCATAGTAATTTGTCGGCTATACATCCATAGTCAAAGTGAAAATAATACATTTCTTAGCATACTAATTTGCCGGCTATACATCCATAGTCAAAGTGAAAATAATACATTTCTTAGCATAGTAATTTGTCGGCTATACATCCATAGTCAAAGTGAAAATAATACATTTCTTAGCATAGTAATTTGTCGGCTATACATCCATAGTCAAAGTGAAAATAATACATTTTAGAATAGTAATTTGTCGGCTATAGATCTATGGTCAAAGTGAAAATAATACATTTCTTAGCATAGTAATATGTCGGCTATACATCCATAGTCAAAGTGAAAATAATACATTTCTTAGCATAGTAATTTGTCGGCTATACATCCATAGTCAAAGTGAAAATAATACATTTCTTAGCATACTAATTTGCCGGCTATACATCCATAGTCAAAGTGAAAATAATACATTTCTTAGCATAGTAATTTGTCGGCTATACATCCATAGGCAAAGTGAAAATAATACATTTGTAGCATAGTAATTTGTCGGCTATACATCCATAGTCAAAGTGAAAATAATACATTTTTAGAATAGTAATTTGTCGGCTATACATCTATGGTCAAAGTGAAAATAATACATTTCTTAGCATAGTAATTTGTCGGCTATACATCCATAGTCAAAGTGAAAATAATACATTTCTTAGCATAGTAATTTGTCGGCTATACATCCATAGTCAAAGTGAAAATAATACATTTTTAGAATAGTAATTTGTCGGCTATACATCTATAGTCAAAGTGAAAATAATACATTTCTTAGCATAGTAATTTGTCGGCTATACATCCATAGTCAAAGTGAAAATAATACATTTCTTAGCATAGTAATTTGTCGGCTATACATCGATAGTCAAAGTGAAAATAATACATTTTTAGAATAGTAATTTGTCGGCTGTACATCCATAGTCAAAGTGAAAATAATACATTTCTTAGCATAGTAATTTGTCGGCTATACATCCATAGTCAAAGTGAAAATAATATATTTCTTAGCATAGTAATTTGTCGGCTATACATCCATAGTCAAAGTGAAAATAATACATTTTTAGAATAGTAATTTGTCGGCTATACATCCATAGGCAAAGTGAAAATAATACATTTTTAGCATAGTAATTTGTCGGCTATACATCCATAGGCAAAGTCAAAATAATACATTTATTGGGATAATAATTTGTCGGCTATACAGCCATAGGCAAAGTGGAAATGATACATTTCTTGGCATAGTAATTTGCCAGCTATACAGCCATAAGCAAAGTGAATATAATTCATTTCTTGGCATAGTAATTTGCCGGCTATGGCCATATGATACGGTATTATCAAGTAGTCGATTGTTGTTTCAATTCTTATTCTTATAAGTACTTTTAATATAGTAGATATTTTTATGATAAGGAATTATTGATTGATATAGACATGTTAAAACCCATATTTTTGATCTAAGAACATTGAAAGTCACATTATAGTATAAATATTATTTATTTTACATTTACTTATCTATTCCTTGTATCAGATTTTTAATAATTTTTGTATTGATTTGCAGTTAAGTCACAAGAAAACGGCACATCAGAATCTTCCAGTCCCACACAACAAATTCAGGCTCAAACGAAACAAAGTAAAGACACACACACAGATAGCAAAACAAACAGAAGCAAGGAACCTAGCACAAACGGCCAAAGCACCAAGAAAAGTAAAACCGACAAATCCAAACAAAAGTCTAGCAATAGTATTAATAATGATAACGATACCGAAATATTAGATACCAAACAATACAATAGTACGCAGACAAATCACACGTCCGTGTTCGAGAACGACACGCCTAGCTTCCTGTCCAACGAAATCGACGAGCTGGAGTCGGACAGACACAGTTTACTAGAGAACCACGACCTGCTAGACAACAGCGAGCACAGCCTACTCGAGGACGACAACACACACAACCTCCTCAGCGACGCCAGCAGCGAAGTCATCATGATGCAGAGGCACAACGAGATGCTCGCCGGCCTCGTCGACAACAATCATCTACTTCCACATATGAAATCCCCCATACTCAACGGCTACGGCCTCCTAGACAGGGATATGAGTTATCTAGCTAACGATAGACATAATCAAATTAGCCAAGGTCTGATGGACCAGAAGGAATTGTTGCTGAGGGAACGCAGCCAAAGTGAAATGCTCATGAGACAAAACGAATTGATGGCGAGGCAACACAACGTTATGGTCGAGCCTAAACACTATATGCCCTCATCTAGTATAGGACTCGAGTCGACTAGTGAAATATTAGGTAAGAAAGTGACTGTACTACTCCCGGCCGCGGAAGAGCGCTCGCGCCCGCGGGCGGCAGCGCTCTTCGCCCGTCCTCCGCTTGCTCTGCTGCGCGCAGGCGGGGTATAACATGTGCGATGTTTGTGCAGGTGCTAATTTTCATCCAAATCCCAATATGCTTCCACCGTTCGGTATGCGCGTAGACAATGTACTGGGGTCTACGGTGGGGGGCGTGGGCACAGTGGGGGGCAACTCGCTCGGCGGCGGCTTCCTGCTGCACAACTCGGGGCTGCTGCCGCAGAGCCAGCCGCAGATGTCGCAGGTGTCGCAGGTGTCGCAGGGGGGGCTCGTCAACGGCTACGACGCGCCGCAGTCGGCGGTGAGTACCACACTATACTTGTATTCACTAGATTAAAATGCCTGATTTTATTCCATCTGAATCAAGTTACGGCATTCTTACAAAATAATAATATGAACATTTTAAATAATAATAAAAGCATAGAAAATAAGTAGTAATAATAGCTGACAGATTAGCTTCAGAATTGATATTGAATTATTCGCAAAAAAGAACATTGTTTCTCTATTTAAAAAGAGGTTACTTGATTTCAATGTATTGCTGTAAAAACTTGATTATAACCAGCAGAATTTAGATCAGCCATAGACTTAGACCTGGAGCCTTTATTAAAGAAACCAGTCGTTTTACCTGCAGACAGTTAAATTTGACTCGAATTCTATTGAAAATATGTCAAGATACATATACCACTGATACTTCATCCGCAAGTCTCTGTGGAGACTTGAGAACCACTAGCATACTGATGTATGTCCTTCCTTCTCCCTAGCCTTTATTATTCCCAAGTCACTTGGGATCTGCTTTTCTAGTCTAACCGGATTTCACTGGATATCAGTTTTTAAACGGAGCGGCTGCCACCTGACCTCCGCAACCCGAAGGCTAACGATACCCTAAGGCTAAACCAGTGTCAGGATATTATATATGTCAGGGCACTTACTTCCTAATTGCTGCCATATATGTTCATGGCAGCCGGGACCGACGGCTTAACATGCTCTCTGAGGCATGGAGCAGGCGATAATTGTCAATCAATACGCACATCATTTCGTAAAATCATATAACTTCCGAAAGTCAGAGGTGCGCGACGTGGATTCGAACCCGAGACCCTCTGCATTGTAGTCTGTTGGTCTCCCCACTGAGGTGTATGTATATGGGGCTATAATAAACGTGTGATGTTTTTCAGAACGAAGTGCGGTATTTAGCGGAGAACATGGACAAGTTCTTCACAGACTTCCGGCAGGCGCAGCAGATGCGACAGCTTCGCCACAGCACGACAGACGAGCGCCGCTACCACGAGCCCCACCACCACTACCCACAGAACATGCTCAGCGCAGAACGTTTAGAAATGGAACACAAACAAAGGTAATATTTATAAACAGGCAATTTCGTTTTTCAGATTAAAGAAATGTTTTAACATGATTAATAGGAAAAGACCGTCGTTAAATTAAAAGTGTCTTCCCGACTTTTTATGAGGGCTAAATTATTGTATATTGAAAAAAAAGCAAGTTCTATATACAAAAATTACTATTGTGCTCTACTTTACTACTTATTATTGACGTGTCCAAAAATTATTAATATAAAATCCGAAAAAAATTACATCCGAAAAAGCGTGCCACTCTTTTACATGAATCCAGCCATTGTTATTGCATTGCGCTGGTTGTACTCATCCCAAAAATGCAATAACAGTGCTACTTTCATTAGAGTATCGGAGGGTCACGTATCTACTCCTTCCACTCCTTTCTATTCATCCCACTTATAATTCCTTTTCCGTTCACCAATTCTGTAAGTGATTCTTCTGATATTGCAAACGATTAAATTGTAACCTAGTAACTGTCTATCCGGTTGGCCGTAAGCCTGTTGTCCACATTCGTTGTATACAAATACATTAAGAGCCATTTCACAAAATTATAACGCTTGAGTTTAGGTAAAAGACGGCAGCATTGTGTATGTGTGCGTAGCTATCCACACATACACAATGGAAGCAGTATAGGGCAATAGTCGAGACGGCCGAAACAATCTTGAGCCGTTATAAATAATGGTAATGCACTAGAGGTTAGAGATTTATAGAAATAGTAGATTATGATACTAGTGTGCTATTACACTTGAGGCGATATTATAATTGGTCAAGGCACACGCGTTCCATACGACGTTTTTCACTTGGATTACAAGTCTAAGAGTGTGATAATAAGATCCATGTTACGAGCAAGTGTGTTGAAAAATATATTATTTCATTAATTCAGTCTTATGAAACTTTCTTGACTAATAAATAAAATCACAAATATGTTATGTAAAGTATATATTAAAAATAAACAAGAAAATAATAACATATTTTGTCAATTAGCAATGACTATCTTTAATGTTCTATATAAATATTTGTCGTAAAGGCATCGATCTTGCCTTTCTAGGGTCTATAATTTCTGGCAGTACACATTCTTGGTAAAACCGAGATAATTTTGGAAGCATTTTTTCCTGCCAAAAATCATCATCTTTTTGTATCCTTACTACTTTCAAAGGAAAATCAGGACCAGTCCACACAGCAAATACACATATGTTTTTTTCGCAATGTGCAACTGACCCTGTACCTGGTAGTACCAGTCATGATTTTGGTTAATCACGACTTGAGACTGGTTATTCAATTTGAAACATTTCAGTTTTTTTGCTTCTATAGATGTATCAGGATCTATTCCGAAAAGTGAGCTGGGACATTTCACCTCCACTAATCCTGCACTGCACAATCCATCCGGTGTAGCGCCTAAAAAACAATGTACCTCGTCTATAAAAAGTCCGCATTTATCTATGGTTGTGTTTTCGTGCACACTGAGTTGTGCTAAATAAAGCCTTTGGTTCGTTCTCCCTACCATGTTTTATTGAGGCAATATTTTCCAAGTTGTATGAATGTAGAAGGGATTTCACCAGGGCAGCAGAGTTTTGGTTCGCTCGCCTTTTGCAAACCTTCCCAAAGGAAGCCGCGGTAATTATGCACCTTCTAAGCTCAAGCCACAAAGAGCTTTCGGCTTGTAATACGGTAGCCCTCTCAATTTCATGGCGTTTAAACGCCTGCTCTTTTAAATTTTTTAAAAATATTTTTTTTGCTTGTTCGTAATCTGCGGCGTCCATATCCGGTCTTTCACATTCCTTTCCGTAATGAGCATCTATAAGATTATAATTAATTTTTTTGCGAGCACTACCTCTACGAGCCCTTACTTCTCTAGTATTTTTAGCAAGTCTTCTGGCTTCCAACAATTTCAATGATTTACCTGGACTAGCGTGACAGATAGATTTATAAAAAGTGTATTGTGGCATACTGCTGCATAGCATCGTGTAGTGTAGGAGTCTTTTAACGAAAAGTTGCTACGTTTCCCACCTACCATCTTGTCCACGATACTATTAAATTGCTCTGCACGATTGTTGGTATAGCAATGTAAAAGACTTCGGGAATTGTAGGCGAGTTGAGATGCGTTCTTTTTTAGTTTTAAAAGTAGAGTTGGTATTAGTGGGATTAGTTTAGGCTCTTTTTTCCTTTGATCTGTACAATAATAATTGTCACATGCTAAATGGTCTCCAAAGATGTGTTGTGGGCTATTAATAATGTCTTTTTGAAGATTTTCTATTTTATTTGATTCCGAATTATCGTTTTGTTGTCTATATTTAATAGCAGCACGAACAGCAGTACGTAGCCTTTTCAAGCGGTCCATATTTAAAAGTTTACGTTCGTTGAGGGGTATAGCTGTATCTTTTTGTAGTAATAAGTTCTTTCCATTGTAATTCCTCAACAAATGGTTTGTGCATTCAATTTTTTGTATGGGTATATCCGGGTAAGGTCGGCTCTCTAATATAGATTTATGAGTACTAGAATCGCCGTCTGCGATTAATGTTTTATAAATTAAATTTCTATCCCTGATGGAATTTTTAAAACCTTCAACTAAAATGGTTTGCTCCATGCTGGTAGATGAACCCGAATGATTTTTTGTGCATTTGTGAGCTGTTTGTTGCGAACGCCAATGTATAGCACTTTACCACTATGTTCACCAATTATGGCCGCAACACCAGAGAGTGCAGAATAATTATTTTTGTAAGAGCGTTTGCCCCAACAAGCATCTGCTTCGACCGGTATCATTGCTATGCCCGAATTGCTGACATCGCCGTGATTTTGCGGCTTCAATTTCCTGCTTAGCAGCATTTAACATTGTCTCTTCAGCGGCAATTATCCACATGTAGGAAATAGCATCATGTGTTTGACTGTACAATCGAAATGGCATTGTTGGCAAATCCATCGATGCAGTGATCTCATTTAAGTTTGAGAGTCCAATTCCTGTAATGATTGTACCTGATACTGCGCCTGCATTAAGGTCGAGTCTTGATTGTTCAGTTGTGTCAATCTGGTAAGTTTTTAGAACAAAACTAGATCCACACGTCATACACTTCAATTCGAATTTAGATATAAGACCCACCTGTTTCTCTTTTTCTATTTTCAAATAGTTTAATTTGCAGCCGAACTTTTCGCTGTGTTCACTTATACTCGTACTTATTAATTGACTCCAAAAGTATTTGAAATCAATTATACGCCTGCCATCAACGATGTAATCGCTCTAAAAACAAAAGTTACATTAACATCTAATTTATATTGAAATTCAAAGAAATATAAAATGTTTGAAATATTTACCATCGAGTCTGAAAGTTTCATTGATTCATCAAGTCCAGGTTTTAATGGGTAAGGTATTTTTTCCTATAACGTTAAAAAGATAATTACTATGGAACCTAATTTACTACTAAAACTTCTGTTTGAAACATAGTATTTCCACGAAAACATACAATATCTGTTATCAAATCTGACTTTTCACTTGTACCCGGCATGGCGTCTTTTCTGGAATTACTATCCTCCTCTACTCGTTTCATGCGATTTCTCATTCCAAAATGAAAACAAAATAGCTGTAAAGTTTCGATATCTTCAAATAAGTCATTTTTTACTTATCATCATCAGCGTATATCAGTTAACCCAGTCGGGTTAGACAAGAAAAGAGCCAAAAATCATGAAAAAGCTCTAAGCAGCAATTTCATTGCTCTAACCTTTAGGAGGAGTCAATGGAAATGTAAATTTAAAATGGCGACGTACGTCCGACAGTATTTCATCTCAGAATTACCCTCTTGAATTTAAGAGTGAATCGTTTTTCAGAATATTTTGGCCATTTTTATGATTAGGACTAAGGTTGTTGTAAATGGGATCACTAAAACATTAGTTCTTACAACTTTTATTGTGCGATATATATTTTTCGAATTAAGCGGGGAAAATGTGGCAGTTTATAATTATTAAAATATCGCGTTTGTTATCAACTTTACGACAGGAATGGATAGGGGCAAATCAGTAAAGTACGATTAGCACTCATTTGTAACTGTTGGGTTTGCCCGCAATTAACAAATGCGAATTTAATATTTATACTTAGCCTCTATTTTCCCGCTTAGTTCGAAAAATATATATCGTATGATAAAAGTTGTAAGAACTAAAGTTGTAGAGAATTGCATTGCTGGATGAGGGAATCTGAAAACGGGGAGTACTGGCGTGCATTAGGAGAAGCCTATGTCCAACAATGGACTTAGCCCAGTCAGGTTGACCTTCAAGCGTGTATAAATCATTAAAATTGTAATTACGGTTCTGTAGTTTCTGTCAATATGTAGGTACTTATATGATCGACAACTGTATATAATTATGAACTGCAAATAAAAAAATATCTACCTCACTTCCGTTGCTTTCTTTAGGGCTGCACAATTTTTGTTTTTCCTTTTTTTGATACAATGGTATACAGAACCCTTACGCCCCATTGCTAAAACGAATAAAATTAAAACATAACATTATTCAAACTACTTAAATAATACAGTTGATAGTAAACAAAACAGTAATACACTTACCGTAGGAAAAAAACCAAAGAATCAAAATGTTGTAGTCGCCGTATAATAATGCGTTTACGATACGGACGCTCGAAGTTCGGCACATGAGACAAAATGGCACAGGTCCTTTCTCAACGGGCGCTCGCGCCGTACTAATCGGTGCGTGCTTGTGCATCGTAATTTATTCTAAATTAGAGTGGTATTCATATATATTTTATGATAAATTTCATGAAGGGATTTTCATCAAACTTTGATATTAGATTTCTTGAAGAACATAGTTTATTTTGACATGATTTTATAAATGTAATTACACTTTATTTAAACCAAAAAATCGCAATAAAATAGAGATATAAAATGTAAAAAATGGCCTCAGATTTTATTTTTTTACGAAATGTTATTAATATTCGATATTCTAGTACTGTATGTGTCAACAAAATTATATATCTGATACGATACGTATTTTTTCCAGTCAAATTTATAAATATTAGTGATAGATATGAGAGCATGAAATTAACTCTGCGTTGTTTTTTCAGTAAACTTGTTGTGGGAGATTAATCACCACAAAGTAAACAAATATTTTTTTGTAAATGTGTTACATGAAGTTTCAATACGAAAGATTGATCTATTTTTTACATGTATTTAAAAATGTCGGAGTTTTACCTAAGATGGTAAATTAGGCGACTGAAATCATAGATATTCGCGCAAAAACGTGAAATGGCTCTTAAGCTACACTAATTGATGGTAAATATAACCGATTTACATTACCTATCGATGACCAATTTCGTCTAACTAAAAACAATTTACTCATTTTTGTCATAAAATATCAAGCTTATAGTATAAGTTATACCGTCAAACTTAAACATACTATGCATTTGCTTATACCTATTTGCAAATTTATAATTATAGATATCTTGAAATTACCAACACCTCTTAAACACGGACGAAAACTATATTTACATATTAAGTGCATATTCATGTACGCTTCATGGGCATAATGGCATTGTACATTTTAATCGTCGTTATTTTATGAGTAGGTACATCACATCTGTTGGTTCAAGGCTAAACATGTTGATGTACACGAATATAAACTGCGGCGAGCAGAGACGTAAATAAACGTTGCGTGCATGTCTGTCGTAGTATTTTAACTAAACCATTAAAACTAGTCGTTAAATTCTCGTACTATTTTGTAAACATCGTGTAATGGATGACTTAGAAGGTTGATTTTATCGATAAATGA
This sequence comes from Catocala nupta, assembly GCA_963675205.1. Taxonomy (NCBI): domain Eukaryota; kingdom Metazoa; phylum Arthropoda; class Insecta; order Lepidoptera; family Erebidae; genus Catocala; species Catocala nupta. The sequence goes on from OY776104.1 coordinate 11,895,411, forward strand.
AGAGTGGATGCCAATTTTCTAATAAACTTACATAATTAGATGATTTTGGTGATTTAAATCGCTTTTTTCGAAGGGGGGGTTTTCTATTTCCGAACGACTATTTCCGAACGCAAATGAAGTCACATAAACTTTGTGGACTGCATCTACAAACTAGCTGTATAATGTTGGTACTAGTAATCTAATAGAATTTCAAAACATTCTCGCGATGCGTGGTGGTCTTGTCTTTATTTCTCTATTAACATTTTTGTAGCATGCCAATTCCAATTCCCAATGTGAAGTTCAAGTCCAAAGAAGCCCATCAAATAGTATAACCTACAATTTTTATTATTTAAATACAAAGAATTTTAGAAACCTACTCAATAATAAATAAGATAGACAGGCATTGCATTGTTAAAAGACAGAAAAAGGATGCACGATAAAACTGTGACTTAACTATCCGAATCTTGCTATCCGAAGGATATAGCAAGATATAATTTGGATATAACAAAAAGCGAGATGTAGTGGATGATTTACTACACTGCAACGCACTTTTTCTTAAATCTAAATTCAAAATATTGATTACTCCCTTTTGTTACCAATTTTGATGTTGTTTGCACAAAATGATTTCTTTTGATTGCTATTTGGTCTTGTGTAAAATAATGTACACAAATAAATATAGGCAACTACCCTATTATGATATTAGTAATGTTGCCAAGCAATATCATTGCAATACCGCTTATGCAAAATCATTCAATCTGCAAAATCATTTAATGATGGTTGACTCTAAAGGGTGCCATTTCACTTCGTCGTGACTTTAGATAAATGGAGCTATTTACATACAGCACCATTATCTTTATATGACATTTTTAGTCAGTGACGATAGACTCTTTAATACCTAACAATATCAACAGCTAAACATCAATAAATAAAAATTTAAGAATAATTTGATGACTACTCTGCGAACAGTGGTGTCAAGTTTTTAGAACGATGGGAACACTGAGATAACATGATTTTCGACGATAAAAAGGCTTAACCTAAGGCTGAGTACGCAGCTTTATACTACGTGTAATAAAGTTAACATTCTTCTTTTCAATAATGTGGATATTAAATAATTACAAGTGCACTGACTAAACAACAAATAATATTCTAAGCAATATTATAAATGCGAATGAGAGTTTGTTTGTTTGTTACGGCTTAAAGCCAAGTACAGAGAAGGATATAAGGGTTACCCTATGTCGTTTTCTGGCCCGCTGGTTTAGCTTAGTTTTAGAGTTCGAAAAAACTCTTATACAACAGCTTTGTCCGTCCGTCTGTCTGGTATACTACTTTCAACTCAAGAACCGTAAGAGCTAGAGACTCGCGGTCAGCGCCATTCGACTCAGCATAGTCGATATACCTCCGAAATGACTATAACCTTTGACCTCTGACCTCAAGGTCACGAGATATCACGTGACCTTTGCATATTACTGGAACCATTTTTCGAACTCTAAGATTTACGGCAAGTCATTGCCATTTCTCACTTGTTTTTCGTTGCCGACGGATAGAAATTGATTGTCAAAGTCTACAATTAAAGCGAGTAAAGCTGCAGCAAAATCAATTTTAAAATAAAATGTATTTTGTTGTTTCAGAATGAACAATTTACGTGGCAACGAAGGCAATGGCGGTCGTGCGGCGGGTGATGGCGACGATGATTTAGATTTCGACCCCTTCAAGGAAACACAGAAAGCCTTCGCAGAACTAATGGAAACAGAAATGATGCAAAACACAGTTCCTAGCGGGTAACTATCTACTTTTGTATTAGAAAACACTAACTCCCGATTTCTGAATTGAGAAACGTAGCAAATCTCAGCTAAGATTTTCAAATATTTTTACAGAATCGAATTTCATTATACCGCTGTTAACTGAGCACTTACTTAAGTATACGATGTGAAAATACCTACTCAAATCTTATAACAGTTTACGGAAACTTGATATACATACAAAGAAAAAGTTTCATTAATACTTGAGTACAGAGATTGAGTTGTTCTCAATATGTAGATCTCAATTGAGAAATGGAGGATGAGGTGATATATTAGATTTGTTAAATACAAGTGTAATGTAGCCGCTCCTTTTGCTAAGAGATGGGCAAAGCTGAATATAAATCTAAACATAAGAATTTTTATCATTCATAGAAACAATACAGATTTAGGATGCAAAAATATATTACGTTGAGAGCCCGCTCTCGATTTCAACGAGATAATAAGGAACTAGAACTTAGTAGTGATTCGGCGATATATTTTGTTTCTGGGTTGTTAACTTTCACTGACAAAGAGTGGCCCATAAAGAGGAAAACAATTAGTGTCAACCAGTCTTCAGATAATTCCTTTGTTCTATTCTTACGAAGAGTAAGTCACATAGATCAGCTAAACATCCTACAGTTGTGTTGTAGTGAGTAAGATTTTTAGATTCATAAAATAAACATTGTGCTATTGCAGCAGCACAGCAACTACTTCTTTCAAACATTTACAACACGCGAGTGTCACCTATTGTAAACTTTCGGTAAGTGCTGACCATCCAGGTGATGGTAAGCACTTGCCGTGGAGTATATGAATTTTATGCCACCTAAGTAATATAAAATAATTAGAATGTTTGTATCGTTTCCAGTGACAATATGGACCGTGTACGCAGATCCCGCCTAGCACCGCCCGGATTCAGCCATATGAACACATTTGGATTAGGAATACCGCGCCCACAACAACAAAACCATCATCAAGGTGAATAACATATTCCCATCGACTATACTAGTTTACCGTTGTGTCAACTTTGTATCTATTGTATCCAATTGTTATTGATTGGAGCTTCATAAATTCAATCATAGAGTTAAGATCGGGCTTTAGCATATTACCTATTTCCTGTTACACCACTGAATGCTCGTGATCGCCAAGAGCTTTGTAGGCTTGAACTGACTATAACTGAATAAATCAATACCGTTCATAAAACTGTTGTTCATTGGAATTAATCGTGGACATCGCTGATGGTGTCATAGGGAATGAAAATTCCCCCTGACACCACTAGTGGTGTAATTTGGTGATGTCACGGCTAAAGAACGAGTTTTGCTTACTAATAAAAATGAAATGTATTTCAATTTTAAGCTGACTGGTGACAATCGTGTAGATAAATCTCACAAAAGTAATTGCATTTTAGTAATACAAATTTTATAAAGGACTCATTCGATATACATTCGACTCATATAGATAGCTAAAATTTAACAAGTTAACAATAAAAGCTTTTCTTATTGTTATTGTTGAATGATAAGAACCAGTCGAGGACTATGTCATAATGATTGAGTTTTAGTAGGCCTGATAAATATTATAAGTAGGTGACTGATTTAGTATGGGCTCAATGCAAATATTACAAGTTATTATGTACTCGTTGGAAGTATTATCACACTAAAAGAGTGATATTTGCGGTTGATGTTCCAGGTTACAACTCAAACAGCGCAATGTTCTCAGATTGGACGCAAATGGACCCCGCGATAATGTCGACGTCGGTGAACTTCGGCAAGAGCGCGGGAGTGAGCAACGCGGCGGCGGCGGCGGCGGCCGCGGGCTCGCTGAGCCAGCAGCAGCAGGAACTGTTCGCGCGCTTCAACCAGCTCGGCGTGCAGCCCAACGGCGTGCGCGGCGCGGGGCTGGCGGGGGGGCTGGCGGGGGGGCTGGCGGGCGGGCTGGCGGGCGCGGCGCCGGGCTGGGCGCCGAAGCTGGGCTGGCCCGGCGCCGCCTACGGCATCCCGCTGCCGCCCGGCTTCGCTCCCGCCAAGCCGCCGCAGCACCCCGCCGAGTGTATCGACGCCAAGTAGACCCGACCACGTGCAATTTGACCTCGACTGCTCCCCCGAGACGGATATTATATTTTCTATTCAGTAATATTATTGTTTCTTTCCGTTGGTGATGTGATCGATAAATCTTTGTATTAAGAAAGAGCATATTTTAACGAGAGAAATATGATAACAAAGGAATTTGTAAAATAAATTAACCTATTTGTTTTATTTAAAGTTTGATTTATTTATTTTCGTTCGGTCTCTGTCGCGGTCCCCGTGATATTATGGATTTATCATATTTCTTAGTGAATTCTTTTTTCGTTCTTTACTTCGTTTCGCTGCGCGTAATATATGTATATTCGTTATATATATTATATATTTACTAGAATCATATCCCTGTTATGACAGATTATATTTTCTATATTAAAATGAGATGCCAATAACTCGCTGTTCCATTTGTACCTTATTGAGCCATTAACCATGAGAAGGATCATTATTATTAAAGCAAGATTAAACATTCACTCTTTTAATGCATACCTTGTCATTCATTACAACACACGTTATAAACATACCAGCGACTACCTGCATAGACGAATAAAGAAATCAAATTAATTTAACCTTCGTAAGCGCAATATGCTATAAAGTTAGCGATGATATTAGGAATGCGAAACTTTACTGACACATGCTTATCGATGATGAAATTAGTCATATGATAATCGAGTCCCTATGAAATCCTTAGTGGGGTCCGTGACGGAGTGACAACCGCGTACGACGAGGCTAAGCACTGCTGCTAAACTGTCAGATTAGCCATATGCAGACAATAATTATAATATCATTGACTGTGCAATTAACGGCTTTTGGAGCGGGTAATTTCTAAGTTCCTGAATGTTATAAATACATTATTTTAATGTTGTGAGCAACACCAAACTTTTTTCGATGTCGTTATATAGGTACCCAAACTAGCTGACCCGCGCAATTTCATCTGCTTCGAATAAGTGAGTCTTCCCCGTTTTTGCAACATATTTCATTGATGCTCCGCTCTCCTTTTGGTCATAGCATGATGTTATATAGCCTTCCTTGATATATGGCCAACCAAACGAACAAAAAACTCTTCAGCTTCATAATATTAGTTGGCATTACTATAGGTTAAATGAAGGTCAGTAGTTGCAATGCCGTTAAAATGTACAATATTTTCTATTTTCAATGGCAAATTATATTTTAAAGAGTCATACACTGCATTCTTTGAATGATTTTACGATGTGTAGTAGTTAATTATAGTAGTTTTATTAGGTATTCCTGTTAATAAATTCTAGGTGGCAACAAGGAGTCGGACACAGCACTTACAGCTGGCCAAATGTAGGTATAATACGTCTGTCTATTTTATGGAAATTTGGCTAAGATACACGGTGCCCATTTCAGGTTAGGCTTCATTCACACGTACCACAACCACACCACATCGACGCGACAGAAGGTGATCAAGCAGTGGTTACGTGTGATTAGTGTCGCTGTAGCTTTTTGCAGTTGCGTTGTGGTTCCTACAAAATGTGGATGTGGTTGAGTTGGCGTTAGTAGTTGCGATGTGGTTGCGACGACGCAATGACGCTTACAAGTGCAGACAGACAGTTCGACACCGATTTTCGTCGACGCAGCGTTGTCTGCGATGTGGTCGGACACTAGTTCGCGGTGTCGCTGGTGGTTGCGATGTGGTTGGTATCACTCACGTGGTTGATAATGACGGCAAAATGTGGTCCGTGTAAATTCTACTATTCATTTTCAATACAAAATTGCGCCCGCCCACGTGGTGTGGTTATGGTACGTGTGAAACAAGCCTTAGTGTATCAGACGCACGCGTGATTTTAAATTAAAAGCCAAAATTAGAAAATCCGTTTTGAGTGATAATTACAAAGAACCTTCCATAAAAGTTACTTAGTGATCATAAATGATTTCCGACTGACTGCTAATAGTGATAGTGAAATCTCAGAAAACTTTGATGCAGTGGCCTGTAGGTCAATTCTAATAATAAAAACTGTTAAAAATAGAAAGCCGATCTAGTCTAATAAATGTCAAATGTGAATTAGAACCCGAAATGCTGTTTATGCATTTCACGTTCATTTTACGTATACCGGTTTTGATATGAGACTGAGACTAAATTGGAACTATATTTTCAAAAGATTTTATTGATAGAACTGGCCCTTGGATGCCAGTAGCCTATATAATAAAACAATATTTGTAGTCGTTCAAATAAATACAACATTACTTCTCAAAGTTTATTAAGATTGAGTGTTCACACGTTTTTGCCATCGATATATTTCCGCGGATCTTCTCCATCCCACGGCACATCCTGTCCATTATGCCAGACGTATCGACCACCGACATTGTCTCCCAAGGCCAAGGTCACGGGCACTATAGCTGCGTCCGCAGGGGTTATGGAACCTGCGCCGAATGTCATGTCCGATATTACGTAGCCTGGGTGCACGCAGTTGACTGTTATACCTTATTGAAAAGGAAATAGGTTTTATATTAAAGCAGGTAAGAAGAAGGCTAATAATGTGTGGACTGTGTCAGGTAAGTTATGTCTTTCTTATGGTAAGAGATTGCCAAACCTATGGATACTTTATTGTAAAGGCTACGAAGATCTATTCAGGAATTGTCGACCTGCAAGACATTCCTGAATTACCTACAGGACATTCCATTGAATAGGTCTACTACCTGCACAGCTGATTGCAGAAACCGTAATTACCGGAGAAAACTTGACTAGATTGTTTGCAAAACTATGCTTACTGCAACGATACGTTTGAATGGAAAATAAATTAAATAGTGTCTTACGTACCTAAAAGACACTAAAACAAGTAGCACACACACAACAACTATCATAAACATTTCAGAATCTTTTTGTGCTATCTGAGGATCCTTTTAATACTAGCAACCGATTCCAGCTTCGCTTGGATGCAATATACATATAAACCTTTCCAAAACTTTTCTCTTTATGACACTGGAAACCGCATCAAAACGCGTTGTGTAGTTTAGAAGATATAAGTGGAAAAACAGACAGAAGAGCATAGCAACTTTATTTTATTCTATGTAGTGATAGTGATGTTAACTGCTTAGAATGTTTTACCTTTAGAAGACAGTCTTCGATGTAGCATAAACGTATATGCATTCACTGCTACTTTCGAGATCACATATGGCGAGTCTCCCCATCCTTGCTTTATTTCTTCACCTGTTTTAACATTTTCTACATAACTATCAACTAAACTCTTTAACTCGTCCAAAGTCAACGTTTCTGAATTTAACTTCCCTTTCAATTCTTTAGAAGGAATACGGCTTAAATGTCCGGAAGAACTCGTAATATTGATGATTTTCGCGCCATTTTTTATAAATGGTAAAATGGCCTCCGTAGAATTCACCAATGAAGTAAAATTTACTAATATTGTTTGTTCAGCTTGATAGATCTTCGGCTCTGGCGATTTAAGAAAAAGTATTCCAGCATTGTTAACCAGTATTTCCACTTCATAGTTTTTCTCTTGGATATGCGCCAAAAATATTTTAACACTTTCGTTATCACTCACATCTAGCTGATGATAAACAGGATTGAGGCCTAATTTCCTCAGCTCCTCACAGGCAGCTTGTCCTCTTTTTTCATCCCGTGATGTTAAATAAACTTGACCTTTGTATTTCTCACAAAGAAGCTTCACGATTGCAAAACCGAGGCCTTTATTAGCTCCTGTTACTATTGCTAGTTTATTTGTAGACATTTTTAACGTTTGTAGAAAATGAAAACGAAATTACAGCAAAAAGTATCTCGAGTTACAGATTATGCAATAAATAATAGAGATAACGCTAATATAAACATTGATATGGCACCGACAGTTCCTTCATTTTATAACTATCGTTACTAAACATAATACTTAATTAATCACAAAGTAAAGTTCAGCTTAAATAGTCAAAGTAGATAAATCAAACATTTAATTCAAACAATAACAAATCAATTACCGAAATTAGAGAAATGATGAAAGAATCTTGCTGTATTCGCTATGATATGAATGGAATCTTGTTTACGAAAAAAAACAAAACATAACCTGTACAAATAAGAAACAAACACTTAGTGTCACCGCAGGTGCGTATTTATTCGCGTAGTGTCCTGCAAACGTGAATGTAGTTTCTGGTTAATTAGCCGATAGTCTGATCCAAAAGGTGTTTTAAAAATGTGGTCTCTAACTTGTTTGAAAGTCACGCTGTTTTGGTGCCTATCACATTCTATATTTTGATTGGTATGCTGTTGATAATAATAGTACGAACGAGGGCAACAGGTTTATCCGTATAAGACGAGTTTGTGTAAAGCGACATCTGCATTTAACGTTTACGAACTATTTAACAAAACAGGTTTGAGTAAGTAGTCACCCATTATAAATATACTTCTCTATGTAGTAGTCATTCATTGAAAGTGGGACGCGAGTCGTATCGTACGTAACAAGTCGTGAACTTTGTGTTAATTCATGATATTTCTAGAATTTTAGTTCGTCGCCATGCTCCAGCTGCCTGCGATATACAAACCTCCGATGTTTGGAGACGATACACTGTTACATTCGCTAGATTGGATCGAGAGTTTTCCTTGGAGACATGAAAACACCGTCAAAACAGAGCGTGATAAGTATGAAGTATGTTTACAAGTGAAGGACTATGCGCCTAACGAGATATCGGTGAAGATAGTGGAAGGATTCATTGTTGTGGAAGGAAAGCACGAGGAGAAAAAGGATGATTTTGGTTACATCGCGAGGCAGTTTATGAGGAGGTACCCTATACCAGAGGGGTGTATTACGGAGAAAATACATTCTAAGTTAACTTCCGATGGCTTGCTTTTTATTATTGTGCCTCGAACGCCTGTGGTTAAAAACGATACTGTGATTCCCGTCAAACATGAGAGCTCGAAGGCCAAGAGTAAACTGTGACGGATTATTAAGGTCGTGGTATTTTACGTTCCATATTTCTATGCCAAAATATTACTTAATGTGATTTGTAATCGGTTGACAGGGCAAACTGTGTACATAATTAATTATTTTATTGTAATTTGTAAATATATGTTTTGTTCAATACTCAAGTGTATTATTTTCTTGAAAATAGACATCATTAGATTGGTAGTAATACCAATATTTGATATTTGGAGAATGCCATTTTTGATATTTGGAGATAAGCAAGATTATTTTGAATGTATGTGTTCTTTTTGGCTGAATTACAATTGAACGCAAAGTGAAAAAGGATGGCATTGTGTTAATGTTAATGAAGTAATAATATTAGACGATAGCATTGAATTACAACAAGCTTAGTATATTTGTATGATATAAATTTTAAATTTGGTTATCCGCGTTGATAAAAACTGATTTAACTTTATCGACTGATTTATCATATCTGCCTACCTAATATTCTTTCGTACAATGACGTGGGTCACATATCACGATTTCCAATAGCTGTGTGCTTGTAACAATAAGGTCTATTATTGCTTACATTTATCGTTCATTGTCCTAATAGAATATGCCCTTGAAATTCAGTTTGCCGGTAGCTCTGGCATGATGCAGACTTTGTGTGATTAAGAGCCGGCAGCATTAAATCTAAAGGTGTCATTGAATTCAATTAAAATATATTAAGTGAGTACAATTAAAGCTATTATTATTAATTTAATTTGTTGATGATGTTATCACGGTCAGCTCTATGTCTTATTTTCAATAAAAATTGAGATGCGCGTAGTTTCTATTGTACCTATTTAAGTATTTAACGTTATTTATGCCAATAGTAACTCAAATGTTTTATTATATAAATGTGAGTAATTTGTGTAGTGTTGTTCAATTTCACTAGGTATTATGTTATACAGAGTATAACTACAAGAATTGGCTCGCAGCGGCACACCGGTGGCTAGACACAATAGATTATAAGTAGGTATCTTTTATTAGTCTAGGAAATATTATTAAAGTTTATTTAAAATACAACGCAATTAAGCGATCTTGCTTAGTATTTACTATTTACATAATTTTAGAACGCTTGACCATTATGTCTGTAATTCTAAGACTTGACACATTAAGGATCCAAATATGCACCTAATAAAAAGCTGTATTAGCTTTTGCGACCAATTCAATTATCAACTTGTAAAAGATTTTTCAGAATATTTCTTATTTGAAGCCTCCAGTTACATATGGCATATTGTACAAATTATTCTTGTAATAAATTCCTATTTATATTTCATCTTTTATAAAAAAACTTGACTGATAAGGAGATCATTGGGAATTATGTAAGAGGATGTGGATGTGTACATACATACACTTCTCGAGAATTATAATTTATTGTGGGACACCTATTGCCGTCTCACTAGCACTTATTATCTCGTATTACGTACAAGTGGATTAAAATAAAGAAAGAAAGTTATTACATTTATTCCTTACAGTTGCCAATAGCTACGAAGACTACAGAAGAAAAATAGTGTTATCTAGAAAAAACTTGAATACGACAGCAATAACGAGGGACCGCAAGTTAAAGCATTTGGCTACAGGTAAATAATTAACAAAAATGTTTCTTACATTGTAAGAATGATATTGAGATTAAGATACGAACAATATACCTAATCCCTTACACGGCATACTCTGATATCTGAATCTTGTGATTACAGCATAACTACGTGTTAAATAATTTTGATACATAGACGAGGATATTTTTGGGTGTACAGCGACCGTCGATACGCGGTCAAAAAATAAAATTCTTGGCGTAGTGGCTGAAATGGTCACTCGCCACTAACACTGCGTCAAGTGTTGTAGGCACTTATGGGATTTATTCACATACGGGACAAAAAATGTATGGTCCACATGTAGTTGTTCTGAGTCTGGCTGCTGTTTGAAGTTCTAGCTCCTAGGAACTCGGATTAATCTATCTGCCAGTTTTAAAATACGCCATGATAATTCTAATTAGCGGATGTCACAATGTGATGGCCTTATCTGTATAAAGTAAAACCGAAGTAGATTTCAATATATTATCGATAAAAAGTATACCTGCCGCCTAGAAACAAAGTAATTAGATTGTAGGTAATTAATATTGGTCTTGGATTTGATTTGATTGTTATTGGGTTTCCTAGCAAGAAATTCTCAGTAGCAGCACGAAGCCTGGAACTGTACCCGGTAGACGATAATAGGCTAGCCCTTTTTTACATTGGATCGAAAGCACAGTTGACGAAATGTGACCCTAATACATCTCTGCCTACCTACTAGGATATAGGCGTGGTCGTACGTAAGTAATTAAAAAAATATATATTTACAGATCAGTAGCAATTTGAATTACAAACAGTAAGTCTCTATAGACGGACAATATTTAGCACTAGCGCCGAATCCATAGGGCCAATGGCGTTATCGGTAGGACTGAGTCTCACTTTGCCCCTGATGCTTTAAGTCAAAGCTTAGTTAGTTGGTCAGTGTTGCCTCTTTCGCTGTCTGGAGTAATATCCAAAGATAAACTCTTTCTCTTTCCTGTTCTAGCTAAGTAAAGCATCATTTTAAAATAATAATTATTATGGGTATAACTACAGCGAGGCTTACCTATTTTAAAAACTTGTAATGTGATGGTTGAATATATTAGTCCATTTTTTTCACCCGTAGTCGCACACGCCTACTGCCGGGCACTTCACGGTTCACCACTTTCAATGAATATAAACTGTTTAATTATCAATGCTTTAAATAAAAATGTACTTCACTTGTTAATGTAATAAGTACTTAAAAGAAAGAAAGATTTTACAGTTTATAAATTACAGTCAATAAAATATACATACAATGTAAGAAACATTTTTGTTAATTATCTACCTGTAGCCAAATGCTTTAACTTTCGGTCCCTCGTAATTGCAGCGAGCTTATTGCCGCCTGGGCTAGTAAGCTCGCCTATACGTGAGACTTTTTACGTAGTCTGAAACTGTGCTACACTGCTGTAACTAAAGAATACGTGCCATTCTGTACTCAGAATTTATAGACAAAATAAGCCACCAGTTTGCCAGACCCTGGCATCCGCATCCGCTTGCCAGACCCTGGCATCCGCATCCGCTTGCCGCTATGCCTGGCATCCGCTTGCCGCTATGCCTGGCATCCGCTTTGGCAGCCGCATTCAAGTGTGTTCTGGATAACACAATTTTTCTTCTGTAGTCTTCGTAGCTATTGGCAACTGTAAGATATAAGTGTATTAACTTTCTTTCTTTTAATCCACTTGTACGTAATACGAGACGGAAAACTTTGTACTCCTTTTAAGGCATATTGTTGTGCACACGAAGTGTGAAGTAGTTGTACTTAGGCAATGCCAATTGCTTAGCTAAAGTATGCGTACAAAATAATTATATGTAATTTATGAATCACGGTAGAGGACGGTATTATTGAGACTTCAATTTTTTATTATTTTTATGTATGAAATCCAAATAGTTCTATTAATATCCAATATGGTAATTATGGGTAAGTTTTGATTAGATTTTTGCAAGGTTTTACCAAAAACCAACCAAAACTTTACAGTAACTCGCCTGTTAATACGCGGTTATCGTAACCCACGACTGCTTGCAATATCAGGGGTATACTTTGGGAGAGAAGACGTGGGCTTCACTAACTATTTACAAATAATATTAATAACTATCACTGGGCCGTACGGCCATCTCGTAAAGCACTATTATTACGTATGTAAAAACAAGACTTAAGGCGCTGTCTCATTCTATTATACACAATAATAATGCAATGTAAAATAAGGTGGTATGCTATGCACCTGTTAATTATACCTACCGTTAATACCTACTAATTCATAAATATCTGATTGATTAGATTCGAACACCTGCACACTTGCAATTTTTTATTATCGCCTAGATATTGAAACAAGACTCATGCTGTTGGTGCGTCTTACATTTTTGCCTTATTTTGATCGTCATATGAATCTAGCTATTATAGCTTACGACTTCGTTCGAAACTCTTTAAAAAGTAACCTATGTTTTTCACCGAGGTTCTTGCTGAGTTTAATATAATACTACATAATATAACTAGAGTAATATAATATAACGAGAACATTTAAATAATGACATAGTACTGAGGATCAATTTGACCCTGTGACTATCCACAAGGTCAAAATGTATCAAATTAAATGACATAGTATGTGATGATTAAATCTCATCGTGGTGCCAAATTGACGTTTTATCTATAATTTTCATAACGACTGATATTGTTATAAGATTTTGTACATGCTTATGTCTATATGATAAATTACAAGACTAGTATTATCTTAGCGATAGTCGTAACTAAACATAGAATATTGTTATCCCTTTGCATAGTGGTGATCAACTTCATTAGATTTGGGGATTTTAAGGGTTTACTTAGAATTTAAGTAGTTTTTCGGCAAAGTATTAAGGTATCGAGCAATAAATCCTGCTATAAAAATCTTCTGATGATAGTCGTTTTTGTATGAAAATTGATATTAATTAATTTATTTATGAACAACCAACACAGCATACACTAATTAAAATATTGTGATAACACTTAAATACGGATACATTACGTAGTGCTGCTATACTTACAGGCTACCACGGCATGCATTAACAATAAAAATATATTTATGCTCGTTAGAGAAATTACGATAAAGTGACATTACTACATCGGAAGCATAAATAAGCGATAATAATCATTAGCGAGTAAAAATAGATTTTTATTAAGTAGGTAGGTACTGCCTTTATAAGTGAACTTAAATTGTAATATACTTAATTTATATTTTGGTTAGCAGCTATTGTAGTAGCTTTTAAATATCGCTGGCGCCTGACTAAGCTACTCGCTAATTGAGAGAATGTTTGGAGAATATAGAAATGAAAGCACTGTCGCAGATGCATAACAGTCTAGACCAGTGGTCGGCAAGCCGCAGCTCGCGAGCCGTATGTGGCTCTTTGACTCCTCGGCTGCGGCTCTTCCACAAAATGTTTAGTGCAGGCACGGAATATTACTTATTAACTTGTCTTATAACTATGATACCAAATTTTTATTTACTATTAGTTGAACTAAACCTATTTGACAAAGGCAAGCTCGAGAGTGTACTTTTAATCCTACCTATTTTCCGTAATAATGACCCGATACGTAATAAGTAAAGCTTAAGTTTTAAAAAATGGCTCATCGAATAGATTTCACTTGTGGATTGTCTATATTTGGCTCTTTTGGACGACACGATTGCCGACCACGGGCCTAGAATAACAGTCATTAAAAAAAAAAATCCAACTCAAACTCACATTTCATTTCGATAGTTATTTTGCAGGATAGAGAGATAATAGAGATTTCGTCTGCAGATTTGAAAGAGCTGTTGATATTGAGATTATACTGAATAGCGTAATAAATTCAATGATTAACTGGCTGAGCCAGTATCCAAGCAGAATTATACTAATAGGAACAGTATGACCAACGAGGCAATTATATTTACTGTTTAAATTTATTTTTTTATTCAGCGATTTATAACACATATTCAAAATGACGCTGCAAACGGAGAATCTGACGGAGTACATCTTGGTAGAGTACCGCTGGGTGGTAGTGATCGTGGCACTGCTGCCTCTCTCCGTACTGTGGAAGATCTGGTCCACCTTCAGGAACTATGTGGTGTTCACGCTCAACAGCGCGCCAAAGATGCACGATAAGAAAGTCAGAGATGTACAAAAGCAGGTGAGATTGATTTCGAAGGTAGATCAACTTAATCTGAGTTGAGAATTTGATCTAGATTACTTTCATTCATACAAGAACAAGAGTAATAGATCTTTTGCGTATATATGATGTAACACAACGGTTCAAACAAGCTTACTATCATACCCTACTTACAGAAAGACGCCTAAACATTATGAATTCAATTGATTCACTTAGACTGGATTTACACTTTATAAACGACTTGCCATAGCGTCGATTATAAATATTCTTTTACATGTTACAGATAAAATCATGGTTGTCTGGCGACCGAAGCACGCGACTCTGCACCGCTCGTCCTACTTGGCAAACCATGTCTTTCCGTCAGAGCATCTACAAGAAGACCTTCACTAACATAAAAGTCAACCTTGTTGATGTTCTTGAAGTCGACACAAATAATATGGTAAATAGTATTCAATCATTCTTTCATGCCCATTTTAACGAAATGGTCAAAAGGTTAAAATTAGGAAAAATCAGAGATTTAAATTGTCGGCAATCGGCTAAATAGCCTTAGTTATTGCCGACAATTTAAACCTCTAATTCTACCAATGATAATAAATTTTTGGTATGTTGTCGGTCCTTGTTAATAGTTAATAGGTCAACTAAGATAATAACTAATTCAAAAATTAATAAATGCTACTAATTAGTTATAAATTCCATGCCTTATTATATAATTAACATAATATATACACAAATTATTTACAAGAAATATAAACTAAAGAGAAAAATAAAACTTCAAAATTAAGAAGCGTCATAATATTCCTCCGCGTCGTCGTCAATTGGCAACGTGCCCAGAAGACTGGCAGCATTGCCACGTTGAATGGCAATTCTTCTCTTATTCTTTGTGCAAAGAAAATACCAGCCCTCTGGTCACGCGAAGCCTCGATGAGCCGCTTAGCTAGGTCTCTATAAACCCCCAGCGTTTCGATACCAAACGGCTCAAATATGTACTCACCAATAAGGTTTTGATATTTACGCCTTATGAGCGTCTCCGCTGATGCAGCAGCAGCACCAGCACAACTGTGTAGCTGTGCTAGAAAGATATAATAGCGCAAGGGTGTCGACACAAGTTGCGTCCCACTCCAAAGGCCTACCCATTTTCCATGGCAGTAATGACATACCATCTGGTATCTTACTATCGTCGCGTACCAAGCTGAGCCGGAATGCCAGCGGTGACAAGAGCCCAACGGAGTATGTTATTCAGGTTGGCGTGTCGTGACATACGACCAGCACTCCTGCTGCATGACATTTATTTATTTATTTATTTACCTTACGGAAAACTTACTTATTTATAATTGATATTATTATATTAGATGGAGTCTTAAACATATTTGTAAACCTATTTAAGGCTTATTACTATTACAGGCTTAAGCCTATGTAAATTAGAGTACCCCTGAGATATAATATCCTATAGCCTACGGCCATAATTTCTGTGAAAAAAAGAAAGCACGCCTGTATCCTAGCATTCATCTGGACTTTCACACAAACTGGAACAGGTCACCAAGCTTATATAAAACTGCCACAAAGATGTATTTGTATGAAGTTCACACATTTTCTTCTTAATTTTCCAGACTGTTCGCTGTGAACCTTTGGTCACAATGGGGCAACTCTCCAGGACCTTAGAATCTTTAGGTCTTGCGTTGGCCGTGGTGCCGGAACTGGACCAGCTGACGGTGGGTGGCCTGGTGATGGGCACCGGGGTGGAGAGCACTTCACATGTCTACGGCCTGTTCCAGCACATCTGCCTGCAGTACGAACTGGTGCTAGCTGATGGCTCCGTTGTCACCTGCAGTAAAGTACGTATTTTTTATGTAGAGTTTTTTATCAGCACTTAAAACTATATAATGCAATAGAGAATTATTGTGGTTGTGTATAATTAATAATGTTGGAGCTAGTATGACAAATACTACTTTTATTGTAGGTATAAAAGAGATTTTATGCCATGTAGGTAGCAAATCTGAATACGTAGCAGCTGAGAGATCGTAAACGGTTACCGTAGTTAATGGCTACTTACAAGACCAGTGGCATCTCTTGTGCGTTGGAAACTGTAGCGACTACATAATTACACGTATTCCGATAGAGCACATCTTAAGATAAGTTAAAATGCACACGCATGCAAATACGCGCCACACTAGTATATAAGCTTTACTTTTACTGAAATTAAACAGACTATAACACCATCTGAGTCTCGTTATACCTATTGCCAAAACGTAGGCAAAGAAACTTTGCAAAGTAGTGATAAGGATGGATAAATGCTAGCTTCCCTGCCAGTACCTACACCACGTAATTTCTGTAAAACTGTACTAGATTATTTGGCTTTAAAATTCTAAAGGGTGGCAATATTTACCTAGTTGAAGCTATTGGAGAATACATACAAATATCAACAACATTATGTGTATCACGTAAAGACTGTAGAAATAACCAAACAAAAATACTTAGTGCACAGAGATGTATAATTCACATAATATATATAAGATATTATGTCGGAGACATTTTGGCTTCAGTCCAACGTTTTATTATATCATCATAGTTAAATTAAATATGACCTGAATACCTACTTTTTCAGTTAAAAGTATATAAGATATGAATATGTAGAGCCATTGTAAATGAATTGTTAGTCTGTCGATAATAGCACTTAAATAAATTATTCGACCTTTCAAAATATTTGTTACTCCAGAATTATTTAATGACAGAAAAATATGTTATTTTCATTCTCTCGACACCATACTTTCTACTATTCCCTCGCGGAATATTGGACCAACACCTAATATCGTCTCTCTCCTTTAATAACCAATAATTTGAATATTGTCGTTGTTGTTATTTTATGACTGCTTATTTTGGCTGTGGTAGGAAGGTTACTAATATACATAGACGTGTCATAAGCTTCTAATTTTTGTTACAGGATGAGAACCCGGATCTGTTTTATGCAGTGCCCTGGTCGTACGGCACACTTGGATTCCTCACATCCGTCGTCATCAAAATAGTGCCAGCTAAAAAGTAATTACAATTGGCATTATTGCTAGAACTAGCTATATTATAGATATATAACCAAAAAAAAAATACATAACGAATACATATGTATTGCCGCTAATACATGTAATTTATTATATCATAATATATTGTGATGTCACTCTTATATTCCCGAAGGCAAAGATTTATTTCACCCACATATCGGCAGTTAAGATTAGATATCACATAATAGAGGGCGGGCTTGTTTTCGTTTACCGGGCACAGTTCCTGAAACCATACAGATATCCCCTCTCTCTACGACTAGTCCAGTTTATGATATAGCATTACCCTACACCAACCGTACGGTTAAAATAGTGGGAGCCGCTGTATCTTTAAGTGCCCCAGGGCACCTTCCGGGACCAGTTATAGACAGGTCTTGTCCCCAAATCTCGATTTCTCCAACCTAACGCCAGAGGTTCTCGTAAGCGAAGCCTATCTCATGCCCAAGTGGCACTACCTATACTCCAGATAGGTGCCGGAGCAATAAAGCCGCTCACCACTCGCAACTCTGGGAGTTGCTAACGATAAACTCACTGAAGCCGACGGAGAAGCCGCCTCCCATATATCCAGTATGGTACCGGACTGTATATGGCAAGGTCACTTCCCGACGTACATCCATACGTCTACCCAAATAGGCCTACAAGCCGGCTATGGCCCGAGTCACTCCAGCTATGACTCTTACTTGCTGAGCAGGCAAGCATCCGAGTTGCGTTGTGGCAGTGAAACCACACTGCCACTTTGCTAAAGACAACACCGTGCCTCGCGCGACCGACTGGTTCGCACTAGCCGCGCATGAGTCCGACGCTCGAACGCCACGTGCTTGTCGAGCAACGAATATGTCGTCCTCTGCGGCTAACCACATAGCCCCTGCGAGTCCAACCTCAATGTCAGGCACCGCGCACTCTAATCAGCGGTCGATAGAACACGCCTTTCGAAGCGCAGTGGGCTTCCTGACCCCGCAGTACCCTGGTTCTAAGGGTGAGACCCGTAGTTCTACCCCGAAAGCCTTAGATAGGCTCGGGTCCTGAAGATAGATTATTATATATAAAATAACCCTATAACAGTTTGCCTGACCCGGGCATTGAACCTGAGACACACAGCACAACAGTCTCAGATACTGCCGATGCGACATCGGAAATCCATAGTAATTAAAAAATGGTGCTCACCACGCACCCTCGGGTTAACCCACCCCAACTCTTGCTTTACAAAAAGGTTCGCAATGCTGAACTATGCAAAACAGCTGCGGTCTGAGGTTACCGACTGCTGTCACCGACGGCATCGTATTTAATTTGTATTGGCCCCATTAATCCTGTGAGTATAACGATTCGCAGCTCCTACTCTTTTTTATGTATTTAAGACGTTTACATATAATGGTTCAACAATACACAAATAATTTTTCTTTCCACCAGGTATGTACGCATCCAATACCACCCACACAACAAGCTCTCGGAGTTGTCGGAGCATTTCAGACAGGAGTCCCTGAAGGATAAGCCGCACCAGTTCATCGAAGGTCTATTATACACCAAAGAAACCGGCGTGCTTATGACAGGAGACATGGTGGATGAAGTCGGCAATGACGGCAAGGTAATAGACATAATCATTTCCGACTTGGTATAATCAATCATTACATAATGACAACAAAAAATGTGCAATAGTTCAATATACATATTTGAATTACAATTTAATCTTTGTTTGATGATATTGTTATTAGGGAAATAAACCTCATCCAAAATAAAACATACGTTGTTACCAATAAACCATCAAGGTGTGATTAGTATAATCGAGTTACTGTGTATGTAATTTGCGAAATATATTAAATAATTTTTTGACTGTCGCGGTTTGCTTTTGTAAATCGAACAGCCTGCCTTATTGTAAGCGGTTAACGTAGCCTATGAACACTTGCAATATCAGGGATATTAGGTACTATTGCCGACCTTATAAAAAACACAACAACAGCACACGCTGGCAACAGAGACGAGTAACATTGTTGTCTATTTGCTTTGATGGCAATACAGTGCTTAAAGAACTCCAGAAACCTTACAAAGTAAAGGAATTTGACTGCGATTTTCAGCAGATTGAAAATTCTACTGACTGCTCTTAATTAAACTGTTAAAGCCACAGTGCCTTACTGCCTTTAAATGTGCTATAACAAATCCCCGTAGTATGCAGGCCTTACTGTAACTATAGTAGAAATAGTAAAGAATATATATTTTCTAAGCAGGCTTCAATAGGCGACGGTTTTATTCGTAAATTTTCTATACTAGCCTATCCCTTGAGAACATTAGTTTTCCATTGAATCGATCCTTATGCCCTTTTTTGTACACCTAAAAACGTGAATGGGAAATTTCATAATGTTCGGTCGAGTAGTTAATGCATGCAAACGTAACAAACTAACGAACAAACATACATTATCGTTCCAGTTAAATCCTATCGGCACATGGCATGCGGAGTGGTTCTTCACGCAAGTGGAGAGTCATCTGAAGAGGAACAAGTCTGCTGTGGAGTACATCCCGCTTAGAGACTACTATCATAGACATACTAGGAGCCTGTTCTGGGAACTACAGGTAATGAGAAAAAGCGGTAGCTATAACCTAAATACGCTTGTTATACTAGAAGTATAGCTAGCATTGCTTAAAGTGAAGTGTGTAGAGTTGATGACTGACTGATGAAGGAAAGAAAGAAATCTTCATTCTTTAATTTCACTTGCATGGCGTATGTAGATAGGTTAACGACGCACGCATATCCTAGTCGATAAAATGGTCACATTGCCACTACCAATAAGTCGAGTGTAGCGGATGGGAATACAAAATGGTATAAAATTGTGTGTATTCCACATATAGTTGTTATGTGTCTGGGTGCTTTCTTTGTTTGAAGGTTTGTAAAGTTCTCCATGATACTGGAAGTATGCTTAGTGCAGAAATTGTCATTTAAAAACAAAGGCTACTGAAGATATATTATGTCTATGTATGTATTATTGATATTCATAAATTATTTGAATACTAAGGCAAGCCGAGGCTAGGGATTGTAGAAGGTACAGCCATTGATTGACCAGCTGACTTTGTAAAAAAGGTAGTATTTTCGACAGAGGCAACAGATTTTTATGCGTTGTATTTTAGAAGCTTTACAAAAGCTTTTGCCCGCAAGAACCCAAGCCCATTTAACTTCAAACTTCTTCAGAGGCTTACGTAACTGATCGTTTTTCATTCCAGGACATCATTCCCTTTGGTAACAATTTCATATTCCGTTATCTTTTGGGATGGCTGATGCCTCCAGAAGTATCACTCCTAAAACTGACGCAGCCTGAAGCCGTCGCTAAGTTGTACGAACGCGCGCACGTCATTCAGGACATGTTGGTACCCGTTGATCATCTGGAGAAGGCCATCGACGTCTTCCATAAGGAGTTTGAGGTTGGCCCTAAGATATTTATAGTTTAAGCTATCTGCAACAGTATACTGGGTCCTATGGATCATATAATAAACAAATTCTTACAATTATTACAAGTTTATAACCAAACAGTACTGTATATGTGAAGAGCCTGTTATTGTGAGAATTCATAAAGCTTCCTTTCCACATAGGAAGTCTTTTAAATACCTACAATAATATCAGCCCTGTATTAAACTATCTCATTGCTGGGCACGGCACTTCTTCTAAGTGCGAGAGGGTTCGGCCATAATAAATACTATTTATTTAGTTTTAATTTATAACAATATTTGGACAGTGTAATAAAAACGTTAGAGATATCAGTATACAATGTAAAATTTGTACTTTTGTAAATACAAGCCGCTATACACATTAAGATGATATAGTATAAAAATTATGAAATTATCATAATAGGTTTATAACCATAAGGTACTTAAATAAGAATATTAGTATTCTACTTTAAGCAGCGATACCTCAGTGGGGAGACCAACAGACTGCAATGTAGAGGGTCTCGGGTTCGAACCCACGTCGCGCACCTCTGATTTTCGGAAGTTATATGTCTTTTCGAAATTATGTGCGTAGTGATTGACAATTATCGCCTGCTCCGTGCCTCGGAGAGCACGTTAAGCCGTCGGTCCCGGCTGCCATGAACATCTATGGCAGTCGTTATAGGGAAGTCAGTGCCCTATAATATCATGACACTGGTCTAGCCTTAGGGTATCGTTAGCCTTCGGGTTGAGGAAGTCAGGTGGCAGCCGCTCCGTGTAAAAACTGATATCCAGTCAAATCCGGTTCGACCAGAAAAGCCGACCCCAAGTGACTTGGGAATAATAAAAGGCTAGGGAGAAGGAAGTATTCCACTTCACGGATGGCGTAGTAGTTTAAATGGCCGCCTCGCTATTGTGGCTGTACCGAGTGCTGTGGGTTTGATCCCAAACAACCTGGTTTGGGCAAATATTTGTGAGGCACACAAATTAATGTTCTGAGTCTGTGTAATCTTTGTGTCCGTTGTTTAAATGTTTGTAAAGTTACCCGCGACACTAGAATTAAATCTAGTAAGGGAGTTGTCTTTTTAAAAAGGAAGTATAAGTTTACTCTTTTATTTACGACAGGTCGTAAGATTCTTAGACTAATTTCAAAATCAAACAAAGTACCTATTAATGATTTTTGATATTTCTCGTCGAGTGATTCTTAGTAGCAGAACGGAATCTGGCGATATATACATATGTGTAGTACATAGCAAAGGACTCATTACGTGTGTATCGTCATGTGTTACCTCTTAATCGCCTAATTCAAATTTATGCTACAAATATTTTTGTGTTCATTCTACCTGAGTCGTATGTATACAACATAAAACCTTTATTTTATAAGTTTTTTTTTTCTATTTAATTATATCTGTAAATTATACAGTCAAAGGATCAATAAACTTTTGACTACTTACTCACATATATACACGAGTATCTCAAAAGGGATATGTAGAAATATGTTCGTGTAGGTGTGTAATCATTTTGTTGATTCTGATTGTAGGTGTACCCAATCTGGCTGTGTCCTTTCAAAGTGTTCAACAACCCCGGGCAACTGAAGATCAAGTCCAACGCTGACTCGCAGATGTTCGTCGACATCGGCGTATATGGCGTGCCTAAAGCTAAAGGATATGAGACTGTAAGTAATCACTACATATTATAAAACAACGTCCCCCGCGGCGTCTGTCTGTCTGTTCGCGAAAAACTCAAAAACTACTGAACGGATTTTCATGCGGTTATCACCAATATATAGAGTGATTCATGAGGAAGGTTTAGATGTATAATTTGTTAAGGTTTTGTACTACCCGTGCGAAGTCAGAGTGGGTCGTTAGTAATTTATATTTGCTGGTTCTCAGTTAGTTTAAAAATTATTAAATACATACGTGTCGTTAAATATAGTTACTGTATCAAAAATACATAACGAAAATTCCTAGTCATTGCAACACTAGTTTAAAATTGGGATTGAACGATTTCTGCTAAGTAAATTAAAAAGACCGTCTCGGTGGCGCAGCGGTAGTAGTAAGGTCTTCTCAAACGGTTTGATTTTCGGGTCAAGCACAGTGTTATTGAGGATTTTTGTCAGTAACAGCACGATGTTTGAAACTGTGCCCTATAGATGGCAGTAGGTTCACCTATTACGTGGGACCTAAAATCATAGTTGGCGTAATGTGAGTGCAGTACACTTCTATATACATTATATATGTTAGTAATTAGTATGTAATTAAAAAAGTATATATTAATCACTAGAAATTTGACTTACAATCAGAAAGGCTCAACTAACACTATTTAGACCGCTGTCTGTGTATAATAAAATCTAATTTATATAAAGAAAGTGATGAAAGTTTAAGCGTGAGAGTATATTTGTATAATTTATTTAATAGACTATGTCTTAAAAATAATAATAATAATAAATATTTATTGGTTCTAAACAACAGTTTTAAAAGTATTTAGTAATCCATTTAGATCACGTTTACAACTGAACTCATTGCCTTATATATTACTGGACTAGTATGCATACTGTGTGACAGTTGTCAGCGCCCTCCATACAATAAAATAAAATATTTTGATTATGAAAGTATTAAACGGGTACCTTAAACTATAATTTCTTTGCAAACGATGTCAGGCTACATCATGAAACGTGATCCTTCTCTCCAGGTGCCATCAACCCGCCGAATCGAGAAGTTCGTGTCAGAACACGACGGCTTCCAGATGCTATACGCAGACACGTACACCACTAGGGACGAGTTCCGCCAAATGTTCGATCACACGTTGTATGACCGTGTGCGGAACAACCTCCAGTACTGCAGTCAAGCCTTCCCCGAGATCTACGGGAAGGTCAACCGGACTGTTAGGAAGTAGACCATCGAAGAAGAAAGAAATAAATGTTATTTATAATAAAAGCAGTGAGTTTTATTTTAGTATAATTGTGATGTATTTATAATTTATTGTTTACACAACCAAGGTACTAACTTACAACATAATGGACTCAAGATGGCAACCGAGGTCCCGACGATGATGGCGTGATGAGTTAGACTATTTCACAAAGGATTGGTCCTTAGCGGCTAGCAATAGAGAGGCAGGTGAGTGAGAAGGCCTTTGGTCTGCATTGGGACATTACAGGGTTATAAAAAAATTATGAAGTAACTAACGTGGCAAACAATCTTACGATCCGATGATGGAAAGTAAAGTGGCGTATTTATTCTTTGCATGACCATAAATAAAACTTTCGCGTTGCCGACACTGAAAACTAAGAATCGTGCTACTGCCTGCCCCCTGACAAAATAAATTGAGGCGCTGCCAACAACCATCATCTTCTTAAGGAAAACCAGTGGCGTAGCGTTGTGAGGGCGGCAGGGGCGGCCCGCCTCGGGTGGCACTTTTAGAGAGCAGGCAAAATTTCACAATAAATAATAATATCTTGTAAATATTTGAACCATTGAAGTGAATGAAGCCAGAGAAGTGTGTCAGGATCGTAGCAAATGGATTTCCGTAGTCTCTGCCTACCCCTCTGGGAAACAGGCGTGAATTTATGTATGTATGTATGTATTTGAACCATTTCAAGACGAAGGAGAGGAATGGGCAAAAGTAATTCTATAGAAAAGTTCTATAGAATGAAAATGAAATGAAATGAAAATATTTATTTATCTTAAAACAGTTAGGTACGTTAATTATAAATGAGACATCCCCAGTAAGTAATTGATAATACTTGTGTTGGGGCTATCTTGCTCTTTCCCTTAATTATTAACAATATTGAGACTAATGTTACTACTGTATATTATAGTCTTCAATCAATAGAAATACCTAAATAAGAGGGTGGCAACATTTTCTTCCGCCCGGTGGCTTACATCCATGCTATGCCACTAAGGAAAACTTGAAATCCTACTCACCACAAAAATAATATAAATCAAGAAGAAAACATTTCGCAATATCTTCATGATTATGCTTACGTATAATTTAGATAGTATTATAGAATTTATATGACGGTTACTATTGAACATAGGCCTCCCTTAAACATTATCATTCGACCTGGCCAATGCTTATAAACAATGTCTACTTATGGATTACATACGCTACGTTTTGCCCTACTACCCGGGAAATATTATTGGGCACTTTGACCGATTGCTTGTAAACAATCTATACATAGTGCAAGGAGCACTTCTTAGGCCTGCACTGGTTTGCCTTGTTCGTCCTATTGCTAAGCGACAGTTCCGCATTCAAAAACACACAAGAGTTTGCATTTTCATTTTTATTAGATTCTGTAGCCAGAAAGATTTAATTTACATCTCGAGCTTTGGCAATATATGTACCTACCTACTGCCTCGCTAGTTTTGACCAGCATATGCAGGATGCGTGCGATTGTGAGATTGGTCTGGCAAAGTGATAAAATATTATTCTGTCATATATTGTTACGTGCTGGGTTCGAGGGATAAGAATGCAAACAATATTACTGACTAAAACACGTTTTATTCTAGCACACAATTAAATTTATAACATAACAAACACTAAACTACACTTTTCCTCCTTAACTGCTTCAAACTCCGTAGTATTTTCGCTTCCGTTCGCTTCGATGAATACTTGACCGCTTACGATTGTAGACTGACTCGGCAAGCGCTGGCCTTCCCCTTTTATACGCGGTTAAAGCGTTTTCGGAGTTTTCTAGAAACGTCATACCCGAGATGTAAATGTGATGGCACTGGGTGTAACACTGCCCCCTCTTAAACATGTCCGTCCCGAACATTGTTGGATCCGTAGTAGCGTGCCAATCGATCGACATGAACGATCTTTGGTGTACCTCGTGGTCCTTTCTGGATCCGGTAGGTGACGTCATTCATCTTAGTGATTATGCGATAGGGTCCATACCATTTCGCCTGCAACTTAGGAGATTTTCCTTTGCTGCGTACCGGATTATGTAACCACATCAGCGATCCTTCCTCGAAGCCTTTATTGTTCGCCTTCCGGTCGTAAAGGGTCTTCATCCTCTCAGACATCTGCTGACTGGTCTGGCTGATGTGCTCGTATACATCATTCATTCTATTGCGCAAATCATTCGCATAATCTGTTATGCTGCGTGGAGATTTGGGTGGGATGCCGGTGATCAAGTCTGCAGGTAATCTTAGTTCTCTTCCGAAGTTACCGAAAGCAGATGTTACTGATGTGCTTTCGTGACCGGCACTACGGTATGACAGGTGAAACGGTTGAATGTTTTTGTCCCAATCCCTTTGTTTGCTTTCTACAACTTTCGCCAGATATCTTTTCAGAGACTGGTTAAATCGTTCAACCATTCCGTCTGATTGTGGATAATAAGCAGTTGTGCTCGTTTTGTGGGTACCCATCACACGACATGTCTTCTTAAATACTTCAGACTTCCGACCTTGGTTACTGTGGATCTCTAAGAGCAACCCGAAACGACAAAAGACTCCGTGGACTAGCTTGTCGGCCACCGTAGATGCCTCTTGATTGGGAATTGCAGACACTTCCGGCTACTTTGTGAAGTAATCCATGACCACCAAGAAGTACTTGTTCCCACTTTGGCTTTTAGGAAACGGTCCGGCTACATCTTGGGCGTCATCATTTGGTGGCCTCGATGGCGTAGTGGTTAGTATAACAGACTGCCACGCCTGTGTGAAGAATGCTGTCTTTTCCTTATCTCGAGGGTGTATCTCGACCTGCCAGTAGCCAGTTTTCAGGTCTAAAGTAGAAAACCACTTCATCCCCATTAGCGTATCCAGAGTATCGTCAATCCTTGGCAACGGGTAACTGTCTTTCTTTGTGATATCGTTTAGCCGACGATAGTTCACACAAAAGCGCATGCTGCCATCCTTCTTCTTCACCAAAATCACTGGTAAACACCATGGACTGGACGAAGGCACAATCACACCTTCTTTTACCATACCCTCGATTGTAGCATCAACTTCACGTTCTCGTGCCACTGGTACACATCTTGGTCGCTGGCGGATCGGTACCTCATTGACTGTGTTTATTTTGTGTTGAATTAGGGCAGTCTTGCCTATGTCAGTATCACTTGTCGAGAAGATGTCGGGAAACCGGTTTAACATCGTCTCAGCCTTGTTATTTTCTTCTCTCGACAGGTTATTCCGGCAGTCCTTCAAGAGAAGACATGTCGTACCTTGCCCCTTGAACTTTGGCGTTGGTAGGCTGTTCATCGCATCTACGCATCCAAACTGCTCCTTCACAGGTGCCCAATATCGTGCCCTTCTTGAGTACCAGCTCCTTGTCGATTGGGTTCAGTGCGCGTACAGATTTAACGTTGGTATCCTTCGTCAGAGTACGTACAATCTTCCATGGAGCATCGTTGTCCAACCCTTCTATAATTACACATCGATATGCCTGATCAGAATTCCTTGGTAGGAAAACCGGTATGATTGTTTGAGGTGAGAAACCTCGGACGGTTATGTGCTGACCGGTAGCTGTTTTAAGATGTACACATTCATGGTTCCCATAGTAGTCCCCAAGAAACTGTCTTGCTAGTCGGAAACTGACGACTGTTCGAGAAGCTCCAGTGTCCAATGTCAACTTGCACGGCGTTCTGTTAATTTCGCCTTCGATAGTCAGTCTATTCCCGTCACACGATTGTGAGATCGAGTTCTTTGGGGCTCTCGTATCACCAGCCAGCACCCGCCCCGTAGTCCTGGCGTCTACTCGTTTCCCTGCTGTTGTTGCCCGGCAGGCACATCAGGTATTCCTCCTACCGGCAACTGGTTTCTGCTGCCTGAACTCCTTCGCTTCGGGCTGCTCAACCTGATGGGGCCTCTTTCGCCGCAGCTATAGCACCGGGGTGAAATCGACACTTCCCTGATACGGTGAGCGCGATCGTCTCATAGCACTGCTTCCACCTCCAGAGCATGGGCTCAGGCGTCTTTCAGGTTTTTGAAATGTCCGAGTCTCACTGCGGTCCTAACCTCCAGGTCTCGGATCCAGTCGGTGAAAGCTTGAACGAGGTTCCCGTCGATGAGCGCAGGTGAGGACTGGTACGCCTTTCGAACCAGCTTCTTCACCTCCAGGGCCCACTGCTACAAGGTTTCACCAACACGTTGCGATCGGTCTTTCAGCTGGGCGCGAAAGACGTGTTCCAGGTGTGCTTCGCCATATCTCGCTTCAAATGCTTTCAACAGCTTCTCGTACGTGACGCCTTGACCATGCGCCTCTAACACGGTCAAGGCCTGGTCGCAAAGCCCCAAGGTGGGAGCAGTCAGAGTTTGTTCTTGCGTCCACCCGTTTGATTTAATGACGGCCTCGAACTGGATCTTATAGGCTGACCATGACGATGAGCCGTCGAATGGTGGGGCTTTAAAGCCTCATGTTGAGGGCGCCCCAACTGCAGATGTTACGATCCCATCACCAGCCTTGAGCCCACGTATCGTTTTCTCCATCTCGGCGATGCGACTTTCGTGGCGTTGGACTTGCTCTTTCACCTCCTTCATCTCCTTGCCAACCGATGAGCTGAGGTCTTTCAGCATCATCAACTGCTCCTCCTGACGGCACATACCCTCCTCCTTATCGCGTTGCAGCTGTTCCTCGAGGCGGCTTGCCTGCTCCTCCTGGCGGCGCATACCCTCCTCCTTATCACGTTGCAGCTGTGCCTCGAGGCGGTGTGCGTGCTCCTCCTGGTGGCGCATACCCCCCTTCTGGCAGCGTGCCTGCTCCTCCTGGTGGCGTGCCTGCTCCTGCATAAACACCTTCAGGGTCGCGAGGTCGAGGTTCACCGGCGACTGCTGAGCTTAACTGGATGGTTCTGCTGCAGCCGCGGCGTCACGTGGTTCACCTGACGTCGGCGACAGGGCGTCTCTAAAGCGCCTTTGGTCCACATCTTGCTTGCACTGGTTCCTGGTACGCATCCCTTCCACGTCCTCCTTCGGTAGTACTGGCTTATTCTTATCTCACTTCTGACACCAAGTTGTTTCGTGCTGGGTTCGAGGGATAAGAAAGCAAGCAATATTACCGACTAAAACACGTTTTATTCTAGCACACAATTAAATTTAAAACGCAACAAACACTATACTAAACTTTTCCACTGTAACTGCTTCAAACTCCGTTGTATTTTCGCTTCCGTTCGCTTTGATGAATACTTGACCGCTTACGATTGTAAACTGACTCCGCGAGCGTTGGCCTTCTCCTTTTATACGCGGTTTAAGCGTTGCCGGAGTTTTCTGGAAACGTCATACCCGGTATGTAAACAATACGAAGATTCGAGAATGTGCCAGCGTTCTCTCTATTCTAGAGAGAACGCTGGCACATTCTCGAGTAGAGACTCGTACCGACGAATCTAAGTAGTTCCGTAATTATTCAATAGATGGCGCTGTAATACATTATTAGACGAAATTGCCGAGTCTTCCCCACAACGCCAAAAGATGGCACTGGGTGTAACAATATTATATAATATTCGTATTTCTGTAATTGAGATCAATGTTCTGAGCGTGAGCACCTCTTTAACTAAAATTTCGTAAATGGGCAGAGCGATCCGATAAGTTAGTCAGTACCAAAATTAGAAATGGACCTATTCTCAATTAATATACATACACGTTGATGACTATCATATGCGATTACTACTGAATTGATGAAGGTCTGATGGCCCTGGGATCTTGTACTAAATACTAACTAGTAAGTAGTAAGTAGTAAAATCATCGAGCTTATCATGTATTCAAGAACACCAGAAAACAAAACTAAACATTGTTTGTAAAATACCAATTCCATTCCAAAGACTGTCTGTCCGGTGATTTCCTTGGCATTTCCCACACATTAACATTTGATAAACAGGCGTCATAACACGGCCATTACGCAGCCAAAATGGCGGGAACTTCTGGACCATGTTATTGCGAAGGGTACTTAATGGATTACCACTATTCAAAATAATGTACGGCACGGCACGCATACTGCTTCAGTTATTTGCTATGTTCGTTGTTGTAGTTTTTATTGCGTTGTATACCAGTCATAATATTTTTCTTTTTTGACTTAACTAAGCTTCCAATCGAATCTAACTAATGTGAAGGTGGTGCCACGCAAAATACGTATTAACTTGGTTAGCTGTTTGTTTAGCTCTATTGCCTGTAATAAAAACATACACAATGTAGAAAATAAAATATTTTAAAAAATTACAGTGCAGGTTTGTTTTTGAAATTGTTACATTTTGATTATAATATGTATGTAAATTGATGCACATTTAGAAATGAAATCTTTTTTATCGACTCTAAATTCAACAAACTACAATTACTCGACAAACTCCAAACTATTTCTTGGCCAAATTTCTATGGGACGATTGGTAAGTAAGTCCTTTATATTAAAAAAATAATAAATTAAATCACTTGAGAAAAGTCAGGGGCAAATAAAAATAAAAAATATAACAAAAAGAAGATACGGTTCAAATTAAGAACCTACGTGTTTATTGAAGTCGATTAAGTGTTTAATTATATGAACATATATATGAACTTTATTCGGGAAACAAATAATTTTCCATTATGCTTTCATGTAGGAAAGTAACAATTTTTTATAGTAGGTTCGTATATTTCTTTGCAGTCTCGTACCTATTCCATAAACATTTCACGAATTACATAAACTTATTATAACTTGAAGTCACACTTACATACACTTGACTCATTTTCTCTTCACACGTAATTGGTAATCTTCTGGTGATTCATTGACCTTTGTCGTTGGCTTTAACCACAGGATAAGATGAATAACGTTTTCTTAGATATGTTAACGAAATGATGGTAATACCTACGAAAAATATACGCTCAAGGCCAGCGAGACAGAACACGTAACAAAGAGCCTTGACTTGAAATGTCCGTCTTTATTAAATTTCTCTCATTTCTAAATCTGCATCAATTTACATATAATCAAAATGTAACAATTCCAAACAGATACACAGTACCTTTTTAAAATATTTTCTTTTTGTACAATGTTTTTTTCCTCACAGGGCAAATAGCTAAATATGTAGAATTTGATAATATAATATCACACACCGTGAAAAATTAATAAAACAGCAAATTGATCATCAAACCAAATAAATAAGACAAACGTACAATTTTGATTATTTTCCTAACGCCAAGTATTTGCTTTTAACTCAATCATGAATGGTAGATAAGACAAAAATACGCTAATAATAAGAACTAGTTGTGTAAGTGTGCGTTATCACTCGCACTTGACCCATTGGCCGTGCCCAATTTTACCGCCGCGACGCCGCGCCGCAACCGCTAGGTATATAACTACTATGTACTACATAACTTTGTTGTGCTAAGTACATAACTATGATACTACTGTGTTCTTACTGTAACGTACCTACGCTAATCAGCACACGTTTTAGTGATAATATTTATAGTAGCTTTCTCGTTCAATGTTATTGATAACGAAACTTTGTAAATAAATTGTTTCTCTTTGTTACAACAGAGATAGGAAGGCAACTTACAGCCCACTTGATGCTAAGCATTTAGCCTAGGAGCGCTTCCAGTTCCCGGATGAGCCCAACATAACCTCTCCGCTCCCCTTTTCCGCGGAATGGTATGCGGCAAAGCATTTCGCCAAATAAAAAAAGGAGCATTTCCAGTGTTTCAGTGCCAGCGACCACACCTGGTAGGTGGTGGTAGGTTTAGTCGGTACCCGGGACGTGCCATCTTTGCCCTGGTGAGCCCGACATAACCTCTCCTCCGCTCCCCTCTTCTGCGGACACTAGTAAGCGGCAATGTATTCTGCCTCTTTAAAAAAAAGGAGCGCTTCCAGTATCAGGCGCGACACTATCTTATCTTATGTATGTATGGGGGCCAGTCAGCACAAACCGGCGACACTTCGACCCATTGGGATCTTTTGTGTCGGCCCCAAGATTTATCCCTTAGCTATCTCCCTATGAATGTACTGCATCAGTCGTAGCGTACACTTCAGAGGGAGAAGCCTGAAGTCTTCAGGGTTTGGATATGCCAATCCCATCAGACCCATCCTCAATCCAGCCAACGCGTCGCATTCACATAGTAGGTGCGATATGGACTCGTCCTGTTCACCACAGGCTCTGCAGATCGAATTGTGAGCCAATCTCAATCTGCACAGGAAGTCGTTGGTGCCAAAATGGCCAGTGAACGCTCCTGTGAGCAGGCGTATTTGGCTCTTGTTATACCCGCAGAACTTCCGGGTGAAGCCTGTGGCTCTGTTTGCAATTAATTTCTTGGAGTATTCCAGACCTCTCAGGGCCTTCCACTCTAGCCTATGTTTGTCATTGCCATGTGCATTCAAAGCTGCCTTGACGGTGCTCTCAGAGAGTCCCACGAATGGCTTGGGGCCCACAAGCAGTTGCTCCGAGCCCTTTCTGGCTAATTCATCAGCCTCCTCATTGCCCTGCACCCCTGCATGCCCCGGAACCCACACCAGTCTGACTGTGTTCTTCCTGCCAAGTTTGTTTAAGGCCTTAACACAGTTCAGGACCAGTCTGGAGTCTACCCTACACGAGTCCAGAGCCTTGAGAGCAGCTTGACTGTCAATGAGAATATACACAGTCCTGTCAGTGACATTACTGTTGATATTCTCCTGAGCACAGGCAATTATAGCATAGGTTTCCGCTTGGTAGACCGTTGCATATTTGCCCATGCTTTGGCTCACCTTGCAGTCGTTGGTATAGATACCAGCGCCCAATCTTGTTTCCATTTTGGAACCATCAGTGTACCAGATGAGACAACCCTTGTCAGAGGATTGTAGACCTTGTCTGCATTCGTCCTTCGTGGGGACCTTTATTTTAAAATTCTTTTTGAATATGTGCAATGGTTGCATTTTGTCGCATCCCATGCTCATAATCCTTTTGAGATCCTTTGAAATCTCCAATTTTGTGTGTCGTGTAACCGGCATGACGCTCCACAGCCCATGCACAGATAGTCTGTGTAGCGCCTTTATCGCCTCTGACTCCACAACAATGTGTAGCGGCGTTAGATCCAGCAGGACCTCTAACGCTGCCGTTGGCGTAGTCGGGAACGCCCCTGTTATAGCCATGCAGGCCAATCGCTGCACCTTTGACAGCGCGATCCTGCATGTAGCTAGTTTAGTTCTTGGCCACCAGACAATGCTTCCATACGTGAGTATAGATCTTATCATCATCGTGTATAGCCACTTGATGACCTTGGGCTTTAGCCCCCAGGTCTTCCCATAAGTAGAACGAATCATGCCGAAGACCCGCTGGGCCTTCTCTATGACTTTGTCTACATGAGGTTTCCACGTTAGTTTGCTATCTAAGGTCATGCCAAGATACTTCATCTCCATGGACCATTGTAACTGCGTACCATAGATGGAGAGAGTTCCCAACCCTGTCAGATCCCTCATCCTAGTAAACGGCACGACACTCGTTTTCCCTGGGTTGATCGATAAATGATTGCTACTGCACCATTTTTCCACCGTAATCAGGGCCTTCTGCATGAGACTAGATACCGTACTCGGGAACTTTCCATTGACGAGTATCACCAAGTCATCCGCATATCCGACCGTTAAGTACGGACCTTTGTTGAGTTGTTCTAGGAGTGAATTGACTACCAAGCACCATAAGAGTGGTGAGAGTACTCCACCCTGAGGGCAGCCCTTGGTTGTCGTTGCATACATTTCATCTCCTAACAACTCAGACCTAATGATTCTACCCCTGAGCATACAACTGATCCACATGCAAATGGTTGGCTCTATGCCGTGATTTGCCGATGCCACACTGATGGCATCAAAGGTGGTCCGATCGAAAGCTCCCTCAATATTCAGGAATGCAGCAATGCAAACTTCCCGGTTCTCTAATGCATGTTCTGCCTTATTTACCACAAAATGTAGTGCCGTCTCAGTGAATTTGCCCGACTGGTAGGCACATTGTAGCCTGTGGAGGGGGAATTTCCATAATGCTCCCTCCCTGACATGTCCATCTACTAACTTCTCCAGGGCTTTCAAGAAGAACGACTCAAGACTGATAGGTCTGTATGCCTTGGCTTCTTCGTAGTCCGCTTTGCCCGGTTTCGGTATGTAGATGACTTTAACACGCCTCCATATCTTTGGAATGTATCCAAAAGCTATGCAGGCTCTGTATAATCTGCACAAATGCGGAACCAAGAGTGCAGCTCCCTGTTGCAGGATGATGAGATAAACCATGTCTGGACCAGGTGACTTGAATGGTTGAAAACCATTTAGAGCCCAGCCGACCTTCCCTTCATCCACTACCTTCCTAGCAGTGTCCCAATCTGCTTTGGTTGTGCGGTAGCCTAGTTCAACCAGGCTGATCGGGTCCTCCTGCTCTTTTTCTATTATCTTACGGTCTGGAAAGTGTGTGTTTAGCATCATTGCTAGTGTCTCCTTACCAGACCCTGTTCGCTGCCCATTGCCATCCTTAATGGATGTCAATGGGTGTGCTTTGACAGTCGAGATAGCCTTGGAGAGCCTCATTCCCTCAGGAATTGTACTGATGTTTTCACAGTGTGCTCTCCAAGCCTTCCGTTTGGCTTTCCGCACAGCTTTGCAGCGAGCGTAACCGCTGTAGTCCCTGCTGGTCCTAGCATTGTTAAACGCTCATCTGGCTCCTAGCCGCAGTTTGACCAACTCTGGCGTCCACCACGGTACCCTTTTGGGTCTAAGTTCCCTCTCAGGGCAGTTGTTTGTCCAGGCCGTATTCACAGTCTGGACCAATTTGTCTGCTGTAAACTCGATGTCTAATATAGAATTGAGCTTACCCTTAGAGTCCTCCAAATCTATTCTGAGGTCACTCCTAAAGGAGTTCCAGTCCGTATTTCTGGGATTCCTTCTACGTGCTGTAGGAGCTGGAACTAGTGTCCTATACTTGAAGCATATTTAATTATGATCTGACAAGGTAATCTCATCAGACACATGCCATTCGACAATCTTAGTGCTAGCCCTGTTGGAGGCTAACGTGATGTCAATTACCTCTGCTCGCCTAAAGTCAGTGAACGTTGGCCTGTTTCCCTTATTTAGAATTTGTAAAGAGGTACTTACCACATACTCCAGTCGTTTTTCCCCTCTTACATTCACATCCGTGCTCCCCCAGACTGTGTGGTGTGCGTTGGCATCGCACCCCAGGATCATGTCCAGGTTCTCCCGGCTGCCATATTCAACAAGGTCCTTTATCTGTCCAGATACTATTTCCTTGTCCATGTAGTCGAAGTATGCAGAGGTCAGGATTACAGTATCCCGCCCTCCGCTCCCTCGCATATCGATCTTAACTGTCGTAAGATCCCTAGAACAGAAATTGTATAAGGGCATTGCGTTTATGCCATTTCTGACATATACACATGTCCTCATATCATTAGTGGAACAGTTATGAAAAATTACACCTCCCGTCCCACCCAAGCCTCTGATCTTTCCCTCTTTAACATAAGGTTTCTGAATCAGGGCAATATCATATTCATTCATCCGCAGGTGGCGGGCCAGAACGGCCATCGCCCCGATGCAGTGATGAAGATTTATTTGTACGCACCTTAGTCCCGCCATACGGTCTGCCTATATGGTAGCGCCTTCGGTGGTAGCCATTACTGGCCACTCCCCCTGCTCTCCTCTTCCAACATCACCTCCGCAGTACCCGGTGACGACGACAAAACCAGACCATCAATATGTCCGATTATGTCGTCGGTCTTCGGTGACGCGCAAGGCGAAGAGGTGAAGAGAGCCGTACCTGACTCTACCGGAATTACGGGCTCTTCCTCGTCTTCCCCTTTGCCCGTGATTCTGTCAAAGCAGGGGCCTCCCTCCCCACGCCGGCATCAACTGGCCCCTTCTGCACGTTCGGATCCTCGAGGATCTTGAATGTGCTCTTGTCCATGCCAGCATGGAGACAGAAGCCGCCCGCCTTGATGACCGTGGCTGAGACGCTGTCCACCAGGATGATGCGCCTGGTGTGCGTCTCTTCGACCTGCGTGCCCAGCATCTTCCACTCGCAGGTCCTTAAGGAGGGATTGAGGCGCTGCAGCATGGTCAGCACCCTGGAGGCATCTAGGCACCAGGTAT
Source organism: Catocala nupta (assembly GCA_963675205.1). Classification (NCBI taxonomy): domain Eukaryota; kingdom Metazoa; phylum Arthropoda; class Insecta; order Lepidoptera; family Erebidae; genus Catocala; species Catocala nupta. The sequence goes on from OY776104.1 coordinate 11,931,311, forward strand.
TTCTGGTCTTCCAGGCCATTTTGATTGGCCTTGGAAGCTCCTTGGCGCTGACCACTTTGAGCTTCACGTTCCCAACGGTTTTCCCGTCGAGACCGCGAAGCCACTCTGCAGCTCTCTTTCCCTCACATGTAATGTGCAGAGCTCCTCCGAGCAATGCACCGACACTGATAGCCGGCAGAGGATCTGGCGTGGCTTCTAACAGGTCCTAAATGGCCACCCGTATAGGCTCCACTTGCACTGCAGCTAAAAGAGCGTCAGGGAAGTTGTCAGTAACAACGGCTAGTTTGACTCCCGTCAGCGCCTCCCTATAGGAGTCACCTTGGGTTTTGGCCCGCTTGTTGTCACCGACCTGAGTAACGGTTTCGTCGCTCACTTCCCTTACCCTTTTTGAAGCGGCTGCACCGGGTGCCAGTGCCATCTGCCGCTGCAGCTCACGCCGCTTACGGTTGGCACACCCACTGCGCCTCTTCCTACTCTGGGTATGGCTTGCAGAGTGTGCAGCCAAGTTCGGCTCCCCCGTAGAGTGTGCCTTGCCCGACTGCTCCTTGCTAGCCTCCCCGAGACTTGATGGCTGACAGCCACTCCCAGAGGGTGCTGCGCTAAGATCCCCCTTCGGGTATTCTTTATGCAACTGACCCCGGTGCTGCCACGCCCTCTGCTTTGGGTACCCTTTCCAGGGTTACCCCACGCCTTTGAACTGCTCGGGTGAGCACCACTCCCTCGGCTCAGGTTAGCACCACTCCCTCGGCTCAGGTTCGGACGGCCACTAGGGCCATCACGACCTTGTCGCTTAGGTATGTAGGCGCTCCCACGTGCAGCTCCTACACCCGCCTTACCCTCTCCCCTTAAAGGTCCAGAGGTCCTTAATTGCTCGCCTTTATCGGTAAAGTCTTTGATTTTGGTTTTGACAGAGTCCATCTGGTCTATCATTGAGTTCACCTGCTGGCTCCCCACCCGCCACGGAGTCCACAACGTTGGGGATGCCTTGTTCAGGCACCAGGGCTACCAGCAAGGTATAGCGCCCCCGAGTGAGCTGTCCCCGAGACGTACAGTACAAGTCGCTCCACCCCAAACCACTGAGGTGGGAAACGAGCACTGCCGGCTGGAGACCTCTTCATCCAAGGACACTCGCCTGGCGGCCGCATGAGCGGACACCGCAGCCGATAGATTGCAGCTGGCTAGACTGCAACCTCCCGTGTAAGAGGAAATCCAGACCAAAGGGGCGTGTTGCAGATCAGCAGCACCACCATCGCCACATCACCACTCAACCCCCAGGACTCCTTCATCCTTCCGTACGGGTCCCAGCGCACGGCACAAACACGCGGGAGGTCATTACTATCCATCTTCTGTCGTTCGACGATGGACCCGCCGGAACATGACCTCTCCATCCCAGGCAGTGGTCGTCTGGTGATTTTAGTTACGTCTATTTCAGAGGGAACTAGACCAATAAAAGGGGGCAACCACGTGAAGGATTCCTCACCAGACTTGTCTTAGGGATCTACACGACTGTTGCGCTCTCCCCTAAGACCATTAGCACCTTACTCGTCTTGAAGAGTCGAGTAAAGTAGGTTTGCATCTATACTAAACAAGCAGCCAATCCAGTGAAGCTAGAAAGCAGAAAAAGCAAGCTAGGCAGTGCAACTATTAAAGCATAAATACAAACCCCTCCCAAGGCGCGACACTAAGGAATAGGAATTCAATATGATATGAACAGATAGGAAAAACAAGTTATATGTTTTTACGTAGTAGCTATGTGAGCCTATGGGATTCTTTTTACCTACTAGGGATATTAATCATATCTTTCTAGTATGTATCGAGTCGGACAAAGTACTATTAATTGTTCTTATTACACACATAATAACATAAGCCAGTAGTTTAAATTCAAAGTCCGGGAAAAGCTAATCTAATCATATTAATTGTGACACCAGTACAAAAGGTGAAGGCCAGTCAAGCGGCTTTCTAGTACTTTTCGAAAATATCTTATTCGGAAACCTTCACCACGACTGTTTTAGTACAACCTTCGGAATAGTTATTTACACTCGGTTCTGTAAAGTTCAGCAATGACTCAGCGACGTGCCAAACTCATGTCAACTGATTCTATTGGCTGTAGCAAATTCAGTCGGCCAATGACAACAGATATGCGTTTGACCGATCAAAAATCTGGTATTTATGCATTAACATTCAGGCAAGCTATGTTAAAACTACGGTTGGAGAGAAATGTCGCATCGCCTTTCTATAGCTCTACTAGAAATAACTGACTATAAATGGAAATATGTTTCAAAACGTTGTGACCAAAATGCTTCGTTTTATTTTATTACATTGCTTCACGTTCATTTCGATACGCATGAACATAATATAAGAAAGAAAGCCTTTTCATTCGGTTCCTGTATCCTAACTTTTAATATTATTAATGCAAATGTAAGTTTGTTTTGTTTGAAACGTTTTCACGCCATAACCTCTTGACCGAGAATCATGCAATTTTGCATGCAGGTTGTCAGGGATACTAAAAAGGATATAGGTAGAGCACCATTAATCTAGAAAAAAGTACTGTTCTTACAGAGAGCGAAGCCGCGTTCAAAAACTAGTAGTTTAGTAAATAATTTGTTCTAAATAATTATTTCTTCGTAGAGATCACAGAATTGACTAACACCCAGTGGAATATTTGATAACGTAAGGTTATTAAACAAAATATAATAATACGCACATTACGACATAGTTTATTCGAAGCGAGCGATATCATTCAGATTTGTTGTTGTATTTATAATTTCGCGTGCCTTTCAATTGGGTTAACTGAGTTTTAATACTAATCATAACTAATATTATAAATGCGAATGTGAGTTTGTTACGCGTTCACGCCTTAACTACTTGACAGATTATGATAAAATTTCGCAACGTGTATGCGAAATTTCAGTCAGGTGAACAGAAATGGACATAGGGTACCTTTCATCCAGAAAAAAGTACTGTTACTAACGTAACCTAACCTACATTTACGTGAGCGAAGCCGCAGGCAAAATCTAGTGTTAAGATAATAAATCTATTTTATAGTAGGTATTGCGATAGGAGGTGGCAATGATGCGGTCTACCTGATGATGACTAGGCAGCCTAGAACATATGCAGCTTAGCAGGTAGCTACCTATATATGTACATACGTGTGGGCGTTTGTAATATCAGATAATATGCGCTCAGTCGCCTGCAAAAATTTAGGTATATGTATTTCTGAGAGAAAACCACTTCATAGTATGAAGTAGTTTAGCGGAGTCCGTAGTATGAAGTTCATACTACGGACTCCGCTAACTGCGAAAATGTATATTTCTAAGAAAATGTATATCTAGAAATAGATCCAAGGAGAATTTTATAAACATTGAAATAACGAATATAAAGAATTACCAGACTGGTACAACTACATAAATGTCTAAATCGTAATTTGTTTGTCTAGTTTGGATATAGAACTCATTACACTAGGCGTACTGGTAATGGTTAATCAATCACAAAACTATTGAAACATTTCAGGAATAACATGCCCTAATAGTTTTCTTATACAGGATGTCCGATAATTAATGGATAACCTTGAAATGTCTTATAGTAGAAATGATAGCCGCTCAGAAAAAAATATGAAGAAATATCAATCCTAACCTGAGATATGATATTTCTTTTTAAAAGTCAAAATTGTTTTGTTTTGCTTTCTTGTACACTACGACCATAAATGAACGAATTCCATCAGTTTTTTGTTGTTTTATTATTAAACACTAATTATGCTAATAGATAGACAGTCAAAAGTATGACTAGCTATTGCGCGTTTATAATTTTTCTCCTTTTTTCCTGAACTGCTGTCAATTCTACTATAAGACATTTCAAGGTTATCCATCAATTTAGCGAACATTCTGTATAATAAATCTAAAGAACGCAAATTTTAGATCAAATCCAGCACTGCCAGTAATAAAAAGCCTACCTTAGACATGTAAGTTCAACAACAGTTATTATTTATATCACCTTAGTACATAAATACTAGTCTAGATAGAGTCATTACTAAGTTTATATTCTGTTGATGTAATTTCCGTTTTATGTCGCTTCCCTATACCTAAACATCACATCATCTATCGATAAACAACGTCCTTAGTCATTAACTGTATCAACATACATCTTTCTAAGAATAAGATCATGTATATTCATGTATGTATATTTAATTTTATTTCATCTTTGTAAAGTAAAATAAAGTAAACTTAAGACAAGTTTAGTTTATTTTACGAAGTATCGTTCTACGTTTACGCGAATATTATTCGTACATACATAGTATCTGCCTCTATCCCCGCTGGGCTGGGCAGAGATGTATCACACCGAAATCTCGACATCTATGATTTTAGGTTCCACGTAAGATCACAAAAGTGTTTAGATTTACCTACATACCTGTCTGGCAATATTTAATCAATTTTAAAGAGTACCGTCAAAAGTATGCGCATTCATAAATCTCAAATAATTTTGGACTTTGATTTTAATTTATTTCTCCTTGTAAATGATTTGTAATCTTAGAGAAATGAAGAATTATTTGAACCGTACGTAATATTTATTTAAAGTATCTGCTAGATTCTAACTCGACGGTACATTCTAGTAGTCTTCTCGTCTAGAAATTATGATCGAATCCCTTTAAAATAGTGCGTTTATAGACTTGATTTGTTTACTGTAACAATTTTTTTTAAGAAAGAGTGATTATAAATTAAAACTTTTAGAATTGAATTCAGATCTTCATAATCGGTAGGCGTACTTACGCCTCAGCCTACGAGACTAACAAAACAAAGTTGTCCATTAAAACTATCTCAGGTGTAGTAGGTACGTACAAGATGAGTACCGAATCTTCAGCCCTCAATTCCATAGTACAATAAATGCCGTACCTCAATGAAAACGAACACTCAACAATAAACTTTCATTTATCACTCTTGAAACATGCTGTTATAAAAACTCTTCGTTAATTGACGTTAAATTCATTACTTACCTACTCCAATTACTAAAAGCATAACACACAATACATATGCTACTGCCCGAAGGAATGCATCCAAGTACCACCTACAGCTATCATTAGTGGGTACCATATAAATTACAGGTCATACGAAAAAATCACCGATATTTCGGATTTCTTTCTTTTAAAATGACATTACTGCGTTGTTCGACCTACTTTATGAAAGAGTTTAGGACAATCAATATGTTACGTACCGAAATTTAGGACGTTTTTTTATTGCCATTGGCCAGAGACGATCGAGCGGCCCACCTGATGGGAAGTGGTAACCGCTGCTTATGGACTTCAGCAATGTCAGGACACAGCAAAGCCGCTGTCTACCGTGAAAAAGAACTCTCTTTAAACCTCGTTTGAAGAAGGCATGTTCGGAATAAATGTGTTTTACAGTACGAACAGTCGGCTCGGAACTTCGGCCTATTGTATTGATACAAATTAACACCTTAATGAACTCTTTAGGTCACCAAAATTAGTAGGTAATAATAATAATGTCCTCCAGACCGATTTTCGGTCACGGCGGCCAATCTTAACGGAGATTGGCCATCTGCGCAGGAGATATTATAGTGTACAAGTATGTGCGCAAACACAAGTGCACTCTCTGTTCCTCTTCTGATCATGAGAGTAAGTCATGATCCGATGGGACGGATAATCCGACACGACCGGAGAGAGATCAAGCGCAGGACCAACGGCTTTACGTGCTTTCTGAGGCACGGGGGTGTCTAACACCGCCAACTTCCTAACTCCGGGCTCGTATTGAGATATCTTAACAGAAAAACCCAATACCTTTATGTTGGCCCGACCCGGGATTCGAACCCGAGACCTCATGCACAGCAGTCGCATTCACTACCGCTGCGCCACAGAGGCAGTTAATAATAAGTACATTTTTATTTATAAAATACTGTTACAAATTTGTTTAAATTACAGCTATTAGTAGGTAGCTGTAATTTAAACAAATTTGTAACTGTATTTTATGAATAAAAATGTACTTATTATTGTTCTATAGTAATTAATTATGATTAAAATAACTATCCTTTAACTGCAACTGCGTTCAAAGATCAAGAATTTCCATTGCTGAGTATGAGAGAGGGCTCAGAAATCTTAGGAATGTTTTCCAACATATGTCGCTGACTCTATCTATGTTTTCTATTTATGTAGGAATAGCTTAGTGGAAGATAATTTGACTGCTACGCAAAGGTCTCGAGTTCGATCCCAAGTGACTTTTCGAATTTACGGGCGTATTAAATATTTAATTATCGCTTACTTTAGTGTGAGAAAATCCTGCACGACTGAGAGTTCTCTACAATGTGTTTGAAGATATCAGAAGTCTTATAACCCGCACAACTTTGCACGCTTAGAAGTGGTGCGTACCCAGCAGTAGGACAGTTTAATACAGGGCTGATATTATAATTATTTATATACGTAAACTATGACTTCTTCCTAGCTATCACTATCATTTAAGTGCACACATGGAGTAGTTATCTCTCCACTGTCAAGTCTAGTGTAACGAAATTTATGCTCACTCGGAACCTTGTGATTCACAGATAGTAGCGTGCCAAGAATTCAGAACAAGGCATGCATGCCCGTAATATGAATCTTTAATAGTACTTGAAGTAACGTCTGTCTTGGTCCTTCTTTAAACTATAATTTCATTTACTTACATGTCGTAGATAATCTTACTAAATTATATTATCTAAAGGACACAAATAACACTCTCGGGACTGAACAATTATTTTTTGACGATCACACTAAATTTTGTCTCGTGCGGGGATCGATCTGATAACACTCGATGCAGTGGCGCGGTGGCACTTAAACCATTATTAGGCATACAGTTATGCTAATATATATTTTAGATTTACCTTTTTTGTAAGATAAGCTCGCTCTTTGAGCTTATCTATATATAAATACATGAAGCAAAAATGTTGTGCCCTTTTTTACGAAAATTGCGCGGACGGAGGAGAATGAAATTTGGCACAGTTAAAGTTTATATGGAGAAGGAGGGACGAATCATAATATTTTTATAAAAATGCATTAGAAATACATTAAATTAATGGGAAAACACTACACGCTCACAACCATGCATTTGACACACTCAGTCGAATCGCGTTCGTAGTATTTCGACAATGTTCGTCTGACGTCGTACAATTCTTTGTTTGTTTACCTTATATGTAATAGAGAAAAACAGAAAACAAAGAAGTAAGCTTAGGAATTTTGGTCGAATTTTGACCACTAGGCGACCGCTAGTATATGTTGAATAAGCGTGATAATACTGTATTTATAATCCAGATGTAATGTTGGCAAAGTGATTCGGATGACAACTTTAAGTCCAGAAACGTAAACGTAATAAATAATCTATGATTTAAATCTATGAAGACATAATATTATTATGTAGATAAACCGAATCTGAGTATTTTCAGTGTCCCCTCAATTAAACTTTTAGAACATAAGCGTTTAGCCAAGCATTCTTACTAAGTATTTTGCATGCTAAGTAAAAACGTAATTTCCTTTTAACTGTCGAAACTTAAACCATTTTAAGATTAAAATGTTGTTTAGACTAAGGGTTGTTAACGAATACAGATTTATAAAAATAGACTGTTTAGCTAAAATATGTTTTGAGAACGAACTACTTAATTCTATTGTTCAAGAGAAAATAATTATAATAGGTACACACGGCTACACATCAAGTTAGACACCCTATATAGGTACGCATAACTACTCTACATACAAAATAGAGAATTGTCGGAAAGGGACAGTGCATAGTGGTGTCGATGTAATGGTAAGGATAGAGCGTAACAAAAATATAACGCACTCTCTCGCACGATTTACAGCGTTCAACTTCTAATAGTTCAAAGTCCAAACAGTCTAGGTTGATGAGTCGCTGTGTAGTACACACAGCGACTCTTTACTTAACATAAAATATAAATTTTTCATTGATCATTAGTGTCGATCGTTATTTGGAAATTGTCCCAATTGTCTCTCTCGTTTTGTAATCTGTGAGTCTGTAATCTTTCCAAATTGAATTAATACGCATACAATCAAAAGAAAACCAAAGACAATATTTTACCTGCGCCTTAGTTGTTTGTTGTATTTCTATAAACAAGTTTCGTTCTTTAAGTAGATATGACCATTACTTATTGAGACATGGCTTTGTCCCTCGTCGCTTGAATGAAACTGCATACAAACATGCAACGACTTAACCGTTTTGTATTTGGTGGAAGGTATAAATTACTGACATCGAAGTAATCCGCTATTCGTCTTGAAGTTTCCAGAGAGACGAGAAGACGACTTAAATCTCGTTGAGAAATGCAGCTTGTGGAACTTAGATTTACCTAGTACCAATGTTTCCATTTGAAAGGATTACGAAAATAAATTGATGTTGGTAAAGTCGCATCGTGTAATTGTTCAATTTTAATTTAATAATTTAATTTTTTATGTGTTTTCTTCATATAATATAGGAACAAATTTTCAATTCATTATTTAAAGATAATAAATACCGATTTCTTGCCTGATGGTTCGAGCGACTTGCATCGATAGTGAAAGTGATTCGCGTGGCCCCGCCTATTGCGGTTATGTCGAGGAACACCGTGTCGGCATTACCGGGATGTCGCTCACCATCTTTCCCCGGTGAGTCTGACATAAACTCTTTGTCGCCCCGCGGAGAGGTATGCGTCTCAAAGCATTCCCCTACGTAGAAAAAAAAGGTTAACTCTATTCCAATATATTATTTCCGTGCGTCAGTAAACTGCCTCTGTGGAGCAGCAGTAGTAAATGCGACTGCTGTGCATGAGCATGAGGTCTCGGGTTCGAATCCCGGGTCGGGCTAACAAAAAGTTACTGGGTTTTTCTGTTAAGAAATCTCAATACGAGCCAGGACTTAGGAAGTTGGCGGTGTTAGACACCCCCGTGCCTCGGAAAGCACGTAAAGCCGTTGGTCCTGCGCCTGATCCCTCTCCGGTTGTGTCGGATTATCCGTCCCATCGGATCAGGAGATTTAGGGAACAGAGAGTGCACTTGTCTTTGCGCACATACTTGTGCACTATAATATCTCCTGCGCAGATGGCCAGTCTCCGTTAAGATTGGTCGCCATGACCGAAATTCGATCTGGAGGACATTATCTATAGCATGTGTACAAGTCGCAAAAGTCTAAAAATGTTTATTTGTTGGTCGATAAATCCAAAATTCATGGATACGTTTGTTATATTTACGTTAGTAACACAGGAAATATTTCTAGATAGGTACTAGATAACTACGAGTTAATAGTCAGATCAACCATACAAGTACGAATTCAATAATGTTTCTATTAAATTTAGAAACATGTATCTACACTCTTTATATTTGAATATTCATGCTAAAATTAATCCTAGTGGTGTAAAAACCACATATGTAAATATGAATTAAATGTGAGGGTATAAATAATATATTGCAAATCATTTTGTTAAAGAAAACTCCCTTTACTTTAAACACTTACCCGAAGAATAATTACTATCACTTTTAAAACGAAACCTATTTCCACAGGTGCGCAGAATTATACCTATCTCGATACCGGCGTATTATAATTATATAACAAATATTGTAGATATAAAAACTTCAGTTTTAAAGTTTACCACGATGAACTAAGTATGTGTGTCGGGGCCTGAGTGTCATGCGCAGAAATGTTATCACTATACTGTGACCTGCTCGCGTATCATTACCAAGACAGTGGCTAAGTGGTGCGGTCCAGTCCTCTCCCACACACTCGTCACACTTGTCGACCAAAATGAAGAACATTACCAGCTAAAACTACGGAAATATTGTGACTCTATGAGTTTAGTTTTTGTGTCTGTGTTTGTACATTTTTAACTCAAAAATGAAGATTTTAATCGTGTTAGTGCTGTGTGTTTCGGCGAATTTCGTCAACAGTAAGTACTGTATAATTATTTAACATTTGTTTAAACATTGCGTTGTTTCGTCGAAGATAATATATTTGCGAAAAGTTAATCAGTTTAAATAAATTCACTACTCATTATCGGCTATTCTGATGTAGGTATGTACTTGAGGTCTAAATAGTTAGGCAATAGTTGAACTTTAGATAAGGATGAATCGTTTTGGATGTAAATAAGTTTTAATGTAAATAAGTACTTAGCTCGTACAAGATTATTACCTAACTTTGGTATTTGGCTTTTTATGCCTTAAAAGTACGGGCTCTTATTAAAAGGAAGTAAGTAGTGAAAACGAATGTACCAACTATATTGTAGTAGATGACATTTACTACTAAGTAATACTTATTAGTAATCATGATAATGTATATTATATTGTAATTAAAAATAGTACTGAAATAAGTTACAAGACTTAACTTACTTTTGTAGGTATACGAAATTAAGATAATATGATGACTAATATTTTAACTAGACACATTTTTTCGTACTTGAAGATTTAGATTTAAAAATAATATGCTTTTTATCGTGAAACGCAAATAATGAGAATATGAGGGGACATTGTAATTCGGCATTAAATTGAAGAGATCATATTGAAGATATCATATATATCATATCATCATAGGGAGCAGAATTACGTGGCAGATAGTATTGTAAGATAAGTTGATAGTTAACAATAATAAATGGAATAAGGAGGCGTCTGCAAACCTACAGTCAGTGTTGCTTATGTGGGCCACGAGACCTTATCTCCGACGACACTAATGATTCGGATCGTGTTATCATTCAGTTCAATATTAATGATGTGTTAACAGATCAATATCTTACATTGCATTTTCTAGTCTTGTAACTTATTAAGATTAGGAAGATTTATTTAGTTAGATAATACCAGCGCGTCTATGGTGAAGGTATCGGACTTGTGATCAAGGGGTTGCGGGTTCGTTATTCATTGCAGATCTGATGTAAAGCTTTTGCTAACATAAACATGTAGTTTCGTTGGAGAGGTTCAAAAAACACTTACAAAATTAGCCAAAAGCAACACTCCGGCTCAGCATGCTTGATCGGCCCAAGAATCAAATACATGACCTCACGCTGCATTTTGTGTGCAGATCACTCGCGATCAGCCTCAAGCGTAAGCGCAAATTAATGCCACTCGCAGGTTGGCCATTTGCAATCCAAATTATAATTAATCTTTAATAATAAAAAGTATCTAACTAATTTACAAAATAAAGAGAAACACTTATGTTATGTACGAACGTCAAAGTTTAGTAGTTAGGGAGGTTTCCAAAGTTACATCTGACAGGTTAAGCTTTACTTATACCTTTAACCTCGCGTTGATGTTATGAATATCACTTTTTATAGTGATGTGTTCAAACCAAGATATCCTCTTTCATAAATCAATGTCTACTACACACAAAATGCAGCATCAGCGAAAGGTCTTCATTCCTTGTTATGAAAGATTGTTCTTCGCGATAACACCACTGTTTACGTTTGTTATATTTTTTACGGCCCTTGTTCTTTTTCTTCTGTGTACGGTAAGCGACATTTGCGAGAAAATGTATTTGTCCATCACTGTGTGATAGTCGGTCAAACACAAAACTTTTATCATTACGCCCCGATATGGTTTAGCTGATAGGTTAAATCATTCTAACATTCAAAGTAACAATTATTCTCAGTCTTTTAAATGAACTAACCTAGTTCATATAAAGATCATTCCTTACTAATAATATATTCGAAAGTAACTCTGCCTGTTTATCTGTCTGTTACTTCTTCACAGCCACTCAACCGATTTAAATAAAATTAGTTTAAAACCTGATAAAGGACTTAGGCCACTTTTTATTGGTGTGGGGGGTACCACGCGAACGGAGCAGCGCGCAAAACTAGTAAAATATAAAATGAAATATTTTATAATTATCTAACTCTCACGCCTAAATCCTGCAGTGGTGTATTACACACTCATTTCTTCAGTTTCAGCTGGTTTTAGTTTTCACATAATAGCAGAGCATTGTCTATAGGAGTCTGAAAAGTGAAGCTGTGTTCAGTTTTTAGACTCCGTGCAACTCGTGTGCGCTCACGAGACACCTTATTCATATCAGTAATTAAATACGGGACTTCATGATCGCATGCAGTACTTACATATACCAAGGATGGCGTGGTGTTTTAAGCAATCGTCTCGTCATTGTCATGCGCGTGTTATGGCCTTGATCCCCATGCAGGACAATAGTTTGTGTGATCCACATGCGGTTGTTCTGATTGCCCAGTGCTGTCAAATATTAATAAAGATTAATATGAAAAAAACACTCGTCATTAGTTTTTATTTATCCAATAAAATCCTGTTGCGTGGTCACCTCGATCCTAATATTTCTTCGTAGGAATTTGATTATTATTTGAAACAAAACTGTACGTATTTTAATATTGTTTAGTAAAGTTATCATGAGTAAAAAACAACTACTAAAGGATAGACTGTATCATTGGTCTATTTAACTTCCGTATGCTAAGTAAATTGCTTTTTCCCTATGATAAGCATTTCCATTGAGGGTCCACCTTTAATCGATTGAAACTTTTGAATGGCTTCTTTTACATACTAGGGGTTGAATTTACAATCGTTCCAATACTTTTACTAACGCTAAAACCATACAAACATTCCAAATTCCATGGTGGTCTCCACTCAAAGTGAACTTATGGTGTTCGTTTGAGGGACCACCTTCTGCACGCTAGTTCTTGTTATACAGTGAACGGAAAAGGTTGATATTTAATATGATTAGTTTTATAAATCTTTTACTAAGAGTAGTCATTCATAGCAGTTGTAAATTTTAACTAGGTTATGAGATATGGATGCCTCTCAGTCACGACTGACGGACCACCTTTGATCGATTGTAACTTTTGAGTGACTACTTTTACAAACTATATTTACAATTGTTTAAGAACTTTTACTAAAAGCTGACGTATTCAAAAGCACAAAATTCAAATGTGGTCCCTCAATGGGAACGCACACACAGAAAAGGATATAGGATACTTTTCATCCAGAAAAAGTATTGTTACTAACCTACATTTAAGCAAGCGAAGCTCCGTGCAATAGCTAGTTAACTTATAAATATATAAGTATATGATTTTTTATGAGCTTAGATGCTGAAAATAAATATTAATTGTTATCAACATGTCATTGTAATTAAGCGTTGATGAAACGTCGTGACGTCAGATGTGGATAACCCGGTCACCGGAACCCATAGTAACTGTCGATCGCGTCACGTTACACTAATCTATCCCTTGACGGTTTTATATCAAACTGTATGTCAACACTTCATCAGATTATTAGAACTAAATAATAAATACTGACTTTAGTAGAATTAGCTTGATGACTTATCCATACTAATATTATAAAGCTGAAGTTAGTTTGTTTATTTGTTCGTTTGCTTGGTTGAACGCGCTTATCTCAGGAACTACTGGTTCAAATTCTTTTATATTTTATATTTATATATTTGTTGGATAGCCTATTTATCGAGGAAGGTTATAGGCTATATCATCACGCTACGACCCACAGGGTCGGCGCAGTAACTTTAAACGCGGGTGAAACTGCGGGCACATCTTGTTATTTATAATATTGGCTGCTGAAAAGCAACCGAACGTCGGGAAAAGTGTAATATTATAAATGTGAAAGTTTGTAAGGATTTATTTGTTACTCTTTCACGCATAAACAACAGAACGGATTTTGATTAAAGTTTCATATACATAGTTTCGTATACAGTATTATTGTTTATACATCAGAATAAAATATACCTAGGTTATGAAAAAAACTATCTTAATTTAAATTTACATTAACTCCAGTGGTTTAAAATTTTCAAAGCTTAGTCAAGTTTAACAGATGTAGTTTACTAGTTTTAAAATTATGTAATAATATTGTTTTAAAATAAACAACGCGATGAAATCCGTATAAAGTATTTTCATTTCAATGACTAATTATTATTATTGACATTAAACTATCTTTCAGCATTAAGAATATGCGCTCATTCAACGTATAAAAGTCGAAATTATGACAGTCCGTATTAAAACAATAACAGTACCTAATACCCAACAATTTTGTAAGTTGATTATTAAGTATTTAGTTACTTAAGATAGCGAAATTTTTTAATCAATTTTACTTATGTTTCATTATTGTTCATAAGTGATCTTTTTGAGAATAAAAATTCTTTGAACCTATTTAATTAACCAATTTTAGAAGGCACGTTGTAACTAAAAAATCTATAAGAAATTATACATTTTAATAAACTTTTAAGTCTTTATTGTATATACAAGTCGTTATTACAAAAAGTTTATTAAATATTATTGAACTTTTCAGAAAATTGCCCGATAGAATAGCCCAACCAAGCTTTATTCAGAACTTACGTGTCACTGTACCACGAAAAAATCATAAACACCGCCATAATTGCAAGTGTTATATTAAAATTTTAATGTACTCGTACGAGTATTACCGCACCATCGTCCACTCTGCAGAGGAACATAACAATATAATATAATATATTAGACTTATTAATCGTTACACTAAGAGCAGGTACAACGCGGTAAAAGTGCATAGCTCTCTCACGTTCTCACGCATGCAATAACAATGCTTTAGAAGATTCTGGTACAACCACTGGAGTGTAAACATTATAAGAGAGCAACGGAATCAAAGTCACAGTAAAAGAGATTTATTAATTTATGTCACATAAAGTAATACTTTTGTGCAGCACAGTTTGGTGGTTAGTAAGTTTGCTAAAATAACTAAAGTTTGGCTACTAGATTGAGACAAACGATTGAGGTATAAGATACCTGCAAGAATCACACGGCTACCCCCTTTAATCGCTATATAATTCAATTTCTTATTCGTTCTTTATTATAAAACATATTTTAATTCACGCAGACTAAGGTAAAAGTGTATCATAGATACCTTACTTTCTAATTAATATTATAAATGCGGATGTGAGTTTGTTTGTTTCTCCGTTACAATCTCACGCCCTAACTTCTTGACTGATCATGAATTCATCATGAAAAAGTACCGTATACATATATTGCCAAATTCTACATTATAGCGGATGAACAGCGGATAAAATCTAGTATAGTTATATTTGTAGTCCTTTTACTAGTTAAATATTGCGTCGAAAGTTGCCAAGCGTAATGCACATAACGCTCTTAAAGGCAAGATATCATCATTGTTACGCCTTTGACATAATTTCTACTGAAGCCTCACAAGAGCCTCACGCTAAAAGTAAAGTTACAAAGACAGCCACTATAGAAAATGAACAGCCTCCGTGCTCACCCAAAAAAATATAAAACGCCTTCTTTCATAAAGATAAAAGTTTTTACCTCGAAAAAAGGGAAGTACGAAACAAGCGTCATTTCGTCCAAACTAAAGCGAAGCGGAGCACTTCGTTGGAATTATTTAGTGGCACAGCGCTACGATCTCGCCAACGAAACCACGAATTATTAAATATTTAATTAAACGCCTAGGCACTAGACAACACCTCGAATTTGCAACGGAATGAGATAAGTGAGTAACGCCACGGTTTTAGTGTTTATAAGAATTTTGTAAGAGCTAGTGAGACAATCTAATTGCATTCTACATGCTCACGCCTGTAACCACGAAAAGGTTCATAATATTATAAGCCCTGTTTATAAGTTGTCCCGCAGCTTGGCACGGGCCTCTTCTCCGTGTGAAAAGGATCAGACAATCTATCAGGCTGGCCCAATTCCGGTTGGCAGATTTCACGTATCTTCGATAACATTATGAAGAACTCTCAGATATGCAGGTTTCTGGACGATGTTTGCCTTTACCGTTAAAGCAAGCGATAATTAATGTGCAAGTAACTTCGAAAGGTCAGAGGTGTGTGCTTTAGGATCGAACCCGAGACTTCTGGCGTGGCAGTCCAACGGTTCCCACTATCTATCGGCTATCGCTGCTATGTAATGCGAAAAGGTATACAAAGCAGTATAGTACCTACATTTCGCCAGGTATAATTTTACGTCCCCTTATTATAGTCTACCGGACACCAGACTAGGAGAATATTTTTAACAGGAAATCCTAAAACACTTCGCCTGCACCGGGTATCAAACGTGAAACTTTATGCACACCAGTCAAATTGCCATAATATTGTTTTTTTTTTGTTGCGCTCTTTAAGTACCAAAAAAGGCACGCATTCGTCCGCGTTTTTAATAAAAGGAATTAAATATGACTATCAAAAATACTAATTGCACAGCAAAATATGCTTACTAAAATATGTCTATCATAACGAGCACCTATACGCCTCAAATCACTGCATTCCGTCTCGGATGGGTTATGTTATGTTAGGTTCCTTCTTAAATCCACCCAAAAATAGGAGCCCTCCGTCGACTTAGTTTGATCTCTTTCAATATATTTTGTTGTGCAATTAGTATTTTTGGTGGAACAAAGGCAAAAAATTGAGGAACAGTTAAATACTACTCTTAATTAATAAAACTTAGCTTGTGTCCATGCCCAGAGTTGAACATATTTTCATAAACAGAGAGCTTCGTTCGTAAATGTAACATTATTACATAGTAAGGATGAGCTGTCTTATGTTTATTACATTTATTGTTGATTTCATTCACGTGTTGTAAAACATGTTAGTACCTAAAGATTATCAACTGTTTACATGATTGATTCCTGCTACTGTTGTTTCTGTAGGTAACTGATAGTATAAACATGAAACAACTATAAGATAGAAAGATAATTATAAATGCTAATAAGAGTTTGTTCGTTTTCGACTAAGGAATTTCGCATACACGTTGTCAGTGATACACGTTATGCTTTTACACTAAAACGGATTTTGATGATTGGATTTGTTCCGCATTTGCATTTCATTACGTCCCACATTCCAAAATGTTCCTCATTCGCCCCTTATTAATTATTCCTTTTTCGTCCTACATTTTGAGCAAAACAAAACATAGTTAAAAATTATTTAAATCTTTTTGTAGTCCGGCTCGTGATGAGAGATCAACGAGGTATCTTAAAATATTTTTTTTATTTCGAATGAAAACGAGCTAAAGTCACGGTGTATTCTTGACGCAATAGCTTAAATTAAATATTTTTCTATTCAACGTTTCGCCGAATCTTTATAACCAGCGAAGAATGTAAATAATTATAAATGGACTTCAGGTGTGACTGTACATTGTTTAACAAAATTTTCATTGATACTAATTCTGTGCTCAGGTACCTACTGCATCTGCTAAAACACTATTTGCCTACATAATAAACCCGTGCCTATCAGTGAAACAGTTTATTATAGGCGTTTAATCAGACTCCTCTTATCTTTAATACACCTCTGCCTAACCTTTGGAGAAACTTTTATGATGTCATATGTACATATGATAATTACACAGGTAAACATTATAAAGCTATAGATGACAGAGCAACGGTCAGAAATATCATCGACAGTGCATCTGATTAGCGGAGGTCGGCGGGATTATCTATAAATGCGACACACTTACATCGGCACTGGCGAGACTGATAGCGGATGTTATATATACCGCTAGTTTGTTTCGAAGAAGTTGGCAGAGATGCGAAATGGTTACATTTGCCGGTTATGTTTCACGGCCCGTGTAGTAGGGAGCGAGCGTATAGACGTTTACCGATCTTCGTGGTGGCATATTGATATTACAGCGGCTGCATCGGTGATGAAGCGACAGTGAATGATTATGATCGATGATGGCCGTGACGGCCGAAATTCTGAGTAACAGCTTTAGAGCTGGGTTTAGGTCGGGAACTGTGTCTGGTGGTTATAGGCTCACCTGCTATTACGTGGTAGGTACCTAAAATCATAATTGACGAAATGTGAGTGTAATATACATAATAATTTTTTTTTATTCATCTAAGGTGGTAAACAAGCATACCACCTGGTGGTAAGTGGTCACCGTAGCCTATGGACGCCTGCAACACCAGAGGCATCACTTGCGCGTTGTCGACCCTCTAGTGAAGGAAGTGGGAAGGAGAAGGAACGGGAAGGGGGAAAGAGGGTGATTGGGCCTCCGGCACTCTCACTCACCGATCGAAACGCAACAGTAAGAATACTGCTATTTTACGTCGATATTCTGTGAGAGGGTAGTCCTTCCCCTGTCGAGCCGGCCCATTCATGCTGAAATCAGCGAGCAATATCTGCATCTTTGCCTACGCTTTTGGGGAGAGGTTTTGAGGCTATGTTAGTTGAGTATGTTCTTATACAGTAAAGGTAATCATGAAGTTAAGGCAACATGGGGTCACATATTAGGGTCAGGCCAAGTGTCATTCGGTTTTATTGTTAAGAAATTGTTGGCAGCAGAACGGGCTGCTCTTTCTTCTTTCTTTTTTCTTTACCTGTGGTTAGTGGCCAACCTGTTGTCAAGAGTTGTTCAAGCCGCCCGTAGGCCTCTGACATGACTTAACGACTGCTTTCAATTTGGCAACAACCGGGACCGACATTTTACGTGCCCTGCGAAGCACGGAGACACTCAGATGAAATACCACTAAGCGGTCACCCATCTATAGTCTGACCGTACCCAACGTTGCTTAACCTCGCTAATCGTTCACCGATCAGTGAGTGCAACTGGCTATGATGCACTCACTGATGACTGCAGAATTGTGTTAGGTAAACGGCAATAGTCTTGCCCTGTATTACGTAGCATCTTAAATAGCGGGCGAAGTGTGGGTGCAACACTACAACACCTTCGGGGAAATATGGATGACACTTTAGGCTTGCTAACATATATTACAAGCGTCCATGATAGATATATGTATGTTAAACATATTATTCGGTGTACTAAGTTGGCTTGCAGCTGTACTGTTATAAAAACTATAAAGAACATTTCGAGGCGTTATGCCGCAGAGTTTAATTTTTAACTGACGGATCCGGCAAGGTAAAAATTAAACATGTTTTTTATGATATAATATATTGTATGTCTTCTATTTGGCACGCTCAATGGCCGAGAAGACTTACTCCCGCAATTCATCTGAATAATAGACGGAGTGACAAAGGGTACGTATATATTATTTTCGGAAAATAAAATGTTAATAGCTGTCATTAGTATATTTTTACTGTGGCCATCGCTACTCATTTTTGTATTTTTGCTGTCGGTATTACTCTCGTCTTAATATTTTTATAACAAAGCGTATTAACATTATTATTTTTCTAACCAATTACATCTAAATATACTTTTCACCATGTTTCTATAACATATCTAATAATAATAGTTCATAACTATACGCCTATAACATTAATACTCGCCCAAGTTTTTATAAACTTTCATCTTCCTTTATAACTTGTAGATTCAAGCCATTGTTTAAAATTTCTAAAGATTTGATAACTATATAGATAGTGGACTATCTGGGCGGTCGATAGCGATGTGTGGTCTAGCGATGTCGTAAATATGGCGTGCGAGAGGGTGATCTTTCACAAGGATGGGCTTAGGTGGGAACCGAAAAAGAGATGTTATTTTCTATTTTAATCACAAATGAGCTCTTACCGTACTTGGATCGTACAAAAAAGGTGTTCACTAAAAATAATGAGCTCACGCATTACAATTATGTAATGCGTGAAACTGTTTTCTATCATGTGATAGAAAACAATTTTCAATGTAAGTGAGCGTCATAATACAATATTTATAATTCAGATGTCATGTTGGCTTTATGTGTGAGATGACAACGTACCTAATAAGTAGGACGTTCTATGTTTTAAATATTTGACTGCCGTAGTCTCTGTAATTCCTATGAACAGAAGTGCGAAAGTTTCATAAACATTGAAGCAATGCAAGCAAAGAACGAACTAGACGTCTGATTAACATTATTATGTTTCTCTTTTCTCGGGTATATCTCAACTTTTTACTTTTCAAAAATATCTAGATAAACATGGAATCTTATAAATCTGTGTTCAGTTTACGCACAATGGCCCAACTGTGGGGCTAAGTACGGATAACACACGTCCAACTAAGTAACTATTTGTGTTCAGTAGATGGTATTTAATGCTTCCTACTAATCAGAAACGGCCTCTATGTAGATAACACAGATAATTATACCACATGAAGATGGTATAATCGAGTCATTGAAAAGACGCTGGACGCATTGAAGGGGTCTGATAACCTCTTAAACCTTTGTGAATTCCAAAAAGGAAAAATCGATGTAATTGTCTCTGATTCCGTCAATCAATTTTCACGTAAGTCCGCCATAAGCCGATTAATTGCTTTGAAACTAAAGATCACAGCGTCTTTTGGGAATTGCCTGGTGCGGAAGGTAGACAAGTGATTGACTAAGATAGCAATCCTTAATTTGATTGAATCATGTATTTGTAAGTGAAAAGGTTAGGTAATCTTATATCCTACGATATACGATATCTTGGTGTTACTCATAAGCGTTAGTCAAGAGCCATTTAAATATTTTTTGTGGTTTTGTAAGAATTGTTTTGTTAAGAAGAAATATCATCGGTTATTAATGCAATGTGGTCGACACATCTATCTAATATTACGTCATGTGGCTTTACCACTATCTCTCACAGCATTGTTATTGCATGCGCAAGAATGACACATCGCTTTACTGTGTTTAACTATAACTTTGTCTCGTTCTCACGTATGCAATGACGAATTGGAAGTAGAACTAAAAAAAATGATGCACATTTCCCCCCCATGCAATACAGACTTGACTTAGGATAGGTACACACGGCTACACATCAAGTTAGACACCCTATATACGTATAACTACGCTACATACAAAATAGAGAATTGTCGGCAAGGGACAGTGCATAGTGGTGTCGATGTAATGGTAAGGATAGAGCGTCGCGTCCCGTTCACAGCTTTCAACTTCTAATAGTTCAAAGTCCAAACAGTCTAGGTTTATGTGTCGCTGTGTGTGTACTTGTAAATTTATGAGGCATATTGCAAATATTCTACTAGATAGAATGCTATAGGTATGTTCCATTTCTCAAAAGTATGTATATATTTTTCCTTAATTTATGAAAATATACATAGAAAGAAAACCTTGTGATTTTTTTTATAGTTGGAGTAATGTGCTTTATAAGTCATCGCTTATTAGACTGCCTCGGTTGGAGTCTACCTACAGAGAATTATTCGGCGGAAAACCAAATGTTACTTTGCTAGAATCGGAGCCCGAATCTGTAATCTCACGATCGACTATAAACATATAAGCGCAAACTTATACCCGCTTGCAGTGATACCAAGCCTTCACTTCGAACCAACATGTAAGCCCACATGTTGTTCTATTCAGAACATTGTTTATTAGACAAGTAGCATTACATCTCGACTTTAATCCTAATTAGACGATTAGTAACCGTTTGCAACGATTCTGCATAAACATTACATGACTACCAATAGGTTTATACAGCGGCAAAGCATTATATATTCATTATTTAGTCAGAGGTTTATCTTGGTCATCGAGTCATCGATGTTGCCCCACTTCCTTCGCCAAATTGGTATCCTACTTCATCTTAACTCCCCTCTTTTTCACTGGTATTGATTGATATTTTCTTATAAGACAGCAGTAGTTATGTGACCAGAGTCGGCACCGGTGATTTGCGAATGATGAAGCCTTGAGAACGATCCTAGGACAAGAACTTGAAAGTTACTAATCGGTCGTTATAGGGACGAAAGAAAGCATCTTGGGAAAAGGTTTTTAAGACTACTTCTGCAGTAGGTATAATTTCTGTGTCGCGGCCCGCGACTTTACAAACATTCAAACAACGGATACAATGTCGCGAGTAGGGATCGGACCCACAACACTTGGCGCGGCGGCAGTGGCGAGGCAACATCTTAAACCACTTATCCATGCAGTTAAACTGTGTCAATCTAAGGCAGTGATTCCTTAA
This sequence comes from Catocala nupta, assembly GCA_963675205.1. Classification (NCBI taxonomy): domain Eukaryota; kingdom Metazoa; phylum Arthropoda; class Insecta; order Lepidoptera; family Erebidae; genus Catocala; species Catocala nupta. The sequence goes on from OY776104.1 coordinate 11,953,057, forward strand.
AAAAGTATAGCAAAACAGCTATGCCAAAGAGCGGCGCAATTCGCACTTAGTACGAAGTTGGTACGTAAGTAGTACGAAGACGCCGTTGACTCATCCGCTATCACAAATAATTTAAAATATATATATCCGTATCCAGTACGCCTGTATTGAAAATAAATAGCGTTTTTGTATAATCAATTTAATGATTTTATATCTTTGTCGTGTGTGTGGATGTGGCTGTATAGAATGACAACATCTTCATTATCTGGGTCTGTTGATATTAACATCGAAACAGCTTTGTAAACACTCGGTATTAAATTTGTGTTTTATTCATGTTGATTGTGGTTGGATACTCTAAAAATTTATTAAAATACATTTATTCAATCGAATAGAACCAACAAATTTACTAACATTATTTACATTGATGTATTTCTAATAATATTAATTTATTAAGTACTGAATATGAGCACTTTTGCTGTCACCAAAGGGACCTAGTTAATAACCAGCGCCAGGCTTCTTTTACCTGGCAAATGCGTAACTAGGTCCCATGTGTAAAATATATTTATTTTAAATTAAATTTTCCCTAATAATGTTATTTTTATTCTAAATTTTAGATTGTTTCTAACTCGCGTTGCAGTGCTATTGAACTTACTTGTACTTAATGTTCTATATTTATATTAAACTACTTTAAAAAGAAAGTGTAAACCTAAAGCTACATATTTTAATAATTTAAATAGTAGATAGACTAGTGTAACAGGGGTGATTTAATAGTTTCTAAATAACGTATCTAATAATAGTGTTTTAAAATACACAACGCGATATAGTCTGTATAAAGTAGTTTAATTTCAAGTTTACTTAGCCGGACATACGGATACAATAACGATACGTTTGAATGCAAATTATATACATATGTACATATAACATTACTCTACGGTTTGAATAAGCTATATACATATACTGCTCCAGTAGGTAATCATAAATGCCAATAAATGCAGAGGAAAATCTGGATAGTTATCTAAATATCGCCAGAGAAGGTATGAGCAGAGCCGAAATGATCGAAAGACCAAGAAGGTAACTAAATAAGCGCGCTGCACCGCCAGCATGTCCATGGTTTTCTCGGTTCTGGCTATAGAATCATTATTTTTAATACATACATCATATATAACTAACCCCGGAAAATAGGTGTCAAGAATTCGACTGCACTCACGTTTCATATTGCTGCATGTTTCTGTGGAGGAACAGGGTGTGATATCGAGAGATCAATCTCAGGATTTGTTTTGCAAAGGTAAATACGTAATGTACACAATTCTAGTTTCAACACGTGGCTTCGCTCGCTCGTAAAACAGTCCTTTTTTTAGATGAAAGGTATATATATATACCTTTTATTTATATATACCTTTGTCCTTTACTGTACCCCTAACAACATGTATGCGAAATTACATGATGATTGGTCGGATAGATTAGGCACTAAAGCGTTACAAAAAAAAATAAACAAACTGACTTCGCATTTATAATATTATTTAAAACAAGAAAAAAGTTCTGTTACTAATCTAACTTAACCTAACCTTCACTTACGCAAGTGAAGCAAAATCTAATTTACACTAATATGCACAATATTCGTTTATGCGAATGGACTTGTAAAATAGTTGTTAAATAAGTGCAGAAGGAATGTTGCAGTACACCTACATCTAATGAACAACGTTGCACAATGTGATGTATGAACATTGTCGATCATGATAACAGCGCCGCCTCTGCGTCAGGAGTTGTTCTTATTCGAGAGAATTGAATAATTTTCTGGCCATCAACTACAATTGACTTGTTGCTAGTACTTATTATGTTTTAAAATAAAGTTTTTTATGAATGAATGCAATGCGATTGACTGCTTGCATCGTGTGATGGTCATCTCGATTTTATTAATACGCGGGTTCGATTTGTGCATACATACATATACGTAAGTTGTACATTTCGCCAGATAATTTTAGGATTGCCCATCGCCGGGCACAGTTCCAGAGTTGCTGACACAAAAACCAAACAACGCTTTGATTCAACCTGTAATCGAACCCAACTCTCATCCACAGCAATCGCATTCACTATCGTCACTGACATGGAAGATAATTAATACACAAAGTAACGATACCAGGTTGGTGACATCACCATTCCAAATTGGATCAGTCTGGCCAGGGTTTATAGAACTAAATGAACAGTGAGGCTGTTCTTTCGGTTAATTATTGTGTAGCGATAAGGTAGTTATAAACCTATGTTTGGTTTTGTACATTATTTTACACACAAGACCAAATAACAATCAGACGAAATCTTTTTGTGCAAACAGAATCATATTTCTTTTATGATTTTAATTAATTATTTTATGAATATTATCAATTAATACAATTATTTAAAACTAACTTATACGTAATATATCATAAATAAGAAATTAAAATGAAAACTAAAACGAATTCCTCTACATCACAGTCGACTGGTAGTGTTCCCAGAAGACTTGCAGCATTGCCACGTTGAATGGCAATGCTTATCAAAATTGGTTGCAAAATAAATATATTAAATTAGGATACAAGAAAAAGCGTGGATGTAGTGAGAATAATAATAATAATAATAATTTATTGGCAAAAAAAAGTTCAATGCGGTGTATTTTACAATATACGACTTAATAAACTAGATACATGAATTAACAAGAAAACACAATGATCAATGGCCCCCGAGCTAGTAAGATCCTGTGTTACGAGGGACATCCAATCCGTCTACATGTTAACAATTATTATGAACTAGGATTTATCAAGAGTTAAGGTAAGGTAAGTATGATGACTTTATTATAAACATGAGATGAAATGGTAAGAAACGCGTGGAGTAATCGATTGTGGATATGTATGGATTGTTTATGTGTGCGTGTGTGTGCGTGTGCGTGTGCGTGTGCGTGTGCGTGTGCGTGTGCGTGTGCGTGTGCGTGTGCGTGTGCGTGTGCGTGTGCGTGTACGTGCGTGCGTGCGTGCGAGCATGCGTGCGTGCATGCGTGCGTGCGTGCGAGCGTGCGTGCGTTCGTGCGTGTGTGTGTGTGTGTGTGTGTGTGTTTGAGTGTGTTATCTATATGGTGGATTTAGCAACTCTTCTATATCATCATAATTTAGGGTGAGTAGGTATTCATTTATTTTCATTTTACGGTGGTGTAAGTTAAGATGGTGTATATTTAGCTTATTATGAGTTTTGTTGTAGAGTAAAGCGCTAGAGTATTTGTAGTGTCGTTGTGCGAAACATGTATTTGTGTATATTTTTGGGCATATTGGGTGAGGTCTTCGTCTAACTCTAGTGGGTAGTCGACATTGAGCTTTTTTTAATGGTAGGTTGGCATGTTTTCCTGTAATTGTGCGTTGAACGTACACCTGGCGCACTGTAAGTGTCTTGCTCTCAGCGTATAAATCACGTGCGGGGTATCTAAAAGGCTTAATTAACATAGCTTTTATCACTGCTCGTTGTGCCCTTTCTGCTTGAATGAGTGTACTTTTTGTAGCACTTCCCCAAGAGATACAGTAATTTATAATGGATTCACCTAAAGCTTTATATACTATCTGCAAAATGTTACCACGGGCAGAAGTCTGTAATTTTTTAAATAGGAATATGATTTTCCTCAGTCGATTGGAGACCGTTTGTATTTGGGGGTGCTACGAGAGACAACAGTCAAGTTGAAGCCCTAAGTACTTAACGACCATAGCTCTGGTTAACAACTGGCAGTTACGGCAATCCGTTGTTGCAGCGCTTAAGTGGGCTTTGATTGTGAAAGCATTTGTAAGAGGGAGTGAAGATAACCTAGCGCCAAAAAGTTACAAAGTTGGTCTTTTTAAGGTTGAGTGTGAGGCTATTCTCAGCTAACCAGGCTATCACTGTACCCAATGCTGTTTCGGCTTCATCTCTGACTGAATGCCAGTCGCGGCCTGCCGTCAGGATCACCGTATCATCGGCGTATGCTATTATATCGGAAGTTGGAAGAGAAAGTTGGCATAGGTCATTAACGTATATCTGGAATAAAATGGGACTGAGCAGGCTGCCTTGAGGTAGGCCAAAGTCTAAAGTACCTTCAGCGCTAATTAATTCACCTATCTTTACGCGTTGAGTCCTATCAAATAGGAAGCTCTCGAAAAGCTGTAGGACAGTGCCGCGAATTCCCACTCTCTCCAATTTTTTAATCAGGATACCGTCTATATCCTGATTAAAAAAAGACAGTGTCAAAAGCTTTGGAGAGGTCTAAGAAAATGCCTATGCTTCTCCTGTTTTGGTCTATTTGCACAACTACAAAATCCAATAAAATATTCACGGTATCCTCTGTAGATATTCCCTTCATGAAACCAAATAGGTGATTGGATATAGTTTGAAATTTATTTAAGTAACTAATAAGGTTTTTATAGATTATCCGTTCTAATATCTTGGAGATTGCGGGTAGGACTGAAATGGGCCTATAGTTATTAACACTGTCTCTGTCGCCTGTCTTGTATATCGGGTGGACAACTGCCTTTTTTAAAAGATCTAGGGAAAATACCCGTAGACATTGCAAAATTGCAGATGTGGGCTATGGATTGGGAAAGAATGTGGCTCGTAGACTTAAGTAGCTTAGGGGAGTTGTCATCCCAGCCAGGAGCACTGTCAGTACGAAGACCCTTTATTAGGCACACTACCTCTTGGGCATCAGTTTCCAACAAAACTAATGAGTTTGAAATAGTTGGTGGGTTATTAGTGGGTTGGTATGAATATATCGCTGTGTTCCTCGCATAGCTACATTGAAATAACGATTACGTAACATTTTGTATCGTGCATCCTTTTTCAGTCATTTTACTATCTACTCTCAATACCAGATTTAAAATGCATGTATGTATTTATTTAAAGGTACAGTGTAAAAAATATTTGTATTTTAGCGTGGGGGTTTTGGGTAATGTAACTATTTTACTTAAATAATGGGCAGTCATGGCCCGTAAAGTAGAGAATCTACCGCAGCAAAATTTTAATAACCTTGTGTTGTATTATACGGTTATTAGTTATTCCAGGGCCTTTTTCCATCTTCACCCAATCACGATAATAATAGCCGATGCAGAGGTATTTACCTCGGTATCATCATAAATCATTTATTTATGTCCATTATTGTCCATGGATGAGATAGTACAGAGAAACAAAACTAGGTGCGAGAATGACCTTTCAAAAAAGTGATGATCTGGCAATGTTTAAATATACCTAGCTATAGAAACATAATCAGCAACTTGTATTCTCATTGCGTACGAATGCCGTCAATCTGCGAGAAGGGATTTTCCAAGTATAAGTTGTTTTAATTAACCAAGAAATGTATGCAATTTATGGACTAATAACTATAATAGGTTTGAAGTTAGATACAAGAGACACTAGATGGGTTTAAAAATAATCATCTAGAAAAATTAAATATTGCTTTGCTAATAATTTAAATGAAGCCAACACACTTTGAAATATATAAAACTTAATTTTGAAAAATTGATGTTAAGAAACGTAATAAAAATACATTACTGAACGAACAAACAAACTTCAATACATAATTTACTTTTTCATTAAATCGATAGTGAGGGTAGTAGGCAATGAGTAAAGTAATATAGAGGGAAAAGAGAGCCCTCTTACGTGATAAAATTGCAAACCTATTTGACAATACGCCATCTACAAATTGGCCGCAAGCTTATCACATACCTACATAGCTATAGCTATGAATGCATGTTATCTTTCAAAATTTTATTGGGACTATTTTGTTCCTCCTATTTTAGGTAACATGTTCTGGTAGAATATGTTACAAAAATAGAACGAAACAAAGTAGTCCCAGTGGAATGAACATAGTTAAAGGTAGAAAGAAAACAATGGATTATTATTTATTACTTTTTATTTTTATAATGCTTATGTACTTATATTAAAATACTCCACTGGGAGCACATCTGAATACACACAGCCTAGGCATTATAAATCAGTTCTCGAAAACTTTTTAACACCTTTTTAGCACAGAACAAAACGTAAAGCGTCTATATCGCACAGAATAAAGCATCCATATAGCACAGTAAAGTACAAAAATTTCGGAGTAAGGTCCCAATAGTAAGGCGGAGGAACACAAGGCTCAACTCAACGCACTTACTTGTGATAATTAAAACGAAATAAAACAATACGGATCGGAACTACAAGATGCGCGTACGCAAACTGCAGCGATCCGCCATATTGTGATCTTTCCATTTGTTAGTTTCTAAAGAACTGTCACTTTATACATTGTGCTTTATATATGAAATTATGTTTTATTTATGTATCTATTCCAATTTGTAAGAAGAATTTATTATTTTTCTCGTACTTATCTTTAATTAATATCAAATCAATAATTTTATTTTAAAGTTTATAGCTTAAGCTTGTATCGTGTGTACCCTATCTATAAGTCATGATGACAAAATTGATCTAATTCTCCACAAAATAGGAGTCTTTAGCATTTTTAGGTATTCTCGATGCCTGGCCGGAGGAACTAAGTTTATCTCAACGTACTAGGTTGTAGAAAACCACAAATACACAGAAAAACAAGAATTTAACTTTGAGCAAACACATAAATCGAAAATTTTCTTGTTAGATATCGTCACGGGTGGTAATCTCTGAAGGAAATTTTACAACGTTATGTCTATGGCATGGTCTATGGTCAAGAATTGATTTTGACAACTCTTCACCCTCCCCGCGCCTCCTTCAAGCCCGCCATATTGTTTGTTTTGGTGTACTTTCAAATTTGACAATTTGTCATTACCGTTATAGTTTTGATCGAGTGAGTTTTGCGTTGATTAATTTCCGTAACATCCTCTCAAGCTATCTTAGCAGTAATATTGCGCAAGCGTTTCTACCATGTTTAACAATTGCTGTGTCGCGGGTTGCAACAGTAGACGACAAACTGATTCAATTGCCAAAAACTGAGATAGGAGTCCACAAGTGGTCAAAGTGCGTATCTGCTAGATGAACAAAAAAGTTTCAGTGATCTTCGCAAACTATACGTCTGCGTAAAGCATTTTGAAAAGCGATTTCTTACTGCCAAATCAAGAGTTCGTCTTGGAGGTTACTCAAAGCTTTTTACGGCTAGTGAAATTGCTTCTGGAGTGCCAGAAACGCTAGATAAAGACACTGGTAAGTAGATATTTTGCCTACCTATCTAATTTCATATAATAAGTATTAGTTACCCTAATTGTGCTAGACAAAATATTTCTTAAAATACGAATCACTTAGTATCCCTGAGATATATACATAAAATATACATTTTTAATGAGAATCTTAAGCTTGAATTGCTAATAGAACTTTTCATGGTCATTTGTTTCATTAATATCTGTAAAATTTTGTTGTAAATTATGGGTGCATTTATGTCATAATATTATTTTGCATAACAATGGAGAGCATAAACTTCATTTCTCAGATAATTTGTTTGCTTTACCATTTAGCATACACTCATTTAAGTAATATTTACATTTTAGCTAGGTATTGATGAATTGAATGCTTCTCACTATTGATATCTATTGTTAAATGACAACTATATTAATATTAATTAAATAATTAACTCTACATTGTTTCAGAAAACTTGAACACTAATATTGATCATTCTTATTGCAAATATGTATGCAATGAGCTTAATTATAGTAAAAGAAGGTCTACTACTACTCCTATGGGTAAGATTATATTCTAATATACTGACATCACTTTCTTTTTTTTTACGAGTACATAGAATATAATATATACAGTCAATTTTATTTTATAAGATGACATCATTACTTATATATTTATAGTTGCCATCTAGTTTACTGTAAACCTGTGTTCAGGTTATTTGAGGGTACTATGAACACAAACGACATGATATAATTATGTTAATTAATTTAGTATATTATGAACATAATAGTTTTTTTGTGTTATAGCTAACTACTCAGATGGAACAGCTGTCAGCCATACATTAAAAATACGTGGGAGGTTACAACATTCTTCGACAACCTCTTTGACATTGTTAACGGAGCAAGTTTTGCTGCCATGCAAAAGGGCAAACCGTTGAGAAGTGCTGTCACCCAGAAGTCACAACACCACCAATTCTGGTCTGAGGCAATTAAGAAAATTACAAATTTGCGATTTGTTGATAGTACAGGTAAAGAAAAATCAGTACCCTCATAAGCCAATTGGATTGTAACTTTAAAAAGTTTGCAAAGATTATAGCAGTTTTTAGCAGACAAGGGATTTAAAATGATGCGTCCATGCTATTTCCATTCTGATCCCATTGAAAATTTCTTTGGGCAAATGCGGGCGTATAATTACAGAAATAATAATCCGGACTGCCATACTTTTAAATCTTTACTGATAACAAGGTTTATAAAATTTCGTTCAAATACATTTAATTGTGACGATTCGGCTAAACAATTATTAAAATTAAAATCATTGTTTACCGGAAGTACCACACAAAATAAAGTTGCCGAATCCTCTATAATCGCAGTTTTAATCAGATAACGGCCACTCAAGAAAGATTGAGTGTGCACTCACAAGCCTATACTACAGGGTGGGTCATTAGAAAATATTAAAAAATATACAATGCTCCACTTGTGAATCGAATTTGACATCTAATGAAATAGAATCGGTTCACAAGTGGATCTCAGTAAGAGAGTATAAATCGATACAAAATAAACTGACCTACCCGTCTACACGCGCAGTAAGGCTGTTTAAATATATTACTAAGGAATTTATAGAATACTTAGAAATTAACCTGAACAACATAAAATATTGTGGCATATAAAAATGTTAATCAAATCTAAATATCCTATAGATTTCCTTATTTGTGCTACACACAATAATGTGGCTGAAAATTTTCTGGATTACACCTTATAGTTATCAGTACACAATTGGTGTAAAAGTATAAATAGAATATTAAAAGGTACTGATATTTTCCGATTGCCTTCAGAATTGCCTCCTATGCAAAATAAAGCATTATTATATTTAAAACTAAATTGAAAAATAAAAATAATAAATATCACTCGTTTTTTATTTGGTTATACCTTTCCTAACAATATAAATACATAAGTGCGTAATAAAAAAAATATCCCTATATTTATTTATACATGCTTAAAAGACTCGTACCCAAACTCAAATCTTCACTAAAGATTTCTGTATAATCTGTTCTGTCAAAATCAATTCTTGAGGTTCAGAAGGTCGAAATTTCTACTTCGCAGATTGTCATCTGTCTGTATAGACTCTCTGTAATCTGTGGATATCGTCGAACGGTCGAACATGACGTGTCAAAAACAGTGTTACTAGATGATCTCAATATTTCCACTAAATCTTATTCAGTTAAATATTTTAATCTGCATTGATATTACCTGTTTAGCTCTATTGTACTTTTATATGGCGTTATTGCTGAGATTTTAGATATTATTTATACAAATTATCATCTTCATTGATTCAAGTTGTTGTAGACTAAAACAAAATATCCCACTGAATTTTTACTTTGCAACACTAAAGTAGACGCTACCGTATTGTAATCTATGGCTACCGCAGCAAAATTTTGTAATATCGCCATCTATTGAAAACTATATAGTAACACAATTAATTCATGATAATAGAGGCGCTCTTGTCGAAAAACGTACCCGTACATTTGTTCGTAGTTACCATAGCATGAACTGCCCTGAGGATGCCTCGCGCTGAGGCAAAACATGTGTCGACATATATTTTGTGTTCGAAGTGCAATATTGCAAGGTTTGCGAGTTGAAGTACGCCCGGATCCCACGACGCGGCTGTCTCTTACCAGATGAGTTCGGTATTGTCCACTTTTTTCTATTGTAATAATTAATAATAATAATGTTCTATTCCTGATGCCGGTGGGGTACCATATATTTTATATTTTTAAATGTATTTTTTATATATGTATATTTAAAAATGAAAAATATATTAAAAAGATTTGAATAAAGAGTATAATAATAATAATAATAATAATATTCTTCCACATAGGTACACACAACACCATCTAGCCCAAATTAAGCAGAGCTTGTACTATGGGTACTAGACAGTTGATAAACATACATATACCTATACTTTTTTTTGTAAATACATACATATTATACATGTGGTGGGCAATCCAACGGAGCTTGGAAGTTTCCTTTCTGCCCAATTATTTTATTACATTTAGAAACCTGAAAATTTAATACTTAGGTTACTATGCCATTAGGGACACGTCAACTTCTATGCGGTGTATTGAAATGAAACACTAGATTTTAAGTTTTCAACCCAGCAATACAACTGTGAAAATACATCCAATTTCGTGCAGTAAAATTTGCGTTATGCGCGTACAAACATATGGATATAAAGACAAAAATTCACATATTTTCTTAAATATACCTACTAGATTTTGCTCGTCGGCTTCGCTCGTGGAAATGTAGGTTATGGCAAGTTTCCATCCCTCTGATTTAGTACTATGCCTATATATACCTTTTTTGTAGCCCTAACGACATGTATGCGAAATGTCATGATGATCGGTCGAGTAGTTAAGGCGTGAAAGCATAACATACAAACAAAGAAACAAACAAACTTACATTCGCATTTATAATATTAGTTAGGATAGTTAGTCAGGATGTATAGACATCGATCAATTGCATTTTCATTATATGTATAGTTGATATGTATATGTCAACCGGGGACACCTTATTCGTAATTTCTGTACTAGGCCCTGCGTATATTTGTTAGTAGGTGAATGAGTACCTAAATCTCGAGGCGCTTAAATGCTGATGTTTCATCGTATCTTCCACAGCCTTATCGTCAGAGACAGAGCTAGAAATAACAAACATATGCTGTGAACACGCCGAGATGGCATCGGTGACGTCATCGTCGTCAGCTGAATGCGCGAGCGTTGCACCGCCGGACGACATCGAGCCGGAACAGATGGATGTTTGTCTCACTGCCATGAGCGGTTGTTGTCAACAACAGTTTCAGTAAGTGACACTTTATTTTTAGGAATAGGTACATTTACGCGTACCTCGCCGCGGGAAAAGGGGCGCGGAGAGGTTATCGGGCTTACTCGGGGTAAGATTGAACGTCCCAAGTACTACTGATTGTACGTGCCATGAATGCCAAGACGCTGCCTTGAATGGTGGGGGGTCGCTGGAACTAACTACATCGGCGACCCACTCAGTAGGGCCTAACGCAGGCAATAAATGCCTGCCTGCGACGACTGCACGACATTGGGCGTCGCTTCGACTCCATGGTTGGCGGATGGCTTGTTACCTAGGCTAGTTAAATTTTATCTAGGCTGAATCCTACCTCGCCAGGCAATGTACAGCAACAAAGTCGATACTCAAACGGGAGATTTAGGTTGCGTCTATCTTTAAAAAATGTAACAAATGTTACATTTTATAGCAATAATAGTTAAAGATAGTTTATTTATTCATAGTGAAGAAAACAATGTAATAATTAGGATATTTTAAATATATAAAACATATTAACATATTCAGACAGCGTGATCTTGAATGATGTTTTTGAAGTCAGGGTAGGGAAGAAGAAAGCAGAAAGAAAGCAACTTGTCCCGACCCGAAGGGACTACTCGAAGGGTTGTATCTGTACCTAACACTTTGAAATTCTCATTTCAGATTTAAAGACGATTGTTCAGCGGGCATGAAATTTGCTGCTACGAAAGCCTGCGGTCTTCCTGAAACTGATATTGGAAAGGTTAGTTTAATTTAACTAAACGTGCGTCGAAGTTAACTATAACATTATACTACATTTGTATATGATTACTACTAGTGCTTTGAGCTATGCTTCACTTGTTAACGGCGATTCTTAATGATCTATCTGTGATTTATTTACTAGCGTCCGGAATTTGACATATGTAGGTATGGAGCTTTAGTACAATTTCTATCTCCAATACACAAAACCACAGTTAAATAGGTTATTGCGAACGACGTAAATATACAATTGCTTCTCGATTTGTTTATCCTGCAGTCATCTGCACGGATGGCGTGCGTGGTGGTTTAAGAGTTCGAATCCTACACGGGACAAACATTTGTTTGATCCGCAAATGGTTGTTCAGAGAGTTCTTTGTGTCAGTTTTTGAGCTCCGCGGTACAACAACTGTTACTAGCATGGGAATTAGAAAAAAGGTGCTTTTGTTCCTCTTTCTCTCTCTTCCACTACCAAATATTTCGCTTTACCACTTCATACATCTCCTACTCTCACATTGTCCCATTTCTAACGTACTCCTAGTTTTTTAATTTCCCTTTTTAAAACACGTGTATTCACACATCAATATGCATTGACACTGTCACCAATTATGTTCCCAATCATCCCTAAAGATGTATTTCTTTAATAAGAACGATTTCTTAACCTATAACTATTTTCCACAGAGATGTTGCGAGGAGTGCAAGTTAGGAAGATGGTCGGGAGAAACAAATGGCAAGGGGGCGTGTGGCTCCCCGGCAGACCCTGACAGCAGCCCGTCCAGTGCGCTTCGGAAGAATGCCTTTCATCAGTGCTGTGTGGTAAAACATTCAAAACTTGTCTCATGTTCTCTCCTAAGGCATTTCTCCCACCGCCGCACTGTGGGCTGAAAATCGACCTCCATAGACATAGAAATGAAAGTTGCTAGATGTTCGTTTTGTTGACAGATATGGCTTCTATTAGCTATTATACACATAACAATGTCGTCTGAGCTAACTCCGCACAGAAATGAATTTATTATAAGGTTTTTTCGAAAAAAATGTATGGAGCTAGCATGAAAAATCTGAATATCTCTGAACTTGCAAGGAAAACCGTAATATCCTCAGAGATGGTTATAGGACTAATTATTTGTGATTTTTTGACAAACTTCATATAACGGTACCTGCTGCAGAATTTTTTTTAAAAATCATCTAATTTTTAATTAATTTTTTTTAACATTAAACGATTTGTTTTATTGTAAAAGTAAAAAAACAACACGTTATATGCATATAATACTAAATCTTCGCCAGTTATTTGTTAAAATATCAAGAAAATTATTTTTGCCTTACATAGTATATATGTTTTAAAACAGGTAATTGGATACCATTACTAAACTTTGCATACAGGTAAACCACTGAATATTAAATTAGCCTTCTAATGAGTTCTGAATAAGAGATTAAGTGATTTGCAATATCGCACAATGGTAACTACGGAGTACACTAATTAAATTCTTACAGGTAAGTACATAAGTAAACTAATTAGTTAATTAGACATGTTACGAGTTCTAAGAAATATTTTCGACAACTGTCTAATTATTTTATTATTATGTCTAAATGAAGGTATTTTTTTAAATCATTAAATTCTACTAATGTCAAAGTAAAGATCAATCGATAAGTTAGTTATTTTATTAACGCTAATAATAGGCATTAAATAAAAAGAAAAATAAATTAAAAAGGTATTTTTTAATAGTTGATAAAATTTATATAAAACAAAACATAGGTACGTAAAAGTATGCAAATATATAAATAGGTACAAGAATAGTAATATAAAATATTTAAAAATAAATCAATTGCAAAACATAGTTACGTACCAAAGCTAAATAACGAAAGATCATGAAAAAATTACATTGAATAGAATTATAATTAAAAGCACAAAAAGTTTATAGTTTTCCTTATCACTCTCGTCGATTTCTGAATCAGAATCTAGATTGCCTAGAAACTCAAAGTCAGTTTCTTGAAACTGAATTAAATTGAGGGTTTCAGGAAATAAATCCTCCTTTTTCTTGGCATCTAACTTGGGCCTTTGTACATTTATAAAAGGATCCGAAGAAACAACTAACATATTAAGGATATCATGATTCGAATCTTGCCTGCTCTTTTTCTGCGAATGATGTTCCCGAAACCTCCTAAAATCTTTATTGCGAGACTCGGATGCTTCTTCCGAGAGACTTCCTATGGGTACAACATCATTCTTCTCGATTATGTCTGCCCCGTGTATAAGTCATATAATTCCACGTACCTCTCTGCTGTTTTGAAGGCATAATCTTTAAATTTAATTATATCTACTTTTTCCCCGGAAGTTATTGCCTGTAAAATCACAGCAAATCTTCTTATTACTTCTTCGTCCAACCCAGTAATGGCTGCAGTTTTATGGGGAAATTTGAAAAACTTTCTTGCAGTGTTGCCGTCATTAGTAGTTCCGGAACCTTGTTTAACAATGTCAATCAATAGATTTAATTCGTCTTTAAATTTGTCTTGAATAATCTTTTTTCTCTTACTTAGCATTTCTTTGTGCTCGTTACCTCTCGCAGCCCACTCTTTAAAATCTAGTCTATACGAAATATGTAGTAAACATTCCATACGATTTATACGGGCGTGTAGAGATGACAATCCAAATTCGTATATATCAGAAGATACGGTCTTTGCTGTTACTACACTCAAACGGTTCATTTCTGTCGGTTTTGCCAGACACAAATAGCATGATGAACTTGATCTGGCTTGAGACAAATACGTGCAGACTTTACCATCGATCATTGTCATCATTAGGTGATGATTCACCCTGTTTCTATTATTGCACTCTGTAGGAATGAGAGCCTTAATTTCTTCATCCATTCGTCGTTTGTGTTCGATGACTACTGCTTCGCTTTCCTTCACAAAAGTAAATTGAACTGGACGACAATACATTGCTGAGCATGGTTTTGGGTTCATCCACAAAGTATTGTCTCCATCAGTCAGTTTTAGTGGCACCAAGGAAGTCATGAAAATACTTGAATCGTCTTGATCGCTATCCATTTTCTGCTTGTATCGGCTTTTTAAATCCTTATTTTGCACATAATCGTTAGGAAAACTTTGGAGGATTCTTTTGACCGTAATGTCGAGTAAAGCTTGAAGGGTTATTCTTGCCGATGAATCGGTCACTAACACTGATTGCTTCGGAGGATAGCATGCCAGCTTGGTTTGTTGCACTTTATAGTAGGATGGATAAATATCCTTTCTACCTTCCCGAATAGCTAACTCTCGTAAAGTGATGTATTGCCACTTTGATAATTTTAATGAAAGGAGTAATCCAAGTGCTTTTTCTGGTGTAAATAAGATATTTTTCACCGGTTGCTTAAGCGTTTCCTTAATTTTAGAGGCTGCTTCAGGATGTTTCAGCATATATTCGATTACAGATGCGATATCCTCACAACCTTCTTCCTTAAAACGCGCTGCTGCTGTATATGCCAATTCACTGGGATTGTCAGTTTTATGCTCATCAGATCTTCTCTTCTTCTGTTTGCTTTCCAGATCTTCGAATGGTTTTCGTGACCTCTTTGTCATTGTACCAACAGAGTATGATGTTGAGGGTTCTGGAGAGATTGATCTTGATCCCTCAGCAACAGTTGGTTCTTGAGCGACTAAATTTATGCAACTTGGCCAATCGATAGTTGCTTGCAGCCAAATTTCGTATTGTTTTCTAAAAGTATCAAGAATTCAGTGAGATTTTTGCCACCTTTGTGATGCAGCTCGTACAAATCTTCGACAAAATTCTTTTAGAGTCACTTGATCTTCAACGGAAAGACAAACGTCTAGGCGGGATATAACTTCACTAAACAATACCTCATGATCAAATGAAGTACTCTTACATTTTAGAAGAACGAATAGGTCTAAATTGGTATTTAAACTTTCCATTATAAAATTTCACAGTGATATGTTAGGGGTAACAAAGCTTAGAATAAACTAAATTATGATGCAAAATGTTAACCATTTTATATTTCAGTCCAACATTAGTTAACGACCTCATTAGACAGTTGTCGAAATTATTTCTTAGAACTCGTAACATATCTAATTAACTATTTTAAGTTACTTATGTACTTACCTGTAAGATTTTAATTAGTGTAATCCGTAGTTACCATTGTGCGACATTGCAAATCACTTAATCTCTTATTCAGAACTCATTAGAAGGCTAATTTATTATTCAGTAGTTTACCTGTATGCAAAGTTCAGTAATGGTATCCAATTAACTGTTTTAAAACATATATACTATGTTAGGCAAAAATAATTTTCTTGATATTTTAACAAATAACTGGCGAAGATTTAGTATTATATGCATATAACGTGTTGTTTCTTTACTTATACACCAAAACAAATCGTTTAATGTTAAAAAAAATTAATTAAAAATAAGATGATTTTAAAAAAAATTCTGCAGCAGGTACCGTTATATGAAGTATGTCAAAAAATCACAAATAATTAGTCCTATAACCATCTCTGAGGATATTACGGTTTTCCTTGCAAGTTCAGAGATATTCAGATTTTTCATGCCAGCTCCATACATTTTTTTCGAAAAAACCTTATAATAAATTCATTTCTGTGCGGAGTTAGCTCAGATGACATTGTTATGTGTATAATAGCTAATAGAAGCCATATCCGTCAACAAAACGAACATCTAGCAACTTTCATTTCTATGTCTATGGAGGTCGATTTTCAGCCCACAGTGCGCCGCGCTGGTGACGAGTAAGCTACTTGCAGGCGACAATTTACTTGCTTAAGTAACAAACAAATTATATGAGGCTATAGAGTCAATGTATGTAGTCAGGAAAACAAGGTTGTAATAGACCTCTGCCTACCTTCGCTGGCAGAGTGGTGGAAATATTTTCAACTAGATTTTTCCCGCGGTTTCGATCGCGTTAATCTTGATCTTGTCAATATTTCTTATCCCTCGTGAAAAGGTTTTTTTCTGGATGGAAGCTATCCTATGTTTATTTTTGTATCCCAGACAACGTGTATGCGAAATTTCAAGATGATCGGTCGTGTAGATTCTTTTTTGTTTCCATTAATTAATAATATTAGTAAGGATGTGCTAAAATAATCCTGGAAACGTCGTAGCAAAACTATAAAAACTGGCATTTTATTTAGGAAGCAGCAGAAGCTACCACGACAGAAGAACCAGAAACCACAACCCCGACGACCACTACAGAGAAGGTGGAAACAACCACAGAGAAGAAGAAATGCCAACCAGACTCGTGTGGACAGATCTGTGACGACGAAGGCGGCGTCATCAAGTGCTCCTGTGAGTCAGGATATAGGCTGCAGGCGGACAAAAAGACGTGTAAAGGTTAGCATTAAATGTGGAAAATCTGCTTCATTTCTTCTCAGGGTATGGTTTACATAATGGTACAGGAAAGTATAAGGCGGAAAATCGTAACTCATTAACTATCGTTGGTACGCCAGCATCTAGGCGCAATGCTTTTGTCATTATATCTCGAAGTTAAGCTGACAAATTAAATATGCCGTATATTGTATTGGTCTTCTACATTTTAAGTTTTAAGACTGGTTCTCTTCTGCATCCGGATATAAGGTCTAATATGCAGGCGTAGAAAAGTTCTAGCTTTATAAGAGTTAAATGACTTTTATGAATACTGCTTCTATCTTTTAGAAAACATAACCAACCCCAATCTATATCTAGTTTCCTAATTAAGCGCGTCGAAACATACAAACTCTTTAACTCTATTATTAATACTATTCAGATTAGATTAATAATACTCGTCTACGTAATAAAATACTTTTATATTTAAGATTTGTTTCCACCCAAAATAACTCGTAAACTACTTTTTATTCCGGTATGCGTACGCGGAATATTTGGGTCAAACACAAAATGTGTATTTCAAAATATGCAAAAGAAAAAACACCACATATCAGTTTGAAAATCAGCCTTTTATTAATGTTGTACACTTTGTTTATCCTTAATAATATCGACATAGATCAGTCTTTAATATTTTTGCAAATAATCACTTTTTAATTTTTTATCTGTACACAGAAAAGTCTTACTTGTCCACAGATGATAACATAAACCTTATTATAAGTAATTATAAAATAATTATTTATTGCAAACCCTGATTACAAATACTCAAAACAACATTCATTTTCCTTACTTAGCAATTAATGATTTTAAATACGTGTAGTATAACTTTATAAAAAATAATGTAAATTTGTCCACAGAATGGACATCTTTTCTATGGTAACGTTACAGAAAAGATCAAATTGTCTACAGGATGGTTCATACATTGACTTTTACTTACTATAATTATCATTATTTACTTAAAATCTAATAAAAAATGCTCATAACAAAAATACTTCTCATAATTTAGTAACTGATACTAGAAAAATAGTTATAATAAAAAAAAAAAAAAATAATCGCACATTTGTCCACATGAAAGATATTTTTTCTGTTAGAATTAATGCAAATTAAAATTCTTCATTATCAGAAGAATCCGATATTATTAACTGCATTGGGCGTCGTTTCTTTGGAGTAATCTTTAAGGAAAAGTCCGAATCAGACTCACTGTCCTCAAAAAAGTTCCAAAATTTCATACCTGCCCTTTTCATAGGTCTTTGATTTGGTGAACATGAATATGGGATTGGGTTATCAGGTGTTAATCTTTCAAAGTAACCGGGTGTTATTGACTCGGTTGTAGCTTCACTGATTCTTGAACTGTTGGGAGATCGAATAAAGTGAGCTTCAGGTGAAGTTTTACGGTGATTGGAAGGTCCCGGTTGGGGAGAAATAGGTAATAAATTATCAAATTGATCATCAAATAAGATAGAGCTAGTAGGGGAATTTGGGACTTTATACTGTATTTGAATCTGTCCTAATTCGTAATGGGAACATCTTTCATAAGCTGCGCAATTTAAGCAACTTAAACGTCGAGCATTGAGAACATCGGGATTTTGAGTGTCCCATAAAACTTGATGTATTTCAAGCGTTCCTTTAAAAGGACGTGTAGCATTGTTATTTAGAACCTGATCTATTTGGAGAAATTTGGATTCGTCAATCTTATAAGTTTCTATGCCCTTACAATTTACACTTAAACATGTCATTAAATCATTTAAATTCGATACATCATTTCCTTTTGCAACATGACTATCACAAATGCGCTTGATGCAGCCCCCAACGCCATCAGGGGCTCCCTTCCCATGACCTCGCTCAGTAAAATGCCAAGTAATTGATTGTACGGAAAACTCTTTACTTAATACCGTGGCGAGTAAAAAAAACATTGATTTGTTACGGTATTGTGTTAAGGGACCATCACTCAAAATGTGCAATTTTAGTAAATCTGGAGTCAGCTCCTTTATTCTTTTTACCAAACACATTAAATGCACACATATGGCCGTCGCATCGTGCCGTAAATTCTCGGAAACCGTACAGAAAGATGTGGACTTTATTAAATTCGTAGGAGCCTCTAAGTTAACACTATAATATACGGACGTATGTAATGACAATTGTGCCTTTGATCCCCCGAAATGCGCTGCTTGAACTTCTTGCCCATACTTACAATTATAGTTTTCGGAGAAATCTATATGAAGTAATCCTTCAATGGCTGACAGATTCTGCTTAATAATATTGTCTTATGTTTACGCGAATGTTATACATTGAAATTAAACACTTTATACGGATTTTATCGCGTTGTTTATTTTACTTTAAACACTGTTATTACATAATTTTGAAAACTCTAACACTACTATTATTGAATTTTACTACCCCGTGAACATGGCTGCTGTAAAGCAACCGAAACGTCGGGGCAAAGTGTAAACTTAAATACAAATAGTTTTAATTAGCAAAAATATATACTTAGCTTAAATAGTAGTAAAATTCAATAATAGTAGTGTTAGAGTTTTCAAAATTATGTAATAACAGTGTTTAAAGTAAAATAAACAACGCGATAAAATCCGTATAAAGTGTTTAATTTCAAAGATTCTGCTTAAGATGTTGTATAGCTTTAATTTGGTGAGTCATATTTGCTATATGTTTCCTTAGAGTAGGTAAATTAATGTTTAATTTTTGAAACAATGCCTTTTTTGTAGTTGAAACTTTTTCCTTAACCGTTTTGCGACATTGTTTTGTAGTATTTTTAATGACAACTGGAACCGTTTTGGTGATCCACCTTTCATACAATATAGTATCATTGACATCAATATAGTTACTCTGCAAAGTTTTACCTTTGCAACCAAAACATCTATTTTCTAAACAAGTCACGCTTATCGTATTGTTACAACATAAAAATTTCAGTAAGTCTGTTATGGTTTTATAAGGAATAATTTTAGCATTATAAAGTGCTTGTATTATAAACGTATTATTGGCATGTATGGCACATAAACAGGTATTTCTAGAGTTTACTTTAGGAAATAATACCCAAAACGGTCGGTACCGCCGAAAAGTTTCATATGACATGTTAATACCAGACTTATTTATAAAAGCTTTGTGTAAATTTATTAATGAATCATTTAAAAGACGAATCTGTTTCTTCACCTTTTTCCTTGTTATGGTGTCTTTCTTTCCCGGTGTAAGTGTGCTGTGTTAATCTTGAAGTAAAAATTCTTGTACAGCTTTTTTTCTTTCTTGTGCTGTGTTATTCTTCACTTTTTTTAATGTCTGCTTTTCCTTTAAAAATTTTTTAGGTAATCGAATATATCTCATTCTGTATTTTGTCAGTTTAGATTCTAATTCCAGTATTTTTTTTCTTAGGTTATTATTTTCCATTCTTAATTTTCGTGCATTGTGTTTCATAACTGCGTGACCAACCCTCATACGCGAAAATGAAGGACTTGTAGGTGGCGTGTCTTGTTCAATGATACGCAACGCATTATTGTGAACTTTTTGCTTCTGACGTCTTGACTTGGCTTTTTCTCTCCATGTTTTTCTGATTTGTCGTTGTTCCCTGGGTGTGTAATCTTTAATCGTTTTGATTTTTCCTTGATCCTTCTTTCGTTGATATCTTTCTCTGTCTTGTCTTCGTCTTTCTTCTAAATCTGCTTCGTTCATCTTTGCACGAGCACGGCGTATACTGAGCTTCTTTTGCTCCCGTCTGCGTATCTTTTTTTCTTCCTCGGAAATTCTACTTGCTCGAGGCATCTTAACTGAAACAATTGTGTTAATGATGCATTACATGCTAAAACAATGTCTACTTAAGTTATAGAAAAAGATTTACTGATGAAGTTATGACATGACAATGTAGGATTTTGTATAAAAAATAACTTTTCTGAGACAACCGAACTTATTTTTATCCCTCCTGTAGACTACAATATCTCCTGTAGACATTGGAATCCACAGGAAAGTTGTCTACAGAAAAGACAAATAGCAAAAACTTAAAGATGGCGGATTACATTTTGAGGTTAGGAAAAAAGCATATTGGATACAGCCACCAGTTCGCTAATATGCGTAAAAGCTTACGTCTCATTTATTTTTAAAGTGTCTACTTACCAACATACAGGTAGTACAGGAAAGATCCAACAAACGTGACCAAAATCTTGTGTAACAGTTTAAATATTTTTTATTCACCGGCATTAACACCTTTTAACCCATTTACGAACAAATGACAGATGTAGAAATCTGTAATGCCAACACTATAAAAAAAAAGTTATGGATGCGTTCAATAATTATAAAATTATGTCTATTTTACGTGTCTACAGGAGAATACTATGGATATTGGAACAAATGTTTATTTTAGTTTTATTCGTAACGAAAAATACTATTTCTTTTTACGAACAATGTCGTAAAAGTGCTTTAGTTTTCGAATGTATAATTAATTGAAGTAAAGTCCTAATTGTTCTTGAATTTTTTTAAACTACTGTAGAACTGTCGTACCTCGTATCCGAACAGTCTACAGAAGGGGACATTTTAATACATATCAGATTCACAAATTTATATTTGCGGCGTTAAATCATAAAAACTTTATAAACTAAGTAGGCCCAACCATAACCTTGATTTATAAAATTCATGCACGTTATAATAATTATTTGTGTAAGGTTTAAGTAAACTGAACAGTTTTTTATACTTTTTTGTGTTTGACCCATTTAGAACATAATCTATCTGTGTGCCAAATATCATCCTAATCCGTTCAATGGTTTATATACAGTAACAAATATCTAGATATCTTCATAAACCTTCATTTAAAATATAGGTCCGCTATAGGATAATGAGTGGATTTAATTTCTAACTGTTTACCTAGGACATATTTTATCTGTATGCCAATTTTCATCCATATCGGTTTAATGGTTTATGCGTGTTAAAGTAACTAGCATTTTTACATACTTTTACATTAATTATAATATAAAGTAAGTTCATTGGATTATAAAGATTATATTATCAAATACATTGTGATGCTCATGTCATCATTTTCGATGCTTGGTAACAAAATTTGGTTTGGTAGACTTTACACATCAAGGTGGTGGATAACACATAAGGTGTAAATGATATAGAAAGGGCGTAAGACGACGGCACGATGAAGGCATGAAACGGATAAGACACAGACGCGTTTAAAAATATACAGAAGAGGCGAATATACGGCAGGGTGTGTCATTCTCATTATACAGGATGTCCAGTAATTAATGGATAACCTTGAAATATCTTGTAGTAGAACTAAAGGCCGTTAAGAAAATGAAAAAAAATATTAAAAAGAAAAAAAATTAAAAAATGCAAGCTATATTAGCATAGCATACTTTTGACTGTCTATCTATTAGCATAATTAGTGTTTAATAATAAAACAACAAAAAACCGATGGATTTTATTCATTTATGGTCGTAATATACAAGAAAGATATACATGGTAATTAAAAAAATAAACACATATCTCAGGTAGTAGTTAGGATAGATTTTTTTTATATTTTTTCTGAACGACCATCAGTTCCACTATAAGACATTTCCAGGTTATCCATTAATTACCGGACATCCTGTATAGTACAATATTATTGCTATAAAAGGCTTCTTCATAAGTATTATATAACAAGCAACGTGCCTTACGCACGAATTATACATAAGTGACGCCGTGGCCGCTTTTGTATAATTAACGACGCCTCGCTTCCTTACGTTTCGTATGGAACAGTTTTGAAGCGGCTATATGCCTCTGCTGCGCCTACCTTCGCCTTACGTCGCTTTTGTATAATTTACGTCTTGGATGGTGGTTCTAATACAAGTCCTGGACCGCGCCGTGTCATCATCTCGATGTTGTTATAGATATAAATGAGTGTGCGGAGGCGACAGATGATTTATGTACCGCGGAGGATACAGTGTGCCATAACACAGCAGGTGCGTTCAAGTGCGTGCCGATTAAGAAGAGGGATGTGGGGCTGACCTGCCCGCCAGGGTTCAAGAGGAATCTCGTCAACCAGGTCTGCGATGGTGAGCCATTTTTTACATTTACCGTACAAGATTAGTATTTATTTATTTGTTTATGTGGTCAACATATATAGTAGTTACATTTATTTCACACAGTATACAGTACTGTGTAAAATAAATGTCACTACTATACTATATAATATGGTATAGTATATAGTTATAGTTATACATGGTAATTAAAAAATAACACATATCTCAGGTAGTAGTTAGGATAGTTTTTTTCATATTTTTTTTTTTGAACGGCCTTCTGTTCTGCTATAAGACATTTCAAGGTTATCCATTAATTACCGAACACCCTGTATATATATATAATTATCTCTCTGCTTATATATGTCCAGAATGGTCGCAGGCATTACTAATCCATATTGTTTTAAGTTGAGAACAGCTGTCTGGTTTAATCCTGATCAGTGAAAAGGCTGGTTTTATATAATCAAAGAGAATATTAATAGAATAGCCTTAACGTAGTAGACTAGACTGGCTTTAAGATTTGAAAGTCTCATTGACTAACTTGGCATTAAAATATCTTCGGAAATGTATTTGCATCTAATGGGATATTACATAAGGAAACATTTTTCTAAACCTTGTGAATTATAGAATTTGAATATTTCAATTATATGGGCTAAGTCTATAATTAAAATGAAAAATTTTGTTCCATTGTCTCTTACGACCAAAAATCACACTTTTGGTAGTAAAAATAACATTGTAAAATGAAGCAAAAAGCAATGTTTAAACAAGGTATATTTGTTTTCCAAAGGCCCAATCACCCTCTTGCCCCCATCCCGCTCCTTCTCCTTTCCACTTCCTTTCCTAAAGTGTCGGCAACGTGCAAGTGATGCCTCTGATGTTGCAGGCGTCCATAGACTACGGTGACCACTTACACTTAAATTAAATAAGTACTTTTGAAGTAGGGTTTGTATCGTATAATCTTAAATTAAGTAGAAATGCGGTGAATATAAAAATAATCAGATTCAAATTATTTACTTTTAACCTATCGAGTGGCAGCGGCTCACCGGCGGCTAGACACCACAAGTTTTAATTATGTCTGGCATTCCAACAATTGATAGGTTAATCATTATTAACCTGATAAATTGTCAGATATCAACGAGTGCCAGCTTCCCCGGCCTCCATGCCCGAAGTATTTGTGCGAGAACACGATCGGCGCGTACAAATGCGCCGGTAAGATCGGCAAGCCGTTCACGGAGGCAGTTCCAGGGGCTATCACTGAAGCTACTATCACGTCTACCAATGCACCGAGGAATGATATCTGCCCGCCTGGGTTCAGGGCTGGGCCAGACGATGAATGTTTGGGTGAGTGTACTTACTAAAGTTCTGGTTTATTCAAAGAAACTGTATCTGCCATAGTGAAGGGTCATAAATAAAATGGATGATACATTTTAATCTATATTAACAAAATAACTGATTTCATTATTAATGTATGTTTTTAAACTTTAGCTTAAGGCTTAGAGGCAAAACTTTGTATAAATTGAATATTAGAATCGGTTCTTCATCAAATAAGCTCTGCAAAGGCTGGTCACAGATCTGAGGATGAGAATACTCATGTCTATTAGAATCTTAGATTAGAATATATATTCAAGAATCTTATAGCTATTGTCACTTTTTACGACTGCTATGGAAAGCTCTTTGATGTGTGATTCTACAAAAATTAAAACATATTTAGAGGTGGTCGCTGTACCTCATTCTTTGACCTGTCCATTCGCAAGTCACTCAACTAAATGAACCATCCTTTACTCGTTATTTTTGTGTTAAAGCACTTCTCTTATTGTCCTTGCTCCACTACCAGATATTGACGAGTGTGAGGAGAGGCTGGACGATTGCCAGCGTCTGTCGCAGCACTGCATCAACACTCACGGCAGCTTTTTCTGTCAGGACCACGTCTCCAAGCGGTGCTCTCCTGGCTTCAAGGTCAATGTTGCTACGGGGATTTGTGAAGGTAAGCAATTTTAATAAGTATACACTTATTGGATATATAAGTAGGACAGGATCTAAAATGTATGTTTGCATAATATTCCAGACCTAGCGGGAAAGGCAATTCCCGCACTAGAAACAAATCCTGTATCGCAAGGGGACTTTACAAACATTGAAACAGTGAACGCAAAAAACACCCAGACTGTTAGTGAACTCTTTATGAATCGCACAAACTTTTGTCCCGTGTGGGATTCGAACTTGCAACACCCGTCGTAATGACATTGGCCCGACGACCAATTAAACCAATACTGGCTAAGTGGTCGTCGGTCTGTGTTGTCAAAATTTTGTTTGTTTTCTCTTTCGCATTCGCATTTAGTCAGTGTATTAATTTCCTTTTATATAGGTGTATGTCGATAAAAAGACTGTTGCATTATGATATAATAAATAAGAACAAGGCTATTTCTTCTTACTTTAAAAGTAACATAATTGTTTTCCTAGATATTGACGAATGTGAAGAGAGTTCAGAAGTATGCCAGCGCACGGAAGTATGCGTCAACTTACCCGGAGCGTATAACTGCAAATCTAAGATCAGCACCCTGCCAAAGTAAGTAGTGAAATAGTTAAGAACTACTATAAAAACAGGCAACAAAATATTGGTAATATTATAAATTAGCCGACCTGCGCAACGTCGCCTGCGTCACATAAGAGAGAAAAAGTCCCCGAGTCATCCAGAGTGACCGCGGACTTTTTTTTAGGAGTTTTTATAAGGAACAATTCGGTTATACATGATTGTTGGGTAACTTTAACTGTTCACACAGCGCGCGCAACGGAAGCTCTTAAAAGAAATACATTTTCTCCGTTTTTGCAATATTTTTCATTGATGCTCCGCTTATATTGGTCGTAGCGTAATGTTATGTAGCCTATAGTCTTCCTCGATACAAGGGCTATCCAACACTAACAAATTTTTTCAATTCGAACCAGTAGTTTTTAAGATTAGCACGTTCAACTAAACAAACAAACTCTTTAGCTTTATAATATTAGTATATATAGATAAATGATCTTCTTTTTCTAGGCTAGCGACAAAATCTTGCCAGGAAGGAACGAGGGTTCGACCCGGTGGATCCATTTGTGAAGGTTAGCAAAAAAAATCTAGTACTTTAAAAAAACCTTTTGCTTTTTGTCAATTTCAAATTATTTACTTCAACATCACATCAAGATACAGGTTTGACCTTTGTTTGGGACCAATGGTCTCAATTTTACATATTTTATGTTGCGAAATAAACGGTTATTTTAATTTTATTATTAAGGCTAGGCAGTATCTCCATTTTCAACTCAATGTCAAGTCTATTTATTTCTGTGATTAATGGGCATTCTAGAATTTCTTAAGAATCCTGTCAGGATTTATTAATCGCTTTAATCCGTTGTGTTAAAAGTGCAGTAACTTTTTATCTATGGTCAGCAATGCGCGAACTGTGCCCCTGGTTACCTGGCTGTCCCGCTTGAATCTAGCCGTTTACTGGGTGGGCCGATCGCATATTTAAACTCCCTTAAGTTATTTTGTCTTATATAAATTGGAGTCACGATTTCATATCTTTATGTTGTAGATATAGATGAATGCCGCGAGGGTTCACACCTATGTGACCAGTTCCAGAACTGTATCAACACCTTCGGTGGCCATGAGTGTCGCTGCAAGAACGGTTTCGAACTGGACTCATCATCTGGATCTTGTGTTGGTAAGATAAGAAAGAAATAAAAATATAAGGTAAAGGTTTATTAGAGAAGAGAAGCCTACCGATGTCTTTTTATTCTATTCCCGCCATCAATCACATAGATTCTAATAAAAATTGGTGGACAAAAACGAACGCCTTTATTGATAGACACCGGCGTCATTGGCGGCAGGAGTAACCCGACTACCACAATTCTGCAGCAGACCTTAAGTCTGGAAATCTGATAAGTAGATAAAGTCAAAGTCAAAAATAATTTATTCACTTAGGTCACAAAGTAACACTTATGAACGTCAAAGGGGTTAGTGAGTTTATTATATTTACTGAATTTACATTTATGTTAGTTGCAAGGTTCAGGCAAAAGGTTGAGCCTATGAGAAGATACCTGCAAGAAACTCAAAGCCACTCTTTTAAATCGCCATCAACTTATAATTTCAGCATTTTACAACTCATTTATGTACCAGGTGTTGCAGTCATTATGCCATATGTCACTGTCCATATAAAACTAAATTCTAAAATAAAGAAAAGTTGGTAATATTATGTAAGAAGCATTTGAGATTTGAAATAATATTTATCAGTAGGTAGCCATTTGTAATAGACAGTAGTATGGGATGAGGATGCATACACTTACACTTTGTGACATGAAAAGGTAGTTCGTGACTAAATGTAGTTAAAACAAAATTTACGTTAATACTTATAAAGTTTGTTTAAAAGAAAGATACTTTAACACCACAAAATAAACACGAAGTACCTTCACATAACTAAATTGACTTATATAATACATACATTGTTTGAATCCTGTATGAAACAAGCAACTAGTTCCATGAGTTTTTATCATTTAAGTAATCATTGATTGAATAATAGCCCTTCCGGATAAGCTGACTTTTAACAGCAGTTTTAAATTTTAGTAAAGGTAAATTTATAATATCAGTTGGTAGTTTATTAAAAAAGCGTATATAATAATAGGCTCACCTCCTGATCTCTGACGAAATTTGGGTGTCAAACGCCACTAACTACCTCTTTGTGGATACAGACAGAGTGCTACAATGTATACAATATGATTACTTGTACGTACGTACCAACAAATTCATCATAAAATGTTCATTCAGTACAGAGATATTACTGAAAGAATCAATTCAATAAAAAAAAATACAATACACAAAGATGAGTCTCTATGTATTGTTTCTTTGAGACAAGTAAGAAAAAATGCACTATATACATCAGTAAACCATCTGGTAAACCATTTAAAGATCAACAATATTTTTAACATGTACCTACATATCTAACATTACCTCTGTCATTTCCACCAGATGTGGACGAATGCTCCCTAAAGTTGGACAACTGTGGTCCTAGCCAGCACTGTCTGAACCTGCTAGGCACGTTCACGTGCACGCGCCGACCTGCCACTTCCAGCACCACTACCACTAGTACTACCACCAACCCATCTCCAACCTACGAGTACTACTATGATTCAGAGTGAGAACATTTCTATAATCAGCTTATTTCTTCCCACTAAAGGCTATTGGCCTCTGCTATATAATGTTACCTTATCCTATTTTGATCGTTTGCTAATTCGTCTGCCTGTTAAGTTTTCTTGATGATTATTATAGAAATAGGTGGCCTGATTTTAATGGCATGCAGTATGAAGTTAGCTTACACTACACAATATGAGATCGAGACAGTAGCAAAACATTGCTTGATAAGCAAACATTTTCTAGGTCATCAAAACTGCGAATCACCCACAACAGGCACGTTGTAGGCGTGATACAGTAAATTTTCCTGGTGTGGTAGCTGCCTTATTTGTGTTGTGTTGCATTTACACTAGGCTGGCGGTTTTAAATAGAAAAATATCGTGTTATGTCTATTCGGCGATTATCGTAGAGAACTGAAATCTTTGGAGGTATTTTATTTATCATCTAGTAGAGTCAACTATAAAGGCCTGCCACTGCGCAAGATGAATGTTGCAAACTTGTATAATTTTTATTTTATAACTAATAGGTGTGTAATTTTGTATATAATTTACTTTTGCAGGGAAGAAAACTCAACAGTAGACGGCAATTACCCAGAAACCGTACCAACGATACCTACAACTTCTAGTACCACTACTCCTAAACCGACCACCACACCCAAACCCACCACCACTTCTACCACCACTACCACTACCACAACTACTCCGAAACCCACCACCACCTCCAGCACAACCACAACCAGTACAACTACTCCCAAACCTTCCAGACCAGAATACCCTTACTATACTTTCTATCCAACCAGACCTAGACCACCAAGTCCTGCTACTACCGAATGGACAACCACCACAAGACGTCCAGAATACCCGAGAAGACCGGACTACTACCCGCGTAGACCAACTTATCCTTCGAGACAACCGTCCAGACCAGATACTTCTGTCGCTAGGCCAGAGCCTCAGCCTACTCCTAAGCCGGAACCGCCAGAGGTCCCTGATGACAGAAGAACGAATGAAATAGGAGGAGAGAATCCAGATGATGGTGGATTCAACCCTGATGAGGTGCACTGTTTGGATGGCTATGTGAAAGATGACGAAGGAAATTGTGTTGGTATGTAGAACGTTTTCTGTTATCAACAAACACCTCTATAATAATTTATGTAATAAACTAACAGTCTACATTTATGCCCAACTGATAGTAAGTAAGTGGTTACTGTAACCTATGATAGTAGAAATACCTACAGCTATTCGCTAATCCTAGGCAAATATAAAGACAAAAAGAATGGGTGAGGTACATATGCCCGATATTCATACTCATCGGGCGAAATGCTTAGAAAATTAATATCACGCTAATTTTTCTGTATTTATTTATTTATTTAATACATTGTTTGCCAACAGATTTCACATCGTTTACGTGAATTTCCAATAAATGTTAACAAAAACTTTTACAGGCACACAAAACATTTACTGAGTATATCACTCGGCTATTTACGGTCTGGTATACTTTTAAACGAGCTGGCACATGCGTCCTTTTTCTATAACTAAATAACTGACGATAGCGAGCTTGACAATGTGTAGTTAGATTAAGAATTACGTAAAATCTTTTACAAAACGTTATGATATGCTGGAATTTCTTATGATATAAGCACTGTATGGCTCAAATTCTTGTTAAACGCGGCTACCATACTACGGCTCGGTTATTAAAGATAAATCATCTTTTTCCTACTTCCTCCCTCTAATTGCGTTTGTATATTTAGATGACGACGAGTGTCTATCTGGCCAAAACGCGTGCAGAAACCTGGAGGTGTGCGTGAACATGCCTGGTGGCTATGTGTGCGAGTGTGTGCCTGGGTTCAAGAAGGACGCGTCCGGCTGGTGCACTCCCATCCCCACCACCAGTAGCAGCACGTCTACCAGTACCACCACTTCCACCACTACTGAAACTGCTGGTAACTATTATCCAGATTTGACGTTCACTGCGTATTTATCACAAAAACCTTTAATATTCCCAATTATCAGATAGTAAAAACTCGTGCGTAAGGAATTTACGGATTACTATTTGATTTAAACCTAATAGTAATCCTTAAATATTAAGAGCTTACTTACGAGTGCTGTTCTTATCGGTGAAGCAACCACGATCATGTCATTTGACTTCCTCTTGATTTATTGCATGAAGCTTCTACATCTTTCAATAGATAAGTTTTATGTCAGGGATTTATCAGCATATATAGATTTATTTTTCGGTAACGAAAAGTAGCGATGTTTTGTTGCACAAAATGCAATATTTTCTCAAGAAGAGAGAACGGTTGTTGACGTTTCAAAAAACTGTTTATAAAGCAATGTTACCGTCATAAAGAGTTTGGTCATCTTAAGTAATTTATAGATACACCCGAGTTTATCCCTTTTCATCGTTATTTTTTGTTTGAAATTTAACCTACAAATTGAATAAAACGCGCGCAACACGACTGGAACATGTTGTCTTGTGAATGACAGCACGTTCAGCAACGATGAAGAGCCGTAAGCGCGGGAACTGCAAGTTGACCACGCATCACACCGCGATTTGTGAGCTTGTCCCGAGGCGAGGCAATTACGTTACGATGCCGATTAGTGTGCGTTGCAGTAGGGAGTTTCATATAAAGAATACTGCACAACTCGAGTTGATACGGTTAGATTTTGCCTACAGTGACAGTACCAGAGTGGCAGCCGCCCTACAGACCGCCGCGTCCGTACGGCAGGTATCCACCGTCGAGGTCCTGTGAGCTCGGATACTCGTTCGACCCGCGACGTAACGAATGTGTCGGTAAGTCAGCTTGTATTACTTCAAATCTCTGAAACCACTATACCTATTCTCTTAAGAGGTAGATTGTATGCCATATCGACATAGGCTAAATATTAATTTAAGCCCGGGGGAAGTCTAGGTGAGCCGCTAAGGCTGGTTTCACAGTCACGCCGTCGAACAGCGCGTTTCAAAAGCACGCGCTTGACGCAAGGCGGTCCGGCTTTATGAGAAACGCGGCGCGCTTCAACAGCGTGACTATGAAACGCTACTAGTATTTGTGCGCAAGTCTAGTGAATTTACAAGCGCGCGCGTCTGGACGGCGCCGCTCGACGGCGCGACTATGAAACATGCCTAAAGGTAAATTAATGTGTCTGCTAAATGTTACCACTGTTTTTTGACTGTCACTAAGTAGCCCTCAGTCACCGCTTTTTTTCAGACGAAATACATTTTGTCTTAATATAGTTGGTTCTGCAGATAGCTAAAAAGCTTTCAGTCATTACTTCTATCGGTGTACTAATAAAACCTTTTAATTAATGACTAATATGTGATTCCAGACATAGATGAGTGTAAGTTAAACACAGCTACGTGTTCACCGCGGGAGGACTGCGTCAATATTCCCGGCGGGTTCCGTTGTGAGTGTGGACGACGGTGCCGCGAGGCTGACAAACCTTTATACACCACGGGTAAGTAGAACAAGAAAATTTTTCAGTTCTAGACTTTGCGATGTCGCGGGATATTTGTAATTATCCACATATATTGCACCAGAAGTTCATGACGTGCTATTGAGGATATTTGTTCCTAATAATTACCACCGCGGCAGAAAGCACAAACTGTTTGCCTTACCAGCTTGTGGCAGAGTAGCCAAACTTAACGCTCTCCTTGTGGATAACACTCAGTGTGATATGTTTGCGGATGAACGGAAGAACATACTGTCGGTGTGTAAGGAATATTGTGAAAAGGTAGTATGACAGTTGCGTCCTTAATTAGTATAAGTGGCCTGCGGCCGTTCTAATTAAGTAAATAAATAAATAAATATTGGCAATACGCTACAAAACTTGAGTCAGAACTACTGTATTTACGATTTGACATTTCTCCTTAGATATTTCTAATTATAATCATAAACATTTATTTGCTTGTACATGGGTTGTACATTAGATCTTAAAATAAACAAGAGTTTGTTTATTTTAAGATCTAGATCCAGGCCATATACCTTGTCAAGTGTGCAAATTTCTAAAATTCTAAATAATTATTGATAGTAACAATTAATAAGAAATGACAGCTCAAAATATGATCATTGGATAATATTGTCTTCTGTTTACGCGAATGCAACCGAAACGTCGGGGAAAGTGTAAACCTAAATATAAATAGATTTAATACTTTAAATAATTTTATTAGCTTATAAATTAGT
Organism: Catocala nupta; assembly: GCA_963675205.1. Taxonomy (NCBI): domain Eukaryota; kingdom Metazoa; phylum Arthropoda; class Insecta; order Lepidoptera; family Erebidae; genus Catocala; species Catocala nupta. The sequence continues at coordinate 11,985,434 of OY776104.1, forward strand.
AAAATTCAATAGTAGTAGTAGTGTAATAGTTTCAAAATTTTATAATACAGTGATAAATAAACAACGCGATAAAATCCGTATATAGTAGTTTAATTTCAATGATCATTGGATCCAATCACTTATAGAATAGGACCATTCTTTTAAGCAGTAATACTTTAAGTTTTCTTTTAAACAGAGCTTCATCTATACTATCTATACTAATATTATAAAGAGGAAAGATTTAATTTTTGTTTGTTTGTTACGAATTAACTCAATAACTACTTAACCGAATTTAAAAATTCTTTCGCCATTAAAAAGCTGTATTATTACCGAGTCGCATACATCACACTTTATTTTTTTTAAAGTAACTACTGTTACTAACGCCTACGCCTATGTTTGCCAACATTGGCGCATTTTATATGTCAATGTCATCAATTCCAGCTCAAATCGGACTGGAAATAGATGTGAAGTTTATTATTCTCATAATGTATGTTTGTGTGTATGTCTAGCCCCGCCAACGACTACTTCTTCGCCTGCTCCTCGGCCGTCAGGACCCAGCGACGGGCGCAACATCATCACCGTGGGGGCACAGTACGGACAGCGAGGGCCCTACTCGCCCCGACCCGTTTATTCCCGTGTGCCTGATGTTGGGGCTGTGGTGGCATCGTGTCCTTGGGGATATAGGCTCACGTCTGACAAACGATGCTATGGTATGTATACTTACATAAATTTATTGTCTCAAAGTTTTACGTGATCGTCAATACTGTCTTGACTACTAGAGATCTCTTAGAAAAAAAAAATAATATCAGGGCTATAATCTTTGATAAAACAGTAAAAATTATAGACACGTAATAAGTATAATATTTAAGTTTAAGACTACAAAGAAATTGTATGCGAGGTCGCAATTTTTTGTTGCCATGACCAATATTTCTGTTATCCGGCAAAAAATCTGTACACATTGAGCGCCATATGCTAGTTTGTCTAATAACCATGCTGTATTTAATAAAGGTTCACAGAAAAATAACTTTAATTCATTCAGAAAATAAGTATCTGCGTTCAGTTAAGCAAACCCGTTTCCCGCCTTAACTGAACGCAGAGCCTCGATACCCGTATCACAGCTCTATTTTATTGTTCATATTAACACACAAGCCAATTCGCTTACTTATAATAATGATACAAGTATGTGTTATAATGTAAACTTACAGATATCGATGAATGTGCGCGCAACATCTCGGAGTGCGGGCCTCAGCAGCGCTGTGAGAACTTCTACGGCGGGTACGCGTGTCAGTGCCCGGCTGGACACCGGCTCGTCGGACAGAACCAGTGCGAGGATATCAATGAGTGCATGCACGGCAACGTTAGTAGATATATCCACCATATTTATATACTCTTTGATTGCCATTTGCTTTAATTGACAATGTGCTACGAGGGCGTGTATGTATTCTATCGGAGGCCTGAAATAGTTTCGCTATACTCGATAAGTCCATGACCTACGTATTAGACATACAATTGGCTATTATTGTCTCGTGACTTTGAGAATCATTACCATAATTTCAAGTTTGCAGACGCTTGAAATTATGGTAATGATTCTTAGTCCATCCCAACGGTTACGGATTTATACAGTGTTTTGTGAAAGAGAAAAATAAAAAAATATTAAATATAAGAGCCTTCCTTCCTTTCCTTACTTGTGGTTGCAAGGTGGTCGACAGAAACAAAGAATTTGTAGTATTTTTATAAAACCACTTATTTCGTTGACGAATAAGCGTATGACCCTTTTTAATGTTAAGCTATTACAGTAGTCTAAGAATGCTGACAACCAGCTAGATGCCGTTCTGATAGAACATTGAAGTGCTGCGAGTACCACTGGTCCACTTCCTGATAGAAGAGAGGTATAGATGATACGAAAGAAAGACAATAGCACAAACACAACATGAAGTTAGGGCGCGATTTTTTGTAGGTTACTTTCCTAGTCGACGGCTCAAGGTTTTGGATATTTTACTGTACCAAACTCTAAGCTACCTCCCTCGTTTTTATTTTGTTATCTCATTCTGTCCTAATTTACGAATTAAATGTTTCCACCAGCCATGTCCCTACAACGCTGAATGTGTGAACACGTACGGCTCGTACCGCTGCCTGTGTCGCGACGGCTTCCGCAACGCGCCCTCCAACGACAAGGTGTGCGTGGACCTGGATGAGTGTCAGGAGACCCCCGGCGTCTGCTCGCAGTCCTGCTCCAACACCTGGGGTAGCTACCGGTGCTACTGCAAGAAGGGGTACCGGCTTGACGACGATAATAAGTAAGTTCTTCATTTAAAATCATGTGCAGCAAATATTTTCTATATTTATTTCTCTCTCATTATTTATTAAATCTCATCTCTCATAATCTTTTTTATTAAATACTTATTATCGCTCATTAACGATGAAGGAAAAACAATGTAAGGAAATGCATGTCAGTGAGTTCTCCATAATGTTCTCGAAGATATGTGATTTCTGCCAACCCGCAATGAGGAAGCGTGGTGGGCTAATCATTCTCGCACTGAGAATAGGGTCATACCCAGCAGTGAGTCAGTTTAATACAGGGCTGGTATGAAAGACTAGTAGATGTGGGCACTGAAGATTTTAGCATTCATACAGTAGTTGGTATCAATACATAGGTATATTTTTTATAAACTACATATTGTGGAAAATTCCTACATTGCAACTACGACGGTCATAATCATGATAAATTAGTTATAAAAATAAACTCGTAACGCTCCAGTTTAAGCTAGGAGTTTCTCAACAGTTGGGGTTGTAGCGACTCTACTCAGACGAAGAAGTTTCGACGATTGACAACAGATGGCGCTGTACACAATAGGGCGCTTATAATCTTGCTCGCCATACAAGCCTGAATCATGCAAGTGAAATTTACACAGCGACTAAGCATGTATATATAAGTTCCCAACATTAACAGCCGGGCCGCGGCCCGCCAGGCATGATCACCCAGCCTGGTCGAAGGATTCTCCCTTCGTGTTAGAGGGATATGACACTACGTTCCTCCACAGGGCTAACATCACACAAAACTGTTCTTGAATACTTGTCTGCCATGTTCCGCTTAAATTGAAGTTAAGTTATTGTATTTCTATCTGTTTCCAGGACGTGTGTAGACGTGAACGAGTGCGAGGAGTTCTCGTCCGTGCGTCTGCGCGGCAAGCTGTGCGGCGGCGAGTGTGTCAACGAGGTGGGCAGCTACCGCTGCGACTGCCCCGCGGGTTACCGCCTCTCTGAAGACGCCAGGAGCTGTATTGGTATGATACCTAGACCGACAATCGAATTTTGGATAAACCATGACTTTCGACTAAAATATTTAATTTCAAAGACAATTTATGGAATAAAGTGGTGTTATCAGAGACCAATGATTTTGATTAATATCTAGTGTACTTACACGTGACAAGCAGAGCAGATACGTAATCGAAACATCCCTGAGGGTCCATTTCTTTTCTGTATTCATATTATGTGGCATATGGCTGCTTAATGGATTACCATTAGCGTACCTTCCTGATACCTACATAAGTTACAGTAACCAATTATGGTTACTGTAACTTATGTAGGTATCAGGAAGGTACGCTTGCTGAACAAGTAGCCTTAACCTATTAACTTGCAGCAGCACACCGGTGGCCAGACATAATTATGTCACATTAATTATGTCTGGTATTCTAAGACTTGACAGATTAACTAGTAGCAAGAAGATCGAATATCGCCGTGTACCTCTCGCTGTCAGTCACACATATTTACATTTCATGTAATAGACGGCGAGCATGTTTCCAGGTGTAATTAAGATCTCCGTAAAACTACTGAGAATTTTCTGAGGATTGTTGCCATAACACTTCGCCTGGCTGAACCCAATATTACCTAATACAATCAACAGAAAGTAGGTACCTATAAACGCAATTTCTTACGTGTGAACTTACAAGGGACGAAATTCTACAATCTGCTAATATGATCCACAGACATAGACGAGTGCGAGTCAGGCGAGGCGCAGTGCGGCGGCGGCTCCGGCGCTGTGTGCCAGAACACGCGCGGCAGCTACCACTGTCATCACATCGACTGTCCACCAGGATACCAACTTGAGTCCAAACAGTGAGTATTACTAAAGTAGACTATTATGATTAAATAACTTTAATGTTGAAAGTATACTATCTGGTAATACAGGACTAATTGTCTGTGTGCTAAATTGCATCCAAATCTGTTCGACGGTTCAAAAATGGTAACAAACATCCAAAAGAAATGCATACAGGCAGTATTCAGTATTAAAGCTACAAATTGATGTAAATCATATTTTATAAATTTTAAAATTCTAACTCTACCACACATTTACATATTGGAAACTGTCGTATGTGTGCGCAAAAATATTACTCGTAAAAACCTTAACAGTAGGAGGCGACATTTGGAAATATGTAGGTATGCCCAAAAATAAAATAGTCTTATTTAATAAGAGTACATTTTGCATGGCTGTTTGATTGTACAATCGTTTATCTGAAACAGTGCTCGCTGTGTATAATATATATCTATACTAATATTATAAAGCTGAAGAGTTTGTTTGTTTGTTTGGTTGAACGTGCTAATCTCAGGAACTACTGGTACGAATTAAAAAAATATTTTAGTGTTGTACAGCCTATTTATCGAGAAGGTTATAGGCTATATAACATCACGCTACGACTAATAGGGGGCTGCCCCTACAACCTGCATTAATGAAAAATGTTGCAAAAACGGGGAAAATTATCTTATGTAAAGCAGACGAAGTTTGGCGGGTCAGCTAGTTTAAAAATAAAGTGAAACGTACAAAAGAACATTAATTGAAAAGAGTTACTATTCCGTAAACGATTATTTATTTAGTAATATAATTGTAAGCATAATGACATGTTTAATTAAATTTATATTCAAGTGATGATCATATAATTATATAAACAGCATGTATTAATGTTGAATGTAATCCATATTATATCTTGTATTCATTTTGCATTCTGCTGTGACAGCAGAATATGATGAGATTAATATCATTGTAAGAGTTTTTATACCTACTCAGGTTTTGCAAATTAAGTTTTGAATTTGATTTGAAACATATTCAAAAACCTTTCATTTATAATACTAGTAGGAATTAGGATGATAACTGAATTTGACTATGTTGATAGTCAATTTCAGCCAAGAGCAGTAATATCGTTGTTCAGCTGTTCACAACAAAACAACACATTCTTCTTTGGAGGTACTTCTTCAATCAGGTTAAAGCGGAATCCTAGCTTTCAGGATTAGATTTGTCTTCTAAACGAAGATATTTGTATAAAAATGATTTTTGTCAATAAAATATCTATACCCATTTTGGTTACCGGTTTCCACCACTGTTAACAAGTAATAATGCTGTCAGTCACAACTGATACTGTTCTCGAAAACCTACAGAAATCCTTATGCCACATGCATCGCAATAGCGTTGTGGGTGCCCTTTGAGAAGGACTTTGTCGCAGTGTCGCCTAATTGGCTTCTGTAAGTTATGAATATAATATATGGTTTCTTATAACTTGTTTGTTTGTTTCCAGTCGCTGTACGCGCGTGCAGCGCTCGTGCCAGGTGGGCGACTGGACCTGTCTGCAGCAGCCGAGCTCCTACAGTTACAACTTCATCACCTTCGTCGCTAATATCTACCTGCCTACGGGAAGTGTGAGTATCGTCATTCTGAGCCTTTTTTATATACAACTAAGGTGGCAAACAGCCTATGGATGCCTGCAACACCAGAGGCATCACTTGCGCGTTTGCCGACCCTTTTAGGAAAGGAAGGAGAAAAAAAGGAAGTGGGAAGGGGGAAATAGAGTGATTGGGCCTCCGGCACTCTCACTCACCGAACGAAACACAACAGTAGGAATACTGCTATTGCACGTTGATATTCTGAGAAAAGGTACTCCTTCTCCGGTCGAGCCGGCCCATTCTTGCTGAAATCAGCGAGGCTCTACTACTCGTGAACTGTGACATACACTAATATCGTGCCTAAAGCAATCATTCTTTTTCTTGTAAAAAGTCTACTCCCGCACTAAACATAAATCCTGAGTCGCGGGGGACTTTACAAACATTCAAATAACGGACACAAAGAACACCCAGATTCAGAACAATCTACAAATAGATCACACAAAGTTTTGTCCCGTGTGGGAACGTCGAACATGGTGTCCAACCTACAATACTCAAGGCAGAGGCGAGGCGTACACTTAAACTACTACGCCGTCTGTGCATCATAGATGATTTCAACTACATAAACTGGTAAGTAGATAGGTATGTTTCTGCTGAGTAGAGTTTCGACGCCTCCCTAGGGAAACGTTGTACCTACAGTTTGTACAGCAGTTATCTATGTCCAGAGCTGACACCTTCATTATAGGGTATATATATAAAAATATATGGTTAGTGTTTCAACATCCCATATGAAACACGGTTTAGATACCCAAGATTAATTCATTGATAATGGTCGGTAGTCTTTTTCGTTCGTTGTTGATACGGATATAGATTAGTAAAAAATTATATGTTTGCTTAATGTTTCCAGGTGGATCTATTCACGATGCACGGGCCCTCGTGGAGGGAGTCCGTCGTAAGTTTCGAGATGCGCATGGTCAATGTTCAGGCCACGCATGGCGTTAAACCTGCGGACTTCAGGTGTTTCGAGTGAGTACTATGTATCTACTTATTTATAGAACTTTAATGTAATGTTGGCGTAAAACTTAATTTTGGAATGATGTTGTTATTGTTTGTAATTACTGTAAGGCATACACTGGTTTAATAAATTTGAAACTACTTACTAAACAAATTACCTTTACGAGTAGATACCTACTCGTAAGATTAATTTCAAAATATATCTCGGTACTTACAATAAAAAAGTAAAAGTTAGGTACGCTCAACGGCGACTTAGAAACTGAAGTAGCTAAAGTACGTACCTAGTAATAAAATAGTTCAAGCATATACAAAATTTAAGTGTATCAATGATGTATAATGTTAATTGACTTGATAGATACTGTGTGATTTTGTCTTACCTACAGTCAGTTTCAGAAAAGCTAATTGACGATAATCAAAAACATTTCACAGTTATGTGATTGGCTATTGCTAATTCATTCAGCAAATCACTGGAGTTGATATGCATTTGAACGTCTGCTAACACATTTTTGTGGTCACCTGCCATTCTAAAACAGTTTGTTTGAAATTTATTCTTTGTCTCCATATTATGAACTGTTACAGTAACTAGGTCCTGTGTTCCCTCTATTCCAGCATGCGTCCCTCCGGCAATATCTGCGTGATCTCCCTGATGTGTTCACTCGAAGGTCCTCAAGTGATCGAGCTGGAGTTAACGATGTCGCTGTACCAGCGAGCGATGTTCGCCGGCAGTGCGGTCGCGAGACTCGTCGTCATCGTATCACAGTACGAGTTTTAGTTTAAACGGACCTTTACATATAGTGAAGCAACCAATACTTAGTGATTACACTCTTACTTTGTTACTAATAAACGTAGAATAAAGTTACACGTTGTATAAACAAAAATATGGTTCTGCAATATTATACCTTCTATTACATGCACTAAGGTACAATATTGCTAAACAATATTTTTGTTTATACAACGTGTAACTTTATTCTACGTTTATTAGTAAAAGGGTTAGTGTATTGCCATTGTGTATAACAGTTCAATTCGTCTGCAAATACTTCAGCATCGTGTACTTTGGGATTTTGTCAGAGTACCTAATTTATACATAGGACCGAGTTTGTTATGAGTTTTTATATTTGACGTAGTTTTAATAAATATCTATTTTAAAAGAGATCTGATATTTGAGGCATTTTTCCACGAGCCACCCACATAAAATTTTGTTCATCTAATTTCTTCAAATGCGATTTTGAACATGTTCATATTTAATTTAATTTAAATTCTAACAATTTCAGCATTGAACGATACTCTATACTTTTTAATATAATTTTAATGTTAATATAATTTATTTTTAGTGACGTAAGGCTGTAGAAAATAAAATTTATTTAGACACCCCATTTGCAGCTTTCAGAAATTGGGCATAATAGTAGAATTGTCATATGTGGCACAACATATGAGCTATATAATATATATAATATCATTTGTATCATTGTACATCGTGCGATGGCTCGCGGAAAATCGCCAAATAGACACAGTTTACTGTGTTCAATGCATGCTTGCAGAAGCAAATAATTTTAAGCATCCATTTGGTTTTAAGAATACTTCTTTATATTTGTTAAATACCTACTAACCTTTTAAATTGTAATTAAATCTACTTAATATTTATATTCATTTATTGAATGGTATCAAATACCATAAAATTGTTTGTTAATAGTCATCCGCCTTACATTGTACTCTGTTTCTTGATCATAGACATTGTAAATAAAACAACACCATAAATTGGAATATATCTTTTTAATTTTATTAAGCACAAGCGTTTGTACACCATGACGTGGTGTCACCGGTTATATATATACAAATATATACCTAAACGTAATAGTGCACATACATTAGTAACTGATTAGATCACAACATAATTATCATAAACTATATCTAGACAACAGATGCAAATTAATATACAATACTAAAAGTGTATCACTACAACGCTCTGGTCCCATTATCCTATCCACCGCTGCGCACCAACTTGTCCTAATAAAAATATTACGAATAAAAATATAACTCTTACAAATAAAAACATTTATTTCGCTTAGCGCCGATTTTCAATAATCAGATAAAATAACTAAGGAGTAAATTAACCAGTTTTGTATAGAAAACCTTTCAAATTTACTTCCCAGATAAGCTATCTGACGATTGAAACATCAGTTCTTAATGGATTGAATCGTAATTAATAGACGCGATATATTAGACACCACAATCAGTGTAAAATATTAAAAGCATATTTTTGATATAGAAAATAATATCCATTGCTATATGTATCTATCATAATACAGTGCATATCTTCTAGTAGTAATAGTTCAAAGGTGAATAAGCAAAATAGATTTATTTATAAACTTTGACTGATAATACAAAAAGGTTTAAAAATAATGTACGCTACAAACGCGTAAATGCGTCTATTAATACAGTATCCATCCAAAAAGAATATATGTAAAAAATAATTGCAAACAAAAGAGAAAATGCTGACATCTGCACCAAGTAACTAGGGTCCACAATATCATCTTCAATTAATTTATAAAATATTTAGATTAGGTCGATATACCTAAATTGATTGAATGAAAAATATTACATTTAGAATGTACGATGATATAAATGAACACGCAAAATTCTGATTTACATAATCAATAAAAGTCAAATATTTAATTGTTAAATAAAATCGATCATAAATAAAATATTGCGATTCGCTGCACTTAATTACGGGCAAAAACATAATAAAAATGAAATAAAGTATTACACGTTTTTATAAATATTGTGAAAAAGACACCTTAGAAGTGTATAAATATTATTTCTGACAATGACAGAAACTGATTGCAACAACTGTATAATTCGAATGTTAATTAACATTGATCTCATAAAGCATCTACACACCTCACACACAACTCGGATAAATGGCTGTTAATAGTATAGTATGAATGAATTTAGTGTTGTTTAAATTTTTTATAGGGTTGACATATGAAGTATTTCAAGTTATCGGACATTGACAAGTTTCAAAAATTACCTGCGATTAAAACTTGGAGATGGCTTAACAGAACTTTCCAGCTGTGAATGGAAATAAACATGGAAGCCGTACTTCCATACTAACAACAGTTAATTAGCCTCGGCTATTTGGTTGTTTAATTCCGTGGAGCTATTTTTGCGGTGAGAATACTGCCATGTTGTATTTTCGTTCACTGTTCTCTAGCAATGCCAGTTACGAAACTACCCTACAATTTATTTTAAATCATATTTATCTAAGTTTTCAATTTATGAGATCAATATTTTGTGAATAAACAAAGTATAAGCAACAAAATATTCTGTCAACTTTCCATTTGCATTAGTACTCTTCACATGACCATCGTTAATATAACTTTAACAGTAAGATCAACTTATCATCGCAGTTTTCAAACATGCAGAGGCATCTTTAAAAGTGCAAATGTTCGATCAAACATGGTACCGCACAAAAATGTGGTCTACCACCCTACAGTTGAGGTTCATTTGACCGTCATGAAACAACATGGTCAATTCCCCTTGCAATAGTATTATGACAGTATTATATTTACGTCATGTCCTGTGCCAGGTTAGAAAAGTCAACCTTAACGATAATTAGATCTCACAGAAACTTTTGCCAAAACTGGTAGACCACTTTCTTGGCTGATTATACGCTGCGTTCTTCTCACCACAGACCATCATATTATTTCCAAGCCATCGAACCAACGTACCGGTATTAATAATAATAATGTTCGGCACACTGCGCCACACGATCGAATATGGTCTGACAGCGGACCGCGTTCGTGGTTCGATCGTCTATTTGCACTTTGTACAACAGTACTATAAACAAATGTAAAATTAACCATTATCAATCGTAACTGTAACAGATCACTCCTCATAGCTGCCGCACCATTGAAACGTACTATGCTTTCGGTTTTAAAGGCAGAATATAACGAAGTACACAAAACTTGACAAATTCAACCGTAAATACAGTATAATTAAATAATACTATTAGTGTGTGAACAAGTAAATAACATAGACAACATTCTTCACAACATTCGTAACAGTAGTCGTATTTGCTAGTCACACTTGTTGCCTACAACTCGACTAGTAGGCGACAGGTATAAAGCAACGAGTGAAATAAAGAAACAGTATAAATACTACACCAGTATTGCGAAGAATTACTACTGAATAATTGCTTGCTGTTTTATAAGTACTAAAGATTTACGGTATAAGATTAAGTGTATACAGGGTGTCCGGTAATTAATGGATAACCTTGAAATGTCTTATATTAGAACTGAAGGCCGTTCAGGATAAATGAAAAAAAAAGATAAAGAAAATATAAAGTGCAAGCTATATTAGCATAGCATACTTTCGACTGTCTATCTATTAGCATAATTAGTGTTTAATAATAAAACAACAAAAAACCGATGGATTTCATTAATTTATGGTCGTAGTATACAAGAAAGTTATACATGGTAATTTAAAAAAAACACCTATCTTAGGTAGTAGTTAGGATAGATTTTCTTTCATATTTTTTTCTGAATGGCCATCGGTTCCACTATAAGACATTTCCAGGTTATCCATTAATTACCGGACACCTGTATAATATATAATAACTGATAATTTAATAGCAATTATTAATAGATGGCGCTACTGAAGCATATTGTAAATAATACAAAGTGTCAATTGACGAGGTAAATTAACTGAAGATACCATTATCAGTAGGTAGTAATTCCATACACTGTAATCATTCAAACTTATTGAATGTTAAAAATCTTACAGACTGAGGCCTTATTATCAATGGATTACATCGACTATTATATTTGCAGACTAGGCAAAATAGTTAACAATCGTTTCATAAATGGACAGTCTTATTGTAGAAACTTTTATGAGTTATAATTTAACCACCAGAAACACTCACATGACTAAGAGAGATGCCCAGACGAACTTATAATAGAAAACCATGACATAACTTAGTAAGACCAGACAACATATAAGTCCAGATTCCTAGGTTACAAAACGATTGGTCTGTTCTTTCCAATATATACTTCGATATAAAAATAGTCGTTAGATGCTAGTCGAGCCATAAGCATCAAATGCTAAGAAATAATATAAACAACACAACAACATTGGCGTTTAGCCGGTACGCTCGCTACTTATACACAACACTCAAGCGTTTATAAATATCTGATATGACACTGTAAATTCGTACAGTTGTATGGAACTGTTCATAGGCATTATGTGCTAGGCGCGGTGACAATATGGCTGACAATGTCATGGTGTAAACATGAATGATTTGAAAATGTCTTGATTTTAAACTTGCTCCTATATATACCTACATGGTGTGTGTAGTATCCCGCCATAGACAATTAAGTTTTAATGGCTACACCTGATAAGTCGCGTGAACATTTTTGGAGCAGCTTATGTTAATTAGTACAATCTGCATCTCTAAGCTATCTTCGAAACCCAACGGAAACTAGTTGTGTAAATCAATTATGAAATGACTCACACCAATTAAATTAATCAAATTTTAAAACATAGACAACGAATAAAGGTTCAACATAATGAAACGAAATAAAATTGTCTTATCATACATATTACGAAGCAGAATTACAAATATTGTTTATATTACATTTTATATAAATATTATTAAAGAATGTTATGTGACGCGATGTTATGGTCGGTTCGATTCGATATCGATATATGACAAGAATTTTTATATGTTTCAAACTTGTTATACATTATTTGTTATACGTTCTGATTACATAACAAATTTGAACGAAATTCAGAAAGTAATAGTTTCCCACCGTAACGTTTACCGCGGTAAACATAGGGTGAAGATGTCAATGTATCGGCCATATTGTCATCGCTTCCAACACAGTTTTGTGACTAAACAAACGCTATAGTACAATAGTTAATTCGATCTAGAAACGTATAAACACTTTACACATCTACAACTAATATTAATATCTTTAGTTCACAAAAGCTACCATTTCACAGCGTTTTGTGACAAACATAACCTTCGTAGATTTACTCAGGGCACGATGAGGCCGCGCGCTCGGTCTAGCGGGCGATAGACTTAGCTAGCTATGTGTACAGTTCTATTGCATAGTATCGCAAACTTATGAGAAGTTATTGACATGATCAAGCATTTCGTAATAAGAGTAAGTAAGTTTTGTATTTGTGTACGATAGCAATAAACTTAACTTCAACATAATATTTATGCAACTAGATAAAATATGATCGTATATTAAGAATGTATGTAATTAGTAGAATATTAAAGTCACACCTGACAATATTGCCAGATCTGAACTAATTAGTTTTTTTTTTATATCTAACATAATTCCAATAAATCTCACAAGAATTAAAATACGTCACCAAGACAAGACTTTTCGAAAAGTCACGCCCCGCTATCCGCTCCGCTAATCCAAACTCGCAGCCTACTCATGCTGTATAAAATTATATACTATTGTGTATATATATTGTTTTAAACTATTATATCCTATAAGAAGTATGTAACCACGTTAGGAATATGAGTAGTATATATTTTAAAGGCAATGTCAGGTCATCCGTCCTCTATAAAGTACATTATTGCACGAACATAATCATTACAAATCTCAATGTATAAGCAATGATAAAAAATCTAAGCATTCTAATAAACATAACTACATAATAATATAATATGCATATATAAAATGATACAATGATTTATAGAACAACAAAATGTAACACATACAAATCGAATAAATCTAATAACAAGAAGCTCAATAAAAGCTAAAGAAAATGGCATTTTGATAATCACTTATTAATTTATATACTACAAAAATATTTTTTCCTTACTTCACTATACCGGTCGACCGATCGTCTGATTGTGAACTTACATCTGACGTCAGCCAACAAGTGTTCCGACTACATCGGACGACAAGTGAGATGTGATTTTACATGCTGATTTCGTGACAAAGGCGAGTGAAGACGAACGAGAGCTTTTCGCCGGGGGACACTGCAAGCTAGGTTGCCTTTGCTATCGTGTCCACAAAAAGAGATTGTTAACACGGCGGAGCTAAACTGAACTCATGCGATCGCCCTCGGACGCATATGTTTGCCACTCGATCGTGTAAGTTCCCTAACCTTCACTCGTCTTCGTTAGCTAGGCCCACACTCAGTATGATAGTATTCATAATTGTCATGTCTCAGTTTCGTCTCGATGTTGTCCAACTTGTCCGCTAATGTCGTATGTATGCAAGTAATAATGTAAACTTTATACACTTATAATAAGAGCTATTCTGGCCTGCAGCTAAATTATTCGAGTGGTGCAACTAAATATGTAAACTATTTTCTGACAACATTCAAACACAGCTCAAGTTTCTACAACTAAAACATAATTATAACAAACTAAGTGTTAATTCCTAACAAACTTACATGAAATATGACGTTATCGTCCTATCTCTTTCTTTTTAAAGTTAACAGAAAGAGACAGTCCGAAGTATTAGCATTTAAACTTATACATAATGTTCACATTAGGCAATCAGTCGACCACAAACTATCTGCACTCTGTAGTTAACCCTTTACTGAGATTATAAACGTAGGCTCTTAATGGGGTTCTCCACATATAGCTCAAACACTTCTCTATACATCGAAAAACATCGATAAATTTGTTTAGAACAATGTCTTTTACAGCAGAGTTGATATGAGTTCAATAATCAATAAAAAATTTCAGTCGATTGTTAAAAAATTGTTAGGTGTGATACACACTTATTCTGGTCCCTATTTAAACGTCACCTTCTGAAGTCAAGCAATATTCTCGTACTTAGACAAAGATTACATAGTTACAGAAAACTCAAGTCAAAACAGCACGCGAATACGATACATAGATACTTAGATACAACGATCTCGGTTAAACTCGATGCTCTTTCGCTGTAAGTGCCTGTGTTCGAACGTTATATTAATTGCCTTTCTGTATCTAGATATTTTGTGACAAAGCTGACTTTCTAACTTCGCAAGTTCTGTCATGTGACTATGTGCTCCGTTTTACTCTGTTAAAAGATCCGTAGTACGATCTTACCTCTAATAATTGAACGACTAATGACTTGAGAAGCTTGATTATGTGGTATAAATACTTTTCAATTGATCCATTTTGTCACATTTTGTATACATAGAGCAAAAATTGTATCAGGGTGCCTAGTGTGAATTGTTTTTACGTTTACGCTATCGAAACGTTTCTCGCGTTTGGCTCTCTGATTGGTTGGAAGAGCTTATGTGTCGATCGCGTTAACGTAAAACAAGCTCGCACTAGGCACTCAGATATTCGAATACTACTCGTGGAGTATATCGATCCGAATAAATGTACATCACGCCTTATAGGAAGCATCTAAACAAATCTATCAAACGTAGAAACACGTTACAACATCATCGTGTGCTATGCACATCGTTTAAAATTCTATATTCTATACGTGCAAACACGAAACTAAGCTAGATATTCACCGAGATCATTTCTTCTTGACGGTCGAGCTACTGGCGCAACTACTCGAGCGAGTCTGGACGCCATCTTTCTTCAGCAAGCTAACGCCGAACGCAGGACACTTCTTCCTCAACGCCTTGATCTTATACAGTTTATTGCCTTGAGAGTTATTCGTCTCCTCGAAATTATCCGGAGTTACATCTGCAGTGATCACCGAGTTAGTGATGCAGTCCATAGGTTCAGGACTGTTAGACTTGTCCCGTTTTCGTCTAAAACGGAACGGTGTGTCTAAAGAGTCGGCAGAAATGTTGGTCACATTAGTATCACTCGATGATAGCTCTTGACTGGACTCCAAACCGCTTTTCGGAATGTTAGATTTAGGAAGCTTCTTGCGGGAGTTCGAGTTAGATCTGACGATTAATTTCTTGCGCGCGTTGAGGTTAGTAGTGGTCTGTTTGGTTTGCGCGACAGACTTCAGATTTGGCTCCGATGGCAGACGGTTCTTACCGTTGAGGTGACAATTCTCAGTCAATGCTGAGAGTGTAGAAGTGACGTTGTTGAGTGTGGTGACTACAGCGCTGTCGTTATTGCCAATCTTGCTGACAGTAACAGTCTTTCTTGTAAATGTTTTCAATGGGCTGGCACCATGAGTGTACCCTAAGGCAGGGCGGGCGAGGTTCGCTCGTTGACCATGGAAGCTATTTTTCCCTGTGAACGGCTTGACACTACTCGTCAACTTATTGGCTTGTGAGTTGGCACTTCTAGTTGGCGGGAAGGTTGAAGTCTTTGACGCGTAATGGGACTTTAGCGTGGAGTTGATGATGCGCGGCGGTTGTTTCAAGTTAGTGTTGTTAGCGTTCCTGATGTTGTTGGTAGGCATCATGTAGTTCATTTTAGGCGCAAACACTGTCTTTGTGGGCAACATGGGAGTGGGGGTGGTTTTGTACTTCCCGATGACGGAGGTCACGTTGTTTTCCGAGTCTGTCTCGTTTGCGTTGAGTGCGTTGGCGTTGTCCAGCTGTAAAATAAGTGATAATATGATTATATTGTACGAGGGGCGGCTGATAAATTCGCGGCCTAGGGCATTAACCGATGACTCATCATCTCGTCACTAATAACACTAATTGTCTGACTAATTGGTAGTATAAATAACACCCCTTTTTTATTTGGTTCATTAACACTTCATCTCTGGAACAAGCAACAACACCATGTCAACGGAAACTGAAAATTCTCGTAAATTTGAACACCGCGCAGTGATTAAATTCCTTGTAAAAAAAGGAAATACGTCAAAAGATTTTGTTTTAAGAAATGTCGTTTCTTAAGGATTCTAGGCCTTCATACACGGTGGTAAAAATATGGGCTCGGCTATTTTAACAAGGAAGAGAGAGCTTTGAAGACAACCTCCGGTGCAGGCCGCCGAGTGACGGTAGTGACCGAAGAAAATATTCAAAATGTTGAAAAATTAATACTGGCCGATCGTAGAATTAAATTGTGGTATATAGCAGAAGAGCTACAAATTAGTAAAGAACGAATTGGAGAAATTTTGCATTAACATTTGCATATGAAAAAAATGAGTGCGCGTTGGTTACCGCGAATGCTCACAACGCTCGACAAGCAGCGACGGTTGGCGAGTTGTAAAGATTAGTTGGAATTGTGTCAGAGTGATTTGGACAAAATTTGTAACCGCATAGTGACCGTAGACGAAACCTGGATACGACAGTATGATCCCGAGTCCAAACAAGAATCGATGCAGTGGATAAAAAAGTGGAATGGCCGCCTAAGAAGTTTAAGGTCGGCCTCTAAGGTTATGGCAACCATTTTCTGGGATAGCGAAGGAATTTTGCTCATCGATTACTTGCCTAAAGGGACTACAATGAATGGCCAATACTATGCAAATTTACTGGGTCAGGCACTCACGTGCCTCACGGCAGTCGTACAGAAAAGACGCGGCAAGTTGGAGCGCGGAGTGCTGTTTCTGCAAGACATCGCGACCGTTCACACCGCTCGTGTTGCGAGAGATGCCAAAGCAACGGGGTTCACAGAAATTGACCATCCACTCTTCAGTCCGGACTTGGCACCCAATGACTTTTTCCTTTTTTCAAACTTGAACAAGGAGTTACGGGGTCGAAGATTTTCGGACGACAATGAGATCAAGGCGGCCGTGGAAAATCATTTTCAAGAGAAATCTTCAGAATATTTTTTCAGTGTTATAAAGGCATTATATTGACGATGTGAAAAGTGTATTTCACTTGAAATATTATATTGAAAAATAAAAAATATAAAATAAATTTTTTTTTATACCCCTCGTATGTCATTAAGTAGTAAAAAATGTTTTTATGAGAAATGTATCTTATAATCATATCTGGTCTATTTACACTCTATTGGATTCGTCTGTGACTTTCTTATATTATAAAAATTCTAAGAATTTTTTTTTGTTGGCTTGAACAACAATCGAGAATATAGAAATTTTGGATCCCTATCCATTAGCATAAAATTTTAAGACTTTTTTTTTTACCTAGGGGAATGCAATGACGCATATCCCTCCGCGGGGGCGGGCGGAGGGATTATGTCGGACTCACCGGGGTAAAAGAGAGATGGAAATAATAGTAAAGTACCTCCCGGAATACCGACTAAACCTACCACGGTGTTCCTCGACAAAACCACTATCGACGGGGCCGCGCGAATCGCTTTCGCATACGGTCGCGACCCCGCCGAGGTTACGGCCCGCCGTGTGAAACGGCAGGCCACTACACAACAAGACCTACCCATAATAGGCAGAGTTCACGCCACTAGTAAACCCTACTGTCCCCCCTCTAAAAAGAGGGGAGACGGACCTGACACAGAGGCGCGCGTGGGAACACGCACGCCGCCTCTCGGACCTGGAGCTGAACGGATGGCGGGCAGGCCCACAAAGCCCGCCACCCCCAGGTCAAACCTCAGGGTGGCTGGAGGTCATCTCGCGCCCTCCGGCGCCCGGCTCTGCGGTTGGGGAGAGGGTTTAAACGCTCCCTCTCCCGCTCCGCCGCCTCCTTGATTGAAATCACTTCCTCGCAAAAGGAGGCGACGGCGTTCCATGACCTCTCACTCCGGACCATAGACTGAACTACGGCCGGGAGCGAGAGGGCAACCGATCCGACTGCCGCGATCAACTCACGGCGCTGCGATGCCCACGCGGGGCAAACCGCCAAAGTGTGCAGCGCCGTGTCCTCAACAACGTCGCGGCAGTCGCCGCAGTGGTGACAACCGGGCGTCTCTTGCCGGCGTATGCGACACAGGAACTGGCCAAAACAACCGTGGCCAGTCAGTACCTGTGTCAGCCGGAAGGTGAGGGCGCCATGCCGCCTCTCCAGCCACTCCTCAAACACGGGACTTACCGCCACGATCGTGGCGTGCCCGAAGACCTAATATAACTTAGCATAATTTTGTTTGGCATAATTATATTTTCGCATAATATAATTACGCATAACAGCTTACGCATAATTTTTTTAAGCATAATATCTCTAACCATAATAATGATTAAGCATAATATTCATGCGGCAAACAAGCAAGCATGCAGCATGCAAGCAAGCATGCAGCATGCAAGCAAGCATGCAGCATGCAAGCAAGCATGCAGCAGGCAGAGTTTCTGTCACGGCTCCGGCGCTGCGGGCCTCCGGCGGCCCCACGCTTCTACACGATTTTAAATTACACTCTAGGGGTAGGACAAACAAGACTACGTAGAGTCGATTTTGCAGCAATTCGGTTCTGTCACTAACTTTTGTGCGAATATCGCGTTATTAATGCGAATCAAATTTATGCCAAAACAAATTAGTCTTTAAGATGATTATGCCAACATAAAATTGAAGGCAAAAAAAATAATTATGCCGCAGTATTATTATGCCAAAACAAATTGTGCCAAAATCGTTATGCCGAAGTATATTAGGACAAAGAACATTATGCGAAAAGAAGGGATCCCAGAAATTTTCTGTCAATCAAAAAAATGGTTATGTAGTAACTTATGTGGCTTTTCATATTCTTGCGAATCTTAGTCACCAAATATGCGGACAGTAGACAGTAGACTGAGAAGTCACTCGTGTCCAGCAGTGCATATTATTATATATTATTTTAAAATAATATGCACTGCTAGACACGGGTGACTTCTCAGTCTGAGAAGGATTAGGCCACGGTCCACTGGCGCTGGACACAGTACGCTGGCCCAGTGCGGGTTAGCAGACTTCACATATCATCAAGAACATTATGGAGAACTCATAGACAAGCAGGTTTCTTTACGATGTTTCCCTTCACGTTAAAGCGAGCGATAATTAACTAATTAATACGCATATAACTTCGAAAAGTGATAGGCGTGCTTCGAGTTTAAATTCGAGACCTCTACCAGGCCTCCTTCACTCGGGCGTACCTACAGGGATGTGCCTACACTTTTGCGCGGCTGCTAAGCCGCGTCGCCAGTCGGTTGTCACCGCTCGCGCGCAGAGCTCGCTAATACTTTATTAGACTAAGTTTAAAATAAATGATAATTGCTTAAGTAAGTAGTTACATACCTAGACTAAGAATTTACCAATAGCCTGAGTAAGTAAGGTGCAGTTACTTATTTATACCTAGCGAACAGACGAAAAACACTTCCTAAGAATTCGTCAAGTTAACTTAAAAAATATCACTAAAGATTAAACAAGGATATATGTATCTAGGTTTGTTTTCATTTATTAAAATTTACCGTGTAACCATACGCATTAAACATAGGATAATTATTTATTATTACGTGGTCAAGTAGGTAGATGGACGATGAATAGATATTATAGTAGCAGCGGCAAGTCGACAACCCTAGCGCGACAGCTAGCGCGTCACTCCGCGCCAGACTGCGACAGCGTTATGTGTTAGAAAAGAGCGAAAACGGTTAGGTGAATATCGCGTTAGGCACTGAGTGCTTATGCGAGCTGAATTGTACTTTGTTGTTCAGTAGCCAGAGTCGCTATTTTTATAAATTGGTTTGCGAAGTGATCCTTCTGTTCGTTAGTACTAGGTATATTTATTCTGTGCCTCTACGTTGTAGTCTGACGGTCTAATATTAGGCTCTTGTTGTTATTGACAAACAATTATATATATATTATTTTCAATTATAATTGTTAAAATACGTGTTAACTGCCTCCGTGGCGCATTAGTGAACACGACTGCTGTGCATGAGGTCTCAGGTTCGAATCCCGGGTAGGGCCAACAAAAACTTATTAGGTTTTTCTGTTGAGAAATTTTATTGGCACTTCGCTGTTAGGAGGTTGGCGGTGTTAGAAACCGCCGTGCCTCGGAAAGCACGTAAAGCGTTTGGTCCCGCGCTTGATCTCTCTCTGGTCGTGTCGGATTACCGCCTAATCGGATCATGAGAGTTAGGGAACAGAAAGTGCACTTGTGCCTTATAATATCTCCTGGGTAGATAGTCAGTCTCCGTTAAGACTGGACACCGTGACTGAAATTCTGTCTGGAAGACATTATTATTATAATAGGTGTATAGGTAATACCTTATTAGTAGCATTCTTGTTAGTGTTAAGTATGGAGTGCAGCGAGACAGGCTTGTCGTTGTTGGCAGCGGGCTCGGGCTCCGGCGGCTCGTCCCAGTAGATGCCGCGCGCGCACACAGGCAGGGCCGCGACGCTGTGGCGCCGGCGGTACGACTCGCCCTCCGCGTGCATGCGCGGCTGGACGCTGGGAATGCGCACAATAATATAGCAATGTAATTATATGAACAGAAATCGTTTACAATAGTACCAGGTCTATTAAAATGGACCGCAACATTAAAATTCCAAACAGATTCCAAGTCAGTCACTTATTTTACCAACGAAGATGTGTGTCTTAGTTAATAATAATAGTGTTATTGCAAAGGTAAAAACATTAAAACCTTTTTTTTTTTCGTGCATTGGTATGTTCCACTGCTGGACAGTCGTAAAATTTTGATTTCTTTGTAGTTAAACAACCTCTACCAGTGTCTTTCAGAATTAAGTATAGCTTTAGTTGCCAAGATTTAACTCTCTGCAATTTGGATACTTTACAATAACTATAGTCTCAGAGATACTATGGTTGCCAGTTCGCAGCAAATATTGCTTTAGTGTGTATTTTTTGGTATTTTAACTAATATTATAAATGCGAACGTGCGTTTGTTTGTTTTTTTGTTACTCATTCATACATTATCTACTAGATCGATCGTCGTGAAACTTCTCATACTTGCCAGGGGTAAATAAAATTACTGTTTCCGAGTGATAGTTATAATATGGATGGAGTTGGTTGTTGGCTTACTTCTCGAGGAACCACTGCTGGTGTCCAATGACGGAGCCTGGTCTGCAGATCCGCAGCCAGGCGATGGACTCGCGCGCCGTGAACCCGTGGTGCTTCATCAGGTAGCACGCTATCAGCGTGCCCGTGCGGCCTAGGCCAGCTGGAACATACGATACAAATTTAATAAAATGAATGAACTGGTTTGTTTGTACGAACTTTTTGACAGAAATTTATTAAATAAAATATGTTCTTTCTTTCTATGTCACAAGAGACATATTAGTCTTTGTTTTTAAACATAAAGCAGCACAAAATCCGTTTAAAGTAGTTTAATTTTAATGTTCATCATTCGCGTAAACATAAGACAATATTATATAAAGCTCCTAGTCAAGTCATCAACATATAATGAAGTCACGCGTTCAGTTTCATTTTGGATCACAAAATCGTATCATATAAGAGGTCTAGCTACTAGCTAGGTGTATTTTTCAATATAAGGAGTTTTTTATTTATTAACTATCAAACAATTTTTATTAGACATCAAATGGTTACAGCATGAATAAAATACAAGGTTGTTTAGTAGCAATATTCTAAAGGGTATGTACCCCTCAACATATCTTAACTGTTCTACTCTAGTTTAATCTAAATCCCATATTTAAACAATCATACCATGTGCCACATCTTCACCTTTATAGTTTCATTTTAAGTATTTTAAATATAATTGCTTCCGGTATATGTAATAGGCCATGTATCCGATAATAAACAGCCTTTCTTTCTTTAAATATAAATGATTATAAATCTTTTCTATTTATTTGAAAATGTAATCTGTTACTCACCTTTGCAATGTACAGCGACCGCACCTTTCGCCGCTTCAGAGATCCTTATAAACCTGTTCACGATCAGATCCGATGGCACCGATCCGTCCACGAAGAAGAGCTCTCGATGCTCAAACCCGTGCGCTGTGAATTGCCTCGCGTCGTAAGACTTCTTGTTGAGTCGCACGATGGTTGTCACCCGGTGGGTTCGGAAGTATTGGTGGTAGTGTTCAGGGCTGTGGAGGGGGTAGCCGCGATCCAGCCGGGAGCGGTGGTGGGGACCAGAGAAGGCTAGCATCTTGCCAGGAATTATCCAGTTTAAGTCGCCGTTTTCAACTTTCTGAAAGTCAATATGGTTTGTTTAGATGATATTGTCTTACGTTTACACGAATGTTAGATATTGGAAATGGAACTTTATGCACATGTATTATGGCGAAATAATTGGAAGCTAATTGCCGGAACATTCACACTGCTAATGACGATTAACTCGCAATAGTTAAAAATAGATACATCTATTTTTAACAAAAAACTCCTTTGGATTCTGTTTATACTAGGTGATCAGGTTGTCATGGTGTCAGATCATAGCCTTATTTACGCCCTTTTATAATGTAATACTTTAAGATGACGCGTCAGTTTATCGCGGTCTATGGTATTCTGATCATGTAGGGTCATGTCACCATAGTTGCTAAATAAGATTCGAAGCGCCGGGAAAAGCGTTTATATAAAATTATTTAATATAATTGTAATTAAGGTACATACGTATTTCGTTAGTTACATTACATTTTATAAGACCAGCTGATTGCGCGTTGTGGTCTTGCGTGTTCATCGCAATGTGGTCATCAAGTGATTGATTTATATTTGTGTGCAAAAGTGTGCAAGAACGCAGGTTTATCATAGCGTAATTATTTAGGCAGTCATAGCAACGCTGGCAAAAAGTATTGAGACTAAGAATCTTGAAGCAAACAGCTTATTTTAACAAGATATTTGATACTTAATTAGGTCTGAGTATAGATCACATACTGCCATCACATACCAATGAAATCTTTCTAAGTTAATAATAATAATAATAATTTATTTAAAATGAAATTACATTGTAGTTAAACACACAGTCTTATTGCTATACACGATGACAGTATACATTAACTACAATAATGGTGGGTGGAGTACTGTTCTCCTAGATAGGCTACTAAGCAGCCTGTGTTAAGGAGTTACAGTGCCGGCCCCCTTCTGGTTGTCGAATTTTATCGGTACACGTCATACATGCCAAAATTTGTACATAGTTAAAAATTTATGGTCTACACAAAGGCATTTCTTATATTTAAATTAGTGTGCAGTCTTGTATGTGAATTGGTGTGTGCGTGTGTGTGTTTGTGTATGTGTATATGTGTGTGTGTGTGTGTGTGTATGTGTGTATTTGTAAATGTGTTGTCACTTTATTACCAGGATTTCAGTTTCAACATAATTCAAGGTTAATAGGTATTTCATAACAGTTTTTTTGCAAGTGAAATAAGGCAAACCGTACACAGGACAAATTGCATTAATTTTGTTATACAAAAATGGTCCAAGATAGATGGCAAATTTCTTAATAAACGAGGTATGTGCGTGTGGAATAGTGCAAATTTTATCTTTATTTCGTTTTGTAATTATCTTAAATGGCGTTCGGCGGTGTTGGAGCATAACTATCTGTAAGATATAGAGTTGCCTTACATTGAGTACGTTCCACGATTTATAAAGTTCGTTTGTGGGAAACAAGATCGGCCGAAATGTAGCAACCTTTAAAATAGCTCTATGAGCTATCTCTAGCGGCATCATTGTAGTTTTTGCTGCACCCCCCCAGCAAGAGATACAGTAAACAATAATAGATTGACAAAGTGCGTGATATACGTTTCGTATAATGAAAGAATTAGCTACATATCGCAGAGTTTTAAATATGTAGATTAGCTTTCTGATACGGCCTGAAAGGATATTGATGTAGTGCCTAAAATTTAAGTGTTTGTCTAGGACTATTCCAAGATACTTGATCTCACTAACCGAAGTTATGGCTGGGCATTTGCACGGAGATTCTAGTTCGATGGGAGAACGATGAGCAACTATAGTTATAGGCGTTCTTGGTTGCGATAATTTATTAAGAGAAAAGGAGATGAAATTAGTTTTAGATGCGTTTAGCGTCAGTGTATGTGAGTAGAGCCATTTTAAGGCAGAATTGAAGCCATTTTGTGCAATAGTTTGTAGTTCCGACCATGAGTCTGAGACAAATGTGAGGGCAGTATCGTCTGCGAAGGAAACAATTTTCCCATTATGGATATTGAGATCACAAAGGTCGTTAATGAACACAAGAAATAATGTAGGGCCTAAAATACTCCCTTGTGGGACGCCGTAGTATATGGGATGCTCATCGCTTTTGTGGTTGTCAATAGTAAAGATTTGTGTCCGGCCAGTGAGGTAGTTTCTGAATAGCTCGAATGGAAGGCCTCTGACTCCAATATCTTCCAATTTGTGTAAAAGAGTTGGAATCGGGACGGTGTCGAAGGCCTTTGCGAGATCGAAGAATATAGTTAGCACCTTCCTATGCGAGTTAAAATTTTTCACAATGTGAGTTAATAAGTCGTGAATTGCGTCACTCGTCGATGTTTGTTTTCGAAAGCCATATTGTTGTGGGGATAGTAATTTAAAGTGTTCCAAATACTTAGTCAACCTTTTATTGATAAGTCGTTCCAGTATTTTTGAAAAAGCGCTCAATACTGCTATTGGACGGTAGTTGTTTGGTAGGTTGCTATTGCCGGCTTTGAAAATGGGGTGGATAATTGCTTTCTTAAACGACGTGGGAAAGATACCCGTTTGAAAACAGGTATTAAAAATGTGACTCAGTATAGGCGCAAGAACCTGGGCATAGCGTTTAATGTACGTTAGAGGGATGTCGTCCCATCCTGTGGCTGCACTTATCCTTAACGAGTTAATGGTTATTATAACTTCATCAGAATCTGTCAATTCTAGAACAAAGGAATTTAAGTGTTTGGAAGTGCGGATGTGTGTTGAAGTGTGGTTGAGACCTAAGTTATCAGCGAGGGTTTTACCAACATTTATGAAAAACTGGTTTACCTCATTGCAAGACTGGTATGGGGATGGACAGAGGGATAATAATTGAGTTGAAGAGTGTTTTGGTTTTAGTGTATTGGTTATTGTTTTTATTGTATCCCAAAGCTTTTTAGGGTTTTGACTTGCCTTATTCAGTTGCTGAGAATCGAATCGCCTTTTAGCTTTCTTTAAGATAGTTGTGCAAAAATTTCTGTATCGTTTGTAGGTGATGAGCAGTATGATGTTATCTGGGGATTGCTTATGTTTTTTATGAAGTGTGTCTCGATTTCGTATACATCGTAGTAAACCTGGGGTTATCCACGGTTTAAGTGTCTTCTTCTTAGCAGGTACTCTGATAAATGATGTACATTTGGCTATGGCGGATTTAGCTACACGTATTAAGGCATCTACTGCATTATTGGGGTCTGGAATAGAGAAGAGAAAGGAAAAGTCTAAGTTCTGCATAAGGATGTCGAGAGCCTCGTAGTCAACCCTAGTTGTTGTTTTAAGCGAGTTCGATTTTAATTTATCTTTAGTGATACAAAGCAGAGATGGATAATGATCCGTCACCGCTGAGTCATAAATGAGAGTAATTATTTTAGACTTTGTTCGTACCATTACGTGGTCCAAGCAATTTTTACCCTTTGTGGGATAAGTATGTGCAGGTAAAAAGCCATGGAAGGCCAAGTTCGTGAGATATAATTGTGACCGTGTGTCTAAAGTTTCTGGTTTGATGTTGATGTTGGTGTCGCCTGTTATAATAACTGATTTGTAGTTGTTGAGAGATGGAAGTATATTATCAAGTGCACAGAGAAACGTGTGAATATTGTCAAATGAGGGCGAGCGGTAGATACAAATTATTGCTATCTCAGAGTTTAATTTTATAATCAGGCCTGAGGCGGAGTCGTTAAGTTCTGCTTCTTCGTACGTATGTATTAAGGTATCTTTGACGTACACAACGACACCATCACTCTGATTTACATGTTTGGAGGTTATGTGTGTAACGTAGTTTTGTAGTACGGGAATACAGGCGTTACTATTGCACGATAACCAGCATTCCATCAAAACCAGTAGATCACAGTCTAGGTCAATGCGCTGTAGTAGTGTTAGTAGGTCTAAGTAATTACGATTTATGGATCGAATATTTTGCGTAAGAATCTTAAGAAAAGAGTTAGGATATTTTATATATGTTTTCGTTTGTTCTGGGGTACATAGCTGGGATTCTGATACAGAAAAATAGTCAACATCTTCGATAAAATCGTTAATATTAGTCATTTTGAGATAAGGAAAAGCTAATTAAAGGTTGATTGAAACTGTAAAAAATATTTAAGGCGAGAGTAAATATATTTAATGAAAAAGGCGTGGGCGAGTTATTTGTTATGGTAGTGTATTGCGTATATAAAAGTTGCATACTGTAATACTTTGGAATTGCTTTGATTAAGCGTGAAAAATAGGGATGT
This sequence comes from Catocala nupta, assembly GCA_963675205.1. Lineage (NCBI taxonomy): Eukaryota > Metazoa > Arthropoda > Insecta > Lepidoptera > Erebidae > Catocala > Catocala nupta. The sequence goes on from OY776104.1 coordinate 12,012,136, forward strand.
AATGTTGCGTGGGTTCTGTAGTGCGTGTGGATAGTAGAGTGCATTAACCTAGTAACAATAATATAGAAAGAATAGTGATGACATGCATTGAAAATAAGTTTAAAAGTTGAAGAGAACAGAAATAATTTTAGAACTAGTCATGCGATAGCTAGGCTGGAGAGCTCTTTTAATTGTGACTCATTCTTGACCACAATAGTTTGGCTGTTCTGGTCTCTTTTCACCATGACACGTCAATTGTTTGTCCAGCAGTATTGGTATTTGTTGTCCTTAGCAAAACCTCGAGCAATGTAGAAGAGACGCTTGGAGTTAGTGGTCAGTTGTTCCGCAACATAAACTGGTACAGTTGGGGCCACTATTCCCATATGAGATGAGTTTACTTTATTATTGGGTGTCGCTTTATTATACTCTTTAACAGCCGATAGGAAGTTACTTTTGGTGAGACTATTTGTGAACTCAACTATCAATGCTGAGCGAGGATTTTCTCTTTTGGACGGTTGTCGTATCACATCGCGTACATCAGATACTTGTAAGCTCGCATTGATAATTTTAGATAGGCCCAGCAACGCATCGTATAGCATTTTCTTTGTTTCATTCGATCTTTTTGGTACATTTCTGATTTCAATGCTAGTTTTAACAAGTGAGTGGTCGAATGACTCCAGCTTCTCTTCCACCGCTGCTAATTTGATCGCCATGGTGTTACGCTCCTTTTCTAGACAGGTGATTTTATTATCCAGAGAGGCCAGTTGCTCAGTTACATATGTCATTGATTTTTCTATCTCCGTATTAGTTTGTTCGATCTTGGTGTTGATGTTTTTTATGTCTATTATATGAGTCTCTAGTTAGTCGAGGCGTGTATTTTGTAAGCTCATCATATTTTTAATCATTTCTCTAATCTCTTGCTTGAAGTCGGCCAAGTTGTCTTTGGTAATATCGTATTCACCGGACGGGCAGCGGCGTTTAGTCCTTTGAGTAATATTTGTTGCGCTTATATTTGTAGAATACATTTCTTCTGCACATAGCTGTTGAGAATGTCCGATTTCGAACGAGAAGGAATATGTTGATTAGGAGGTGTGCGGGCCAGTTTAGACATTGTAGCTATTGGTACACTTTATTTTATAATTTAAGTCGAAATTAATCCACAAAAAGTGCTGCGACCTAACGTGGATTCGAACGTCAGCCACCGCCCCTACGCTCACTTAAGGCAGCGTGCTTATCCACTCAGCTACGTCGACTCTTATGAGGAGCGTGAATATGTCGATCTTTTGTTGCAACAAGCTTGGAAGAGTAAAAGTGACTTCTATTTGTTTGTTTGGTATGCAAGGTCAAATTGGCGGAGTCACTGTTCGACACGGCACATCACAACTTTTAAATTTTTAACGTTATTTAATTGTTTCTTTGTTTTTTGCCACTTTTATGTTATTGTTTGTTAATTATAACAGTTGATTAAGGTTCCTTGCGTTTTATAACACGAATTAACACCGATTCGTCACTGAGAGTACATGGTTTACTCGTTTAAATTGTTTTAAATGTTTACAAACACAGGGAGCACGTAAAACACGACCTTTCGCTGGCGCGGTCCGGGCGGGGAGGGGGGGGGGGGGGAGTAAGTTAGATCAAGCAGCTGATTTTAAAATACTGAGTCACATGCATATATCAATCAATCAATCAGCCCACCGCAGTACATAGGCCTCTCCTATTTTACGCCACAACATCCGGCCTTCCGCATACATATGTATATCCCCAAAAGAAATAGACAAAGGTGAATTGCTGCCGCATTCTGTCAACCTTGGTTTTAGATCGTACGTAACAGAGGGAGAGTCTATTCTACACTTTGTGCTGCTACTGAAAATGTATTGAACAGAAAGACTTAACAACACTGTTCGACCCAGATAGTAGTATGTACCATATATTAGTTAAATAAGTAAAAGCAAATAAAGGCAGCAGTAGCAGATCGACTGTCGGCTGGTGTGGTGGTATTTAAGCGGTTCCTTCGCCCCTGGCACTACGCCGAACGTTGGTTTAAATCCCACACTGGACAAAAATATGTATGCGTAATCCGTAAATAGTTCTGATTCTGAGTGTTTCAGTGTTCTAAGTGTCTGTTGTTTAATTGTTTGCTAAGTCGCCCGCTATACTGGAATTATTAACCTCTGAGTCTTCTTCGAAGAGGTTAATGAAAACACTATGTGGGTCTGTGTGTTTGTCTGTTAGCGACAGGCATAGCTCCGAAACCACTGGACCGATTGACTTGTAACTTGATGTACAGACACCTTGAGTCATCCCTCGATTGAGTTTGAATATGGGCCATGTCAAAAGACCCCCGACATATAGGGGGCACAAGGTCACAAGGTCAGGGGATATCCACGAACAGAGTGATTTGGAACATTACAAAAAGGTCACATGAAGACGAAGATGTTGAATCCTGGGTTTTTACACCCATCTTGTTATTTATTAGTCTTTTATAAATGTTTGTTTTATGTGTTTGCGTAATTCCCTGTATAGATTCACAATTGGACTCGGCAAGTGGCGCTGCGATACCAGGAAATTATTTTCCGTCCGAGCAGGGCAACGTCTGCCAATTCCTCTAGTAGTAAAGCGACTTACCTCATAGAAGAGATACTGTTCCGCATCGAAGTGATCGAAGTCGAAGAAGCGAGCGTCATGCGCCACCTTGATGCCGTGGAGAACATCCAGGAGCGATATGTCGAAGAGTGGCGGTCCGCCCGACGCGTCGCGAAAGTTTAACAGCGACCACTCCGAGCCGTCCGTCAGTTGCTTGTATACCGCCGCCGGACTTGAGCCCAGGTATATTATCTGTAAAAGGTCTTTGCTGTAGACGGTAAATACTGTTTGCTATATAGAAGATGGTTTAATGCAGAGTGCATTAAGATATTGTTGAAGGGTAATGAATACAATATGTTTTACATACATATATATAAATTGACTGCGCGAATGGCGTAGTCGTTTAAGTAGTCGCCTCGACACTGCCGATGCGCCGAGTGTTGTGGGTTCGAATCCCACACGGGACAAAAATTTGAGTGATCCACAAATGGTTGTTCTGAGTTTGGATGTTCTTTGTGTCCGTTGTTTGAATGTTTGTAAAGTCCCCCGCGATACAGGCTATATGCAAGGCGGGCGTTTTCTTTAAAAAATATGTTATGTGGGCGTGTTAGATTATAAGGGCCGGGGCATTCTTTGCCACTTAACCTATCGAGTCGCAGCGGCACACCAGCGGCCAGATAAAGGTTTTCGACTATGTCTGGCATTCCAAGATTAGACAGGTTAAGCAAAAAAATTGTCCATATTTTCTTGTTTGACAAACAACTCAGTATAAAATCATTTAGTTTCTGCTTTTAGACTACCTACATTCGTTCTCTTATGATAGGAGATGATAAATAAAGACAAAACAGGTACAGACAGGACAGTAGTTTAAAATCAAACGAACACAGCCAAGTCCAATAACCTTTATTTCCTTTACAAAATGCGAAAACCGCTTCAGTGTAACAATGTGGCGAAAATTTTACGGATGCGCCATATTAGAAAACAGACAAAACAATTTGTACTTACTACAGGCGAAGTAAACAAGTCAATAATAGCGATTCTTTCATGTTACTGTTCTTTACTAGCTTCTGCACCCAGCTCTGCTCGCGTGGTACGTACCTACCCGTGGTACGTACCTACCAATAAAAAGTAGCCTATGTCCTTCCCCAGGTTTTAAAATATCTCTGTACCAAAGGAGTATGCCCATTCATGGTTTCGTTTTCCCAACAAACAAACGTGGACGTTAATACACACGAGTGAATCTTAGTTTATCTTTGATACACTACTCCTCGGATATTCACATTAAAATATAAAAAGAGGTTTGGCAAGCTATAAGTGAAAACACACGTTAAAACGAAAAAACATGTTCTGTTTGCATGTGAAAAAATAACCTAATTTAACGAGCTTCATAAGCCTTTTGTGCAATAACCCGTCAAACTAGAGATATTTTTGTTTTTGTAATAGGATAAACATTCAAAACCCAACAAATCAAAGTACGTTTCATGAATGGGAAATGTGAAACCATGCTCCATACCTACTTCAATGGATATTCTCCTTTCATTCTAATCGGTTTAATGGTTTAGCCGTGAAGAGGTAACAGATAGACAGAGTTACTTTCGAATTTATAATATTAGTAAGGATCTAAGTCTGCCGGACTTAAGTCCCTTTTTGATACTAATAAGGTAAGGTCTTCCACATCGAATTTGATTACGGCAGCAAATCTAAGACTGATCAACTGCGCAGGATATTATAGTGCACAAGTGTGTCTGCATACGCTAGTGCACTTTTTGGTCACTAAACCTCATATTTCGTAACAAATAATTCACAAATAACTCTCTAATCTGGTGGTCGTACTCCTCTGAAACGGCTCGACCGATTTTTATGAATTTTGTTACGTATGTATATTTGGTATGTATGAGAATAGGTACACTTAGTTAGGAACTTAGTTTAGAACATAACTGTAATATGTGTTTATGTTCCAACCTACGTGTATGCGACCTCATGCCATACTACTGTCTATTACAAATGACAACCTACTGATAATTATTATTTCAAACCTCAAATGCTTCTTATGAAATATTATTAATTTTCTTTATTTATAGAACATATGGCATAATGATTGCAACACCTGGTACATAAATGAGTTGTGAAATACTGAAATTATAAGTTGATGGCGATTTAAAAGAGTGACCTTGAGTTTCTTGCGGGTACCTTCTCATAGGCTCAACCTTTTGCCTGAACTAACATAAATGTAAATTCAGTAAATGTAATAAACTCACTAACCACTTTGACGTTCATAAGTGTTACTTTGTGACCTAAGTGAATAAATGATTTTTGACTTTGACTTGACTTTGTACTTTGTTCTGTGTACCTAAAATAAATAAATAGACCGTAAAGTATATTTTATACAGCTAAGAAATTATTTATATGGCTGAACAACGTTTGCCGAGTCAGCTAGTAACTCAATAATATTTGTATTTGAACAAGTTTCGTTGCGTAAGCGTCGAACCCAGAACATTAGTCGCACCACCGAGGCTACCACCTAAACCATTGCGCCATGCGTGCACTATAATGGTGTTCAGAAATAACGTATTATGAGTATTAAATACTACTTATTATCGAATAGAAACACCATCCGGGCTACCCTGGACAGAAGCCCAGTCTTGCGTAAATACCAGAATGACAGTCTACCCTTCTAAATTTATAATTAGTATCTGCACGCATATATCCCGTTTCAACAACATATTGACAGGTATCATTTCAGCTTCCACGTTTCTTCACGTCTGTTTTAAATACGAAGTACCTTTTGACACTTCATAGTACTTAAGTCTGCACATTTCATATAAAAGACTAAAATAAACATGAATTACTTATGGTACTAAAGACTATTTCAAAATAGTTAAAATCTATACAAAACCTGATATAATTTTTTCACAAACATAATCAAGTAATAATTTCTATTAGTAATATGTCTATTTCTATTATAATAGTAATAAATAATTTAAACATCAATATAAAATAACATTTTACTACAATGCCATGGTTACGCACTAGGGTATTTCTTTTAGTTTCAGTCATAGTGACGCGACAGTAGGTATGAATCGGATAAAATCGAACTAATTCGAAGTAAAAACAATTGTCCGATCGCGCTTCCAAATTTATGCAGGTCAATGCAGGAGTGCCTCAGGGGTCCGTCTTATCCCCTACGCTCTTTCTTCTGCATATCAATGATATGTTGAATCTCGGCAACATACATTGTTATGCAGACGACAGTACCGTGCATGGGCGATATCTCGGACGTCCTGGGGCCAAACAGGCTGAGGTTGAGGGGAAAAGGCAGGATCTTGTCGTTGAACTTGACCAGACCTTGAACCGCATCTCTGAATGGGGTGCCAAGAACTTGGTCCAGTTCAACGCCAAGAAGACCCAAGCATGCGCGTTCTCAACAAAAAAGTCTCCGTTCCTTCCCCTCCCTTCTCTGAAGAACACTCCACTGGTGATACGTGACAGCCTCTCCATCTTAGGTATGGATCTTTGCCGCTCCCTTAATCCCAAAACCTACATCGAGAGCGTCATTAGGCAAGCTTCGCGAAAACTCGGAGTTCTGAACAGGGTGAGGAGGTTCTTCGCGCCTGGGCAGCTGTGCCTATTGTATAAGGCACAAGTGCGCCCTTGCGTGGAGTACTGTTCTCATCTTTGTGATAGCTCCGCGCAGTAGGTACTTGCTAGACGCTCTTGACAGGTTACAGCGGCAGGCTGTCCGTAACATCGGAGATCCAGAGGTCACGAGTTCACTGGAACCTCTGCAACTCCGTAGGGATATTGCCTTTTTGGCATGTTTCTACAGAATATACCACGGGGAGTGCTCTGAAGAGTTATTCTACCTTATCCCGCCCTCCCCTTTCCTATCCAGAACAACGCGTGCTGGGCTCAGATGCCATCCTTACACGGTGGAGTCGACTAGAGTGCGTACCAACAAGTTTGGGTCCTCATACCTCTGCCGAACGATCAAGGCATGGAATTCTCCTTCTTCCTTCAATCCTGGGTCCTTTAAGCGGGGCGTGAAAAAGCACCTTCTCAGGCCGTCAAAGTAGAGACCTCAACATCGCCTCGGCTGCTATGAGGGCGATGTGGAGGCCACTGCTCTTAGACCACACGACTGCTTACCATCAGGCGGAGTGCGGTCATTTTGACGAGCAAAATAAAATTAACCACATTTATTTCACCCTTGTACTAAGTATGGAGTGAATATGTCATACTAGAAATTAATCAAGGATAACCCCAGATTTTTTTACAAGTAACCTCTTTATAGATATTATGTAACTTTGATGTAACTATTCTTTCGATATGTCAAACTTGTTTTGACTCCTTTTTTGTTTTTCTGTTTCTATCATTTATGTTTCGATTCTAAACCCACGATTACAGTTTGTTTGGAAAGTAATCGATTTCGTGATGTGTCGATTGAAACGGTCTCTTCACTTTTGCTGTTCAACGATAATCTGTCAAATGGGACTTCGTATTTAAAACGGACTATAGACACAGTTCCAGACACCATGCTGGTCTGTATATATTGATAGAAAAACCTAATAACATTTTGATCGACAATCAGGACACAAAAATGTAGATAAATGCCTAAGCAGAGGGACCTCATGCATAGCAGTCACGTACACTACTGCTGATCCAGCGAGGCTGTCTTAATTACACTTTATTTACACCCCACGTTTTAATCAAAGTAGTTATCCATGTTATAAGTGGCGCCACCTACCGTATGTTTTCAATAAAACAAGTCTCGATTAAGACAATGCCCGTGAGAATGGACGCTACATCCCGTGCAATTTCCACTAGGCATAAGGGCAGTTAAAATTGGATAAACGATTTGTGGCTCATCGTTTGTGTGCTAACTGACTGCGAACTTCATTATTCGATAAAATTTAACATGTCTCCTTTTGATTGGTTAACTACTAGCTAAAGTAATGCAAAAGGATATGGCACTTCTTAATATCCATATTTCTTTGATTCAAAGGTCTGAGCCCAGCTGACAAAATTATGCAATATCTGTGTTAAAAAATTACTAGACGATAAAAATTATCTGTAATGCATGTTATTATTTGTTAGGAAAAAGAAATAACAGATGTCCTTTCACATTTAAATAATCTTTGAATTTTCCAAGATGGTTATTGTAACCGCTTATTAAAAAAATCCATTAACAAATAAAGTTAAAGATAACAATTGATATTACCCAACAGCGATAACACAGCACGTCCGCTCCACCTGCCGCTCGATTTCAAAGATTTCTCGCCGGGCACGCTTTTATAACCCGCTCGATCGGAAGATTCATGACGACTGACGTTACTTGTTTACGTCGCATTCCGCGACCAACAGTATATAAAATTTAGTAGTTTTGTGCTTTGGTGTAGGAATCGAACTTACGATCAAAACGCCGTGGTTTCAAATCCCACCCATTGCATTACCGGCAGAAACCGACTCCTAACACAAGCATATTAGCTGGAGGGGTTAACAAGAATATTAACAAGTTGTAACTCAAATTGCAAGTAATCTTTTTTACCAACTTCAAATATTGGGGGTAAAATTTGACACGTATGTATGTAATATAATTGATACTACAATATATTCACATATTATGATAATCTATTAGGGCTTCCAACCATATCATTTCTTTATACCATTGCATTTTGAATGCTGCGGTATTCAGCAAAAGATAAGTGACAAATTGTTTGCCCAGTTACAATAAGTCTTTACCCTGCACTTTGGAGTAGGTATCATTGGATAATTGTCGCCGCGTGGGAACACCGTCCGGCGGCACCATCTAATTACGCCCCAGGTTATGTTACCACCGGGAGTACTCAGACTAATACAAGACAGTTCTCGACTCATCGCCAGATTTGTTTATCAACTACTTAACACAGAACAATAAACGGAATTGGTAAAGATCATTTTAATGGTAACTATTTGCTGAGAGGATTTTATAGATTGGTAAATAAATACTGAGAATGGCGTGAAAAGGTAAGTACGCAATCGTAATACAGGTAGTAAGTATTACTTTTGTAGATAAAGGGTATATTAAACTAGGAGATATTTATAGAAAAAAAGCTCGAATGAAAACTTAGACACTATATATGTCTCGCGTTTTTATCCTGTAGGTCGAAGCGTAATGTTATATACTCAAAGTATTCCCTTCTTTAATAAACAGGCCACAATGATTTTGATTCTGATGCAAAATAAACAAAGTTTTCAGCTTTGTTATATTCTCGGTATCCCCTGCGGTTTCGTTTATGATTATAGTTCCGCTCCTTTGGCTCGTATCGTGATGGGATATATCCTTCCACATAAATGTGACTGGTAGTTGTAGACATTACCTCTTACATCTATATTAACAAACTTTAATACTAGTATTTAAGTATAGATAAGTAGCTTATGACATTACCTGATAACTCCCAATAAGATAGGCGGCATTGAGTCTGAGGGTTTCATTATTGCTTGTATAGAACACGATCTTCTTCTTAGGATTCTTCTCCAGTTCCTCATTGAGCTTGTTGCAGAACTGGTACAAGTGGCACAGGTGGTACGGCCCGAAGTCGAAGTAGAAGTTCTCGTAGACGATCTCATCTTCAATGTGGAAGTATCTGCTGTTGCGCGTCGGTTTCGGCTTATAGCCAGTCTTTAGAGTCGCGAAGTATAATCTGTCTGGAAGAAGAAAAACAAAGTCTTAAAATGTTGATCAAGCATGCAGCATATAACAGTTAGGTTTACTACAGATAGGCGTAGTATATAGTAGGAATATTGGTTAAAGCAGATTTATCTCTTTAGCAGAAGAACAGCATATTTAAACTTGAAATTTCGCTTGAAATGGAACATCTGGGCTTTTAGCCCCACAGAAGACCGCAGACAGCCTTCTGTTGTGTACCTACCTTATTTGACTGCTACCTAAGCGTAAACGAGTAGTTTGCCAACCGTGGCTGTAATTAGATGGTATTGGGTTAGTCAGGTTGCCTGCAGTTGATGAAATACAGGGCTGATAATGATTGTCGATGCCGAGACGATGATTATAATTTCAAAATGTTGCTGAATTTGGTATTACGAAAAAAGGAGGCGGCTGTTTGAAGCCTTGCTTCGCCGCTACTCGGAGAGTATAATCATTATCTTTATCAATATGTCACTAATACCTATCGGGTTACCAACAGTTAAAATCTATTTTAACATAGAATAGTAATAATTTATTGATAATATTACTAAACCACTAATTTACCTTGGTTCCAAGGTTCAATAAAGATCTGCTAAAGAACATAAGACATAGGCCCGTTTTCAGTTTTGTTTCGTTAAGGCTTCGTAATATATTTAACCAGTGCGTGTTGCCAGTAACGAATGACCTACACTAATGAAATAGACTGACAGACGGCCTTCGCTAAGGAAAAGAAATATGACCGCGATCAAATGAATTCTACCATCTTACAGTAATGAAATTAAAGCATTAATCCTAAATATTCAAGGGTGAAGTCGAAGGTGAACGAACACTAATATTACGCGAGAAAATAAATCATTAAGATTTATGTTCTGTTATTTTCTGCCGCTGCATTTTATTCTAAAACAAAAATAATCAATCTTTTGAGATTAATTTTTCTTGAAAATATTTATGAATTAATAGAAATCAAGAAGTTAAGAGGATAGCAGTGTGCTCGACGCGTGAAATAACTTAAAATTATTATACAGCATGGGCGATCATCAATAAATAAAAACCCGAATATTCTAGTAATTCAAAAATCTATGCGAATTAATAATCGCCTCCAATACTGGTGCAATAAGTTGAAAATAGTCATCAATTTCTTGATGATGTCGTGCATGACTAGTATATAAAGGATAAGGTGTTCCGCAACTAAAGTAGGTTGTTAAATACTTTACGTACACAAACAGCACAACATAATACGAAGTTTCGAATCAACACGATCGACCACAACAGTGACAACACATAAATCGATATTCGAGTCATTAAATATATAATTCAGCAACAATCGCGCATCGGTATAACGATCCTACATACTTCACTGTTACAAGACGCATGAATGGCATCAATTCCGGTGTAATTTACTAGCAGAGCCAAAGTTATATGCGTCAAGGGACTATTACTTAACCATGACAACGATAAGTGGTACTCTAAGGGTATCCCCTACTTGAATACCATCATAATGTATGAGAACATTTGTTTAGGAGAAATGTAATGTGGACCTTCCACATTACATTTCTCCTAAACAAATGTTCTTCTGATACTTGTATTGTTTACCGATGAGCCGCGAAAATGTTTATTATAGTATGGCAATAATTAGGACCTAGGGACCTAATTATTGTCATACTATATAGGGTGATTTATAGTTAGTTCCTACATTAGGCATAAATCCTGTGACACACTGGGGACTTAATAAATATTAAGTCCCCATATAGCAAAAGTACATCTTTGCCTACTTCCTACTTACTGCTAACACTCCTGCCTTCTAACGGGCATAGTTTCAGACACCACGTTGCTACTACGAATTGCTTGATGGAAAATCCCTATATAACTTAGCTTGAGCCTGGCAATCGAATGGCATTCACTAAACTGCACTACCGAGACATTTTCGGGTTGCGGTAATTTATCACATACCATAATATAACGGTACTGCCTTGTTTGTTCTGTGACAATATTGCGCTTGTTTACAGGTAACGTGCCAGGTTCAATTGCCGAGTCAGATACAGTGATAACAACAACGCGCCAACAAGTTTGGGTCCTCATACCTCTGCGGAAGGATCAAGGCATGGAATTCTCTGCCAAGGCACGTGTTTCCTTCTTCCTTTTATCCTGGGTCCTTTAAGCGGGGCGTAACAAAGCACTTTCTCAGGCCGTCAAAGTAGGAACCTCAACATCGCCTCAGCTGCTATGAGGATAGTGTGGAGGCCACTGCTCTTGGACCACATGACTGCTTACCATCAGGCGGAGTGTGGTCATTTTAACGAGCAAAAATAAAAATGGGTTTATCTGTCAAGTATTTATAACAATCCTGGATTCCAGAAATGTGCTATTGTTAGACTTCATATGTACAGTAATAAGCTCGGTTTCCATTACGCGGGACTTAGCACAAAATGTGGATGTAATACACTTTTTGGACAATACGTATTTATCATATCTAGGTGAATCTGCAACACGAAAATGGCGCACGAAAACCACAGATATAAGTAGAACGAAGCAGACATTTTAAGTTCATTGGATTATAGGTATGCAAACTATTTATATTTACGTATATTATGTTCCCAAGCAAGCAACAATGTGCTTTTCCAGGTACATAATATACTTTAGTACTACATACTGGCGCTTTTCCTGACTGACCTAATTCGAAGTGGGATTCTGAATAGCGTTTAGTAAATGAGCGATTATTATGCAAACGTGTAAAAGTGCAAACACTTTAGAATAATCCGAATGTTCACTGATATAATTTGGGTATTCATGTTTTTCATTTATAAATACTTCATTAAACGTTTCTACTTATTAATTCTATAGTTCCAAATTATAAGACAGGGACATACTTTGCAAATGAAACCAACATGCTGTACTATTTAGTAGTGATGCACATAATTTTATTCGAATATCATTCGAACACAACTCTATATAATATAAATACTTTTAAGCAGACAGCATTGCTGACTAAAGCGCATAGTTCCATACTCTCGTCAAGAAAAAGTCATACCAAAGAGGATTTAGATCGCAAAATAAAAAAACGGGACTAAATTTTGAACAGCAGTAAGTTTTATTTTTCTTCTATTGAACCAATATTGAATATTTCGATTACCTAGAATATCGCTTTACACACACAATTATGGCCAACAACTTTTAGATAAGAAAAAGTTGTATGCATATTATCTACTGTTTACACACATTCCCGGCTGACTCAGCACAAACGCCGGTATGTAAGTACATTTTCAGCTACACTTTAGCAAAGCTCACAAAGGAAAATAACGTGAAGCGTAGCAAGATACGTAAGTGGATATTAACACATTCGCCTTGGAATTCACCCCTCGCGTGTTAAAGTCGCTTAACATAAGTGCGATACGCGAAGACACGCTGTGCACCTACTGTGTGTATTTTGTAACGATATAGTAAATCTTTGTAAATAACGGGTTTCAACAAGAACTTTGTTTTTCAATATGGTCACACCGGAACTACATGACAGTTTTGACATATCTATAGTAGAACTTTGGGTAATTGTTACAATGAATTCAATTTCACTCGAAAATCACATTAAAATAATAAAAATTCACTATAAAAATGATGGATCTGTAAAATTCGGGAGATTTAAGGTCAGCATAATCGTCCTTCTGAGACCGCTATTAAGAATTTGGTCAATAAATTTGAGTCAACAGGCTAGGTACATAATTTGCTAACACCAACGCGTGATCGATCGGGTCGTTCAAGTGAGAACATCGCAGCCGTGAGCTACAGCACAGTGTTGAAGAAGATCCGAATTTGTCAAAACCACATGGTGAATTCTGCGTAAGGATTTGGCTTTAAAGCCTTACAAGGTGCAACTGGTGCAACAATTAAAGCCGGCCGATCATTCACATAGCCGTAGATTCAACTAATTCATTTAAGAACAACCCGTTGGTTTTTCTGGAATTTTTTTTTTTTCTTACGAAGCCCATTTTCATTTGTCAGGCTACGTCAACAAGCAAAATTATCGCATTTGGGCTTCTGAAAAGCCAAGACAGATCGTTGAGAAGCATTTACATGCTGAACGTGTCACTGTATGGTGCGCTATGTGGACCGGAGGCGAGAGCCGTTGTTTTTTTTTTTCGAAAATTCGGCTGGTAATGCGGTTACGGTCAATGGATGGCCTTATGGATGATAATTATGGATATCACTAACATGTGGTTTTAACAAGACGGTGTCACAAGTCACATATCCACCGAAACAATGAATTTATTGCCAACGAAATTTCCCGATCGCATAATTTTCACGAAATTCAGCTGTTAAGTGGCCAATCATGTGATTTAACACCGCTGGATTATATTTTGTGGAATAATGTTAAAGACAGTATCTATACGGAGCCAATCGAATCGACTGCAGACTGCGACTTAAAACTCAAAATTGGTGAAGTGATTAACGAAATAGACCCACCACTTTGGGCAAAAAGTGATTAAAACTTTGATGAAAGAATCGACATCTGTAACCGAGGTCGTGATGGACATTTATCAGATATCACTTTTCGTTCATAATTGCCACACGTTTACTTCTTTTAATAAAATAAAAATTTGAATCATTGTCATCTAAATTTATTGTTTTATTTTGATTTACAAAACAAAGTTCTTGTTTAAAAACCCTGTATTATATCTACCGGATGGTTACAAAGATACAAGTAGGCAATTACTCGTGGATGCCGCAATGCTTATGAACTCCGCGGTTAAAGAAATCGAGTTTTTGTTCAACAATGGGATTTTTTAAAGAAACCCGAAGCCTTTTACCTATTGGCTTTTGTATTGTCATTGTTATTTTGATACATCGTGTGTCATTGATATCCGTGGTGCATTGGCGTACCTATATAAGGGGCTCTCCCTTCTCCACCTGGGCCGTACCCACTCCAGTGGCCACCCAAGGATAGTTACGTTAGTATTCGACTCAAAATGTTAGGTTCTTCCAAGATATTATATTCCAGGGTGGGCCTGGTGTTATCCCTAGATACAATACCTTGATGATGGTTTTAGAGTAGTAACTACTTATCAATGTAAATATTATGATTTAAATGTCGCTCGTTATTTCAACAGAAGACGTGTTTCGCTATTGGTCGGTTGTAATGTATCCCGCGACTGACATAGTAGATACACAATTCGTTCTTAAAATACCTATTCTCCAAATAAAGCTATATCACAAATTTCATCCATACCTATCGGTTTACCGGTTTAGAGTCAAGGTTATTATTTCACTAATTATATTACTTTTACAGTACGGATGACAGTATGGATTAACTTACACTGCCTAAAAAGCCATTGCATAAAACTGATCTAATTTGAAGAATTATTGTCGTTTTAACCAGGCAAGTTTATTCTTTGTCATGTGATGACTGTTTAACGTGTGTTAGAAATCACCTTGATTTTCTACTACGAAATAATATTAGCGGCATTATCCTTTCATTGTCACATTACTGCCTTTTCTTCATCCTAGCCTTTATTATTCCCAAGTCACTTGAGGTCGGCTTTTCTGATCTAACCGGATTTGACTGGATATCAGTTTTTACACGGAGCGGCTGCCACCTGACCTCCACAACCCGAAGGCTAACGATACCCTAAGGCTAGACCAGTGTCAGGATATTATAGGGCAATGACTTCCCAATAACGACTGCTATAGATGTTCATGGCAGCCGGGACCGACGGCTTAATGTGCTCTCCGAGGCACGGAGCAAGCGATAATTGTCAATCAATACGCACATAATTTCGAAAAGTCAGAGGTGCGCGACGTGTGTTCGAACCCGAGACCCTCTGCATTGCAGTCTGTTGGTCTCCCTATAAAAGGTGAAAGTAAACAAATAAACATATAATGCGCAAATGCGTTCATAGCACTCGCTTATCAACATAAATCCTATACCTACCGACAAGAGATAGCAAATGATTATCTATAATAGCAATTTCACTCGATAAATATATTCATATTAACGAAATTCGAAACGTCAAGCTGAATAAAATATTGGGATCAATATGCCTAGTTTATAGCAACAGTATTTTTATGTAGATTTTTCTAGAAGTTGTAAATAGCATTGCGTGATTGCAAACCTAATCATGTTGCTATAGTTTACTTAGACAGTTCGTTTCCATTTTATAAACCAATCGAACGAATAAATACGTAACGATCTGGGGACTTTTCAAACTCTGAAATATTTAATGTTCACAAATAATAGTAAATCTAGCGCCGAACTTGTTCGAGGGGAGAATTCATTTGGATAGTTCCATAAATGTATAAAAGGGGCACGTTACACCCCGTTGGGAGTTAAGGTTCTATACAGAAAATCTATTAAAGTTTATGTTTTATTTTGATATATTGTGGCGATTGTATAAAACGTAGCGCTTAGTTATTACTGAGGCTAAACTTAAGTGAGGGAACTTCAGTACAGTCTGGAGCTTTTAAGGGGCTCGCGCAGACGGGTGGAGTGGGCGCCGAAAGAAATTACGGTAAGAGGCTCAAAGTGCGACGTAGTATTTTCGTTATACTAATTACACCCGTATACGAAAGAAATAAAGTTGATTTTTAATTGTTATTCAATAAGTCGCTTCGTCGCTACTTATCCCTGAACCTAACTCAACTTCAGCTGATTTAACTTACTGAGGAGAATGCTACATCTTTATTTAACCTGTATCTTTTTACAATGACTAGCTAATTCGAGTAGGAAGATATAGCTAACTTCCACAGGTCATGACGGAAAACCAGGACCTAACCTTTGACTTACGTACGTAGTGATAAAAAAGAAAATATGACAAGAAAATTGATATCTTAACGAGCGAGAAGAGAATTAGTTTACACTTTAACTTTACACGTGCCGCCCCTGTGAGCAAACATAAACAAAACTTAATCCGCATTCAAAGAGTAATTTAACTTGCGCAAAGTGTGCAACTTTAAAAGTTTCCCTTTCGGAAAGCATTTATTGATCGAAGTTGCAATATGTTAAAAAGAATTTCGCCTATTCTGTAATTACAATCGGGCCTGCCTATACGTTTGGGCAATGAAAACCAAGCATGCAATATGTTTTATTGCCATGTTTCACAACAAACTTAGTCTGCATATTTTGCATTTTGTATTTTTGGGTTAACTAATAAATACCATACGACTGTGGCCTTGCACATCGCCGAAAGGGAGAAACGGATTTGAGGCATGATTAGAATTTGACAAATTTGTCAATGGTGTATTAGTATCACGTCTATTCCGTTTCGACTTGAATTTCAAGCCCAAAGGACAGACGAAAACTTCAATCTTCTACACCTGTCTAACGTCATAGAGTAAATTGTTCTAAAGTTGGCATCCCCCAATATATTGCTTTACATTAAAAGATCAAAATATTATTCAATAAACTTAGGTGGTTCAATGAAAAAAAAAATACTGTTAGTTTAGCATCTCTATCTCTACGTTAAAAGTAGTCTCTTATACATATATTTTAAAAGAAACAACTTTCGATAAAAATATATACCAAGGAATATATTGAACGTATTTACCACAATATCATAACTAACTTAATTGAATAATACAAAATGTATGTAGTCAATAATTGAGATAATATATGATAACATTTATTCTGCCGTATTTCTTAAAGTGACAGAGTTGGGACAGTTTACCCTAGTTATGAGCCTAATTTTAAAATACCGGCAAGATTCTCAAAATACTATATCGATATGTCTCATATATGTATAGGCTGACCGGAACACTACCGGTCAACGCTTCGCCGAATACGCCTTTTTAATAGTAAAATATTATTTTATTTTATTAAGGGCAAAACACAAAAAGAATACTTTAAAAAATAACCTGCGGTTTGCAAGTGTGGTCGCATGTTTACAAGCCGTTGCGACTATTTCGATAGACCAACCAATACTGTTTCTTTTTATTTATTTTCTACGTTACTAGCTTCGTAGTAAAAACTCAATTGTAAATACAATAGGCGAGCTGTCATGGCGTAGGCATCATGTCACAATAGGAGGCAATATTGTTCTATAGTGTTATTAGATAGTTATTCTATTTCAGTGTTTATTACATACATACGATAATATATACGATCAGGTTTCATGTTCTTACATAATATTCATATAATTTGTACTGACATGGTTATAATAAACAACGTAGTTAACATTTTATTACGTAATCATAAGGGAGAGTACATGTTAAATATAGAATTCGGTCTGTTGCGTGTGTGATGTTCGTGAAGAGCCTTCTGGAATTTAATTAGTTAGAATAGCAAACGGATGCTTTCAGTGATTGATAAAGTCCTCTATTTTGGTGATGGTATAATCCATTACCTTTATTTGCCAATATTCTTAAAGCTGAGCTGCGTTTTTATTTCGACAGTATAAACTACTACGAGCCAAGTTCGGCTATAAATAGTTTATGGTACCTACTCTTAAATACCGATTCCAATCCAATTGCTAACAAAAAATGTATCTGAAATAAATTTTGTAGGTGATTCAATGTATTTTCATTTAAATTTCATCGACATATTATGTACTCATGATAAATATTTACATTCTGAAAACACACAAGCTTTCGTTTTCACAAAATGCCTTTGAAATATTTTCCAATATATGTACGAGTAATATTGTATAAACATAAACATCGAAAAGAAATCACGTATAAAATGTAATAAAGAGGTTTTTCACCTACATGCCTTAACTTTGTGGTATTTTTTGCGCTTATATCTCGTTTATCATATTTAAAATGGCTCACTAAAATACCAATTTTTATAGACCGTAGACAGAAAAAGACTACGTCTACGTAGGCAATTTAGAGGTTCATTTTAAACGGTTCACGCGTCACGGTGCTGAACTTGTGTTAAGGTTACGAGTCCCGCCCTTGAATACACGATGAGAATCCAATTGTACGTAAATTGTTGAATAAGTATAAAGCATGTATACCAGTTTTGTGTACTCAACGCATGTCTGAAAAGGGGTGTGTTTGTTTATGGCTCCTTGGTGACCACGGAATTGGTTTTAGCGTTGGCCAGTAGCGGTATCGACGTGCATTTCGACGCGAAAATTGGCACGTGAGAACTAGCAGATGGTTCGAATAGAATCATCCTAGAATATTGTAAAACTGTTTGCCTCTACTTGTGGCTTTTGATTTCTAGAGTAAAAGCTATTTAGCTAAGTTATATGGCCTAACATACAATTTCAATCTGCCTAACAATGCGACAATTCCATCTGTCATATGAACGCATACATGACACTTCAAACAATTAATTTTAGTAATATATTTAGTTATTGTAATGACAGGATTTCGAATATTCCATTTACTTAATTAATATTCACGCCTCGCTATTCGAAAGACAAACAATAATTCACCCTAACTGCCGTGTATTAAGTCAACCCATTTCACATTCGTCGTTCAAATGACGATTTGATTACTATAGTAATAACACAGATATACAAGCAATCTCCCTCGTTGACAAACTACATAATACATAATCCGAATCCGTACACGAGATCACAGACTATATACCAATTAGTAAAGTTTGTCCAAGTGGAGTTTATGTAAGGTCAGTTCGGACGTTTGCATGAACACAGTCTCGAGTTGGCAATAACTTTGTATTTGCTGTAGGGTCTCTCGACTGCGAATCGTACTGGCTGTCCGACTAGACGAAGTACAGCCAGGGGATATATCGTCGCAATGAATTGGGTTTAAGATAACATGATATATAGCTACTTGGATTGGCGCAGTATTTGTCCGAGAGGTTAGGGCTAGATTGAGTCAAGATAGCTATGAGACTCGAATGAATTTAATAATAATAATAATATTTATTGAAATAATAAGTAATTAATTTATAAAATACATTTGTTGTTGTTTGCTTGAACTAGATTGAACCTGTGGCTCGGGCGAAGAAGTGCTTACAAACTATTTTACCAATATAAATTTACATAACTAAAATTCAATAATAACATTTTAATAACCTGAATAAGCAACTAGCAGTACCGGTAATAAGTGGGTCAATAATAATGATACGCTAAGACAGATCAGCAAAATTTTTAAAATATAAGTCGACATCATCAAAGTTGTTCGTAGAACGAAGGTTCGGTTGGATAAAGTCATACGGTCAGAAACTGCGAATGCTGGCAGTAACACTGTCCGGCCCAGAAGACCTGTAAGCTTTTTGTACACCAACAAGCTGGCAAGCAGCCTGATGGTAAGCTGTTATGGTAACCATTGGATACTTGCCTCGCCTCTATAGAGGGTGGTCACTATCGGCTTAACGACCTTTAGAAAATCTGCCAGCAGCTCAGCCTTTTCTAAGGTAATAAAGGAAAAAGTAATTTTTAAGATAAAAATTACAGATAGTTTGGCAATAAAAATTTTGCTTTTCAGTCTACTCTTTTCTCCTGCGTAAAGTAGGGCTTTTGGACTACATTTGTGTCCTACAACTTATGCAGCTCAGATTCTATCGTATATATAAAGGGCTCCAAGTTGTTTCAGTTTGAGTGGAAGGATCCTGCTATCACCTACCTATAATATGGAAGTATGCACACATGGACCGACAAAGAGGGTTGATTCCTGTGTGTTAGATATAGATTTTATGTTTGGTAAACATACGAAGAATAAGAATAATATTTTCTGCTTAAAAGGAACAGACATATTTAAAGATTTTAGGTTACATGTTTCAGATCAAATCATCATCTTCATCATCTTTTTTGCAAGAATACCATTAAATTATCGTTTATTATTATCGTATTATTCGCCGTATCTTTGAAGCTTTTGCAACCTAAATTCGTTACGACCAATACCGTCAAAAATAAAGATTTTCCAGTTAAAACAACACTAAGCTAGCAAGTCATATCTATTACTGGAGCAAAAGTTTAATTGAGCAAGTAAATCAAACTTAGTATCTCGAAGATGCGGGTCGCGCTTTGTAGATATAAAGGATTTTCTTCTGCAATGTTTTCTTCCTTTGCTATCGTATTGCAGAATTGATATATATTACGCTGTTGGTTATAAAACGAAGGACGACATTATTTCTTGGTCATAATTTCAGCCCTGTATTGAAATGTCCCACTGCTGGGCACTGACTCTTTTCAGTGTCAGAAGGGTTAGTCCACCATGCTTGCCCAGTACGGGTTAGCAGACTTCACATATCTTCGAGAACATTATGGAGAACTCTTAGACATACAAGTTGCCTCTCGATGTTTTCCTTCATCGTTAAAGCGAGCGATAATTATCCATTTAACACGGAAATAACTTTGGAAAAGCAGATATGTGCTCCTTAGGATCGAACACGAGACCTCTGCATGGCAGTCCAGCGGTCTGCGGCTATCGCTGTTTTCATTTTTTCGTTCGTAACAATAAAATTGGTTTCTCTCAGAGAATACTTCCAAATAAAGGACAAACACTAAAAATGAATTAATTAAACAGCGGCATATAATTAAAACAAGCTGAGAATCCTCTTACAAAAAAGAAATCTTAACACTGAAAGCGTTTTCTCTTATCGTAATTAAAGTAACCGTAATCTCTCGCAATTTACAGCCAGGGTCCAAATGGACACTTTCAGAAAACATGCCTAATGTTTTCTGAAAGTGTCCATTTGGAGAAGAGGTTTAGAATTTGTACATATCTGACGAATAATTTGCCAGAAACAATACGTCGTGTTGGCAAAATGAACGAAGGCAAAAATTTGCGTGTTTTTTTAAATACAACTGGTAGAGTTAATCGTGTATACTATAACGATAGGCCACAATTCAAAACCCTAGTGGCCACAAGGCCTTAGTTCGAACAAAATGCCAGTGTATTTTCGTTAAACCGTTGGACGGTCACGTCAACTGGATATAATTGCCTTTAGCGCGGGCACACGTGCAAGCCTGCAGTCTCCGTCATAAGATACAGGAAGTTAATGATTATGCAAGTCTATAGTGTGCACTTACGGGCTAATAGGCCGGTTACACGATATGCTCTAGATATTAATATAGGTCACCTGTATGTCTGGGAATTGTAATCAACACGCATTTGACTGGCTAGGTAAAGGCTGTGAAACTGTGGCTTGTTATGGCAATTTGCTAATGATTACATAGTAGTAGTAGTCTGTAGCTATCTATATAACGGGTAATTAAGGGTTTAGCCAGTGTATACCTTGCTTGTCTTACCCCAGCAAGCTTAGCGCGATAGTTGGGTCTGATGTCGGGATTGATATGATCTTACCCCAACCCTAAAAGGAGATTAGTGGTTTACGTGTGTAAATTCTTGAACGTCACTTCTTAGCACGCATTCGTCGTATAATCACGTACTATAACGAAGAAACGCCTATAAAGCAGTGATTAGTCCACTCAAATAATATATATGCAAAAATAATCATATAAGATATCATGGTTAAAACTGGATAAATTTTCCCTTAAATTTGGTATAGAGATAGAAAGATGTTTATATCGATTTAAAAAATGTGAGCACAGACGAGGCGGCCTAAGAAGCAAATTAAAAAAAGATAACAAGAAATATTGGACTTGTCTACATTACGCAGACTTAAGCGTATTGTCTGCTCCTCAATCCTCAATCTCGGTAGGCCTACGGCCGCTAAAAAGCATCTATAGACAACTTTGGTGACCAAGTTCAATGGTTCAAAAATTTTATATATGTAGGTGTTTAACTGTTTTCGCTAAATTAGATAATTGCTAGAAAATTCAAAATGAGATCTGATTTAAGGATAGCAAACTAAATATGATTTCTAATAATATTGTTGTATTGCTCGTATGTTTGAAAGCACTTATTACAAAAACCACCAATCCTATTTTAGACTTTGCTTGTTTCAGATAGCCTCTTATTGAGGAATAGACTATTCAACGTCACAACTCGTCCCAATAGGGTAGACCAGCTAATATAAACATCATTTAACGAGGGTGAAAACGCAGAATACCATCAATTTATGTATTTATGCTGTAACCTTGGGTCATCAATACTTCAAACAGGCCTTACCCATTGATTTTCTCAAGGAAATTGCTATAGCGGATGTATTACTAATTATTTAATCAGTTTGTCTCTTGTGTATCTGGGAGTGCCGTAGCAAAGTCGCCAATTGTCACGTATACTTGTACACAACAGTAGTACCGTGTGCTGACTACATACGCAAGCTACTGCACATGCAATGCAAGTTTCTTGAAGCAAGTGTCGTGTAACCTTCGTCTACCTTCCAAGAAATACAGGGACAAGAACCTCATCTCGTGTAAATAGGCTTTCAATCATATGGTTTACTCGCATTGAGAATCTACATAATGCATGGAATGAAAGCGAGTGCTTAAATTACGTATGTGACTTATACCGTGTATAAGGGCCGTTAAAAAAGCATTGCAATATAATTCGCATATTGCAAGGGCCAAAAGCTGATCTGTGTATTATACATATCGATGGAGCTCATAACATGCGGTTTATTGGTACTTGACGAGATCGTTTTCTCATTGTAACCGTGCAGTAAAATTGATAACCTTGAATCGATAAACTAACAAGTACCTACTTGAGGGATCCCTTCTTTTCGCATAATGTTCTTTGTCCTAATATACTTCGGCATAACGATTTTGGCACAATTTGTTTTGGCATAATAATACTTCGGCATAATTTTTTTAGGCATACATTTTATGTTGGCATAGTTAGTGACAGAACCGAATTGCTGCAAAACCGACTCTACGTAGTCTTGTTTGTCCTACCCCTAGAGTGTAATTTAAAATCGTGTAGAAGCGTGGGGCCGCCGGAGGCTCGCAGCGCCGGAGCCGTGACAGAAACTCTGCCTGCTGCATGCTTGCTCGCATGCTGCATGCTTGCTTGTTTGCTGCATGCTTGCTTGTTTGCTGCATGCTGTATGCTAATAAAAATTTATAAATTTATGCTTTAGAATATTATGCTTAATCATTACTAGGGTTAGAGAAATTATGCTTAAAAAATTATGCGTAAGCTGTTATGCGTAATTGTATTATGCGAAAATATAATTATGCCAAACAAAATTATGCTAAGTTATATTAGGTCTTAAAATTTTATGCTAATGGATAGGGATCCCCTATTTGATGGCAACTTGAATGTCATGCATGATAGCCTCGTTGGTCTCGCACAAGATTATTCTTACATTTACGGCCGATCATGCGATCTAGGGTTCGTTGCCGAGTAGAGAAGTGTTATTGGGTGTAGTTTTAGGAAGATGTTAGTAGCCGCACAGAGTAAGTACAATATTTGTTTTGTTATTTGAAATACAACTACCATACTATAAATAATTGCTATGTCGCGAAGGATTTTACAAACATTAAACAACGGACACAAAGTAAAACGCAGAAGCGGAACAACGACTTGTGGCTTACCTACTAAAATTTTGTGTGGGATTCGAACCTACAACACTCAGCACTGTGGCAGCGGCGAGGCAACCACTACAACCAGTACGTCATCCGTGCAATTAATAAACTCTGCCAATTTAGTGTGACCTAAAACATACGTTGCGAAATGTGACTTTACTACGCTTTTACCCATCCTTAAAGACCCTCCCTAAAGACCTCTATATCCCTACAGAAGTGTGAATATGTATGTGGCACGTTATATCAAAAAAGTGCCACGTCAGACATTACGTAATTGCTCAGTGGAACCTTGTCAAATTGTCAAAGTAACACAATGATGTATGTGGTTCGCGGTGTGAGTCAGGTATGACAAATGCCGACGTCATCCAATATGGGCAACCTGTTTAGAACCGTAAAAATATGCTTGCCTTCGTTTCAGCGGAGCAAGTCTTGTTACGCCTATTTCCGTAGATATCTATAATATTCTGGCCTGGAAATATAAGTGTGTAAATATACAGCTTATTTTTAGCATTCGAATTATAGTGTCCACTGTTCTAAGCTTGGATTGGTAATAAACGCCGTTGGTGATCAGAGTGTTTATAATATAACTAGCTGACCCGCGTAACTTCGTCTGCTTTACAAAAGAGTTTTTTCCGTTTCTGCAAAAATTTTCGTTTATGCTCTGTTCCTATTGGTCGTAGCGTGATGTTAGCCTATAGCCTTTCTCGATAAATAGGCTATCCAACACTTAAAGAATTTTTCAATTCGAATCAGTAGTTCTTGAGATTAGCGCGTTCAACCAAACAAACAAACTCTTCAGCTTTATAATATAAGTATAGATAATATCAGCCTTATTTATAAACTGTCCCACAGCTAGGGACGGGCTTCTTCTCAGGAAGAGAAGGGCTCAAGGAGTCGAGAGAGAAGGGTCCAGTGATGGTTGGCAGACTTGACATACATATCTTCGAGAACATTATGTTCAAGTTTCAGATATGTAGGTTTCCTCACGATGATTTCCTTCACCGTCAAAGCTTAGCAAAATTACTGTTTAATACGCACATAGCTTTGAAAGTAAGAGGTGCGTGCATTAGGATTGAACTCGAGAAGGCTACGTGACCATCCAACGGTTTCCCACTAGGCTATCGCTGCTATATCCCAGCGTTTAATTCGTTATAGTTTAAAATTAAAATAAACTATAATTTATAGCAGGTCTCTTAATTTGATTCTTAATTTAATTGAACACAACAAGCAAATACGCCAGTTAAACTGATGTCATATAAACCAACACCATTCAATCGGTAAAACTACTAGAATCAATAAAAAACCTACGAAAACGTCCATTAATGGTTATGCTCGCGGTACGCTAGCTCTAGTCCTTGGGCCACGCCCTAAGTTTGCATACGCTTACATAACCAAGGTCAGTCTGACACTTGCGCCGCACCTCAGTTGCATGTGTACCACTTGAATAGGAAATTACAGCTATTTCAGTGGTCTACCGTACTTGATGAACGACCTTGAAGCCTTCGTGGGGCTAGTTGAACAGAAATACAATGGGAATTAAAGTTTCATGAGGCTTATAAACTGTTACAACATGTGTTCGCATGAAAGACAGGTGAGGGCGTTTGGTATGGCTGTGGTATGTTTATTTATTTATTGGTTTATTAATTTATTCAGACTTGTCAATGCGACTGCCAGTTGACTCAGGCCGGGCAAAATGTTTTTTTGGTTTCTGTCAATAAATTTCCAGTAGCAACGCGGAGTCTGGAACTAAGTCGGGTCCTAGGCTATATAGTATGCTGGGCTATATATGTAAGCTTATGTGTTATGTGTGTTTAGGTACCTATATATAGTGTAGTAAGCCGTCATGGAGGCAGAGATGTATTATACCAACATTTTGCCTGCTGGTTTTCAATCCCAAGTATTGGAGGCAAACATATTGTTATCCATTCAGTACATTGCCAAAAATGAATTTTTTTTAACTGAAATCTCAAAATGTTTTCAGTTGCGTGTCTCGAAGCTGCAAATTTTAGTATCGGCAGCAAACATACGCTAGCTTATGCCAAGACTAACAATGCAGGGGCGACCAACAATAACGTCTCAAAAACTCTATAAAACGCAATTAAGTTGTCAGCAACGAAAAACGTCTGACACCCCGCGATTGAAGTCTAAAATTTATGACTTTAATCAAGAAGATTACTCCAAGTCTAGGCAATAAAAGGGTCCTGATAATCTCTAAATCTTCGCAAAATTCTCCGAGACGATGTTAATGCGCAGGTGCTAAGCGTATTCGCACACTATGCGATTGTTACTTCAGTATACAGTAATATGGGGGTTGACCATATTCTCTTAAAGCAATGACATTGTATGCGCGGGAATAAGGCAGCGCACTAGAATGTATAGCTTTGTCTTGCCCTAGCACTATCGATGCCAATGCTTTAAAAGATGGTGTAAGGCTACAGAAACCATACTTTATAGCACTTTATATTATTGTAATATTTCTTTACGACAGAACCAGATACACAGAGTTTAGTATTATTTCGTCCTCTCATAAAGTACACTCGCAGTAATAAAACTGCTATAAGGAAGGTTAGTTCGGATGCGCGGCGAGGAAATTTAGAGTTAGCTACTGTCAATTTTCATATAAGGTGTAAGCTACCTTATATTGGCTACTCTCAATTTCAAAATCAATGTAAATTCGACAGCACTACCCTGGAGATGCAGATTGAGCCATCGAGACAAAAGTATACAGTGCAAAGAGGCATTTTAACATGGACTAGGCGTTACTTCATGATAAAATGCTTTTTTATTAAAACCTGTATTCTTTTGGTACGTTGGCATGTCTTGGGAACAAAATCCTAAAAAACTTAGGTTGCTTTAGCAATATTTTAAGAAATTAAAATCGCTCGATGCTCGATCCCCTTAATTCGTATTTACCTTCGGATTCGTGTTACATTCTGTTACGTCTTAACTAAACTACCTTCAGGGCCGAAATAATCAACTAAGCGGCAACTAAACACTAGGTAGGTGCCGTTACTGAAGTTTCTCAACGGTACGGCTATAAACTGAAATATCTATTACATTACGAGGAATCCTGTCAAGTGTGAGCTGAGGAGACTAACATAAATCATCGTATTACGACCGACATATATTGTTTTAAGAACATGTGTCGGTTTGAGGAAGTGCCATTAAAAGGGGCAAGATATTTAATATTTATGTCTTTACTGAACAATTGAAGTCACTGAATATTGAGGAAGGATAGAGGAAGCGTCGTAACAGCTTTGATGATCATTCCATGGCTATGACCCCATAGCGGCGCAGTGATAGTGAATGCGGCTGCTATTCATGAGGTCACGGGTTAGAAACCCGGGTCTGGCCAATAAAAAGTGATTGGTATTTACTGTTAAGAAATCTTAATACCAGCCCGGAGTTAGGAGCGGTTGCTCGTTGGCGGTATTAGACAATCCCGTGCCTTAGAAAGCACGTAAAGCCATTGGTCCTGCGCCATAAGAGCTAGGGAATAGAGAGTGCACTTGTGTTTGGACACACACTTGTGCACTATAATATTTCCTGCGCACATGGCCAGTCTTCTTTAAGATTGGGCGCCGTGACCGAAATTCGGTCTGGAGGACATTATATGAAATTCATTGTCGGAAGCGAAGTAATTGGTCTACATGTTCATATCAATCAGTAGATATAGTTTTAGTTTGAACAGAGACTGGCTTAAAATTGACTGAAATATCCTGATATGATTATGTACATCTTTATTCAATAGGCAGCGACTTGTCGTAAGAACATTGTAGGTTCCACCACGCAAAGGTCTCGAGTGCCTACGCTCACCTTTGACTTTTCGAGGTTATGTACCTAGTCAATTAGCTTTTTATTGATGAAAGAAAACATTGAATATGTTTGTGTGATGTCTGTCAACCCACTTTGGGCCAGCGTGGTGAACTAAAACCTCACCCTTTTCATACTAAGACGAGGATGCATCCAATGCACAAAAGTGAGACGGTTTATAAACGACTGAGATTCATATGATTTAGATAATTATGCTAGAGAATGATATTGTATAAATGCTAACTGCCCGAAAACCGTTATCATCGTGCACCTTCTTTAATACGAAAACGATGCTTTGACAAGGCAGGTAATGAGCATTAATAAAATTAAATTAAGCGTACGTCGTAATTGCTTTACTGTTAAATTATAACAGAAGCGACGATATTTGAAAATTATAGCCAATTCTATAGAATGAGGTCAATAATGGTGTCATTTAATAGCAATATTAAAACCCTCAAAATTGCGTTATCGGTCAAGATATTTTAATTTGGTTATACTTGTCAAATTCATTTACTAATTTGAGTAATGAAACAGCTTATTAAATAAAGATAAAGTGGCAATTATAACATTAGTTACTCGCACGCTGGCGACAATGCCAAAAATGTCGCTGTGAGAATATGAACTTTTAGGCCTTCTGCTTATAGGAAAACAAACGACATCTAACAAAACATTACAGGAACACGGTAGAGCTACGTTCCTACGATCTTCTGTAAAAAGCTGCTGGGATGCTTTAAAACTCTTCAGAGAGTTATACCTTATTACTCTATACCGGCAAAATTTAAAAATGATAGTTTTAAAGATCCTTTATCTTTTAAGTGTAAACTTTCTTTTTACATTTATAAGAAATATTTTGTGACTACTTAAATGCCACTTAATTCATCAATTAGACAGTAACCAGATAAAATGAAAGAAGAAATCGAGTCTGGGCACCATGGTTCGAATGTTGCCTAAGAAGATTAGCCAAAGTACACACCAAGATTGCACTGTGTAGTCACAAACTTGAAGATCTAAAACTATCTAATTTATGGAAGTATGTATGATTTATATTCAAGTGGATAGGTTATTAAACAGCTGTTGATAGTGTCG
The DNA here is from genome assembly GCA_963675205.1 of Catocala nupta. Taxonomy (NCBI): domain Eukaryota; kingdom Metazoa; phylum Arthropoda; class Insecta; order Lepidoptera; family Erebidae; genus Catocala; species Catocala nupta. Next base: position 12,040,609 of record OY776104.1, read on the forward strand.
CCTGCCTTCAACACCTGTTACACATATTAAGCTTTAGTATGTCTGTGACTTATCGGTAACTCGTTTAATATCCATTACCTTTATATTAAATTGGCAAAACACCTAGATAGAGAAGGGGAGATGAGTTAAATGCCTTTAAAAGACATTGGGCCCAAATTGCAGTAGATAGGATGAAGGTTGTAGAGTATCCTTTTAAATATTCCTTTACTTGACTAAGGTGAATTTACATCTCAGTATTTATCCTATTCTTCATAGATACAACATTATGATTATGGTAAATAATGTTGTTATTAATTGCCATCATATTATTATCATAAATCATTCGAAAATAAATAGATTGCTAAAGCGATGATTTCATGTGGCTTATGCTATGAATCCTTATTTTAAAAACAAAAATAATTTGCTGATTACCAACTCTGAATTTTTACAAGATCCTATTATTCATAAATAGGTACAACATTATGAACATTGAAATTTGTGTCATGATGGTTGCATACTTTTTGACATCGCTTACTAGATGTCGCTGGCAAAGACAAATCCTCATAAAAAAGTTGTAAGAAACTTAATTGATCCAGGGTCGTGAATATCTTTAGTAAAACCGCAAGATCGCAGATTCGTGCTCTGCTAAATTACTTAATTTTGACGCTTTCGATTGCAAGGTTGTTCAGCTAAGAAGTATAACGTATCGGTATCACGCTTCCCCTTACTAGGCGATCAGTATTGTCAATCCATAATCCGTAATAGTGCGTTGGCGGGCACCGAGGCCAAGAGACACGTGTTTCTCGCCGGCACAACATCACAATACAACATGACTCGTGACTAACTACTGGTAATTTATGTTCGAACATCGCACTAACTTTCCTATACTTGACTTTAAATATCGTTAATTTAATCATTTGTGGTAAATCTTAGTCTTTGATCTGTAATAAGTCGCATATTCTATAGGTTATGTATATTATTTGCATAGTGCATACTGCCCCAGCTTAACAAGGGTAGTACAAAATCTGCACAAATTATACACCTAAATAGACGTCATGGCACTTACGTCACTCTGTCTATGGTTGAAACTGCATGAAAATCCGTTCAGTAGTTTTTTAAATTAATCAAGAACAGAAGTGGCGGGGCCTTAGTTTTACATATGTAGTGATTTTGCGATTAGAATATCTTAAAAAGAGTATTGGGAAATAGTATTAACTGATTAATATTATTATAATCAAAAGAAAATCCATTAATGACTGATCATTTACTAGTCGCTGTATACTCCTCTACATACTCTTTCGTATGTCCTACTTCTTTTTCCTTTTTTTACGTAGTTTCTGTCTTCTGTAGTTTAAACAGGATACCGGTCTTAAGATAAGTAAACAATTACAATAGAAAAGCTCGGATTGTCGTCAGAAGCAGTCGTATAACTTACTTCTCCGTAACAAATATTTCTAAAAAGTAGTAAAACGCGGTATTTCTTATATAAAACTTGTATCAGTGTATAAACAATTAAAATATAAATAAAATAGTGCTAAAACTGTGACTGTGCATAAACTTTTACGAAAGTTATAGACTAAAAACTGTTTAAAAAATTCCGTTTTAAGTGTTGTTGTGCGAAACAGTGACATTGAAAGACAATAGCCAAGGTCAGAACTCTCTCAATACATCGTAAATAAAACACCTAATCGGCAGCATAGATACATCTATTTCGCAAACATATCATAAGTTAACGTGGCAGAGTGTTGGGAGTTCCCCGCTTAAGTGATTAACTTCGCCTGCACCGAGTTCGAACCCCACTAGACAAGATTATTTTTGCCGATATTTCAGCTGCTATCTACACCGCTATACTCGCCGATACCTGAGTTCGAATACTACTGGCTGCGTTACTGTTTCTTCTTTTAATTTTTTAATTATATTTATTATAATGAAGTGTTATGGGTGTCTCAAAAATACCAAGGATGTAAATTATCTAAGATGCTCGACTGCCACATGTGAGAAAAGTTTTTGCACACTATGTATTAATCCAGCTGCCTTGTCGGCTGATAAGAAAAAAACTTGGAAATGTCCGGATTGCTGTGCTACCCAAAGAAAAGGAGGTGATAACAGCTCAACGCCTCTACGGTCTACAGGAGACTACGTCACCAAAAGAAAGAAGACTGACGTAAATATAAATGTCAATACAAACTCGGAGGTGCAGCAGCTTGTGGAGGAAGTCCGTCTTCTCACACAGGAAATTCATTCGCTCAAGAACCAGCTTCAGAGTGCCACTACGTCACTGACGGCCTGCCAAGCAAA